>JAUFSD010000010.1:1200000-1803776 GCA_033030425.1 Verpa conica | reverse complement strand
CCGCACAATGGGAAATGATTGAAACTACATGAAACGCGGTAAAGAACGCGATCTGAATCGCGGAAATCGCGGGAAATGATCTGAATTGCAGGAAACGCGGTAAAAAAACACAATCGATCGGAATCGCAGGAATCGCAGGAATCGCGGGAAATGATCGGGATTGCAGGAAACGCGGTAAAAAACGCGGGAAATGATCGAGATCGCAGGAAACGCGGTAAAAACGCGATCGATCGGAATCGCGGGAAATGATCGAAATCGCAGGTTTTAGGCAAAAAAATCGTGCGATCGAACGGTAATACGGTGCGTATTACCATGAAGCCTAGTGACAGTCCTCACGCTGTCCCCCTTGAAAGAAAAGGACCGAGTGACAACCCGTGACGCAAGCGAGAGAAGTACCAAGACAGCCAGAGAAGGGGCCTAGAGGCGCCCAAAAAGTTACTGGACACACAGAGTACTGTCAGGAGGCGAGCCCAGAGAAAAACACCCAAACTCCAGGACTCAAAAAAAGTACCCGGGGAAAAAACCGAGTGATTTTTCATGACTCGTGCCAAAGCGCCCAGGGACAAGAAACAAGCGGCGCCACAGCAAGCCTGACAAGCAGGCAGGTAGGGGGTGCTGGGGCAGACGTGGGGTCTCTGGCGCAGGGGGGTGGGGGTAGGGTAGGGGTAGAGCGCAGGTTGCTGGCAGTCAGCGAACACCTGGGCGAGAACCGTACCGTGGCAAGCCCCGAGGTCCCGGTGCCGAGAGAGAAGTACCTGGACAAGCAGAAGTGAAAAGGAGATGTCACAGGACATCAGCTCCACTGTCAGCCAGACCCCACAAAGAAAAAAGACTGCACTCCCTTACTCACAGAACGAAACCGCGACAAAAACTGAGTGATTTTCCATGACTCGCGAAGTCGCCCCCCACCAAGCGCAGCAAGCAAGCAGGCAAGCAAGCGGCGCCACAGCGACTGCAGGTAGGCGGTGCTGGGGCAGACGTGGGGTGTCTAGGGCAGGGGTTTAGGGCGCAGGGGGGTGGGTACAGCACAACTTGTCAGCAGTCAGCGAAGTCACGAGGAAAGGTCGCGCCGTGGCAAGGCTCGAGGTCCAGGTGCCGAGACAGAAGTACCTGAACAAGAGAAAGTGCATGGAAAAGTACCTGGACAAGAGAAAGTGCATGGAAAAGATCTCAGGACACCTAGTCTACTGTCAGTCAGTCTCCAGAGTGAAATGAGACTGCACCCCCCAACTTAAAAATTGAAATCGTGACATGGACCGAGTGATATCTCGTGACTCGTGGGACTGCGCAGCAGCAGGCACCCAGGAAGGTAGGGGGTAGGGCTGCAGCGCAGGGGGGGTCTTTATGGGGTACTCCCGCTCGGGAGTGGGCAAAGCAGCAGCAGAGGACTCCCGTCCGGGAGTAGCCTAATAGTAAAAAGCATAAAAAGACTACTCGGGTGAGTCCTATGCTCCCGAGCGGGAGCCACACCAAGTCACTCCCGGCCGGGAGTCAGAGGACTGCTTTAAGCAAAAAAGCGAGTTTCTAGCCATAGCCCTAAGGCTTGACACCCCTTTTCGCCCTATAATGGGGGGGTCTATGGGGGTCTATGGGGGTCCTTGCGCGCAGGGAAGCGAGGGTTAGGTGAACTTTATTTCCTTCGATCGAAGGAAATCAATGGGAGGTGGCGCAATATTGCTTGGTGGCGCCTATAAAGTCGCTTTTAATTATGGCGCCATCTATAAAGTCGCTTTTAATTATGGCGCACATAGTGGCGCTCCCCCACGGAAAATGACCACTACTTCTACTGGATATATGGATGTAAAAATCATGGAGTTTAGTAATTCTAAATGTATGGGTCGATTCGCCTCCCTTTTCTCTATCGATCCCTGCTTTCAGCGCCCAGAAAACCCCAGGCTATATAAGGACTAACTGTGACTTTTCCGCCATTATAGATTGGGATCGTAGGGATCGTGGGAGACGATCGAGGTTACAGGAAACGCAGTAAAAAAATGCGGGAAATGATCGGGAATGCAGGAAACGGGGTAAAATGACGCGATCGGAACTGCAGGAAATGATCAAAATCGCAGGCTTTAGGTGAAAAAAGATCGTGTGATTGAACGATAATACGGTGCGTATTACCGTGAAGCGTAGTGACAAATTGCTTCAACTTTCGCTCTGTGCTCATGAAGTATCTCAACGACATCCTTATGCCCGCTCTTAGAGGCAAAATAGAGTGCGTTCATCCCCGCTAGATCACTGACTTCAATTTCCGCCCCGTGCTTAAGCAGTACCTCAACGACATCCTTATGCCCACTCCTCGAGGAAAAATGGAGTGCGTTCATCCCCGCTAGATCACTGACTTCAATTTCCGCCCCGTGCTTAAGCAGTACCTCAACGACATCCTTATGCCCGCTCTTCGAGGCAAAATGGAGTGCGTTCACCCCCGCTAGACCACTGGCTTCGATTGCTGACCCGTGCTCAAGAAGTACCTCAACGACATCCTTATGCCCGCTCTTCGAGGCAAAATGGAGTGCGTTCATCCCCGCTAGATTACTGACTTCAATTTCTGCCCCGTGCTTAAGCAGTACCTCAACGACATCCTTATGCCCGCTTTGGGAGGCAAAATGGAGTGCGTTCATCCCCGCTCGATTACTGGCTTCAATTTCTGCCCCGTACTCAAGAAGTACCTCAACGACATCCTTATGCCCACTCCTCGAGGAAAAATGGAGTGCGTTCATCCCCGCTAGATCACTGACTTCAATTTCCGCCCCGTGCTTAAGCAGTACCTCAACGACATCCTTATAGCCGCCCTCCGAAGCGTAATGGAGTGCAGTCCTAAAGTCACTGTCATAGGCGTTGACTTCTACCCCAAGCTCAAGAAGGACCTTAACCGCCCGCCCGAGATTGCGCCTAAAGTTGTAATTACCCGGACCTATCTCCATCATATCGGTCCCTTCATTATCGCCACAAAGTCCAAGGAAAGCATTCTCACTCCCTCTCCACAAAACAAGATGAACAGCAGTTTTTGAATCCCATTTTGAGTTGACATTTGACCCATTTTGAGCGAGGAGCTTAAACATCCTCCAGTTGCCATCTTCCATTGCTTTCACGATCGCAGTTTGACCATGCTTATCCCTGGCCCCAGGGTCACCTCCACACTCCAGCCACAGTCTAAAAAGAGTCAAATTGTCAGGCAGCTCCAGAAGGTTATTTTGAGCATCGACTACAAGCTCAGGGTATGCTGCGCTCAACTTCAGCGCAAGATTCCAGGGTATGTAGTAGGCTATGCTCTTGCGGATCTCTACATCATCCTGCTTCAGGGAACTCTTGAGGTGTTCCACGAAACCTAGGGTGAGGAAGGCTGGTATTTCTGGCATGCTAGGGTGGAGACCAATGATCGGGCCTGGGTTCGTATACCAGCTTGGATTATAGAGCTCTTGCGCAGAGATAGGCAAAGAAAAGACAGCATAATTTGATATCTCAGAGAGACTAATTCCTGAGAGTACCGACCACGATTGTTGTATTGATGGATCAGAGACATGCTCGATTGCCTGATTTGTGTTTATTACGCGACCTAGGAGTGCCCGTCTGTATACCCGACTCTGGTTAAGAGTGGTTGCAAAGTTTGTCCGGACCGAAGAGAATGAAAGCACACTGTGCGCGGTCATGGTACTTCCTGCAATACTGGCTCCTGATGATATGCCAGATCCACCTATGGCCGAGTCAAGCCTTTTGGCCATTTCGGCGTTGATGCGTACCAGCTCAGCTACTTGGCTTTGCAGTTCACCCATGTTGTGGAGAGCCTCATCCTGCGAATCGCTGTATCCCCATTGTATCAGTTTATACATGTATATAGCGAGGGTTGCTTTCAGACGTACCTTGTGAGGATAAGAAGCATAGAGCATATGGTGCCCTTGTGGTTCTGTAGTCGTTGAATAAGGTCTACCAAGTTGGACTTCGCCATCGCCCACCACATCCGCCGGAGCCCCTCCGGCCTAGACTGTAGGCGTTTAACTTCCCTCTCGAGTTCCGAAAATGTGAACATGGACCCCATTAGTACTGTAACCACCTGGTCTAGGTCAATCATCGAGGCCCGAGCAATATTTATAGAGCGTGATTGAATATATTTATCCAGTCGGTAGAGAATGAACCGGAAATGTTGAATTTCATCATAGACCGTGCGGGCATAGTCATACGCATCCATGAACGCCGCAAATAGCTTAGCCACTTCAATGGAGGCGGTTAACAATCCAGTGATAGATGCGGCTACTGAAAGGGGATCCATGGCGTTGCGTTTGAACTTCGTAGTGTAGCTGATGGTATTTTTGATGCTTCCTACGTGGTTACTGCAGTATTACGTAACCTGCGAAAAACAATAACTATAAGCGAGGCCAATCAAGGAGTTGCTTCACTACGTTATATATAAGAGGTCAGAGAAGGGAAGTATAGGGTAATTCTAGTGATATTGCAATAGCTATATTAGCTAGATATACTTAATGGGTTGAAATCGAAATAAAATGTATCTGCCGATGAAGAGTGATACACTATGAATCACTCGGTCGCCAGGCAACAGCAATATGTTTATTTACTCCATAACGTTTGTTAGGAGAGCATCGAGACTACATGCTTAGGGAAAGCGAAATAGATAGAATAGCACCAGGTTGTAATTGATTTACCTTAGTATTATTTCCCCGTAGTATCTCCTCTGCTTGCCCGAGCTGCAACATAATTGAGACCACTCGAAAAACGAGAAGTGCGGTCACGTAGTAAAGTAAATTACTGACACCCCTGATACTATGTTATTGGGTTACTAGGTATTATTTTTACTAGTTCTCTAATGTCTCCTCTTTACGTAGAGCTTTAGGGCATGATGATACGCCACATAAACACACATATGCTGCCTTGTATATGCTCTGCGCTACCACCTCCCTCTCTTCCCTTCCTTTCTTATTATCTCCTCTTTGGCGCTGCCTCAGCGCCAACTCCAATAAACACCGGCTCTACCATAAGACAACTAAAACCTCAAGAAACCATTATTCTAACCCCATAGAGGTTGTTTAATGTAACGTTCCAGTACTTATGATTAAATTACCGAAATTACTCAAATTACATAGAACCGTAATGTCCAAAAATTATGGATTAGGAAGGGCTTCAAACTTATGTACTAAGAAAGCAAGACTTTTGGTATTTCTAACTACATAGGGGTTATCTAATGTGACTGTTTAGAGGATACAATACTATGAAAGCGTAATGAACCATGATGGAGTGATGTGCCGTGATGCTCCATAATACAAACGGGTCAGTAATATAAGGTTTGTTAGTGCCGTATCATAATACTGTAGGGTGCCCCTGGAGTCGGCATAGAATACAGGCAGGACTTTGTCGAAGGTAAGCTGGTTTTCTCTTCCCTGATTTAGTATTCCTCTGCGTGTTACTGTAACTTTGATTTGGAGTGCCGCGTTCACATGCTGCCGATTCTATTCGTCCGATTCGTTTAGAAAAATATCTCTTAGCTGAGTCGTTACCCAGTCATAGGCAGTTATGCAGGAGAATACGTTAAATATAACTATCTAAATGCCTTTGGTATATATAGTGGTCATTAATAGGCCTTCTTTGTATCCAGCTATAAGCCGGACGTGACTGGTCCTAAATAACTACTCACAGGCCAATATGTATGTGCCAGCTGTTATAGTTCATCCTCGACTTTCGTACTGCTTTCCTCGTTCCATTCAATCACTGAATCAATACTCCTCTGCACAACTAACTTGGCCCTTACGACAGCCCTCATCAGGCTTATTGCTTTTCCAAGATCCTCGACCACTAACGGAACAGATCTTCCATATCCCTTATTCAACATGGCCACATCCCTACTGAGCATGTGCATTGTCCACACATCCATCCTAAACCCAATATTTTTAATTCCCACCACCTGTACATTCTTCATCACATCCTGATTACTATGTACACACCTCTCAATCGCTGCCAGCATATCCCTCATTACCCTCACTAGCTTCCCGGCATCCCCCTTCTGCTTTCCCGTAGCAATTGCAGCTACAACCTTCAATACCTCAATCGCACCAAGTTCTTGTTCCACACCATCTACCAGTGGAGCATGGAAAATAGCATCAAACCGTAGATTTCTATTCTGCAAAGAGCGCGCTTTGATTTCTGTACAGCCATAGGCAATAAGTCATCGGACGTGGTTTCAGTGAATCTTGGCGTGTTTTAGCCCATTTATCCATAGCGTTCAAGCAGGAGACTGCTATAGTTGTAAAAAAAATCGAGCCCCAGAGCCAATGGGACCAGGGTTTCTTTATATGGGTAACTTCAATCTTATACAGTAATTGAGGCCTATATCTACTCCATTCATTTACAAGGTACACTTGTTCTTCTTACTTCTTTTTAGGTATGTATAGTTAGATAAGGGATAAAATGATAAAAAAGACTTTACTAGGGGTTATGGACCCTAGACCCCATATTCTAAGAGTCTATAGATGCAGTTAGCACACCAATATCTTTCATTATTTGCCATTCTAAAAAACCATTTTTTACATTGTATAAATTGCCAAATTTAGCCCCAAAAGCGGTGGCATCTTATGGCCTGAATAGGGGGGTTAGGGGGGTTTTCTCCCACCCTAAATACATATAGACACTACTACTAGAACATAAAAAAAGTCCAATAGATAAAGACTTACTCTCTATAAGTAACAGTCTGCCCAAGTATCATGAAATAATAAGAGCGCCAAGGCCCAATAACACCACCTAAAACAGGTCTTACCATGGCTCAGGCCGTCCGATGACTTATTGCCTATGACTGTACGGGAGACGGTGAGTCCTGGAATATCGTGTAGACAACGATCGATCAAGGGGCCCCAGAGATTACTGCCAAACCACCCTTCGTGGAGGGAGATGGGGCCGAGAAACGGGCAGTCGGTATACGATTCAATTATAGAAAGGCTAGTTAAGAGATTACTACGAAATGTAGGAGGGGTGTAGAAGGATAATAGAAGAGACTGACATAGAACCGGCTGCTGAGTTGGCATATGTAGCGGTTGAATGGCGGGTGCGATCATAAGGCTCGTGATGGGGGCGAGAGAGAGATTAGATGATGTCCCATAGTTGCTCAGATGATATAGGGATCTGAATGTTAGAGATTAGCAGAACCTAAGGTAGGAGCAAGGGTATTTACATCAAGGAACCTGTTAGCGGCATATTCGAATGCTAGATCACGAGAAGGAGAATCATCGACCTGCACAAAAATGTTAGATAAGGCTAGGTTAGATTTGGGAAGGCAAATATCAGGATAGATGAAGGTTACACCCGGTAGGGAGCTTCAGGAAGTGTTTCTCTCCGACGGCGATTGCTATTACTGATACCAACATTACCACCAGCGCGGACCACATCACCGTCACACACCAACGTTCCGGTCGCGGGGGAGATGGTACGCCGTTTGGCAGAAGATAATCGGCTAGCAGTGGATTGTGCAGGTCTCTTCAGTGCGCTGTGACCGGTATTGTTAATCGAGACATCTCCCCCGGCGCTAATAAAGTCCCCCGCCGTACGTATCCCGCCGACAATATCTCCATGCACAATTATCTGATTTGGTATCTCTATAACATCTTTAGAACGCCGCAAATGCTATTCAAACACCGAGACATGTTAGTGATTGATTCTTAACGGACAGGCTAGGCTATGGAGTAAGCTCCTGCGCCCGGGGATCCAATGTTGGCTGGGCTGGCAAATAACCGAATACGGGAAAGCTGGCAAATAACCGGACCCAAACAAGCTTATCCCTGTCCCAACACTGGAATAAAGATACGATGGTTAAGGGAGAAAATGAAAGCATTTACAGCATTAGCCTTGTGTCGATCGATCAATGACCGAGCTTTTATTCGTTTTGCTAAAATAACCCGACAGAGCAACCCCTTGCATAAAAGTCTCAAACTATTTAGATCCTTATAATGGCTCTAGACTTCAAAAGTTAAGGGAGGTAGGATAGCCCAGCGATATTTCCTTTTCCGAATAGTTTTGTTGAGTTAACATAACACTAAAATTATTACATTATAAGTAGATAAACGCTTTATAAAGCATTCTAGAGATCTGTTCTGACACTTAGTAGTTGCTTACATAGGGACGTTTTAACAAATAGCCTGCTGTGTAGGCAACTTGCTATGCATGCGTGCATTGCGTAGCGGAATACATCTGTTAGTAAATGACACCACGATAAGCGACACCATATGGCTAAAGCTTATTTTTTCTACTTGCCCACGTACCACAAATATTCTTGCATTGCATTATGGAATACGGAACTGATTTTACTAAATATAATTCCATCAACTATATGTAATTATTACTAGTATTATATGGAATTTCAGTTTTGGAGATTGATGGATATGTTTGGGTGGGGATCGCTATGGGGTTTTGGGCAGAGTATTGAGTAGTAGGAACCGTGTTATCATCGGGGTAGTCCGTCCGTCCTGAGTCTAGGAATGGACACCCTATGACTCTATTGCCCATCCTAGCCTCTTTTCGGTGCGCTTCAGGTCATGAGAAATGAGGACTATGGACTGTATAAGGGGGCCAAGACCTCAGGGCTAGGGTTTTATTACCCAACCGGCCATTAGGTTCTAACTACATTGTTGCTACTTATGAAGTATAGCAGCATAGATACTACAGCCGTGTAGTGCAGATAGCACATCAGTATAGATCTTGGAAAACTGAACTATTACGTGTAGCTACAGTCGCAGTCATCTATGCAGCCCCGCGTCCAGTGCATCTGCGGACATCCGTCGCCGACCCTCCCGCAACACTGCTCCCCCTGAGCCTACAGCTAGCTCTCACACTCGATATTCTAATACAAAAGCGGTCGAGAAGGGGCCGAGTGAGAGGCTGTCATATAGTCCGAGAAAAGTACTAAAAAGGCCATAAGACACTTCAAGAGAGCACAAGACGAGACAGGACTTATTGGGAAAGGCCTCCACTCAGGGACTTCAAAAAGTGGTTGCAACAAAGCCGAGTGACTTCCAGTGATTCTGGGCGATTGCCCCCAAAAGAAGCAGCGTAAGCAAGCGACAAGCAAGCATGTAGAAGTAATAAAACAGGTTGGAAGGTAGCAGGGGCGTAGCGCGTAGGAGGCTGTCCAAAAAACAAGCAAGCTGTGGTAATAATCTGCTGAATTGATTGTCTAAAAGAGGTAGAGAGATCTATCGATATATGCTTCGAAAGAGAAAATCCTAAACCCTCATATGGTATGCCTTTACCTGGATCCTCAAACCTAGCAAATAGGAAAACACGTGACTCATATATGAAACCGCCTATCAGCTATCCTTATTAGGAAGCATCTACAACACAAGCAAGGTATCAATAACCGAGTGATTTTTAGTGATTCTATATATCTCACGCCCATAAGCGCCAAGCGCAGCAAACAAGCAGCCAATTTGGGCACCAGGCTAGCCCAAAGACTCTCATAGGTCTAGAATACAGAGTTGCACCACACAGGCATGTCGCTTGCTCTCTTTGTCGAGCGCGTATCATAGCGCAGTACCTTTCCCCAACGAAGTGCTTTTGGTTTGGCAATAAATCCTCGGACGTGATTTGGTATAAATTAAGGGAGCTTAGAACACATGAGAAATCGTCTAATTTCGCCTACAGAGAAGAATTATTCACTTTTGTGCGTAAAAATATACCCATTACACCAAAACCTTGCACGACAAAATGGCCATGGACCGAGTGGGTTAAAATCTGCCACAATCGACGTCATTTCGCGCCTTTCTTAGAATTCTATTCGTATTCTCATGACGTTTTAAGAACCGACTGGGTCCGCATATGGGTGCATATGGATTTACGAGTATATTGTTTGTAGGGCAAGCAATTGGGTGTCTATGTATACGTAGGTGTATGGGGTATCGATCGACAGCAGGCTGCTCTCCTGTAAGTACACCAGAGTGGAATCGGGAGAGCAAAGAGTGTTGATTGTCATCCAGTAAATTAGTGAGAGAGTTTGAGCTAAGCTAGCGTATCGTAGCCTATTTCTTACCGGGTTAAGGACACTGTTATATCTCGGCTATAACGAAAACAACTGTGGGTTGAAGGAAATTCTGAGATTGGTTGAATGAATATTGAGGCTTAGTTATAGCCAGTAAAGACAGACGCCAAGCTCGGCTCAAGCAGGCTTTGGCCACTAATAATATTCTGGGCCCCCGCACGGCCTTGTTATGACCGGGGTACAGCGGGCGGCAAACAAGACTCAGAAACATAAGACATGAAGTTTAGGCTTTTGGCAATGGCTCTGGTGCTGATTGGGCATTATACCCTGGTACTAGGCCCTTGTTCCTCGATATTATTTGCCGTACGCTGTATTAGAGGGAAAAAGGAAGATTCAAGGGGGAGGACACCTCCCCCCTTTAGGTACAACTGACAATAATTCGATCAATCAATCAAATCAAATAAGTTTCTCCAAGAGCAAAGGTTAAGGGAGAATGTCTAGGACCCGGTAGAGTTCTATAAATCCGGACCCACAGCACAGGCAATTGGGGCCTAAATTAGGGCCAATGGGGGTCTATTGGGGGTCGATGGACAGCAAGCTGCGCTCCTGTAAGCCATTGAGTTATCTTGCGGCAGAGAACTCGGGGGAGGACTCGATAGGAGGAGGATTAGGTGTGTGACGTTAGCAGGAGCAGTTGTAAACTAGCTGCTTGAGGCGACGCACAACAATCCTATTGGCCCGGAGAATGTAGTTTAGCGGGACTATGGAATGATCCGCCCTGTTTTTCACCATCAATTCGTACTACTGGTGCGCCGGGAGCGTCTCAATGAGAGGTCATTATGTGTAAAATCACAACCGACTACTGTAGTATTTAACAGGATTTTTTCCGCTGCAGCAAGGATTACAGCGGTGCTGACCAACGAGAAACAGTATTTCTGGTGTCTTGAACGCCAATTATTTAGGTTTTGTTGCTGCAGCGGAACGTATTTTCCTAAAATACTACGGTACTCGTAAACCGCTGACATTTTTAGAATCGACTGGGTCTGCATATAGGTGCATATAGTTATTAGCCTAGCAGATACTGCCCAACTAACACAACAGCGTGTCTTGGCGACTGTTCAGGAAGGGTCTAAAGAGGAGGTATTGGCTCTACACTGGGGTAAGGGGAATTTTGTATGTTTAGGTAGGTCATCTGCACTCTTATGCGGACCCGGTCGATTCTAAAAACGTCAGCGGTTTACGAGTAGAGGATTGTACTGCGTACTTTATGTAGGCAAGCCACTCAGGGAGCCCCTTATATATGCAAGTATTAGTGCTTACGGCGTAATTATATTTATTGATGAGACTTGCATAGTTTGGTACTTATTTCCCACACTGCGTATCGTGGGGAAGCGGGGTATTACATAAATGGGCTCTGCCTTGTAGAGATCTAGTATTCCGCAGACACATCCTTCCTAGAATGTCGTACGGAAACCTCCCCACAAGCGATGTACCCCAAATGTGGTGCCCCACGACCCTAAGCACCAAGTCTCTGGTCAGCTTCATATGCCTTTGTCTGTCCCTCATTCTCTGTAACGCGATTATCTGGCTAGGCTGCGCCACCGATGGCTGTCATGTCTTTGGCAAGTGTTCTAGTAAAAGCATACCCCCTGAATCGAATTTTGTATATAGCAAGCTCCCCGCGGTGCTTGGTGTAGGTCTCAGTCTTCTATGGATCGTGCCACACCATGACATTGTTCGACTCGAGCCTTACTTCCGCATGAGTGCTAAAGACGGTGAAAAGGCCTCAGCCTCGCTTTTTCTAGACTATCAATATAGTATCTCGTTGTTTTTACCCTTCAAGGCGCTGGGTAACAAGTAAGTGGCCAATCCCTTATATTGAGAGGTGTCAACTGAATCAGGGGCCGCAGACACTTCGTTGTGGCACTCTCCTCGATAATCCTATGCCTGATGAATTTCCTCATTGTCCCTATGTTGCCCAATATATTTGACATGTCGGTGGTTCTTGTGAACGGAACACAGATCTCTTTCGACTTGGCTGGCTATAACGTATCTCCGGACATCTCGTTCCCTGCCTACGATCGTGCGTGGAATAATGGTACCCTGTTTCCATTCATAACAGATACCTATGCACTTCGCCCGGTGCGCCCTGAGTACGTAATGGATACACTTGAGAGCTGGACGGTCGAGACAACACTATTCGAGGCGGAGCTGCAATGTCAAGATTCAAGGCCACCGGCAGTTGGGTATGTGGACAATAATCTCACGATCAATATTACCTCTGCGGATGGAGTATACGAGGTGCACCTCTGCGATGCAGGGGCGTTAAGAGAGCGTAACCAGTCCAGTGATGCCTGCGATGCGTATACGGTCTTCATTTCTCCGTGGACGAGCATATCGCACCAGTTGAGCAACACGGCAAAGCCAGCATCATACATGTTTGCCTGGGCGTCCGGACTGTCACCACAGAACATCACCGAAAACTTCACGTTCCCTAGGCCTATTAACATTACCGCTATTTTCTGCACACCTTCTTACTATTCCGAAGAAGTCAACGCTACCATCAGGATGCCATCTGGTGTGGTTCTCGATGTCTCTCGATCTGGCAGACGAGAAAGAATATCAGGTCCAGGCCCACGGGGCTTCGATGATATCCTTGGTGGAAGAAGCTAGAAAAGTTTCGCGCAAGAGGTTCTTGTCCAAGGGGTTCCGACCGACCTCCAAGTCCCTGTCCGCTTTGGATATCCGCTAGACGAAATTGCAAGTATCGGGGATGACCTCTCGAAGCGGTTTTCCCGCAGTGATACTAGCTCGGTGGTGCGGCCTTATACGGGATCTAGTATGATTTTCATGACACAGCTGAATACTCTTTCGGCATTTTCGCTACCTGGGCATACGAAAGTCAGTCTGGGTAGCCTGTTAGACGGGCGAGTACTGGAGAGTACATATGATACGGGGTTGAAAATGCTGTTTGCGTTTGCCTTAGCAAGGGATATGTCTGCCGAATTGATAGTTACAACCGCCAGGATCACGGTGAATCGAGGCTGGGCGCTGGCGGTAATCATAATACTGTCAATTGTAGTGGTGCTAGCTGCATCGCTAGCAGTCCTCATTAGACAGCGCCCGTGCAATCTCGACGTAGAGCCAGAGAGCCTGGGGGCATCACTGCGACTGCTTTCGGCGAGTCCAGAGCTGTGCGCCGCAATGCAATGGGCGGAATATTACAGGCCTAAAGTCCTGTCTAAGGCTATGGACGATGCAAACCTTTTCTTTAAACTTGAACTCGATGAGGGCCCCGCAATCCGGGTGATGTGTGGTACAGAGAATATAAGTAAAGAGCTGTTATTGGATCCGGGTTCCAATCGACAGATACTTGGAAGGCAACCGTGGACGCTCACTGCTACCATCGGTGCAGCTTGTTTTTTCTACTTCCCGGCCATGATGATACTGCTGATTTTTTCCTTCGCGAATTCGCGAGTAAACAACGGTAGATCACTCTTCCTCCTTTTCTTCACTGCTAACCCAACTAGGATTCCCGATGCCCTTCGGCCCTAATTCTTTCCGCTCAAAGATTCTCTTCACCTATCTCGCTATAGTACTGGGCAGTACCATCGAGCCCATACTCGTCAGCCTTGGTGCGACCTATTGTATGATAGGACCATACAGAGCTCTTAGAACCGGCACGGCCTCCTACTCCAGTTCCCTCGCCATCGACTACGACAAACATCCTCCCCACCTCCAGCTACGCGCCTCACTTAGAAACCGTGAATATACTCTCTCCATCTTATCTGTAGCAATCCTGCTCTCGAACACGCTCCCCATCGCCCTCGTAGGCCTGTACTCTTCATCTCCCTACACACCAAAAACCCGCCGAGCCCACATCATCCACCAGAACCTGCTCCCTCATAATACACAGATGTATAGAGAACTAGGTAGGAGCCTCAAAACTGAAGAGTATCCGACTTGGACCACCCAGGAGTTTTACATCAGTCCCCCGTATGACCCGGCCCCAAACGGCGAGGGTGTATACAACACTATTGGCTTTGGCTTAGATATCTCATGTACTCAGATTGACGATAACCGTATCACATTCCCGTGTAGTCAGAACTACAGCAGCGTCATAGATACCGACTGCGCCAGCTTGCGTACGCTTCATTCTCAAGATAACTTCCTCGTTTTCGAGAACCCATGTGGCCTTCCTCAAAATCCATCCATATTATCTTGGGACGGAACCTGTATGGACAGTATGGTAAATAGGATGAGCTGCGCTGATCGAATCTTTCCCATCTGGGCCGAGAACGAAAGGTTCAACGTTACCCCCGCTAGTGGTGCCGACTCGTACCAGTTCGTCGCACTGAACTGTTCGTTGGCAGATCGGATAGTGGACCTACGTACTACTGTGAGAAATGGGCAGGTGCTCTCTATAGAAAACATACGACCCCTTGACACTCAGCAGATTTCGTCGCTCTACGCTACCAACATGAGCTATCCTGCTCCTCTTTCTCTCGTCTTCGGAAAACTGCTTCGTACTGCCCTCGAGTTTGATCCCACATTACACCCATTAGCGCGGATTAATCATCTCATGGTAGCTGTAAACACCAGCGTAGTGCGGGTGCCAGGAAACGAGACGCATCTGCCGGATAGGGAGGCTACTATAGGAACCTTCGAGACGGTGATGCGAGGGCTGTTTGCAACTCTATTGAGGATGAATGCGGAGAAGATATTTGGTACTAGTGTTGAGTATGTGGAAGGCTACCGGGTATACGTGGGTGAGGGGAGCTTCGTAGCTGCGATGATCATGGTTCTATTTTCGTGGGGGGTAGTTTCAGTGTTTTATGTTGGGCAGAATATCATGGGACATCTACCTTACACCCTTGCTGGTGTGTATTCGCATTTATATGAGAGTAATGTGAAGGACGATATGTATACAGAGAAAGGGAAGGACCTGAAAGAGATAGAGGAAGATTTTGAGGGGAGAAAATATGGATATGGGATTCCTGAGGGGAGCGATCATTATGGGGTGTATCGAGTGAGCACGTAGGAACTGTCTATTACCCTGTATTACCAATCAGAAATCGCGACCAGAATCGTGCGATTCATGCTCTTTTGATTATTTTCCGATCACACGATCCTCTTGTAATTATTTTTCGCGATTCCTGCGATTCAGATTATACTCTTTTTGCATGGTCTGTAACCTGGGTAGGGCTTACTGTCGCACGACAAAAATACATGATACCCTTTACGGCGGACGGCTTGGCGCATAACCACAGAAATCATTGCTTATTGCTGGATATTATAAAAAATAAAAGTCCTTTTAAAAAGTAGAATAAAAGTAGAAATATATACCAACCATGAGGCGTTCTATATTCCTTCATTCATCATAGTTGAGTAAACAAGACTATAAAATCATTGATTAAAAAGAGCTGCAAAGTGGTGTGCTAGGAAAGAAAAAATTTTGGTATTTCTAACCCCATAGGGGCTATCCAATATCAATATTTAGAGGATATAACACTATGAGAGGGTAATTGACTATGATAGAGTGTAGATAGAGTGATGCGGGTAGGTCGGCGATATAATGTTTTTTAGTGCCGCATCATGATGCCGGAGGGTAACCCTGGTGTCGGCAAAGAATAGAGGCAGTGTCTCTAAATACTGTCGAGCGACAAGCAGCTGAATCTAGCAAAGGCCTAGAGAGTTGTCGGGCGACAGGCAACGCAGGCAGTAAAGTCCCCATATGTTGTCGAGCGGCAGGGTGCTGCTACAGCCTACAGCCTACTCCAGTTATCGGGCGACAATGTTCGACACCCCTGGGAGGAGGAGTTTCTTGTCGGGCAACAACTAGGCAGAGCGCACTCAGGTAGTGAATTTCTGTCGCTCGACAGCAGGTAACAGCTACAACAGCCCCCAGAGCTGTCGGGCGACAATGTCTGACATCTCTAAGCAGTATTCCTAACGGGGCAGTCCATCCATTCTAAGCACAAGACCAGACGTCCTACAGCTTTGTATTCCGTCCTTTCCCCTGCTATAAATGCCTAGGGCTCAAAGCATGAGAACCGGGACTGCATGGGGCCCCACAGGCCGCCAAGATAGCAGGGTTAGGGTTTCTTTATTCATTTTAAGACTAATACAGTAGAAGCTCTCTATAAGAATACGTTCGGGACCGAGAATTTATGAGAATATTCTTATAGAGAAATTATCCTAACCCAATAGGGTTATTTTAGGTGGAATACTTGCCAAATGTCGCCTAGTGCGGCTCTTCTCGGAGTTTTCTAATAAGAATATTCTTATAGAGAGTATTCTTATAGAGGGCTTCTACTGTACTTTACTCTATTAATGCCTTGTTTCATGAAAATTACCAACTTAGATTTGGCAAGTATAAAAAAACGACTTGGCATGATTTATAGGGCCCTGAATGGCCCTATGGTCACTGTAACCAGGGAAAATCGCGCCCCAGACAGACTATAATACACACAGGTCGTCCCTTCCTGGGGTTGCGGCAGGGCCCCGGAAGGTTAGGAACACTGTTTCTAAGAGTGGGAGGTTTTTGTCGAGAGATGACTAGTAGTGGCCCCACATAGGTCTATTGTGGTCGAGCGACAGAAAGCTACAGGCATGGAGAGAGAGAACCTGTCGCCCGACAGCCACTACTGATGGCAACTCTCAGCGTTTGTCGAGCGACAGTTGACCTTAACCCAAGTCACATATACCAGGAAATATCCGTATAAAAAGTGCGGTAGGAAGTTTTTTTATCACAAGAATAAAATCTCCTCTTGTTACCCTCATTTTTGTGTTTGAGCTCAAGTTTGATTCTAGAAGCTAATTCCTCCCCTCCCCACTTAGTATATGAACAAATTAAAATAGGCTTTATCTTTCAAATATCGACTTAAACCCTCTAAAAGATTTGTTCAATAAGTTAAACAGAAAAGAAAGATAAAACCTAAGACGACGTTCCAGACCCTTTTAAGGCATTATTATAGACCGTAGCTTTCCCATAAGTATCAGCATATCTTTCTCTGAGGTAGTCCTGGATTACAATCGGGGGATATTTCTCGACCCCATTATCTTCACATCCTGGAAGACACTTTATAACGTAGTCTGGGTTTCCAGTGAAGAATAACGGTATAGAATATCGTTCTTTCCCAGACTTGTTGATGACGCGGTGGAGGGCTGATTTGTATTTGTCGTTGCTCCATCTCATCATTAGGTTGCCTAGGTTGACTACGTATGCTCCTTTTGTGGGGGCGACCTGGTTTGTATTAGTTAGGTGGAAAAAAGAAAATGATTCACACTGGTTAATATTGTAACCTATTGTACCCCCTCACTTGATTTAAAAAAGAGTGAGGACTTACATCTAGCCATGAATCGGTGCCTTGATCCCACACTTGCAGGCCTCCAACATCTCTTTGCATGAGTATAGTGACGGCAAATCAGAGATAAAAAACTTGTTTAGTACTAGCTTCTACCAACTGAGGTATTGTCTTAACTAACCGAAATCTCTGTGCGCACCGGTTCCTCTCTCCATTGGATGTGAATCTTCAGGTTGTGGTGGATAATGCAACATCCGAAGAGTGCTAAGAGCATCCGTACTATATTCATCGAACCAGTTCATGGGAAGATCCAGTGATAATGCTAATACGTGAAGAATATCTTTCGCCAGCTTTACCATTGTGTGATAGTATGTATCGGTGAGATTTTTGAACATTTCGGGGTCTTCAATTGCTTCTGGGTATAGGTTGGGGCCGCAGTTGTATTTTTTGGCTTTGACGAATGGATGGTCAGGTCCTAGGTCATCGCTGAAGTAGATTCCTTCCTTGAGGTCTGGTCGTCCCCCTTCTTCGAATATTTGGGACCGGAAGACTTCGTATCCGCGGTTATAATTGTTCTTATCTGTATTAGGTTAGTTTAATCATTGTTTTGGAGGTCTCTTGGGTGTCTGGTCTTGACCTTTGTCGATCTTGAGCTTTTCCTCTAAAGGAAGCTTAAAGAATTTTTCCGCCTGACCGAATAAACTCTCCTGGAGCTCCAGCGAGACTGGGGTATTTATTATTTGGAAGAAACCTTTATCTAAACAGGCTTCTTTGATCTGGTCTATTATACTTTGACGTGCTGCGGCATCGTCACTATAGAATGCTAATTGTTTATTCAGCTTCAAATCTTGGGTAAATCCCACTCTAGGAACATAGAACTCACGTGCAAAGTCGATAATTGGGGGAACTTTGGCAATAGCTGGCATTTTAGATGGCTGGATAATAGATGTTTTTGCGGCCTTGAATCTTGGTATTTTCTAGGTTGTTTTATAATTTGTACCGATACCACCTAGGGCAAAGAGCCTGAAGATATAGCTTGACATTATGAGGAGAAGGGTGAGGGGGCCCACTCTATGTAGATCCGTAGGGAGGGGTTACTGGCTGCCTACCGGGCAGCTCCAGGCCAATCTTAACTGTACGATCCCTTGGCAAGAATCGCTTTGCATCACAACTGCTGGAGTTCATAGTAGAGCTCTTATTGCACCAAGGCTAATAATTTATACCCCTTTGGAAATCTGTTAATAAGTGTGCTATCGGTTATCTAGGCTAACGATAGATCGACATCATTTAGATACCCGACGATAGGTTATCTGACATCGATCTAAGGGGACTGCTTCTAATGGGTCTCACTTACGGCTAATTGTATGGTGTTTTGCTTCGGGCATGCATGCAGCGAGGTTTCTCGGGGATCGTCATGGATCACCGGGTCAGCTGGTAATCCGACAAATGAACGCTCTCTAGTTACCAACATGCATCTGTTACAACTCTACCGCAGCCATGTACTCGGGGCAGGCAATAAGTACCCGAAAATGCAAGTTTTATATTCAGCAACCGAAGCTACATTTTAATGCATAGAGGCTGCCATATCCAATAAAAACACCCTTGCCCAAGACTTGCATTTTCGGGTACTTATTGCCTGCCCCGAGTATTAGTGATGCCGAGATGTTTATTGGCCACGTGGTATATTTTTGGTGGCGATTCTATTCCTACCCACCATAGATAAACCACGTGACCAATAAACATCTATCCAAAGTCAAAGGTCTTCCACAGTTTAAAAGGCTTGGCGACTACGTATACCCGTATAATCCACTATCGCCGAAAGATCCGGAGCAGGGTGGTTCCCTGCAAGCGAGGGCAGTTCTGTGGGGCAGAAGTGAGTTCAGCTTTACACTCACTATTCTTGGGACTCTACTCGTAGTCGTCAAGCGTTTCCGGAATATGGTAATGGGGCATGCCTACCTCACAAGCTCAAATTGTGAGCTTATGTGATTTTATTATTGGTTAAAACTAAGGATTATCTTACTTTAGTCCTCAGTTCCTTAAAATTCAACCTATTGCTGCCTCAAGCCTTGTGCACTTGATGGATCTCAGTGGGCGACATGGCGTTCCCAGTCACCCTGTTCCGGAAACGCTTGACAACTACAAGTAAGCAGAAACTTTACTGGCTCCCACAATCATTAAACCTTTGCCTCAAACATAGAGCCTCAAAAATTGTAGGGAACCACCCTGTCCCGGATCTTTCGGCGATAGTGGATTATACGAGTATATACGGTATATACGGTATTAACCTGGAGTGTCAGATTCCCCAGTGCCCTAGAATATGTTTGGAAAATACATACCACTAGTCACAGCACTCAGTTTCTTCTCCAGGATTTGTTATTCTTTGTGGTGGGAAATGCCTCATATAGGCGGTTGTGCCGTCACAGGCCGCTTGGCAATGGTGTTCTTTAGTATCGAAAAGTCAAACTGAAGAAAATGATCTAATTGAATTAGAAAATCAAGGATGATATTATGTTAATGGAACGGAAGAGGAATTATCTAAGTTGGGACATTACTCTAAGAGGACAGGTGTCTATGTGGCTAGTAATACTTAACCTTGTCTACTAGCGTGTGCCACAGTACTCAGGAAAAGACTTTCTACTATAGTTTCCGGTAGAATTATTGCGGAAGTGTGGCGTGCAAGATCAATAACCTTGATTGGCCTCCTTGGTTCTCGGCGAAGATTCCAGCGTCAGTATTGGCTGCAAAAACCCTGCTCATAACCCATGTTCCCACAATAATTCTACCAGAAACTGTACTACGCCTGCGGGGGTAAGTCTCTGGACACCTGGCTGTGGTGGCACAGGCTTGCCCTAGGAAACAGCCAACAATTTTGCGTGAGAGATGATGCCACCACTACCACTGTCCAGAGACTTACTCCCACAGGTACCACTAACTTTGTAATGTGGTACTTCTCTAGGTCATTCGTCAATGGACCGGTCGAGCCATGAATGTATGGGGGAAGCAGGCCATTTGGGAGTGATCCAGAACACAACAGCTCTAATAGATTAGGGAGACACCTTGTACACCCACATAAATACACAATAATTTAGAGAATTTACCTAATTAATTTCTACTCTATGAACCCTATAATTATCTAAAGAAGGAAAATTAATATTAGTAATATGATACAAGCTCCTAATTGTTTACACTTGAGTTAGTGCCTCTTTACTAACTATCCGTATGTGGTATATATTATGGCAGGCAACTCTCAGAAGATAGTCGCCCCTAGGACACCTATGTGTTCTCTCCTAAGTTCTAGTTTCCCCAGGTTATTCGTCAATAGACCAGGTCCTTTCGCGAAATCGCGAATTCGGTAAGTTACTTAGAATAGAAAGCTGAGATTATAGACATGTTTTCGGGGGCAGGAGTAACCGACACCCATAACCTATGAGTACAAGTAGTGTTTGCAGAATGTTACTATAACACCACTCTTTAACTAGGACCACAATCCTAGAGGCATTTTTAGAAGCTCTAGAGTGCTCCATAATAATGCTAAGACAAGGTACCGTTCTCTCAAGGCTCGTATTATTGTAAGCACAAGGATAACATAGATTCAATATCGAATAGTCTCCTTAAAGATATCAGTGCTCCGAACGCTTTGTGTTCGTGAAACCACCTTAGAGGTTAATTACCCACACATAAACACCAAACCGGAAAACTAAGCGCATCCTGAGCTAATAAGGAATAATCTTTTACCAACACCCCTTGTAGATTTTATGCAGTGTGGATTATTGAATGTGACGCTAGAGTAGTCTATCCGGATCTATAAAACACTTTCAGTGGCTGAACATTTCTTTGACGGCTGGTATTTTGATAGTACTACACCAATGCCTTAAGTGCAAGGGTCGCTTTTACCAACAGCAGCTGCAGGGTACAAACCATATACCTAAGATGAATCTTTGTCTTCAGAGATTTCACGTCGCTTAGTATACACAGTATCATAGCAGACGGTGCAATATCAAAGGGGAACTGGGGAGATTTAGGCAACTACCAGCTATGTACCGAAAAACATACAAGGTAACTGAAAATTATTGATTGGGTGGTAGAGATTTGACAAAGTTGTTCCCTTCTTTTGACTGTTTCCTTGGCTTTGGGCCTATTTAGGATCCCCGGTCTACTCTTGGCCTATGCGTATTGGGTCATTTTACCGGTCAAGAGACCCAGCCCTGTGACTTTCCGATTTGCGTGCTTTAGTTCAAGAGAATATCCGCAGCCGAGTACTTTAGCAACCAGATCTAGCTGAAAAAAAGCCAAGAGTCCCGGGAAATGACAGCCCCGAATTTCGTAACCATCCTGTTTCGGCATCTCTGGCTATACAGGGTAGTTTCCTGTCCTAATGTGTACCGGGTATATCATAACTGATTACTATATAACACAATGGAAGTAGCACATAATAGCATGCGGTTACACAATCGGACTATTTTTCTCTCGCTTCAGATTAGGGTTCTTAAGCCTGACCGTGCATTAAGCCACATATCCGTTTGAGGTCTATACATACAAGACAAACGCTGGGATAAGCAAGTCTATATACTTTCAGCTGAGATATGGCCACGGGTCATACGACTACAGCACATCTGAACGAGTAGAAGATACTCGTTTGGTGGTAAATATCCACAATACTGTGCCACTCAGACTTTAATAGTAATAGAAATTCCGATACCTGCTAATCGTAGTATGTGTTTACGTGCAAATTGCCTCAACACCAAGGCTATGTTTCCAAATAGAGTACTGGTTCTGTGAAGTTTACTCCGAGTCTAGGCTGTAACCAGGCACAGCACATCATGTTGGGCGGTGTATACTGTAATTGTGTCTCACGGGTTCTTCGTTTGGATAATTCGTGGTTTATCCTGTAAAACAATGAGAATGGTACCAAGAGCTACTAGAATATAAAGAGTGAACTCAACCACCACTCAGTCTCTATCCTGACCTATCAACCTCTGGCTTTACAGGACTAAATACACAATGCTAAGCAACTCTATCTCACGCATTGCCGCCCTCGGCCTCCTTTTGGCACCAGTTCTGTGCACTCCAACCGGTGATACTGGTGGTTGTGATCGTGATAATGTCCTCCGTGCCCTCATACGTTTTAGCGCCTCTGCTACACCATTCTGTAGCGCCTACATCTCAATTGCTCCAACAAGCACAGTATATGTGACCACTCCTATCGCAACACCGACAATGTAAGAACTCCCACCTACATTGATTTCGAGAGTTTGCTTGACATACTGACAGTACCTGTATTTAGTACAATCGATCCTACGGTTCTCCCTTCCTATGTATCACAATACGAGCCTGCCCGTGTCTCAAGCGCTTGCTCTTGTATGTCCATCCCACCCGCCGTTACAACTCTCTCAGCAATCCCAGATGCATCCTGCGACAACGAAGGGCTAGCATACGCTGTGCAGCCGAATGGTTACTA
This sequence comes from Verpa conica, assembly GCA_033030425.1. Lineage (NCBI taxonomy): Eukaryota > Fungi > Ascomycota > Pezizomycetes > Pezizales > Morchellaceae > Verpa > Verpa conica. The sequence continues at coordinate 1,781,041 of JAUFSD010000010.1, read as the reverse complement.
CAATGATGACCAGGACCCAAACTACTCTTCCATCAACATTGACTCTTTCAAAACTGCCAATTCGTTGCAAACAGGCACTACTCGGAGGATTGGTTTCACAAACAGCGACTGGACAGTTCCGTACTCTATTTATGGAGGAACTCCTATCCTCACAGATTATATTGCCATAAACCACCGCGGATACTTCGTACCACCCATTAGTGGGACCTACACCATTACCAGTACTTATGCGGACGACATTGCACTGGTCTGGATTGGGCCTAGTGCATTGAATGGGGCATATACAAGGGCAAATGCGGCACTTGTGCATGTTGTAGCGCAGAGCGCGAAGAGTACTACCGTCACGCTGAATGGCGGAGAGTATTATCCGTTCAGGGTCCTAGTTGCTAATGCCCAAGTAATTGGCGGTTTTGAGCTGTCAATTCTCGGGCCGAATGGAGAGGTGATCATCTCGGAGACAAACCTAGAGCCAACACCGTGGTTTGTGCAGTATAGCTGTGACGGGGCGAGCCCACCATTCGTACCGTTCGGTGCAGAGGTTTAGGAGATAGGATTCAGCAGGACAAGTGTAGTTAGATACGGTACGGTAGAGCTCTTTCAGGGCATTATAAACGAATCATTAGGTTAGAGACTTTTATGCAGCTCTATTTCTTTACTTATCTTGGCGGAGCTTGTACTCTATAACCATGTTGATGCGGTCACACCTGCAGAGCCTCAAGTTTGACCTTGTAAACTTTATCGAGAGTAATTACTAATCAGGCGGTTACGCCCGCAGAGCCGCAAGCTGAACCCAACTCACCTAGCTTTAATTATTATTGCCACTTCTTTGGTTCTAAACTTTAGTAGTTCTCCTGTTTTACGTTCGAATAATATTTACCCATATAGTTCTATGCATTAGTACAGTCACTAGCAAGAAGTCTTCGTGATCGGGGTAATACACACAAAAAGTACCCGATTTTCAGCCAATAACACCACAATTATTCTTAATTATAAAGCCATAATAAAATTCTTGAATATCTAGAGATACTAGTTCTAAATTTCCAACCTTATAGGGGGTATTTCTGGGGAGGAATAAAATATTCTGTGTGGAAAGCCTGTTGCTATGCAAGATTTGCTTGGGACCTAGAGGTATTCTTACAACCAAAATATTCTAGACTTCCTAGGGCCCTATAATAGCAATCAAAAAACCGAGAAAAAAACCTTTAACATGCTCTTTATCTTCTCCTAAAATTATCCTAAGAGAAAAGTTCTGTTGTGGCTATGTGATAAGGGCTCCAAGTCGGTTATTTTTGGTGTGTTGTATACGATCACGAAGACTTCTTGCTAGTGACTGTACAATGTAATACCTGGGAGAACTTGATGCTGTGTAGTAGGCCTTGAGATCCCGGTAGTGTTGGCCATAGCACCCTGCGCTCGCGCCTCGGCAAAGATCGAGAAACATTAACTTAATGAGATGCCGGAATACTGATTCTTACTACTTCCGTTATTCCAGAGGCGGCTGGAGGTGTTTCATGCTCCGGTGCTGGAGTTTCTGTAAGTGGCTTTCAGTGTGGGTTAGGTTTTTTGACCGAGTCATTATAGCCTCCACGATCTTATTAGAGGCTCTCCGGAGCCTATTTAGACTCCAGGGTCGTGTGTTTACCCCCTATCCCCTTCATTCAGTATTTCCCATCGTCTTTACTCTCTAGTAGGCATATTCTTCTGATAACAACAATCTCCTGTCCTATTCCTACGACTATTTAGCAAATCACTTGCGGTGGACTTTACTCTTGTCTAGTTCAAAAGTCTGTCCTTACCGCGTGATGGCAAGGAGAAAGAAGAGAAGTGGTAAGGCCTTGGTTGATGGCACTAGAGCTCCTTCGTCGAATGTGGGGGGGCCCCATCCAGAAAAAGGCGTTGTCGAGCACGTGCTGTCCCAAGTGTCCAAGTGCCCTCTCGTCCTGACCTGAGCCATGCTAACCCCACCGCTACCACTGAACGGGACGAGTCTGCCTCCGCGGCTTCAGCTAATAAAGACGTATGTATAGAATCATGCACTGTCCTAGACCCCTCCCCTGCCCTCAACACCCCCGCTACTAGTACTGCTACTTCTTGGTCAGCCTACTTTCAAGAAGTTGGACTCCTTGGTAGTGCCATTAATATAGCCGATCAATTCAAAAAATACACGTCCGCCCAGCTTCACTCGATCAAGCAGAACTTTGGCTGGTTCACCAGTGATAACCCTGGACGGCTTGTTCCACTCACAGAATATACAACAGCGTTCAACTTGAAGCATGCTATCCAAAATTCGAAGAAGGCGCAGCCGGACGAAGCCAGTATACCGGGCTTTGAGAAGCTCAACGAACCGACCTTGAAACAAATAACTGATTTTTCTTGCATTATCCGAGATAACTCTGGGTAGATGCCCCCTCATTGTAGTAAGAATTAGTATAGTCAGCTGACTTTTACAGCGAGCCCCTGGTTGTAAAGGTTGGGTCGATGCCAATGTATGGAAGGCGTCTAACACAACCACCTGCGATACCCTTGCAGCTGACAGCGGCTCTTTTCCATTCCACACTCCAGTATTTATGTACTGCAGCCTGCACACAGGATGCCGTAAGGCATGCAGGGAAACGAGACACCACATCCCGACCACCAGATAAGGTTGATCGGGGCGGGCCTAACCCACGTCCGCCAGTTGACCTCGGGCAATGCCATCATATCCATGTCCAGCACTGCGCAAGGAGTGACAATGAAATAGAAAATATACAGCTATTCCGAGGACCCAAGGATACCTGGGAGGGAAGAGCCCGAGATGGACCAATCAATATATTCCTTCATCAAGTACTACCTCTTACTCAGCTTCTACATGTTATTTTTCGTACTGTTCTGAAAGACTGTTGGGAGAAGTATGACAAAATTAGACAGAAAATGCCTTTGTCATCGCTTGGGCATTGTCTGGGGTTATGGAGGTCTCGAGCGATAGTCATTGAGGCAATGACAAATGTTCATAGGGACCTACAGGATGTATGCTATGGATGGTGTGCTATCGTGCCTTTAGGTGACTTCCGTGGGGGTGACGTTTGCTTGCCAGGCTTAGGCTTTAAAGTTACACTGCCTGTCGGTATGTTTGGTTCCTACTACTTGCACACCAACTAATTCTTAGGCTCTGTCCTGTTTCTACGATCATACATAGTGCCACACTATGTCGGGGGTGGTCTGGGCACCGTTTCAGTATTGTCCACTTTAGCCACCAGTCAACCTTTGATTATTTCACCCAAAAATCTAACGGAGAGCACCTGCATTCATTTGGGGATATGCCATGGTGGTGGCAAGTGAATAGATCAGAGAAGGTATATATTCTTCTGTGGTTTCCCAAGAGCTGTGTTAACTATTTCATAAAATAGATTTGATTTATGTAAGCTATGACATCCTGGCGCTTAGTTTGAAGAGTCATACCGGAGCTAACATAGCTCCTCTTAATATTTTTAGCTTTAACATTATACTATAGGGTTGTATTATTGTCGGTATAGGTAGTACGCTTGTATCTTTGGCAGTATGGGTGGGCCCCTCATCCTTGCAAAGGTACAAGTGTACAATCTATGGGCCCATCGACCCTAATACTACTCTATAGTATGGAGGAGGTAGTGAGAAGAGATCGGAGTAAGTTTATTATTGGTTTTGTAGTAGGACCTTGTTGATTTTCTCTTCTGTTTGTTATTTCGTTTATGTGAGGATCTCTTCCCTATATTATTATTAAACATTGTTTTGCGTATATAAACGGACGAGGTTCTTTGCACTTGGTAGATGATATCGCTAGGTTAGGGCTGCATTTATACTCACATAATACAATTAGATACTCTTAGATTAAATTAGAGATAAACCTATTAATAGCATCACGTAGCCAACAGAACCTATTCATTTACAGAAACCACTAAGCAGGAGATAATGTTAAAACAGAAATATCCTTTTGGTTGGAGATTTTCAGAGTCGCCCTATAAGAATATGAAATAGAGCGAACCTCTATATTCTTATAGCCCGAATCCTTATAGGGCGAAGATGCTGTATTACGTACCGTTTTTTCTCCTGGGTCACTTGTCTAGCCCTACACAATACAGGTGAGGACCCCTGATGTAGATTCTATGGTCATTGATAAGATATGTAAAAGGGAATAGAAATCTTTAGTGAAGGCATACTCATTATTGGATTTCTTTGAGCTGTAGGAGGATCAATGTGAGTAGTAACCTCTATTTCCTCTACATCCTGAATCACCGGCCCAACCCACGTGGGGGGGCGGTTGTATGTAGGAGTAGAGGCTTCTGTAGCGGGTCGATGTGTTGAGAATTAGAAAAATCACAGACATACTCATCGTCAGATGATTCTTTAGTTAGCGTCAGAGAAGCTTTGTTGATACATATTACTGTGGTCCCCAAAAGTCAATCTAACCTAACGGGGGAGAGATATTAGGCGGTTATGGTAGATTCTATAGCCAAAGTTAGAATATGCCAAAGAGAATTAGAAAATTATGGAACATACTGCGAGGTTTCCCTATAAGGATACGGGACTATAGTAGTATTATATCCTTATAGAGAAGGCTCAACACATACAAAGTAATGCCAGTCTTGTCAGGAGTGCATACTTGTACAAGGTGATTAACCTCATAGCCCAATACCTTACAGCGCGATCTCACTGTACTCATCATCAGACTCTTAGGCCTCCGACTCTGAAAGTTCAGGACCACCGCCACTCACATAAAGCTCTAGCATATTGGGTAGTTCGGCGAATGAGAAGTACTCCTCATCTTGAGGTTATCTAAACGGGAGGTAAGGTTAGTATTTGTCCTATAAAGTAGGGATAGCGGAGTAGCAAACCATCACCGGGGTTATCACTAGAAGATGACATGTTACCTGGAATGCGGAAGGTCAGTAGCCATTTCGTAGGAGTAGGCATGATTAATTTACCAATGAGGCCAGATGGAGTACGACACCTAGAATATAAAGGTCAGTATTTCTGTTAAGAGGGCAGTCACTGTCAGTTCACACATCAGGTGACACACCTGTTCTAGAATTAGGCGTTGCGTTATCCGTCCGAGGAAGGTTAGAATCTGCTTGATATGAGTGGCATCCAGGTAACATATATTTTAGTCCATTCGGGAACACCGCTTATCCAGGAATGGGCCAGTCCAGTTAGGAACACCCCAGTTCACTCAGGAATACCGCCAGTATATTCAACAAGGGTATGTTTATATCTCCATATTGTAAGCTGGAGACTCTACATGATGATATGTGAGAACTTATTCCTGCATATACAGCCACTAGGCAGATATGTTCGTGATGCGGTTTCAGGTGAGACAGCGCACGATTCCTGGAGGAGAACCCAAAATTCACAAAACTTTGAAAATCTGCTGAAAAACAAGGATAGATATAAAAAATTTCAAATTTAAGAGGTAAATACTTGAGATTATCAAATATTTTTAGAAATGATTTGCAAGATTTTACCTTGTCTGACTGATTTTTGAAGAATTACTGAACAATACCTAAAATTGTCAATTCTTCCGCCAAGACTAATTTCCACACCATCTAAAAGGCCAAAGCACCAGTTAAAGCACTTTTAGAAAACTTTAAAAATTCACCATGAGATAGATACATATGTGAAAAATCCTTCATAGAGTTATTAGGTACTCAGAGTAGTAGAGATTTATTGGAAATTTAAAGGAGATTTTTATCTTTTCTTTTAGATTTATAATAAATTTTTAAATATATAAAGATTCCTGCCGAGCCGTATTTCGTCATCTGAAACCACATCACGAACATATCTGCCTAGTGACTGTACTGCACTCAAGAGTCCTTTGCCTATAAGCAATACTCCCACAAATAGGTCTATATATGTAGTAGCCCCTCGTTAGTGAGTACGATATGAGAGGGAAATGTAGAGTATTTACTTAAGAAACTATAGAATAGTAGTGGTATTCTTAAAACACTCTACTATTGCTCCTCCAGGCGAATATTATAGAGAGTGATGGTCCTTCCGTTATGATAAACCGTTCTCTGTTGGACCGGTATATTCAGGAACGTTCCTGGATAAGCGGCGTTCCCCCAATAGACTAGAACAGCTGCTTGATGGAGAAAGCTTAAAAAATACTATACGAAGCACATCCTTGCTTCCTGGAATCCACCAAAGAGGTGGTTGTATCTAAGTCAGAGGTTGAATTGGCCTTGCCCGGACCGGGCAAGATAAAAAATTACTATAGCGCAAACAAGCCCAGTCAAAGTCAACCTCTGATCTCAATAGGTAACGGTCAGCGTAGTTAATAGTAGCGATAATTGTCAAGCAACTTACGGCAGAATCTCAATAAACCACGACCTTGCTTCATCAACTCTTTAAGGGTAGCCAGTTCTTTTCTACCGGTGCGGGTCTCTCTATGACGAGACCCTTGACTAAGTCTCTGACAAACGATCTCATTTTTTAAACTATGGATGAATTTTTAGCGTATTCCACTAATACTATGTGAATAGCAGGCTAAGTCGAATACAATGAGGCAGAAATGGGGTAGTAGAAAGTATATTGAACCGCACGAAATGGTGGCTGAGAGGGGATTTTTCTAGAGATGTTTCTCGGGGGCTCTTTGAGAAGAAATGTTTCAAAAAATACGTTTCAAAAATAATTTTGACCAGGGGGGCTTTTCTTGGGCAGGAGAGTTGATGGGGTATAGCGATGGGAGTAAGTTATTTAAGATGGGTTGGTGGGTTGATGACAAAATATTTACGAGAAACACAAGGAGAAAAGAGCATGCTTCCTCCAGAGAAATATAGGAACTCACACCAGTCAACTATGGCTAATAAGTTGCGTGAGAATATTACTATGTTCAGTCTGCTTGCTCTACACGGTAATACCCAATCCTTGATTTAAGCCTGTAGAAAAATATATACCATGAGCGTCACAACTAGAATTAAATCCCATACAGGACTACAAACAGTAGTGACTGTATTTGACATCACGGGTGGACCAAAATGCGAAAATTTTCCGTTTACACGAATGGCGCTAAGAACAAGGAGAGATTTTGACACTGTTAGTTTCTCTATAAAATCACCGGAGCAGATATCAGAGCCCCATAAGAATAAGAATCAGCTGATACATTACAATCTATGCAGTTGTAGTGTAAAAATTTCTTTCATTCGTTAAATATTGAGTAGGGAACAAAAAGAGATAAAGAGTGCGAACTGTGGGTTAACTCTGTACCTCATGCTTCCGCCCACAATCCTCCTTACCCATCGTCCCCTAATCTCTTACGCAGCTCTACGCCACAGATTGTTGCTAGCGCTTGCGATCACCTAACTATGTAGGGTCCCACCTCTCCCCCTACCGTCGGTGAAGAAAAAACTACGGATTGAAGGGCCCGAGCCAGGCCCAGTGCGTAATTTTTGTTAGAGAAACCGCCCCAATAAGGGGTAACCGGCGGGGCCTCGTTGGGCCTCTAGTAGTTACATAGGTTAAAGTTCGGTTAATGGGAGATTTTTGAAGAGCAAGCCCGGCTCGGCCGCGGTTCGGGGCGGTTTCTTGGCGCGGTTCCCGGCTAGTTTGGGAGACCGACTCCCCATGACGAACACCAGGTCAGAGCCGTGGTAGCCGTACAGATGTACTAGACTCAAACCCGCCGACCAAAGTAGAGTTCTAGGTGTTGCGGTTAAGAATCAAAGTTACTTCTGCGGAGATGCAGAGGCTTCAAACCACAGCCGAGTTCTATTTATGCCCACCTAGGAATCTTCATATATCTAGCGATTAAATAGTAAATGGAACAAGTACTACCTCGGGAGTGCCGCTATCAGCCCAAATACGGACTTTGTAGTCTGCCTCCTAAATTCTTTAAGGAGATTGAACGAATATGGGCAGATGGACCTCCTCTTCAGGCCATCTATTACCGTTACCGGCCGGAGATACCGCGTAAAGGGGATTTACAACCAATTTTTGCAGTGGGGCAGTCAATCCGCCCCACCTTCAATGATCGGATGGACTATTGCTGTATTTCGTCCTAGTAAATTGTTTTGGCGGATTAGGGCTCTGGTAGTAAGGGCCATCTATGGGCCCGGCCTAATCCGCCAATGATCTTTAGTATTTGAATTAAGCGAATAATATTCTAGTTCTCAAGAGATGACTATAGGTGACCGTAAATGACCGTAGTAAGTATGGGGGCTACGGAGGACTATAGGGCGGCTTCACAATATGCCGAATGAAGAATCGCAGAGTCCTATAGTCATCTACGGTTCGGCTTTCTCTTGCCCTGGATAGACTAACAGCCGTAGTCCATCCGGTCCGCACTTTCCTCGGAGCCCCACACAGGGCCTTGCAGGGCCCCAGACGGTTGTAGGCGTTGTATGTAGCTGACTAAATGGAGAAGGATTTGCCGAGGGTCCAGGCCATTCTCACGAGACAACCGCCCGGGCTGGGGCCGGGGATAATATGCAGGGACACGCGTTGGAGGATACTCTACTCCAGCTGAACGAGCTCCTCAGGCAATTCGGGTTGTAAAGACCCGGGTTATCAAGAAACAAATTTATAGTCAACACTCACTACCGGAGAAAGTCAAAGCTCAATAAAGTCTTTGAAGGACTATCGGTACAATTACGTATTAATTTTGCGACGGGCTGTATATCCATCTGGCGCTGTACAACCTATTGAAATTTTTTTCTAGCGCTATAGTACGTTGATATCTACTCAGCTGAGGTCTAGACTACGGATGTTTCCACCTTTGCCACGTGGAAGATCCTAGCAAGCATGGGCCAAGGTCCTGCACGTTGTACCTTACAGCATTGTGAACCTATATGGTACGTTTAAATAATACAACGATAAGTACAAGCGAGCGCATGGCTTAGCGAAAGAGGAGAGGCTTTTTATTTAATAAATATGTACGACACGCACGCCCCTAACCAATGTTTACTGGGGATCGGGTTAATTTAGGATTAAGCGTGCCGTCGAGTTACTGGCAATATCACCTGTACCATTTCTAGTCAAAATAAAAGCAAACTAGCACCTGTATGTATATACTCAGCTCTTATAATGGGTTCTTCGGCAAGATACCGGCTCTCAGGTAGTGTAACCAAGCTATCGTTCCACTGCGGCCACCCACCAAAGTACTACATTCCATAGTCTCATTGTATTGTAGGACAAAAATAACCGCGGACCCACAAGCAACCAACGTCTCGAGGAGGAAGAGACCAAATGGGTACTAACCCACAACAGCTATAGATGAGGATAAAGGTTAAAATAGAGAAGCAGCAACCCAATAAGTCTTATATATCTCGAATAATAACCGTGTTGTGTTTAGGAGGGAGGATGGCTGAGTCACAGAAACGCTCGACATGGCTGTATATTATATTCGAGGTGTTTTAAAAAAGAATAAACGATTCTCCAGATTTTATTTATAAAAATACATTCAAGAGCAGTATTAACCAGAAATACAGAACTTCTAGTAGAAAATAAAACTATACTCTAGCCCCAGGGACCCGGCTCACAACTTATAATTGACAATAATATGATACTTATACCATGTGATACAATACTACTTAGATGGAAGATTGAACCACAGTCATACCACAGTAATTTAGGGGGTGGTACAAGTTGCACCATAACCTGCTTGGCTATTTCAATAGAAAATAAACAATTAGTACAATGGACCAGCATCCTATCACGCTAAGGGGTCTACTCACCATCCACTTGCCGTAGAGCAATATCCTGATCCCGTACCGCTGTTTCCGCGTTAGACCTTTTTGTCATATAACATTGAGAAGAGCTGAAACTAACCAATATCCGTACATAGAGCAGCATGAAGTTCCCCATGATACCGAGCCAACACACGTTGTACCCCCAAATGCGGGACCACATGTACCATCATTAGTAGGGGCAAGGGTTGCTACACAGCTCCCAGTAACAGAGAAGCTGCTCTGGCTATATAATTTATCAGCAAAAATGGTTCTTAAAGTATAGAACTCATAACCGGGACTAAAATAGAACTCACCAGCCGCTTCCACAGTAACCTGCACCAGTACCACTAAAAATCCAAAGTATTAAACACTATTCACCCATCCGCACCCCAGAATACTGGAGGATCTCACCAATACCCGCTCGAAGAGCAACACTCATATCCAGCTGAAGAACACTTGTATCCGTTTGTTCCGCCACAAGTCCCATCGGGAGATTCACCCGAACCGGAACAGGTTCCGAATTGGGACTGGCACCCACCACCGCAGTATACCGAGCCCGAACCACTATATTTGATCAGCCTTATCTCATGGGAGATCTCCATGGGTATGTGGAGAAAATCGCTAAATCGTGGGTCCAAGGGTATTTACCAATAGCCTAACTGATCAGCCTTACTTCATGGGAAATCCCTATGGGTATGTAGAGAAAATCGCTTAATTACAGGTGGAGGGGTAGGGGCAAGGATACTTACCATAAGCCGAACAGCAGTCACCCCATGCGGAGCCAATACAAGTGGAATTGGCAGTCCCGCAGGTACCGTCAGTGGAGATGGTTTGGGCGAATGTCAAGGAGACAAGAGATAAGGTGAAAGTCAAGATTCCGGAGTACTTCATTGTGACGTGAGGCTGGGGGTGGTGGTTTGGTTTCCGGTAATTAAAGATTCTCTTTAGATGGTAGACCTGAGTGGTTGAATTCTAGCTATGGGCGAATGATAATGGTATTTATACTGTTGAGATGTAGGTACCTGATTGAAGAATAAAATCAAAAAAATTATAGATGCTGCTTCGGCAATTAATTCAATGGAGTTGTAAAGGTATCATGAGGTACCGAGCCGCTAAAGTATCTAATACCGAAATTAAATATATCGGTAATAGGAAGGAGGTACAGAGTAATCCACTTTTACTTTATCCAGGAGATGAGATGCGGCATTGCAAGGGGGTAATAGATTTGACCCGCATTATCGATATCTATTCCATCGCCTGATATCAACTTAACAACCTCGAAATAATTAAGAAGTTTAGACATAGGTCAATCCTGGGGAAGGATCTCCCTTCATGACAAGATCTGGCAGTATGAATGCGCTACGCCAATGCACTTTTTTCTGGGCGCTGGATTGCTTGCGATGATCTAGTCAAGGTTCAATAAAATATTTATTGGAGCGAAGGGTTACAAATTGTTGCATTAACGCAGCAGCTGATGTGTTACCTATGTACCTAATGCCATTTGAGCCGTCTCCGTGGGAATAAGAATAAGTAAACTAAATACAGGGATCATTAACATTCATTGAGGACTACGGACCTCGGGGAAAATACTTATCCGATATCCGTAGTATGTTACAGTGCTTTCCTTCCGAACAAAATGATTTCGCCTAGCGAGGTGAGACAGTATGTTTTTCAAAAACTGGTGGAGGAGGCAATAGACTAGCTGCTGCGACGAAGAGATAAATTTAGCTCTAGATAAAGGTAAATACAATATTCTAATACCTAGTAGTAAAACAACGTTGCGGACCCCTTCCCGCCATAAACCACGCTCTTGTGAAAACCGCTTCATGTACCCCTTTTGCTTCACTAATGAATTCAACTGGTATCAATTTACTTGAGTTTTCCCACTCGGTACCTCTCACTCTAGAAATCATAGATTGTGAAATACCGTGAGACGCTATTGTATGCATCTTTTTCACTTTTCCACAGAGCTGAGGTTCATTCTATTAGCCACTAGAACTATGAAAAGCAAAAACAGCAATATTTCCAGAAAATACTTTCTAAAAATAGCAGTTGCCTTCCGAGTTTGCTATACCACCTTTTCCGCATTCCATCACCACTCCTCCCACCATCATGCCCGATAATTCCTACCGCATAATATTTGACTCCAGTATGTATACCAAAAAAGTATAACCGACCATACGTAGCGCAAAGGAGATCAGAAAAGATTAGGCACCCGAGACTTTGGCTTAAGCCATTTTAAGCCGACTTTTTTCAAAGTATAGGATGAACTATAATTAGGATTGAATGTACTTTCATAATTGTCAATAAGCTGAAGCCACTTAGTACACGAAGGTAGTTGATTTAGTGAGGGGGGTTCGCCAGGATTGTCAAATTCCCGTAATGTTTTAAATATCTCCTATATAAAGATTAATGAATAACTGCCAGTATTTCGATACTATCATACATACCATTACTCGAGGGCAAAACATCTTTCACCTGTATTTAACCACATCTACCCTCTTGTTGTATAAGACCGGAGGCCCGTAGAGGATTTATTTGAGGCGGAACGGAGCTGAATATTTTAGACATATCTACATAGACATGCATTTTCTTAATAATATTAATTCCCCTTTCTCTGGCTTTACTATCTTGCCTTCTTCCCTTCATCTTTTCTTTATCCCGGTGATAGCTTCCTTTCTGTTTATAGGTTTGAGTTTTTGAATAGCCAGCTACTGTTCTTTCTACCTCCTTCCATCTATTCTCCAGCTGTCCAATAAAGAACTCATCCTCTTTACCCATAAATCCTTCTTTCATCTCCCGAGTATTGCCCTTGATATCTATTACATTTTTCAGGTACCCTGCTCTCAAAAGAATACTATAAAGAGTTTCCTACCTCTCAACCGTAGCATTTTAGACCCTCTTAATAGCAGATATTCTCCCTGCTTGCCTGCAGTAATGACTTTTTTTTAGCGGCCCATAGAGATACAAGACAGAACAGTCGTGATAAAGCGCTGGGAGTTCGCGGTAACGATAGTGCGGTTGGATAGAGCTCAACGAGAAACTTTAATGAATCTAAAATCAGGTTAATACTTATAAAGATGAAGGATTTATAGGGATTAAAGTACTGAAGTATACATAAATTTGATTAAGTAGCTCAGCAAGGTGTCAAAACAATGGGGACTGAGACCGTGACTGGTGCTGTTCGAAAGAGCTTGTTGGGAGGAGTCCATGAAATAAAGAATTGATGAAATTTGTCTAGTATTGATAGGGTTATGATGGCTAAACTGATTTTGAGGGGATGGTTGTGGGGGGTGCAAGGGCCAACAGTCGTACATCATATGATATACTCAAAGACTCGCAGCGGAAAATCTTTTAGACTCCACGCCAAGAATGCCAAGAAGTCACTACGACTAAGTGGCACTCTACTGTGCTTGCCTCTTCCAGTCCACTGAAATTCTGTATGTTTGATGCGTAGTTCACAGATGATTGATGACGAAGACGTTGATGTAAATGACCAGCGAGATGATCATGTTGACCTGTGTATGAGGCCTAAAGCTATGTACGAACCGGTGGCACCAGCCTCACTACTAGTGCCTGTGCCACAACATTCATGCTTCCGAGACTACATTATATCGAGCACTCACTGAGAACACATCACAAATATAGATCTATTAGAGACTCGATCTATTATCATCTCTTTAAGCCTGGAAAGTCTGGGCTTATCATGAATACTACTGCCCCCCACTTGTTTTCATCAAATTTAATCGCCAAGTCCGATCAAAGAATCAGAAAATAATTAGATGATCCCCATATAACCCTAGCCCACCAAGGAGACCATTTTGAAGCCTCTTACCTAGGACGGTAACAGAGTCACAAGCCCCCTAGGTGTTACAACCGCTACATGATTTTTATGCAAAGACACAATCCTTCATAAACATACAAGATAAAAAGAGTATTATGTGATGATGAAAGAGAATGAGAAACGAAACATTTTGTGCTACAGTAGGATGCCAATAAATCTGCTGACTCAGCACCCATGACACCTCTAGGTACAGATAGGCTAAAATTGTGTGTCTGGTCGTAGATTCATTGCCTACCAGGTATAAGACATCAAAACAGTGGCCTGAGTACTAATAGATGTTAGCATTAAGGGTAGCCAAGCCTCTAACGCCACGGTGTCTATTAAAGTAGATTTCATGATAGCTATGATTATTCTTGGCGACTTATCCGGATATCTATTTCAAATGGGATTCTTCTTAGCCTTTGATAAAGATTTACAGATAGCTAATCAGTTAGAAATAGCTTCTGCTCTATAAAATTCAATGTATTTGAACCCTTAGTTGAAGTATTGACTTTTCCTTTCTGTTCTTAATTATGATATTGAGTTTCTTGGACCCATATTTCAAAAGGTCACTTATTTTAGACTTTCTGCTCAGACATATCTCGACGTTTTTTATTTGGCTCATTACAAATACCTCTGTATGGTAACTGTACTTAGACGATGATCACGATTATCAGTAAATTCTCCGGTACTGCGTCTCATCGCGTTTCCAGATTCATTTCATCACAAGTTGGTCTCGAAATTCATCCTCAAGTCTACACTATTCAATAGCAATAAACAAAGTAATATCCAGTACGCAACTATCACATTCTATCATAGTATTTATATTGCATAAACCCTTCCAGCGCGAGATGGCCCCCCATATTTGCGTAGGTAATAGGCGTGTTTCCGTTCTTGTCCTCTGCGTTATCTGATGCTCCGCTCAGACACAACAACTTTACTACCTTCTGGTGCCCACCTAGAGCTGCCAGATGCAACGGAGTTGCCCCATTCGCATCCTTCGTCATTACAGAGACGCCTGCTTTCAATAACGTTCTTACCGTCTCCGCATCTCCGCATCGGGAAGCATCGAGTAAGGCAGGTTCTTAACAATTATTCCAGTTAAAAATCAGATAGAGACCTTGTTTATATATATAGGGACTTGGGTTCACCTACCGAACTTCTTACTGACGATACCTCGTCCTTCTTCTACAAATTTCTTTAAGTAATGAAGAGTGCTCTGGTACGTCAGATCTCCTTTTTTGTCAAACTTCACAATCATTGTATGATCTGCATCAACTGGTATCTGCTCTTCCACTCCTGTGCCAAGGTTAAGCAAAGCTGAGTCGGAACCCACTGAAGTGACGTATTCTCCGGTTCTCGAAGGGCCATTCTCCCCCTAAGTTATGATAAGCATTTTTTTTCTTTTTTCTTTAGTTATACTGCGTATATGCAGCCACAAGCTTATTGCATGATCAAACTTAAAGGAGGGAAATATTCAATTATACCATTACGAGCCTCTTGGACTTCATTCGCTCGTAGAAGCTAACAATCTTTAGCCCTGCAGCAAGATCAACAAATTTCTCCAATTCCGGAAGCAGCAAGTCGGAGTTTGTATTAATCGACTGGACAAGCTTGGCCCTTTCTTGGCTTGATTTTTTGTCAATCGCATTTACAATGTCGTCCACCAAAAACCCGCGATGTGGAGTGCCAAAGAAGATTGCGGCACAGGTTGCCATGTATATAGAATTTTCAACTTCGTCAATCTCTTTACTTCTCACGAGTGACTTCAGCATATTAGCGCTATCCTAGTCACTATACGAAATTCATGCCAAGTTAAGTGGTGGCTCTACCTGGGCAATAATAATACCTCCGAAACTATGGCCGATGAATATTATTGGTCTGGTTCTTTCCTAAAAAGACTATCCGTTAGACTGTATTTATCATAGGTACCGTAGAAAGAAATGGTCAGAATATGTGATAAAGGAAACAAGAATGTTAAAATGACTTACTTCTTTTGATCTTCTTGCTTTCTTTAGCTCCTCAAGAAAACCACGATTGTAATCCAGAATCTCATGAACCCCAACACTCCCGAAGAGCACCGAATTGTAACCATAGGTCATGGTTCTACAACTCGGGAGGTCCTTTGAAAGAAAATCGCGAAGCCACATTCTGCCTAGATTTCCTTTTCCCCTCCACGACCCAAATGCATGACCAGCAAGTCCCGTAACGGCTACGATACTAATAAGAAATTAACTCCTAGATCTTCATGCATGGTGCCACCGGGATAATCTTACTCGGCTGTGATATTAGTCTGGGGTTGTGTAGGATAGAGTTGAGTAAGGCCGTAGAAGTCTTTATCAATATTTATATCTGTATCAAGCATTTCCATTTGATAGTTCTCGAAGGGGTGTGAACTATCACCCTTTAAGTAGCTCGGTGGTGCAGGTCTGAACTGGACAAGGGCAGTTTGCATATCATCTCCATAGCATGATGGAGAGATTGTCGCATCAATTTTTATCTGCTCCTCTTTCGTAAAGTCTGCTGAAAGCGCTTCCTCCAAATCCGTGATCGTGGCTCCAAGAGGAATTCCTGTAACACGGAAAACAGTTTTAGACATAGCTGGATATTTCAACAATGGTAAGGAAGAAGGTGAGCTTAAGATAAACTCTACTAAAGAGTTAAATAAAGATAGTTGATGGTATAACCCCGAGTATATCTAATATATCTGTATACCTTTGGTACTGGCCTTAAATTAGCAAGAACTTTAACTTAGCAAGAAAATCTGTTCGTTAATTTAATCAATCCTTAAAACTTTCCCGCAGGCATTAATTACACAACGAGAGGAGGGGAAGGTGACATGCCACCCTGTTTTCGAAATGACCTGCCTTATTGACTCGCTAAATTGTCTATCACCGGTATCTCCATACCAAAGAAAGCAGCAGTGGTTGCAGGATTATTTTACTAATGGGGTGGGTTTCTATACTTGTACCAGTAAGGTGGCAGTCTCAACACCGGAAACTGGGGAAGTGGGACATAACTCACAGATAGCCTCTTAGAACAGCTTGACAACGCCCAAGATTTGGTTGAGTCTCAGAAATCCCTCTGTTGCGGGGATAGCCAATTCACCGAGCCAATACGGTATATTACTAGTAAATTTCAGCTGCTTACCCCTCGTTTTGTAGTCTCATAGCTTGTTGAGATCGACTTTTTTGCATATCAACCAAACGCTAAACAGAAAAAACATAATATATTCTTACTGTGCACAGACCGCCTATCTCCAGAACTAAAGTAATACCAGCTTATAGTAGGAAGAGAATGAATGAAGCGTTAGTGTTGCAGGAACGATTTGCCAGGAATCTTCCATATTTCCTACATTCTCGATGTATCAACTACGCCTTGACAGTGAATCTCACTTTTTCTACAACATCGGATCAACTGATCAGCTTCTGAGAGCTCAAACCCTAAGTGAATGAGTAGCTAGTGGCACATTTTGTATGGTATCCAATAGCAATCGGCTCTAAAAGCTTCAGTGGTTTAAGTACTCTCATGCATTAAACACACCTTCCAGGGCAGCAAATCAACCAGCAACCCGTAGCTTTAAATGGTATTTATGCTTCGAATTCGATTTCTACCATCGATCATGAAGTTTACTCAAGAGAACATAAACTTATAGGTTAGCAAGCAAGGCAGAGAGGATCTCACTATCGGTAATAATTCCCACCAGTAGAACTATTAGAGCCCTGGAATTATGCGAGACTATGTATTTTGCATAATTGCCCTTGTGTTCAAGCCCTACCGGAGGACGGCAGTAGGAGAACCTATCGGAGCACCCCTAGTTATATTTCATACATATACCAAACTGGAGACGACCCCCGCCATGGGCGCGGTCGTCCGGTCGTGATCATTGCCATTTGGGGTGTCGCATGCCCTGGACGAAGGGCCATAATCATGATCGACACCAAATGAACTGTCCCGCCAGAAGGCCTCAGAGCTGGCCCTAATTGACTGGCCCTGGGCGGGGGGGGGCCACGTCCGCCCCCCCTCCATCCGTGACTACTACGCGTCCCGGGCCCGGGTCCAGAACCAGAACCCAGTAGAGTAAACTCGATAATTTGTTATACTCCGTACTCTAGGCATATCTTTATATTTTTCTAGGTTATTTTAGATCATCGGGAGTATTGTTCTAGCCTGTACCGGCACCAGTGCACGGTCCTGTACTGGGTTAGGGTTTGTTCGATCAGAGGACTGATCCATTGGCTGAGCCGGCTGGCCAACCACTAACCCTATCCCACTCTAAGGCTCTACCACACCTTTCTCTCTCTAGCCCAGGTATAATAAGTCTGAAACCGGAGATATGTTCTGGGCCGCTCGCCAATCTCGCGATTTCGCGAATGGACCTAGGCCATTCGCGAACGGACTGCCCTTTGTATGTATTGACGACTTGCCCGGTCCATTCGCGAATGGCCTGGACTTACAGGGATCTAAAAAAAAATGGTAGACTCTCATCAGCCCTAATAGCTTAGTGAAGACACATTGTACACCCAAATAAACACATAATAACTTAGAGCATTTATGTGGTTAATCTCTAGTATATAAACCCTATAATCTTAATTTAGGGGGGCAAGTTGATCTTAATATGTTAATACTAGATCCTAATTATTTTATTTGAGTTAGTATATACCTCTTTAATTGCTAAGCATCCCCAGGTGGTTATAATTGAGCGATAACTCCCAGTACATGGGTACCCATAGGGCACCTAGCTATATAGTATGGCTGATGAGGGTCTAACATGTTTTTTTTAGATCCCTGTAGGTCCAGGCCATTCGTCAATGGACCGGGCAAGTCATCAATACATACAAAGGGCAGTCCGTTCGCGAATGGC
This sequence comes from Verpa conica, assembly GCA_033030425.1. NCBI lineage: Eukaryota > Fungi > Ascomycota > Pezizomycetes > Pezizales > Morchellaceae > Verpa > Verpa conica. The sequence goes on along the minus strand of JAUFSD010000010.1, from coordinate 1,762,677 downwards.
CCGGGTCCATTCGCGAGGTCGTGAAATTCGCGAGTGGCCCAGAACAGATAGCCAATAATCCGAGCAGGTATGGTACTTTCATAAATATATTTCTCAGCAATACCGAGCACGACTGTAGGATGAAAGAAATTCTGGGATTGGTTGGATACACATTGAGGCTCAGTTATGGCCAGCAAAGCTAGACGCCAAGCTCAACTCAAACAGGCTTTGGCCACTAGTAATATTCTAGGCTCTCACACTGCTGTGTTCGTTATAGCCGGGATACTACGGTGTTATAGGATCTAACGAATTTTAAAAACAGAAATTAGCCAATTAAGCCGCATATGTGTCGTACATATTCCGCTGTCTGTACAGGCTCCTAACGAGTCCCTGCAAGCATATGCGCACCCAGAATGCAGAGAAACCCTTATCACTGTCCTCAGCTTCTCTTAAAAACTCTGTGCAAGACTAGGATTTATGCAAGCATCTGAGCAGGGGCTTATGTCGATCATAACCTCTCGCTGGCACAACAAGACAGACCTTGATTTCTAGAATCCTAACTCGCTTTGTGTGGGCAATCTCGAAAGCAGTAGATCAAACTTTGTTTTATCTCTGATACCAACTAAATAGCTTAGAGATACTATGTGCAACTCACCATAATTTGATAAGAATCTACGCTACATAAACTTTCAGTAGCCTATAAAAAGACTCATTGAAGCTCCTATGCAGAAGAGTTTTATTTAATTAGAATTTACTGTCTAGTTCAGATAGGGGTGTTCATATCTCAAATAAAAACCAAGGCTTGGCCCATGTCTAAGACCTACTTGGAATTTTTCTTCTTTTTACCTAATACAAAGTTAGCTAGGGATGATGGATGAGTTTCCTCGGATGAAGTTAAAGAAAACCACAATCTCACTGGTAAATCCCGATAATAACCCTCCTGATCCACATTTATTCGTAAACTCTAACTAAATATTGGAAGAGGTGGGGTATTGGGTTGGATTCGAACACGTAGTAGCCATATTTATTGTGAATAGTACATAGTTGTGACTGCGCGCTTCAATACCAAGTTTCCTAACGGTTGGGTAGGCGGTTGTGTTGGGACTGCGGGGTTGCCGCCCAGGCCCGATCAGAATAGACGTACACCCACTAGATATGGAACGCCTATAACCCACTCTACGATCTACTGAAACATTCTATAAAATTGAATTGTGATGGGGCTGTTCGCCAACCCCAGATCCTGCGAACGGACGAATAGCCTTGGTAAAGCATAATTTGATAGTGGGTTTTTAGGCGGGGTTCAGGCATGGGTTACCATCTCTGATAAGGACCCTGATTTGACCCCCGCCGCATTTTTACTTCCTATCTAATCCTACAATCAGCAGGAACCTATAGAATAGAAGGCTACTACATACCATACTATGTACCAAGTCCATGGTTTTACAAGTAATGTACAGCGTACGGCAAAAAAGATCGAGAAACTAGGGTATTGTGGCCAATCCTACTACTAGAATCTTTGCCAAAAACCTAAAGAACGAATAGGAATGCTGATTCTCGTGTCTCGCGTTTCTCGATCTTTTTTACCGTTCGCTGTAATAACAAGCTGTTCCAAAAGACTTCAGCTCTTAACGGGCAGTAAGCCTGCATACTATACAAAAATGCGCAGAATGTATAGCGCACAGGCCCAGCCCAGTAGACAAACATTGTTTGGCTTCAAAGAAGGCTTAGAACTTATACGGGCCATGCTCCGTAGACTCTAGGGCAATTCATAGGCTATAGTCAATCCACATAGGATGCCTCTTAAATGCAACAGACATCGACTGGTAAAAACCACATTGGCATGCGAAGGTCCATGAGCGGTTTATGGTGTTTCTTCGGTTAAATGAGACCCATCGATGCATCGCGGAGGACATATTACCTTATTGTGAAAAAGACTAGGCTCGTACCTCATACGTTATGGGTATGTGAAATCAGGGTCCCAATTCTATAACAAATAATCCCTGGGGGACTCTAATTGGATACAACAGTCCCCGATATTTTTTGATAGCCCCGAGTGATGAGGGAATGCCTGAGTTACCTACAGTAGTTTTTATTCTATACCCACAATCATTAATTGCACCTAGAAGAATAAATAGATTGCAATTACCCCGTGGAAAGTTCTCTTTACAAAATCTCATTGAATTACCTCAACTCCTCAACTCCCGCAACCCTCTTTTTTACTACCTAAACTACATTCATCTCTAGCTCTCCTTGTCTTTTAGTTCAACATCTACTCATAACTCGGTCCCCTATCAATATTCAAGCATTATAAAAAGTATATACAAAGTTCATAAAGTTAGTGTCGGTGGTTCGAATAAACGCAATGCTAATACTATGTGTTTCTGTAGAAGAACAATCAAAGCTACCCGTCCCGGCTTCCAACACACGGCCCCTCAGTATCCCTCGTTCACCATTTACCCCGAGTGTCTACCCCTATTTCGAGCCGCTTAACCTACTCCCCCCAAAACCAATTTATATCCCAAACACTCCCCCTCCGGCACCCAGCAGCTACCGACGTACCCCAGACCTACCCTAAACTCCTATCAGAATGGTTTTTAGAAGCTTGGTATCGACGTACATGGGCGCGACAAGCAAGGTGAATCTGCCTAAAGGCCTCTGGCTTCTAGTGCCAGCTGCCGAGGTAGCATTTGAGGGCGCCTTACGTCTCCGAAGCACCATAGTTATCGACGAGATTATAGCTGCGGGGTTGGAGGCGCTGGAAGATTGTTTTAAAAACAGAAATGACAAAGGGGCAAAACAAGTCATGGGCCTTGGAACGACTATGTTGCTAAAAGTTGTAGATGATGAACCGTTATCAAGGAAAATGTCAGGCGATTACGCCCAAGGACTCTCAGAACTTTCTAATAATGGGTATGAAGGGAAGGTTAACCAGCTCTTCGAGACCAAAGCGTCTGAATTTGTCGATTCAATAAGTAGAAGCTCCAAGGAGGCCGAGGATTTATCGAAAGTAGGGTTAAAGCTTCTAGTTGCCGCCTTCAAATCAGATTACGCATCAATATATGATGCGCTAGGATCAGCGATAGCCAGCGGGTTCAACAAAGCAGCAGTGTCAAACCCGCATTTGCTTCAGACACTTTTAAAACAAATGGCCACCGAGTTCACCAGTTACATCGATAAGGGAAACACCGTGGATGCAAGATTAACCCTACGAGCTGCATTTCATATACTGCTCTTGGCAATCCAAAAGGAGCAGAAGGAAATGGTGCCAATATTCTGTCAGTGTTGGATTAATGCGCTTCACGACTATATTACCCTTTCTCCCGATCATCGGCGGACGATTGTAGATATATTGTCTGAACAGCAATCGGCAATCTATACGGCCATTAGCTACGGGAAAAAGCCTACTGCGCTAGATGTCTCGAGTATCTGTCTGGAGCTATTGCACGCGGCGCTCAATGACGACAATAAAGAGAAGGCTATACTTGTGACAGTCTTGTCAGAATGCTGGGTAAACGCTTTAGCTCGAGCCATGGATACCGCACAGCAGATAGCAAAGTTCCTGATAGATGACAGACAGACAGCACTTTTCGACGCGATCGTAAAAAAATCAGGCCGGGCGAGGGTGATCTCAAGAGTGATGGTTGAGCTAGTGATGACGGCAATGAAGCTGGGGAGGGACGGGGACAGATTGGCCAAACTACTCTCTCGAGCTTGGGTATTAGCACTATCAGACGCGGAAGACAAAGGGTATGAGGGGGATATTGGGCATTTAGTGAGTGCAAGGACTACGATGTTTGCCAATACAATCAGGGACGACAACCACGCGGAAGCCGAATTTCTCTCGGGCGCTGAAACCCAACTCTTACTTGCTGCGGTTACTGAAAACAAACCTTCGATGGTATCCCATCTGTCCAGCGCTTGTGTGACATCTCTACGGACTGCAATGTGTCAGAGGAGTTACCAGGGATCCCTAGATAACCTATTGAAAGCGAGATCAGAATCCTTCTTCCAAGCGATTATAGGGGGAAACACCACGGAGATCATGGAGCTCTCAAAGGCTGGGGTTATACTCTTGCGAGAGGCACTCCAAGGCGATAGCCCGGCAACAGTAGACGCACTATCGAAAGCTTGGACGAGCGCACTATCGAGAGCCATAAGTGAAGGGCATTCAGGTCGTGTGCAAAACTTACTAAAAAAGAGATCTACCGAGCTTGTTACAGCGATTCACAACGAGGATTACAAGGAGTCAGAAGCACTGTTTTCAGTTGAAACAGAAATGCTGCTCGCCGCAATCGAAGCACGCCACCAACAGTTGTTGGCTATCCTATCGAAGTCCCTAGCCAGTACATTGGCGGATGCCATCATGCGAGATTCATCTATGGCAAAAAAGCTAATTCAGTTTAAAAAGCGACAATTCGAGTCTTGCCTCATGAAGGATCGTACAAGTGCGGAGAGGGTCTCAAAGGTTATGCAAGCTATTAAGTCAGCGGCAGTGGATCTGGGCAATCCAGCGGTGATAGGACTTATAGATACATACTGGGGGGTTACTTCTTGAGTGGTGGTGCCCATGATGATATGGTCATACATTCTTTTATATCTTTACCCAGGTACAATATGCAAGTTTTTCTATTTTTTTTTATTCTATTTTTATTGTTTGAAACCCGGTCTTGTTCTTTTCTTATTCTTCGGGAAATTTCTGATTGATGGCCTCTCGAGCGGACTTCCCTTTGTTTCATTTAAGGGGGTAGGGTGAAGTGACTTATACCTTTTCTTCATGGGCCAATGATTCTCTACTATGTTTCTTACCTTTCTAGTATAAGATTCTATATCTAACTATCTCATATTCTCTATATGTTTGTTTATTTTTATATTAAATTGGTGATGTGTAATAAAACCAAGAAATACTCCTCAACTTAATTGCACCCCAGTGGTAAAATTACTGTGGTAGACTAGCTCACATACATAGTGGCATGTAAGGTAGTATCTTGTGCTAGAACTCTCAGTAGCTTGAAGGAAAAACGTTTGCGGCAAGCTTCTAGTTTTAACAGATTAACGGGCAACCACCCATATCTATCACGCATGATGTAAATGATTGGGATGACTTGGTAGAACTTACACTGTTTCTTCAAGCCTAAACGCACACTTTTCGGCAATTTTTTGTCTCTGGTTGTGTCTGGTCGGCGGATCAGAGGTATAGATAAACCCTTTTACGGGCATCTTCGGGGAATACTTGGAAGTGACAAATTGCGTTAGTCAGGCACAGTACCGGGCTTGTGGGGGGGGAATGAACACACTAGTTTTTAGCCTTGGGTGTGGACGCCGTGGCACCTCACTAGTGTTCGTCACGGGGGAGTCGTTTCACGGGGACATCGGAGGATACAGGGTGAGCAACAAGGGTATTGTGCATTCTAGAGAAGTGCCAAGACTCTAGTTTTCTCACGGCTGCTAGGTGTGCGGGCGACAACATATGACCAAGAACTATACACATGACTTGAGACTTGGGGTTAAAACCAGGCACATATATCTTCCAAGTCACCAGGAGTTCCCCAATTACTATGAGGAACTTGCTGGCAGGTATTCCCCAGACCAAGAAATACGTATATGGTTAAGACTACTACCGGTCTATATCAATTCCATCCCTGGGGTCGAGCAAGCCCAAATTAAATATAGAGAAAAAATCCTACAAAAGGTCAGTAATTACCCGAAACACCAGAACAGTGGTTATCATTTAGAAAAATTGACATTAATCCAGGATAGGTTTATTCACGTCGTTGGATGGGCTTTCCACCACCAATCACTCTGTTTCTGGATGTCTCAGCGTTTTCTTATACAATATACAGCTTTCTTCACTTCTGCCCAACGCATGATTTTAGGTGAATCATTTCAAAATTCGCAAGTACTGGGTTCTATGTAAGGTTACGAGAATTTTATCTCGGGTAGTTTATACCGGAATAAACAGGTTGATGGACTAATTCTTGTATGGCTTGTCAAGTGATGAGTACCAGCCATTAACAGGAAGCACTCTCAGCTTAGTCCCTATCACACCAGGTCAATTCATTTATCAAAACAACTCTCAGGCTGATTCGCACTACGCCCCAGCCGGAGTGCTTCAGGGGCTAAAAACAAAATTTCAAACTTCTACAAGATAAATGCCACCATCCGAACGATCGAGAAAGTACCCCTATGGTGGTGGAATATCACCCACAACCTATACTGCCGAGAACCCCGGCAGCTGCGCAGAATGTCAACCAGAAGCTCAAGTACCAAGGTGACAGTGTCTATGTCCTTTTAGTAATATCTTCTTAGGTACCTAATAAGGAAGGTCGAACGGGAAGCCAGGGTTAGATGATCGTCAACCCACGTGTGGTACGCGGGTGCCTGCATTGAGGCTCTGCGAGTTTGATCTACAGAGTCTCAACTGAGCCATGCACCCCTGATGACAACAGCAACCCCACCACAACTCTACTCTGCCCACATATTCAGTAATAGCTATACCCCCCAACCCACACAATATCCTATATCCCAAAATTTGCAGGGTTCGAGTGATAGAATATAGTGGATGCAAGCGCGCATAGCTCAAGTAGCAAGCTTTAATAGATAAAATACACATGTACTTTTCTGTTTAAATCCAAGACCCCTCAAATAAAGATATGTAGATGAACATATTTTTTACGAATGGTGAGCAAAGGAAAGGTGGGAGCGGTAAAATATATAAGAATAGAAAGCGATCATTGTTGACTTTAATAGTAGCGGTAGCGAAAAGTCTAGCAATAGTGAATCCCAGGGCGTCCATACAACATACCCTTGCTATATACTCCCGACTTCGATAAATAGCAGAGATTGCTGGTGTGGGTCTAAATGTTCACATTAGCATCAGCAAAAAATCAATAGTGTCTCAGGGAGTCCCCGGGAGTCCCCGGGACCGCTGGGACCGCTGATACACCACCCGATCTCGTGGTATGACCCGATGTCCCCCGGGACACATGCCTCTGTCCCTGGTATACTCCTGGGACTCACGCCTATGTCCCTGGTATACTCCTGGGACTCACGCCTATATCCCTGATATGCTTCTGAGTTTCATGCTTGTGTCCCTGGGACGTTCCGGGGACCTTACTGAACCTCTATGAGCTCGACTTGGACCACTGTGGATGGTCTATGGGATTGAGCGGAGGGTCCACGGACTGTCTCTCGGATGCCACCGGTTATCACTGACCCCACAATCTTACGTGGTAGGGGCCTTGTTTGCTGTCTATTATAAGAACGTCTTTTGATGTATAAAATTTTATAGATAAATTAATAAATTACGTTTGTATACAATCCCAGCTGAATAGCCCAGGCAACAGATCTCCGTTGTACTACAAACTAGTCCTATAACCTTCATTGTGTAATAACATATCCATTGCTAGTAGCCCCTACACCCTCAATGATTACTCTCACTCACTCACTCACTCACCACTTCCATATCTTCGTTTTCAGCTCTGGCTTCCTCGCCCTCGTCGCTGTCACCGAGGTCATCGAGATAATCACCAATCTGGTCTTTGTAACCCTCCGTTCGCTTACCAGGAAGGTCCTCCATACTCTTGAGCTGCTCATCGATCTTTTTCTGATACCAGTCAAGTAATTTTGAGCGGCGTACCTCAGTCAGCACTTTAGCTGTATTTTGCAATCGCTTGTATATTACTAGATATGTTAGCGCTGGTATTATACATGGCATATGGTCTTACTTGAGAAGTTTTCCTGGCTAAACTCAGTAACCATACGAGCCTTTATACCATTCTCCAGGTAGTCTTGAAGAGCGCATGACATTGCCGTTGCTGTGATTAAAATTGTAGTCCACCTTAGTGGATTGAAGTACGTGTTCAGCTCGTTTTGGTGAGCCAGGCCTCCTTCCTTAAAGAAATAGCGGACTAAGGCCGTACGTAGCGCCCGGTTACTAAAGTATGCCAGCACTGGTACACCATCCTAAAATTCGTTAGTTTAATTTTCCGCGTACTGTCTGCGTTCCGTCTGAAGTACCATTTCAACCCACTGTCCCGTAAAAGCGTCATTTGCTAGTAGTTGTTTCACTTGCTCCTTGCATTTTTCAGGTTCCCGAAGCTTTAGCTTGTAATCAATGGCAACCGATTTCCTAGCTGAGTCTATTAGGTATCCACGTACGTTGGAAATTCTTTTTCGCAGCTACGTTCTTTTAGCAAGTGGGTACAGTCTAGTATAAATATCTGTCACCCGGGACTAATACATACTATTGGTACTGATATTAAATCAGGTGTTTGAGAGACCCCAAGAGGCGACGTACCCAGGAACTTGATTGAGTCCTGCCAGCATTGGTAAATAAGCTCATCTCGAGACTTCGCATTGGGCCAAGGGTTTTCTGCAAGGATAATGCCCTGGATGAGGATATTGGCTAGAGTAAATGTTCCAATATTTTCGGCGGGTATCAAGTGCTGGCGACGAAATCGCCGAGAGCTAGTCCCCCCCTTGGCAGCTTCACCTTGATTGGTATTCTCTTCGCGGGCATCATTATTTCTGTTGTCTCTGTTATCTCTGCCGTCATTGCTCCTATTCTCATTAGGTTTGGTAGACGCAGACACCCTTTGGCTTTGAAGTAGACTGGCCGGAGATGCTCCTCTAGATACCCGTTTACTAGACAGTACGCTATCTATGAACGGCCTTGAACGCTTTCGAATTGTGGATGTTATTCGATCCTGACTTTCGTATCTGTTGTCCTGGCGCGGACCCTTCTATTAGTAAAAGCCTCCCCGTCAGGGCAAGCATGCTACCTGTTGGCTTTGTGTAGCTATACTATCTATATCTCGAGTATCCGAATAGCTTTGTTGTTGCACACCAATCTTTGAGTGCCGGGGGTTATCTAGTTTTGATAGACTCCTTGTATCTTTTAATACTGGACTAATACGACGCGTGGCTCGGGAGTTCCGGGGTGCTTGCACATGTTCTTTTCGTTTCCGATAGGTCGTACCCCTCCCTAAACCTTGCATTAATTATATTCATAATAATGTTACGCGTTACGTACGTGGGCGAACTGTTGGACCGTCCTCGCTTGAATAGATGGTCTCAGGGTTGGTCCCCGGACTGTCCGAGTCGTCCATTGTTATCGCTTTATAGAGACAAAATAGAGATATAGTAGCGTGGAATACGTGATACCAATAATTTGAAAGGGGATAAAGTTTTAGAGAGGGATGGGAGTGGTAGAGTGGATGGGCCAGCCGGAGGGAAGTACACAGGCTCTCTATTACTCACTCATCTGAATCACGGGTTAAAGCCGGCCAAAGCTGAAAGCAATATCTGACTCACGAGATTGCTAAGTAAGCATAAGAATATACACCACGTAACTAAAAACCGCCTGGTGAGGGTACGTACAAAATATAAGCTAAAACATACTAAACAAAAAATAAATTATGGCAGACCCTCCACTGTCCCCACCAAAGCTCTAAAGTAACTCCACCACTAGCGCCATATTCCTCCCTAACAACCATAGAAAAACATATATTAATACATAGAAAGCCCTGTAAGAAAGCCCTAAATAAATACGTAAGAAAGTCCTAATATAATAGATATAATTGGTAGAAAAAAAATTGTTGACGTAATCAAATCGTAGAGGACGTGGTTATACCCTTATCCAGCTTAACCTCACCATCTATAGCCTTTCCCTGCCCTCATCCTTGTACCCATCCCCATCCCCATCCCCATCCCCATCCCCATGGGGATTTTTTGCTAGCACCTTTAAACTCTCCGCCAGCCTCGTAGCCCGCATGTTCATGATTTGTTCGTACGAGAGTTCCGCTCCCATGAGCCCGTGCATAACCTTTGCTTCAAATCGGCCATTCGCTATTTGAAGTTCAGTGATGCGATCATCGATTCCGCCTGCAGTGTTTAGGATGAATGCCTTCGGACTACGCTTCTGCCCAATGCGGTGGATTCGAGCTATAGCTTGCTTCTGCTCATTCAGATTCCAAAACTTCTGCAAGATTACGAGATAATCAGCACAGATCAGATTAATTCCATTGCCGCCCAGGGCCGGAGTGATTATAAGGACGCCAGGTTTCTTCGAGGTGTCGAACATGTCAAGGCATTTCATCCGATCCGTAGAATTGAGTGTTGCCTTGTAGTGGTAGCATTCGATTTCGGGAAAGAAAGTCCTAAACCACTAGAACTGTGTTAGCCTGGAACTAGACGGGGATATATGGTCCGCAGATGGTATAGACCAAACACTTACCCAATCTACCATGTATGTCTGACCTGGTAAAGGAGCAAAGAGGACGGCCTTGTGCGGAGGTGCTTGCTTTGTTTCACTATGCGCCTTGAGTAGGGGGATTAGGTCGCTTTTAAGCCACCGGAATACTGGCGAATCCTCGAATGTAGCTTTATCCCACTCTTCGCGAAACACAGACTTCTCGCCTACTGCGAGTCCGCCTGCCGTTCGGTCTCCGGAAGGTCCCCGTGGAAGGATGCTAGCCTCCATCCATGCAAGGCAGAGTTGTATTTGTGCACACTCCGCTTCTTTTCTTCTCTCACCCATGCAGCAAGGGTCTCCGCTTCCTTCTCTGTATAATGTATAGTAATATTTTCCGTCTTTAACTCTGGAATATTGACCAGTGGCTTTCCGTTAGAGAGTTTCGTTTCGCCCCATCTGCGGATCGTCCATGGGTATGCGCAGTCACGAATTGCGTTGTAGCTAGCGGAGCTGGCATCCTTGTTCTTCTTTACGAGATCGCAAGCACTTTGCATCGTTTTATAGCCATGTTTATGGAGCATATCAGATTTTGAGCCCTCTTGAAGCCAACGAGTCTGAACAATCCAGTCACAAACCCCATGATGCATGGGTGTGCCTGAAAGCTGTATCTTATATTTGCACCTCATTACCATTAAGGAATTAAAGCTCTTGGTTTTGCTGTTCTTGATGTTGTGGGATTCGTCAAATATACCAATGCCAAACCTCACTCCTTTGAGAATATTTTCGAATCGGGCCCTCCAAGTATGATAGCTCGTGATATATATCTTATAGGTAGGATTCTTGTCGTTGTTGATTGTTGCGGCCGATGGGCTGTTGCGCCCTTGTATAGTGGTGACAGTGTATTTGGGAACCCCTATCAAGGTACGGACCCACGTGTTGAGCAATGAAGGTGGTCTAAGAAAATTAGCGGACAGTCCCAGCAAGCTATACGTACTGGCGGGGGTCTTACACGACAACAATTGTGGGTCGTTTTGCCCACCCCAGACATTCGTTGAAAAACTTATTCTGCCACTACCTCGGAAACCCTCTTATTTGCGAAGCAAGGTAACGGATGATTCATCTCGGCCTCTTCAACAAGCCATTTGAGGTGAAAGACAGCCCCCAGCGCGACAAATGTCTACAGATATATTTTATTAGTATAGTCTATGGGTGTAGCCTAACATTCCACGTACCTTCCCCATACCCATATCATCTGCCACTAGACACGAATTCAGACCATCCGCGTTGATAATACGTTGAACAATAAACTGTATTCCCCACACTTGGTGGGGGTAAAACCTCACACGGCCACAGCCAGGAATACTGAACCTTTGCATCCCACCGTCGCCAGGAAGAAGATCCCATGGGACCGCCCTCAAGTCATGAAGAGCCTCGTCGAAGCACTCATGCTCGAAATCATTGTTATAATTCCTTGTGCACCTAATATAATGAGTTAGAGACATCGGATAAACTAGATAACTGCAAGTGAACGCACAATCCAAAAAAGTCGTGCTTTCTATCGCAGTAAGTTACGACCCTCGCCTGGCCCCCCCGGATTGTTCTCCTCCCGATGTCTTGGGTCCGATTTATCTTTTGCTATGTCCTCATCATCATCGAGTATGGGGCCAAGACTCGCAGCTAGGACTCTATCTCCCTCGCCGACTCCAACGGGTATAAAGTCTGAATCCACGGGTGGAGTCACATCTTTCTCGCCGTCACCCCCAAGAAAGGATCCACGGACCCCTGGCATACTGTCCGGGTCAAAGACTAAGTCATTTTCATCCGCATCCGACTCGAAGGGAGATTCATTAGTGATTTTCAGGACTTTATCGTTGGGGTCTTCTGGTGGTTTTGTAAAGCCACTGTTATCGCCGTTGACGCTTGCGTTGCTGTCGTTTTCATTACCCCTGTTACCTAGCGAAATTAACCTCGGGCGTTTATGGTCTGGACTGTCTTCGGCTGGTCTGCGTCCACTCCATCGTAACCCAAGCTCCTCCACCGTTCCTTGGCGGGCCTCAAGGCGAAGAGCGGCGAATTTGTTAGAGTCCTTTGCTACTTGCTGCGCTAAGGGTATCACTGAGCTCCATGAAGCCTGGTCAGAGACATCTAGACGAGCTCTTTCACCTTTGTTTTCCACACCAAGGATATCAAAGAAATTATCATCATGCACAGGAAACACTGCCTCAATCTTAGCCGTGCCTGAAGCAATCCCCAGCTCCGTACAAACCCAATCTTGAAGGTCTTGGATACTGAGCAGCGAGCCAATTGGGCTTGTGAAGGGCGCGCGGAAACCGGTCCCCCAAAGAGCGACTGTAAAGTCTGGTGAGGAAAGTTTTGATAGGTCTAGGCCTCCCATGGCCTGGCTAGTCTGTGGTCTATCCTCGGAAGCTTCGTGGCTCCGCTTGGCTCCTGAACCTCCGATAGTAGTAGTCTTACGGAGGCGGACCTTCTTCACTTGGTTTTTGAGTAATTCGTGCGCAGCGCGAGACATTGCATCTTGTGTGTGGAAGCTAGCTATATCGAAACGAGGCTCTATATCGATAAGGTCGTTAATAGCCGCCTGCCATATATCTGAACGGCCTTTATCTTGTAATGATTTGGGTCCCTCGATGATCTCTGGATGTCGAGTGGTGATAAACTGGTCTTTTAGGCTCAGGACCCAGTCGCTATAGTCTTTGGCCTGATCTCCCTGGAAGCCAAGCTTCCTAGCAATGTTGAAAGCCTTAGCAGCTGGGCTCACAAGAGGACTGCTGCGCCTATTATCGCGGCGGGGAGTAGACGGAGCGCGTTTCGTCTGCCTAGTTTTATACGCACGAGATGCATGGGAGGAACGAGATGCATGGGAGGAACGAGACTTGAATAATGGTTTGCTATCTTCGGAAGATGAATTTGTGCTATATCCGTTAGCTATTTCTATCTCAAAAAGCTCCACGCTAGAACGACTTTGCTATCGCTCGAGTCTCTGAGGTACCTTGGTTGAGTGTCTTCATCATCGGTCTCTAGTACCTCATTTTCTGAACGCCAATTATTCTTGTGTGGGCCTTTGGTCGGGATATACTGCAGCTCATTCGATATTTTCCTAGGACGCGGCATTTGAAGCGTTAGTATAGTGCTTGATGAAGTTTGCTGTAGAAGTAGTATAGCCGTGAAGTTGGTTGTGAAGTTGGAAAGAGGGTGAGACCCGAACCTGTGATCAAGAAAGAGTGTATAGCTTTATATAAGTAGATATTGCAGCGAGCTGCCAAACTAAATCACTAGGGGGGGAGTTGGTGGGGCAAACAATATGATGCTGATGCTGGTGCTGGTGATGAGGTTGAAAGTCTAAAGCCGCAAGCTTGATTTGGATCTAACGCGAACGGTCTGTGCACGCACTAAGCCTAATGCGTACTGCCCAGCCGAGCTCATGCCAGCCTGAATCAAAATATTGACTGGGGTTGAGTCGAGAGGGCCCAACTCTTTGCAGGTAGGGGTAGGTGGAGCTTTGAGAAAGCATCTGTGCGGCGCGGAATTAGATTAGTCACAATACGTCAGAGCAAACAATGTGATATCATGGTAAAGACTGGACCGTACGCGTTGGGTCTGCATCAGTTCCCAATTGTAGGCTGCAGCGACTAGCTCCGAACTTTAATTCCGCTCCCAAACCCGTACGTCAACCTACGTGCTAAACGCAATTCAAAACCCAATTCAAAACCCAAATATGTACTATCCATGCGCACTGGGCTCTATACACATTGCCCAGCCGCCAATATATTCTACTAAAGAATGACTAGGCTTAGGCGGGAAAGCCCTCTAAATGCCTCGAAGTGGCTACCTACATTACACAAGCCACAAAACCTAAGTATTTCGTCCCTATGAAGTAATAAAAGAAAGTCTTGGAAGCAAACTTACTAATATAGAAAAAAGAAAAGAGAAAAAAGAAAACCCCAGAAGCAACTCCACCTAACTCTGCCCCGCCCCCCAATCCCGATCCTTTGGATCATCCGCAGGACTCTGGGTTCTCGACTTCCGCGCCTCCTCCACCACGGGGGGTGCGCTCTCTATACCCACATCCTTCCTCTGCTCCCAACGCCTAGCAGACCTGAGGGGCCTTAGATACCTTGCTAGCTTATCGTGTAGGTACTGATACGGAATCTCGCAAGTTTTTTGCTTAGCATCATCTGGAATCTCACCCCCAAGCAGCTTATCCCATGTAAGTTTAAGTGACCCGCTTGGCTTAGTAGGCCAAAACTCCTAGTAACATTTAGCTAGGGGCGAGCAAAGAGGGACGTTCATACTTACAAGGTCTGAAACAATCTCCTCAATACCCCAGACAGTACCGGAAGGATGTTCCGTAGAGGGTTTGAGTTTGGTTGTATACACATATATAGAACCGTATTCATACTGACCCCGGGGGGGTTCAGGTAGTGACGAGACAGGGGGAGAGCTTGCCCCAGCGACAGGTACATCGTCTTCAGTTTCTTCTTCGTGTCGCGCAAAGGGCCCACTGGCCTCAGACCGTCCTCGTTTATTCTTTACTGAGGATTCAGAAGCAGACAAGCGTTTCGTTGGGCCTTGCTTGGGCGGTTTCCTGGCCCTGATATAAATGATAATAACGAACTTAATTTGATCTTTCGAGCCGAGTAAGTACGGGCGTAGCTTGCCCCTCACACTATCCAAGGTTTGAGAGACTGCCACCTCGCAGACGATGAATGGAACCTCAAATCCCTCAAGAATCAGACAGTTATCGGGCATGAATGTATACTTTATACCGTCAAGCTCGAGACTAATGTCTATAAGAAAGGAATAATGAGAACTGAAGATGACGGATACAGAAGATTGCAAAGAGCTGAACGCACCCTTCGACTTTCCCGCCCCAATAATATCAATATCGGGCCACTCGTCCCAGTAAAAGCCACCGTTATACATCTGGATGCGTACATGGTCAAGAAATCCGGAATAAATCTCATGGATATGAGAAGGGTAGGTAATAATGAGACTACAGTCTGCAAAATAATAGTTTAACTTAGACGCCTTACATGCGCTAAAAGGGGGGGCGTCCATATCCATCATCTCCTTAATAGCTTCGTATTCAGTAGGCGAAACATTATCTAAGGTAATCTCCAGGGGAGCCCCGTTAAAAAGATAATCAGCGGTGAATAAGCTAGACGGAGCTCCTTCATCAATGATTTTGAGAAAATCTTTGACCCGGCGCAGCGGTATGGGCTCATTTGTGGGGGATGGTTGCGTAAGAGGAAGTGCGGGGGAAGAAAGTTGCGGGCTGGGAGAAAGTCTGATGGCGCGTTTAGATTCACTCCTTGCTTGTGCGCTTGGAGATTTTGACAAGATCTCAATACGAGATTTGCGGTATTTATATCGACAACCTTCGAAAGAATAGGTGGTGGCCATGGTGGAGATTGAGGTTGGAGGTGACGTTGCTCGGGAACCCGCACCGGGCCCTGCCGTAGTTATTCTAGCCTATTTAAGAATACGTTTGTGGTCTAGGGCTTAGGGTAGTTCATGGATCTTACTCGCACAGTCTGCGTACCCTGCTTCATCCCCTGCCTCATTCCCTGCCTCAAACAACGACACTCCATGAGCGAAATGGTATCTCAATAAAAAAGTTTTAGTTGTTTTCACTTCTCTTGCCAAAAAAATACATGATCAATCCCCCAACCCATATCAGTGAATGCAGAACGGTAAAGAGCCTACAAAGCCCACCAACTCAGTTTCCCAACGATAAGTCTTTCAGACTGAAAGACAACCTGATGTAAGCTCTGGACCTTGCCTTTCACAACAACACCTGACCTAAGTAGAGCAGCTACAGTAGCTGCTCCCACACCATGCCGTGTAGCCTTTACCCAACCGTGACGGCGTCCTCTTCTTACTAGAGCCGTCCCAATGCTACCGCCAGCGTGGGTTAAAAGCTTTAGGACATAGACCCGGCCGAGCTGGGGTTCTGACGTAAGGTGGTTCCCACTCTGTATGTATGATCTCAGCCCTTTTCAATATATTATTAGCGATCATAAAGCTAACTTAAGGAATAGAGTCTTATACAGAAGAACTTTATTTGTCTATTTGTTCGGTAATAACTGGAGTCTACGAGCTGAGACACCAAATCTAGATTGATCTGTTGCAGATGCGGTACTACCGAGTCCATAGCTTCGTTGAGGCTATCCGGTATGATGACTTCTTCTGATACGGGAGCCTCTTCTGGTATGGCTGTGATACTCACTCCAGGCCTCGAGGTCGGAGGAGAGGACGAACCCCCAAGTAGAAGATCAGTAATGTATTGATCTGTGTTTTGCTCGGGCTCCCTAGAGGGGGCCTGCGCTTCATAGTCCGAAGGGGAATCCAAGGGCTGGAGCTGAGCAGAAGGAGGCAGGGGCTCACCCCCTTCAAAAGGGTGGAGATAGGAAGGAATAGAAGAGAGAGGGGCCTGGAAGTGCGCATGGGACGAGGCATTCATTGTGAAAACTAGGTCAAATTATTCTCGGTACTGGTGAGAGTACGAGTAGGTAGGATTCGGATGGGCTGGGGGAGGGTCTACGCTTTAATACCCGCATCAAATTGGAACCCAAGCTC
Organism: Verpa conica; assembly: GCA_033030425.1. NCBI lineage: Eukaryota > Fungi > Ascomycota > Pezizomycetes > Pezizales > Morchellaceae > Verpa > Verpa conica. The sequence continues at coordinate 1,745,906 of JAUFSD010000010.1, read as the reverse complement.
GTATACTGTATCTGGACTTTGTCCTTTGTAGGCCCCAGAAATACTTTATGTCTTTGCGTATAAGCTTCCGCCCTGTTCTGCAGCATATTAAGGCACACAAAGTCACAATACAGAAATGATACACGAAGATCGTTATACTTGCATCGACGCCACTACAAATGCGTCAGACTTCTAACATTTAATTCCTAATTTGTGTGGATGTCAAATGCAGTCGGAAAAAGCAGAAGCCCGGCATTACCGAATGCGGTAATGACTGTAGCGAGGGCTGAGAATACACGGACCGTCCGGGTGCGCCTTAAGACTATCCGCGTTCTTTTGCTTTTACCGAGACCTCGGGCCGCTTACCTTTATGTGTAGATTCCTTCTCTCGACCACATCGTCTTGCGGACTTCCTGCGGTACCGTTAGAATGACTGTAATGGGCTCCCTCTTGTGGTTAGCCCATATGAATACTGTCGTTCTATTTCCCTTTACTCCCACATGTCAACTCATTATCCCAGCTAATACTATTTTGTTTGGGATATCAAATGAGCTCCCAGCCAACCCCTCCAACCGCGTAACCCTTTACCTACTCATACTCATAATTTAGGGAATATTTCAGTTAATCGGCAGTCGGAAAATAAAACCTTCTCACGTATCTTTTGTGATCCTATATATATCCGTGTATATCCCAGGGAGAGAGAAACCCTAGCAGCACTACAAACACCACCGCATAATGCTACCTAAGAGTTTCTGCCCCTATTGTGCAAGAGGTTTCCGAACACATCGGGGACTAAATGTACATATCTCGACATGTATTCACAGCATACCAGTTCTATCCAATTCTGAATTATCAGAACCGCCGCCGCCCGTTCCCGATCCATTCCCAAGCCCAGACAGTACGTCTATACTAGTTATGCCTTGACCTAACAGTTGGCTGACTTTAGCCTTAGTTCATCAAAGCGACTTTAGAGCAGATACACCGCCATGGGACCCAACATACTGCCACCCTGAGCCAGTGGACTCTGATCTGACATGTACCGCGGATCCTACTCGGACAGTACGTTTTAGGGATGTGCACGGTCCAAATTCAGCAGGGAGAACATATGGTGCTATAGAGGTCTACTCTAAGTATAAAAGTCCAGATTGGAATCCTTGGAAACCCTTCCAGAACGCAAAAGACTATGAGCTAGCAAAATGGTTTGTCGATTCGAATACCACAAAGACGGCGGTGCAGGACTACATGGAGCGTGGACTTGATGGCGATACGTGCCAAAGCTTCCAATCTGCAGACGACCTGTGGGCCCTGCTCGAGTGGTGCGAATATGGAGTAGGGCCGGAAAGCTGGACGGTGGAAGATATCTACGGAGGGAAGCTGTTCAAACGAGACGTTTTAGAGTGTATTCGCCTATTGCTATCACATCTACCATTTTGTGAGGATATGGATTACGAGCCCGTGAAGATATATGACTCTCAGGGCGAAAGAATCTATAACGAGATTAATAGCGGAGACTGGTGGTGGGAGACACAGGTGCGTATGGTACTGGGATTGCCGTAAGGTTATGCTAACTGTGAGTTTTGTGTAGGAGCGTATACCAGACGGTGGGACTGTTATACCGGTATTATGTGCATCTGATAAAACCCACCTCACGGACTTTTCCGGAGACAAAGCAGCATGGCCACTTTATATAAGCGTTGGCAATATCCGCAAAGATATCCGCCGACAGGCATCTAAAAGGGCTTGGATTATGGTAGCTCTTCTTCCTGTACCGCCAAAAACTCCGGAGAAAGGCGAAATCCATGACACATGGCACTACGCTGTCCAACGAGTGCTCGAGCCCTTGAGCAAATTAAACATATTAGAAGTTGGAATCCCCATGAACTGCTCAGATGGGCAACGTAGATATTGTTATCCTGTTCTCGCTGCCTGGATTGCCGATTACCAGGAACATGTTATCCTCACCCGCATTAAATACGGAAGTTGTCCAATGTGTGAACTAGCCCCCGAAGAACTAGGACATGAGTTCAAAGATAGGGAATCTCGGATCGTATCCGGAGTCACTCGAAATGTCGACAAATATAGGGAACTCGTACAGTCCGCGAACAGTCTAGAGGATTTATGCGGACGGTTCGCGGAACCCATTGCAAATACCTTCTGGGACTATCCGCTATGTAACCCTTACAAGCTATGGCAACCAGATTGGTTGCATCAGTTTATGCTCGGGATTTTCAAGCATCTCATGAGTTGGATCATCGCGTTTCTTAAGAGGGAGGGCCTATTCGTTCGATTTAACAACAGATTCAAAAATATGCCCAATTACCCTGGATTTTTACCCTTCAAGAGAGGATACGAGGACGTTAGCCAGTGGAAAGGTAAAGAAATGAGAACAATGCTCCGATTTCTGCTAGTGTGTCTAGCACCACTCCTCATTAGTCGTACGAAGTGTAGACAGAACGCGGATCGTGTGAAGGTCATGAAGTGCGTACGTGCGATGTGCGAGTTCATGATCATTCTTTCCCAGCGAAGCCTATCGGAAAGAACCTTACGGTGGCTACATAAGAGGCTAATAGTCTTCCATCAGACGAAATCAATATTCCGACAGTTTCGCTAGACGCCTGCTCGGAGGAAGCGAGTCATCAAAAGTTTGGAAGTGCTTGTCCGCAGGCGGTCTGAGGCCGGACGACCAATGACTATGGGTCAAATCAAACGAGCGCGCCGTGCACTTGAGCTAAAAATCAACAATTTTTCCTTTATCAAAATGCACCTGCCAGCCCATATAACTGATTGCATCCGGTACATGGGCTCGCCAGACAATTTTAGTACAGATATCTCAGAGTTGCTACATATTGAAAATGTAAAGGAGGCGTATCGAGCGTCAAATAGAGTGGACTATGAAAAGCAAATGCTTCTATGGAATGATCGGAGGTTAAACCTAGCGTATATGGATCAAACACTGAAGTTTCTTGCTTCAAAAGGTTACTATGAGGCAGAAAGTGCACGTGTGCTACAACTTAGGGACCCTGGCGGTGAGTGCGCTACCTAAGCTAATTTTACGGGTTTCATATACTAATCAAAAGTAGCTCGAAAGCTGAACACGAGGATTAGGCGCCTTAAACGTCATGTAGCGCAAGACCCAGGGCATACAGCTAACGTACCAATGGATATACCTTATACACCTGCTCCGCGTTCGCTATCTCTGCCTAGACTAGCTGGACCAATTAAAGGAATGAAATTGATTTCTTTGGCTCAAGCCCAGCTCATCTTCAGTATCAAAGACCTAGCGTTGTGCTTTAAGGACAGACTTGCCGAAGAATGGGGCCTAGATCTTTTTAAGGCTATCTGCGGAGAGGACGTAGACTATCCGCAGCGTACACAGATCCGAATTTACAACTCCGTGGCATACTTCTACCAGCCATTTCAGAGACCCCTAGATGTTGAGAAGCAGTTATTGAGATGTGCCCCCCAGTGGCGGAATAGCGGTGAACTTCGTCACAGTATATGGACGCGGTGCTCGGAGGACCGTACCCAAGATACATTTCAAGGACGAAAAGCGGCAATTCCGTTGCTTTACTTCAGCTACGTGCCACCGGTGTCGGCTCTACTAATAAAAAACGCAGCCGCCCAAATTAAGACCGATATCATCAAAACGGCGAAAGATGGACGAATTAAATACACCCGCGTACCGTCCTCGATCGAACTTGCCATGATACTCGGAACAAATTATTGTAAGCCGAGCGGGCTACCGGATAAATATCACGGATGCGTAGAAGTTGAAGAGAACCCAAAAGATAGATATGTCACGACTGTAGCTAGTATAGAGGGGCCTGTACACTTAGTACCAGAACAGGAGTGTAAGGCAGCTACCGGCAAGTCAAAGGTGTGGTTAGTAAATAACCATATAGATATGGATACATATTATTCTGTATATTAGTTACATGGCGCCTTGCAGCGCTAGGAGAATAATTTAGTTCCTGGATATCAACACCCCCCAAACGTCAAATGGACTGCGGAATAGAAGGACCGTCCGTAGACACTAGAATTATATAAGGTGTTCCGTGAAATAGTTAAAGAGTATTAGCATTAAACAGGGGCCTTTATAGAGTACCAAACTTTAGGGAATGAGCTAAATATAGTGATAGCGAGCTTCCCGAGTGATAAAGCATGGTGGTGGTAGGGATCAGCGTAGGAGATGGGGTGAACAAGTATAAAGTCTCTATAATGACTAGACCCCGGCCAGCGGTACTAGATTAGTGTTTTATAGCGATAGAATGGCGTTCTTAATACCAGTCCAGACAATTCTCAGGTCCTGTACTGAGAGTCTCCGGGACACTCAGACCAAGCTCGGAGGGTCCCCGGAACCCCCAGATTAAAGCACGGACTGTCCCCGGGATCTCGAGGGTCCCGAGGACCGTATTGTGATCCCTGAGCGTCCCAGGGAAGACGAAGTGTACCATGAGACCCTTTGAATTCCCGGGGACTGTGGTGAATGTTCCAGGGACATTTGACTTTTTGCTGATGAGGGCTGCTCGAAATCTGCCAGTGATCTTGCAACTTACCCAAGCCTAGCTCTGCTGGCGACAAGAATGTGGAGGGTAAAGGGGACGGACTCGAGATAATGGCTTGACGAGGGTGAGGAAGTATAGCTCCAACACAATTGCCCAAGATAAGAGTAGGGAATCTTGATCCTACAGTTGTCAAGTTATTCCAATGGAGAATCTAAAATCCGAGGGGAACTCTGTTAGTTGTAGGAGCTATACAGTATGTAGAAATAACATGATATATGGTGCGCACGGTTATAAAGCCGGACCGCCATTTTGGCTCGATATTCTGAGCTGTACATGCAACCAGATAGGCTATAAAAACTTGGGAAGACTATTTTTAGTATAATAAAGATTCCCAAGTTTTTATAAGCCTATAGTACCTATGGTTGTTGTGGAATAAAAACCCAATTTTAGGTGTAAAAATCGCTACTTGGAACATGCTCAGATATACTAGCCCATGCTCAGATATACACATTTTACGTTGAACCCCACTTTTTACCATAACCCCGCACCACAACACCTTACAAGACTACCAGCAGCACCTAGAACCTTATTTTTATACTCTATATAATTATCCTGTTTATTTCTACAATGGGCCGCGTTTCAAGCAACCAAAAATCCCGGAAATCTAAAGCCAAAATGGGTGGTAGAGGAAGGAAAAAAGTTGTGGTTCCAGAGTCACCAATTAAAACCCCATGGAGGCCTAGAACTACTTTATGGCGTTTAAGGAAACATGCTGCTACTGCACAGCAGGCGCTCTATACAGCTGCGCTTAGAAATTTGATGCTAAGCAATAGAGTTGTACCTAGTCCCTTAAGTAGTAGGCCACCTACAGGATATAAAAGTCTTTTGGGAAGTAGGCCTTCTACTGCAGCTGGATATTTAAGTTCTACAAGGCCTTCTACAGGACATGGAAGTATTCGAGCGGTTGCTGGAAGTATAAACAGTGCAGATCAAGAGGAGGAGTTTAGCTTAACTGCAGATAAAGAAACTATAATATTAGATAGGGAGGATATTGAGGAGGATATTGAAGAGGATTTTGAGGATATAGAAGAGGTAGTAGGAAGCGGAGACGTTGAAGGACTTGAGGAATCGTTAGCTAAATGGCCCCATATTCATTCATTACCATTAAGGAAAAGGATTTTAAAGAAAGGTAAAAAATATAATTTCCGGCATCAATGATATTTATGCGTTTTCTTAGATACTAATTCTATTTCTATAGGAATTGAAGATATAGAAGAACTACTTCAGTCTAGGGATTGCCCTAGTGGGCAGGACTACGTTTGGCACCAGCAAGTTCTATTTTTTATGAACTGGCAAATCACTATGATAAAAAACTCTATGGAGGCAAAAAAAAAAGAAGGAATTTATGGATATACAAGAAGAAGCTGTGCAATGAATGTTGCAATTGGGTATCGAAAGGGGAAGGAGGTACAGGAGAGGATTATGAAGCATGAGAGAGACTGGATACAAAATCGAAAAATCCCATTGAGTAAGTAGGGAAAGCATGCAAAAATGATATCTATGTTAGAGGATGAAGGGACTATGATAGCAGTTCAAGAATGCATAGCCAGCGCTGGACAAAGTAAGTAATCAATTGAAATAATACTCTATATAGTATATTAATTAAATAATAGATTTTCGAGCTCAAATGCTAGTTAAAGCTGTTAGAGACTACTGGCTATCCACCCACCCAGAAATTGATAATAGAGAGTTATATCTCTTCTCTAAGTCTTTAATAGAAGCTGAGCAACATGAAGCCTCTCCTCCTCTTTTTCGAAAGAAACTCAGTATCTCTGCCACAACTGCAATCGATTGGCTCCATAAATTAGGATATAACTGGAAAGAAATTGTGGCGGGGCGGTTGGGATGGTACGGTGAAGCCTAGGCAACGGGACGGTGACAGCGACTAAGACGGCGACAATAAACGGTGTTACGACAAAAGATATTACAAGTGAAAAACTCTGTAATATTTCTTTACTAGACAATATAAACAAGACGTTGCGTGCCTAAGAAAATCCTCGGGGCGAGGCCCCTCCTTATACGTTTCCCCTCTTTTCCTGCCTACAAAATAACTTTTATACCAAAGAAAACTTTTCACTCCGATTCCAAAATCCCCCACTGTTTCTGTTGGATATGTCATCTCCAACAGAAAGGTATCTTTCCCATACAAACCGCATACAAAGTGTACAAGAGGACTTTGGGGGCACCCGACAACGTTACGTAAAATCCGAAACTAACAAAATGGGCCGTCGGCCCGAAAAACCTTATTGACAAATACGTTTATCGTTATCAACCTCGGGTGCGCGAACATAAGCCTTCCCGCGCCTATTATTGCTTGTTTGTAGAAACGTCCCCTCCGCGCGCACTTAATCGACTCGATCGTCTAGTGGGGGCGAGGTCGAAGGTGACCCTCTTACGGAGATGTGATCCGGTTTTGGCCTTGTTTCGTGTGACGGTGGCGTGGGTATCCTTGGAGCTGCCCGCGACAGAAATTAAAAAGGGAATATATAAAGATGGGCATGAAAGGACAGATGTCGTCTATTATCGTCAAGAAGTATTCCTTAAAAGAATGAAAGAGCTGGAGCCAGTTATGCCATATCCTATTCAATTGGATACTGGGGAGATCGAAATCCACCTACCATCTATTCCACCTCATGGCCAGCTTACAATACCAGTCACTCATGATGAGTGCACTTGTAATGCTAACGATGGCCCTCATTATCAATGGATTAAAGATGATAATATGCCATTAAGAAGTAAATCAAAAGGACAAGGGCTTCATATTTCCGAGTTTATTACTCCATGGGGTAGATTAAGAGTGAATGAGGAGGATATAACTGATGATGAACTTCTCACAATGGGTTTACTCAAAAGAGATGCCACTGAAATAATTGAATGTGGTGGTGATATCTGGTGGGATCAAGAAAAAATAGTACAGCAGACTCTTACAGCTATAACTGTATTCGAAACAGCTTATCCTGGCTGTAGAGCTTTATTCTTATTTGATAATGCTACTAGTCATAGTGCTTATGCACAAAATGCATTAAGAGCTGGGAAAATAAATAAAGGACCTGGTGGTGCACAACCAATTATGAGAGATGGTTTCTTTTTCGATATTAAAGGAAATAAAGTCATACAAGCTATGACTTATAGCTCTAAATCAAAAAGAGTACCTAAATCATTATGGGGTAAACCTAAAGGCTTAGAAGTGGTTTTGAAAGAGAGAGGATTGTGGCCTAAAGAAGGTCTACCATTAGACTGTACCCAACGCCTAAGCCTTCCTAAAGAACAAAGACAACACTCTACTACAACTAATAGCTGTTGTGCTCGCTATTTAATGTCACAACAGCCTGATTTTATAGCACAAAAAGGTAGAGTGCAAGAGATAATTGAAGCTAAAGGGCATATGATATTATTTTACCCTAGGTTTCATTGTGAACTTAATTGGATAGAGTACTATTGGGGGAGAGTAAAGCTTTATATTAGAAATCATTGTGCTTATAATATTAAATCTCTTAGGGAAAATGTACCTGAAGCACTTAATTGGGCATCAGATTTAATACCAAAGTGGTGGGCAAAGTCATTAAGAATTATGGATACCTATCGAGATGGAATTCCATATGGTACAGAAGACTTTAGGACACGAGCTTATAAAAGCCATAGGAGAGTTGTTCTTAGATAGTACTATTACTATAAATTCACATACACTTATACCAAAAAGTGACAAATCGGGAAATGACATTCACCATTAATCTCACTATCGATGGTTTTTATACGAAGAGCATACCTATGAGAGTATGGCGTTCGATGGGCGTGAATTTAGGAGCATTATTGGTAAAGATAAAAAATATTTTGTACTTTGATATAATAAGTAGAGGTTCACCGTTGGGGGCTTGGCAAAGTCTTGGCGTTCCACCCTTCTAAAACCGCGGTCCGGGTTTAAGGCCGTGCGCACCATATATATATGTATATGCACACATTTAACTGAATAAAAAAGGCCCAAGATAGAAATCCTGTCTGACGTCAATATGTACCCTTGTAATCAATTATAATATCCTTTAGCACCCGCAGAACCTGGCCTTTGGATAAGGACCACTTAACGCGGCTTACAGGATGATATAGTGAACAGTCTATTTCCAGTGAATTCTACTGGGTACCCATAGCTGCTAACGGAATATGAAAAATAATTGTGCCTTATTACCCCCGTGTATATTGCCTCAAAGCTTGTCTATATCAATTTCTGCTCTACACGACGTTCTCGTGGCCCCTCAAAACCGCTAGCTGAAAGTATTGACTACCACCTTGCCCCCCTGAGCATTGAAAGCACCATTTTCGAAAAGTAGTTGTATGATCTTCTGGTGATCCCCAGAAGACGCTATTCTCAAGGGACTTCCGAACAACGCCCCCTGATCGTTGTTGACATCTGCACCATTTTCGAGAAGTAGCTGCACGATCTTCCCGTGACCCCCAGAAACCGCTATTTGCAAAGCACTTCCGTAGCACCCCCCCTGAGCGTTGACATCTGCACCATTTTCGAGAAGTAACCGCACGATCTCCCAGCAGCCGTTAGAAGCCACTGATTGCAAAATACTTCCGTTGTTCATCAAATGACTGTTGGCATCTGCACCATTTTCGAGAAGTAGCTGTACGATCCCCTCGTAGCTCCCAATAGCCGCTGCTCGTAAAGCACCTCCGTACCCCCACTCAGCGTTGACATCTGCACCATTTTTGAGAAGTAACCGCACGATCCCCTCGTGGCCCTCAAAAGCCGCTGTTTCCAAAGCACTTCCGTCGTTCCCCCAATGAGCGTTGACATCTGCGCCATTTTTGAGAAGTAACAGCACGATCTTGTCGTAGCCCCTAGAAGCCGCTGTCTGCAAAGCACTTCCGTAGCACCCCCCCTGAGCGTTGACATCTGCGCCATTTCCGAGAAGTAACCGCACGATCCCCTCGTAGCCCCTAGAAGCCGCTGTTTGTAAAGCACTTGCGTTGTTCCCCCAATGAGCGTTGACATCTGCGCCATTTTCGAGAAGTAGCTGCACGATCTTCTCGTGGCCCTCAGAAGCCGCTGTTTGCAAAGCACTTACGTAGAGCCCCCCATGAGCGTTGACATCTGCACCATTTTCGAGAAGTAACTGCACAATCTCCTCGTGACCATTAGAAGCTGCCATAACCAAAGCCAGCGACACAGTCGTAACCCCGTCGTAAGACTTATCTTGCTTAGCGTATGTCAAAAAGTACCTTACATCGACCAACAGACCTATTCCTGATGCAGTGAGCAACGGTTGTGTCCAGGACACTTTGTCATTATATATGCCTAAGTGTTCGTAGTTGCGAGACCAGTTCTGGAAATTTAGCCTTCTAGGCCAGCCAAACGTCGCCATTTGAGCTATGCCTTCATGTTTCTCAGCAAGTGAGGCATGTGTCATCCACGAAGCTGTTGCGTACCCCTGGAAAGTGAAGTTTAACACCTCCTGGTTTCCGGTGGGTTTCTTGTCGAAATCAGGGAATGCAAGATATTTTATGCATACTCGGGCTAGGTGGGAATGGGCTTTGGTAGAGGTGATCAAATACGAGGTAGTCGACGTTGATCCTATAGCTTCTAGTTTCTTTTCTAAAAGAAAATCCTTTACCGACTGATGGATGAACTGGACAAATAGGTCTTCACCCTCACCCTCATATGACCAGCGATTTTCTACGTATATGTTTCCCTCACGTTGATTATTGTATCCAGATTCCGCCGATCTTTTGACTTCTAGAAATCCGCCAGAATACTCTCGTATTCGTGCCTCCATACGACCTATTGGCACCGCGATACCCTCTACCGAAGCTAAATCGGCTGGAGGTTGTTGTGAACCTATGGCAACCGCATACCGAAACTCCGCGACTGATAGAGGCCTGTTTGCGAAGAGCACCCATTCCAGCATCCTCCGTTCTTCGGAGTCAGTGTCAACACTTATATCCAACCCTTCCAAAATACGGTCGTAAAACGGTATCAGCCCCCTCGGGAGTGAATCAAGCGCTTTCTCGAGCTCTTGATCAGTGGCGACAAGCATCTTTCCTTTCTTTAGCTCCCCTATGACGAGCTTTACCCAAAGGAAAACTCCTTGCGCCTTATTCACTGCCTTCTTCACAAGCTTCTCGATAAACTCTGGGCTGCGGCCGCCCGCGAAGATTTCGAATTCACTGCTTAGATAAGCATGTATATCATCGTTATTCAAATCCTCTAACCTTATTGTGGAGTATGATTCGAGATAGATTTCTAAATTTCTATGCCGGCGGCTCGTGATGAGAATTTGGGGATGGGATGGGTGCTTTGCAAGATCGCCTAAAACAAATCTCAGAACTCCCTCTTTACACTCCTCTCCGCATTCATCAAAAGCATCTATTATCAAAAAGGCTGATCTGGCTTCAGGGGCCTCCAGAATCAATAGTAGTGTTTTTCTTAGAGAATCTAGAGATAGCGGTACTTCCTTCCCGGTGTAGTCTTTTTTCCGTTCGGGGACGAGGGTGGATAGTGATGGTTTCTGCCCCACTAGCTGGTATAAGAGTGCCTGAAGAAACCCTTGCTCGGAATTCAAGATTTTGCTACCTCTGTCATTAAAGAAAAAGCTAGTAATCGCTGCTGGTTTTTTTTGCTGTATGATACGTTCGAGAAGGTATTTTGAAAGTGTCGACTTTCCGGACCCGGGCTTCCCGGAGATCCAGATCAATTGCGATTTACACTCCACCCAATCACGAATTATACGGTTATCATCCGCCCACTGGAGCGTAGATCTGTGTGATCTCTCGATTGTCTCTCTACGATTCTCCGACCCATCCAAGTAGAGAGATTGTAGGCACTCTATCAAACATATTCCAGTAAGAACTAGGCTATTACTCGCCTACAGGCAACCAACGGTGATCACATACCCTTCTGTTTAGAACTCAAATTCTCAGACTGATCTAGGGATATTAATCAGTTACTGATACTTGGTGGGGAATATTAGGAATGTATATACGGTGACACGAATCCCCAAAAATAGGCGGTTAACTAACCTTTTTCAATTCCATCAACCATTCTCATTATTTGCCCAAGCACTAGCTCGTAATTATGGTGCCTTTCTGACCTAAACTTGTTCATTCCAATATGATCGGCCTCCAGTGGTATCCTTTTTATTCCAGCATTTGTACTAGAGTGAGCATCTACCCCCTGTAATTATACGGCAGTTAATCGGACTGTTCGGCGGTGATGAAGTGTAAAGAGAAGAAAAGGGGAGCTTCGGGCTTACCAGCAACAGAGGTATACCAAAGGTCTTTGTTTTATGTAGTTCGAAAAAGTCTACTAGCTCCCGTTTGCCGTAACTAGTAATAAAACTCCGATTCAACTCCCTGAGCAAACCCTCTCCTGGTTCCAGTGCTTCTAGTAGTTCTGTACTAGAGCCGAGCCAATACGTACAGTATGATAGCAGAGTCCCCCAAGCTGTTAGTCGTGACCCATCGTGCGGAACTCCGAGAAATATTGCGCCATGCATCGAATATTCTATTGATTGATATGTAGAGTCGGTGTTCTTCTCACCCGCAGCGACAAGTGCCTATGAAAATTAGTCAAGAAGCTAACTTACGCGCCTTCATAAAAGAGTAATAAAAGAGTAATGGTGAGTACCTGTTTGATTATTATACCCCCAAAACTATGCCCAATAAATATTATCGGCCGCTTCACCTCCTACAAGCGCTGGGGTTAGTATCAATATTCAAAGTTGGCAGATATGTACGCCGTCATGCGTCACATAGGATTAGAAAGTCTTTGCGAGTACTAGTAGCTCTTGAATACGTACCTGTGGTAACCTCCGGTAATAATTTAGGGATTCCAAAAGTTGCTCCCCACAAATCCTCACCGTTTTGACAGGAGCATCATGAAACCACGCGGAATTGTGATTATAAGCCATAATACGGGCCCTAGGAGTCGCCTTTGGGAGTAGATCATTCAACCACATGCATTTTCTTCCGGTTCCTATATCTTCCCAAGTCCAGGCCCATGCGGGGTTCGACCCGAGCCCATGTACTGCCACAATACTATAGTATAATTAATATTACACAATAAGGATAGGGCCATATAACTCAGAACTCACTCAACAGTAATATTCTCACCCCCGTCACCTCCGTGGTGGATAACGATTCCGGGGTCGGCTTCAGGCTTGGGGCTAAAGTACCAAAGCAGGATGAGCTGCAGCGGAGATAGAGCGAGAGTGATGATGTTTAAAACGATGTAAAACAGAAACCCGACCGACCAGGCCCCAGCACTATCAGTTTCAGGTAACCACATCCCAAGAACTCCCATACACAGCATAACGGAGGCATGGAACCGAGGCTGAGAACTCTTCGTGACAAGCAAAACGCCAGCAGATATTGCCAAAATAAAGGTATTCCAGTAGTCGAACATCTTGTTTCCAGGAAGGTCTAGTATAGGGATTGTAAGAAGCTATGGGCTTTCCGTGGTTGTGTGTGCGATTTACTTTTCCGGATAGCTAGTGTTGGGAAATGGGCGCCTTTTGTTCCTCGGGGATACTGTCCAGGTCCCTATAAAAAGACCTGCAGATGTATTTTCCATATCGAAATGTGATGAAAGTCTTTGATTGACCCCTACGGTCGTACCCTACTGTTAAATAGACGCCATGAATGAACATCATGACCAACCCACCAGTCTCTCTATGCGAAGGCATCAATCAGTATTTTAAGTATTCCCCGTGCAAGTGAGGCTCTGGGCAGATCGATTAATGTTTTAGGTATCCCATAGCCCGGTGGAGCTGACCATTTCGTGGGGGCCAAAGAGAAGTCCTGGTTTTTCTATTGGTCAAAAGTGTCATCACTAGCAAATAGTAGGCCCTGACTGGCTAAAAATCACAAAGACTTTATTTAAGAACACTTTATTATTGGCCATTTGCCATTGAATAAGCAATCGCACCGCCACTTTGAGGGGGCAGCATTTTCCAGCAGGCTATGGGATACAATGAAGTCCCTGGTCAATAAGCACTATTATCGTAAATAAACATTGCTATTAATGAGGTTTTCTTGACAGAATCAAGATTCACAGGCTTAAATTGACCTCATAACTTGATTACAGTCATTCACGGGGTAATGGCGAACAGGGTCACACTCTCAGTATATTTGAGTCTGAGTAGCCAAGTTGCCGTAGCTGATGCTTAATAGTGTTTCTGAGCTTCCTCTAAACCCATCAAAGCTAGCCCATTACATTTGATAGGAAGTGGCGGTGGCGCTCGCATAGCCAATTTATCGGGTCAATACGGGTAGTCTGCCCACTCCTTCACCACAGAAACCCTAACCCTATACTCAGCCTCACCTCACCCCCACCACAATACCCCATAGAAAAGGACTCTAATGTCCCTTGACGCCTGTCTTGGACTCCCCCGCAATCATGCCGTCCCCCCTGAACCCCACCTCGCTGTCCTCTTCCTCGACTTCGGTGGAGGACCAACAAGAATCCCATGAGCTCTCGAAGCGTCCCCGCTCTCTGTCGGCTCCTGCAGCAAACTCTACCCCCCTGCTCAACCCTGGCCCTGAAGATGATGATGACGACGACGGCAGTGATGCCTACGAGCTCGATGAACTCGATGATATCGAATCTTCACCTACACATGGCCTCTTAAGGAGTGCCCGGAGATCCCACAAGAGATCTCTCTCATCATCTTCACCTTTCCTCCGCTCCTGTTTCGCCTCATGTCCGAGTCAACTGCGGCTGTTCCTCAGGCACTCTGCTAGTCTCAGACACCGCTTTTGCCAGATTGGGATCGTCATTTTCGTGGCAGCACTAGCTCTGGTTGTCTTTACCTTCATCTTTAACCCCTCCTACACGCACGACCAGTATCCAGAAAACTACAATACCGTCATCAAGGCCGTGCGGAAAGGAGGAGGGAAGAATCAGCCCGACTTTTGGAGAAAGGATGCTCCAAAAAAGAAGGCGACCGTATCCGGGAGGGGGAATCCGGATGGTGTAAAGGTGTTTGTCGCTGCAAACATCATTAATGCCGAGTTGATTGCGGGTGCCTGGGGGGATGCAGTCATGGAACTGATGGATCTAATAGGGGAGAAGAATGTTTTCCTCAGTGAGTTTTCTGAAATTACCCCCCATACAATACTCTTACATTTCGCATCCATTGATTTTTACATTCTCATACCATTGATCTGTTTTCTTTTATCCTTATACCCCTCATACAGTTACTCGTGCCCTTGATCTCTATTATTTGGTTCCTATACTCCTCATACCTATTACTCATGCCGTTGACCTACACTCCTTTATCCTTATACCTATACCATTGATTCCTGTATTCCTCATACCCGTTACTCATGCCGTTGATCTGTATCCCTAACCCCATACCGGTTACTCATACCATTGATCTCTACCGCCTTACCTCAACTCATTTACCCTTATGTCCTCATCCTAATAAAACCCTAGGCATATTCGAGAACGACTCCGGCGACGTTACAAAAGCCGCCTTGAAAGACCTCGATACTATAATCGCTACACGCATGCCCGCCGCTGGTCGCTCTATCGTCTCGACATCCCTCTCCCTTAAGTCTGTCCCCCGCGTCAAGCTCCCCACTGGCGAAACCTACATCAAGCGCATCACCTATCTCGCCGAGATTCGCAACCGTGCAATGCTCCCATTGGTTAAATATATTCCTTCCATGAAGAGGTGGGGGCAAGAGAGACCCAAAGCGGACAAGAGAGACAAGGAAGAGGATTGGGAGATTGACCCCGTGGGTCTGGATAAGAAGGATGCACCAGCGATGCCACAGCAGTGGGTAAAGAACCCGGGAGAGTACAAAAAAGTGCTCTTCTTGAATGATGTTGTGTTTGATCCCGTACAGGCGCTACACCTGCTGTTTTCGACGAATAATGGCAAGTTTACAGCCGCTTGTGGGCTAGATTTCATTAATCCTTTCAAGTTCTATGACACCTTTGCCACAAGAGACATTGACGGGTGGAGCGCGGGGGTTCCTTTCTATCCGTACTTTGCTCCTGGAAGGAGTAGACCCTTTGTTGAGGCCGGCAGTGATGCCGTCCCCGTAAAGAGTTGCTGGGGGGGTATCGTAGCGTTTGATGCGAGCGTCTTTCTCGACCCCGATTCATCAAGGCATGTCAAAGCGAACCGGGATGACGACGACGATGATAATGACCAGGACGATGACGATGATGACGATGATGACGATGATGACAGTGGTGCTGGCGATAAAAAGAAAGAAAAACCAACACAGGTCACCCCACACCGCCCCGTACTCTTCCGATCTGAAAAGGCCCCCTACTGGGATGCTTCGGAATGCTGTCTCATCCACGCAGATATCGCCGCTCCAGATAGCACCTTTGTCAACCCGTTTATCCGTGTGGCATATGACGAAAGCACCTTCAAATGGATTCCAACAGTTAAGCGAATCGAGAGACTTTTCAGGGGACCACACTGGCTTCTTGCAAAAATTTTGGGGATGCCGTGGGGTGGACAGAAGAGGGAAGAGGGGCCAACTGGCTATTGTGGGAGTCGAAAGTTGTTGGTTATGAAAGAGGAAGGAGGCAGAGGGTGGAAAGCATTGCCCGTGCCACCGACAGACAAGGCGTGAGAGTGAAGGAACTGTTTAATGATGAGATGGGATACTATGGAGGACATTGGGTGGGGTTTGGATTTCTTTTAGAGCTATTGTTTTTTGGACGTTCTAGCACGTTTCCCATTATACCTCTTCTTTTCACGGTTGTAGGCGACTTGTGGTTTTCTTTTTTCCTAGTCTCGTGCGCAATCTTTCTCTTTTGTTCTCATGTCCGGGGGGGGGGGGATTAATAAAAGCGATGTGGAATACCTAAACATTTTTATACCAGTAACTGACAACTTTAATATACCCGATGTTTTTATGTCTACTCGAATTGGGCCCTGTGCCATTACCCCTAACATCTCGATCATATCATTCAGCTACATTCATAAAATTAGACATCTCCAAAAACACCCTATATACATACGGGTGGGCTACCCAAACCCCGACCACAGGAGGAAATGAGATTTTAAATAGGAAAACCCTCTGTTATACACAGTACCTTACGCCACTATTTGATATCTGGATGTTCAGTAGTATATTCAGCTAAAGGTTGCGCTGCAGGTCGGCTGTGATAGCGGCCCATAAAGCGCTTCAAGATCGAGTTGATGCCGTGGCGGGTAGCCGGACGCCTAAACACCTTATCCAGTCCCTCGAGCGTTTCGCCCTTTGTTTCAGGGACATAGCTTTAATTCTAACATTAATAAAATCCCCAGTCCTACTCTAAACATCGCGTCTACTCACAAGAAAATCAGAAAGAAGCCAACAATGTTCCACGCCGCATGGTATGCAAAAGTTCCTTGCGGTTTGAAGTCGCGCAAAAGGAGTGGCAGTGTAATGGCAACAACAAAGTTGAAAAACCATGTCACAGATGTCGACCATGACATGCCGATATCACGTAAATACAGTGCTACTCAATAGTCAACAAAACGTTATAAAAAAAATTTAGTGGTTCCCTGAGTACTAACGATAGCATTCAGCCGAATAGACAAATGGGACAGGTCCTTCTCCGGGACTATAGGCTGCCGCAAATAGGAACTACCTCAACGCAGATTAGGCTCCATGTCGGGGGGGGGGGAGAATGCAAAGGACGAATTTGCGTACAATTCCAGTACAAACAAGCGCTACCCTAGTATCACCCGGTGGAATATTAAATGAGAACCCAGTAAACAGCAAGCAAGCTGCCATCATAGGAAATGTTATCAGCAAGAGATTCCTTCTCCCAACAGTGTCAATTGTCCATACTGCTGGGAGAGCAAAGAGGAAATTGATGATACCAAAGCCCATGGATGTTAATAGTGCTGTCCTTGTTCCAAAACCATTCTCAGTGAGGATATGAGAGGAATACTAGTTAATATCGTCGGCGTTAGCTATTGATAGAGTAACAACCCTAACCCATGCACAACTAAATTACTAGGGTGAAAACCTACATAAACTATCACATTCACACCCCCAAGCTGTTGCAAAATCATAACAATAGTGCTGGCCCGAAGAGCTCGCCAGTTCCGTGGTATTGTCAAAAGCTCCTTACGCCGCTGGAATCCTCCCTTCTCCTGGCGAATTTCCTTCTCTGCCTTGAGTGACGCATGGATGTGTAAAAGATCTCTCGCCGCCTGTAATTTAGACCCCCGGAGTGCCTCGAGTGCCTCGAATGCTTTTTGGAAACGTTCTCTATCTATCAACCATCTAAAGAGCCTTTAGAAAATATTTCTCAGGATAAAAACCTCGCTACAAGAGAACTTACCTCGGAGACTCTGGACAGAAGAAAACATGGGCACAAACAATTAACGGAAAAACCATTGGACTAGCAATCATCAAACGCCAGTTTAAACCAGGAATCTTGACAGGATCTATCAGTTCTATTACAGCAACAGCTCAATAACAAGAAGGACGTACTGTTGGCGATTTGACATCATAAAATGCAACACCCGCCAAAAACCCTACCATTATCCCAAACGCAACCCACATTTGCCACATCATTGTAAGAGCTCCTCTAATAGCTGCTGGGCTACATTCTGCTGCATATATGGGTACCGTAGCACTCTTGGGGCCAATCCCGAGGCCAAGTACAAGTCTTGCAATAAACATATGCCACCAGCTGTTTGTAAGACTTTGCCAAAGGCAGGATAAACTTGATATCACACAAGCGATGAATATGGTACCCCGTCTTCCGAACTTCTTGTTCATAGGCTCAGTAAGCCTATTTGCGGTCAATATAGACTTTGCAAAGCATTTCCCCATTTTAGGCGAACTTACCAGCAACCCACTAATGCGCATGCTAGGTATGGAGCTGCATTCAAAAGCCCAAGACGACGGTCACTTTCAATCCCTTTACCATCGATGCCGAATACTTCACGGTAAAAGACCTGGGCTATGCATGTAAATCCTCAGCGCTGGCCTTCGGGGCTGTAAGATTTAAAGATTATACTGACCTCCATTTACTACAGTTTCGTCCATACCTTGGACAGCTGCAGACATGCTGCAAACAATGACTAGAGATAGCAGAGTCCGTGAAATATTCCATTTATGCTCCTCCTCATACGTCAGGATTTCGATATCCTCCCTTGTGAAATTAACGGTATCCCGTCGGAACCGTGCAGGCTCTTGTGCTAAGAACACCCCCTTCTCAAATGTCTGTAGTAAATCATCTCCGAAACCAGCTTTTCTAAGAAATTCACCGGCCAAGGTCCGAAGAGTCTCATCGTTATATCCATGGAAGGGCTTTGCGATGGCTTTAATGGCCCTCTGTTCTTCCAGGGTCGGCCCATCCGTTTGGTGGTGGAGAATCTCCATCATACTTAGCTTTGGGGTGTGGGGTCTTCCGGGGACGAAGAAATACCGGGGACTAAGTTTGATTCAACTAGGTACCTGAATAGAGTAGATGCAGCACTTATCGGGTATTCCTGACTTACGAAACATTATGTATTGTGGGGTAATGACATACAGTTCGGTCGTTATCTTTGACAATTCTGCCTTGCCAGTACCGTATAACATGAATCGGGCCCGTGTGAGTAAATATTATGACATAACATGTGAGATTGGGTAGGTGTTGTAGTACTGCAGGACAGGATGCATAGTAGGTCTCATTACTGTGCAAAGATTGGCACCAGCGGCGAAGACCCTGCCCAAGGCTGATCCTGATTCGCGTACTGATGATTGCAATTGGTTGACCAGGTTATGTTCTTAGCTGTCAATTTTATTATTGTTACATTGGCCCAACCAAGCATATTTCCGGCCCGCAGCAACCCCACCTTGAAAATAACACTCTAGAAACACTATGCCAACATTGTACTTTAGATCTTAGGACTTTCATGAATGAAAATATTTTTTCTTATGGCCATAGTAGTTGTGGAGTAAATACTAGTATGAGTACGTTCTTCAATATAAAAGCTACATAAATGTATAGTTAGTTTAGGAAGCTACATGAACAATACGTCTCAGAAACCGAGTATATTTTTTCTTCAAAAATAATTAGACGGAGCCAATACTCTATTCTCATGATCAATAATACCCGCGGAGTAATACTGAGCTCTGGCGCAAACCCTGCCCTTGTGGTTCTCCCCTTAAGTGCATCCTAGTTACTCATGTCACGTGCGCTACGCACAATATTCCTAATAATTCACTACAACATTTTGGGCCGCGCTGGATCGATCGCAAACACATACCAACTCTAATGAGCATGAGCCTCTTAATCTGAGACTACAGGTGAAGGCACGGGAGAGAAGAGCCCATTTTCACCCAACAATGTTAAAAGCACCTAGATCTTAGCTACATGAGCTTTACGCTACTAACAGTATACTACTCGAGAGAATCAGACCTTGTCTCCCAAAGCGGTTTTTTAGGACTAGTCTAATTATACATCCCAGATATTCCCATGTATTTGAAATCCCCACGCACGGTTTTCTGAGCCAAGCCTACTTGTCAATCGAGGGTGCTCGTCATCAATTGTTGATTCTAGCACGTTATCTCCCTAAGAGTACACGATCTACGCTGACTTTGTGCAACCCCCCCTCACAGAACCTACGATAACCCCAACCTAAGCCTCGCATCTCCTCATAGCCTTGCCCTTCTTCATACTCTCTATGTGAAAGGAAAAAACAGACAATTTATTGTTCCTATGCTAAACTTTCTTGCAGCTGCTAGTTCCCATCGATCTCGATAACCCGATAATCTGCTACCCCGTCAAAAAATCCAGAAAGTTTCGGTAGTTTCCTGTACCTACGGTCTTACTTTCATCTCTCTGATAGCCTTAGTGCCGTCAGATAACGGAAAATTTACCATGGCGTTGAGTTGTGGGATTCCAGATGTTATCGCAGTCATCAATCTCGCGATGCATTTATACGAGAGCGTTATAGGTGTTGCTAGAGAAGCAAAAAGGGAATTTGGTTCGTTTTCGCGAGAGTTGGTAAACCTGAAATCGACACTTGAAGGTATCAGAAGGGAGTGTGGCCCAAACGGGAAATTAACAATTCAGTCCAAGTCAGCGGATCAAAATAAAATAATATCCGATCTTGAGGAAGCAGTTGAGTTCACGAAGGAAAGTCTTAATTATTGGAACTATTTGCTTGAGGACTTCCGAAGGCGGTCCCAAACTATTTCTTGGAAAATCGCCTGGATAACAAAATACCCAAAACTTTCTCAATGCCGAGATAAGATTCACCTCCAGTCGAAGTTCCTTGAAATGGCAATGATTAGAATGCAGACGTAGGTCTTGTTATCATAAGTCATAAAAACCCTACTCATTTCAAATTAGGTCTCAGAATTCCGTTATCATCGGTGAGATAGAAGAGTTGAAACAAGAATTGAAAAGAATGATATCGTTGCTACCCACTACCCCTGATAGACCCCCAGTCACCGAGCCAGCTGTCGAGGATCAGGTAGGGGATGAGAACTCCGAGGGCTCCCTCTCAACCTCATCCATACGAGATACATATGAAGAAGGGAGTTGCAGGTCAGAAGTTTTATCAATAATCCAGATTATTGATGAAAAAATATCCCGGTTCAAATCCCCAAAAAGATCCGTTCATTGTCGACCACAGGTTCCAGAGAATACCCCATCCGAAGAGATTATAAAAAGGTTTGAAGAGTCCAAAGACGACGGAAGAGAGGAGCCTTCTTCGGGAGCATGGCTGAGGATCGGAACTTGGTGGCTATTGAAGGCACTTCCTCTTTATCCTTATACGACTCATCAAGCATCCCTAACTATTACCGGTGCTCTAGTCCATAAAACTATCTGAACTTCTCGGGAAAGACCATACAGCTCAACCATATGTTGATCTCCTAAAATCTTCCTGGATACTATACAGCATTCTTGGGATGGGTAATTCTCAGTTAAAAGAGACGCAAGAGATGATAGAGTCACTTTTACCAGAAGAGTTGGCACTCTTAGAGAATTTGGCAACTGTAAGTTTACTTAGTGTGACTTTGTTTCCCACTATTATAATTATCTGACAGTAGACATAGGTCATCGGCAATCATACAAATCACTTCAAAGGAAGCTCAGTTCCAGATAATGCTTCGTTAGCCTTGGCAAACTTCAGTATCTGGGAGCGAAGGCCTATAACGGAGGAATTTGGCACCGGAAACACCTACGATGATCCATTCGACCCCCAGCGCTGGATAACGATCGATGACGAATTTGCAGGGAGCGATGAGGAGGAAGTTTTGTGTCGGAGGTCTGTTGAAGTCTTACCGAGCAGTTTGATTTCTCTAATTATATCCACAGTTTTGTTCAGGCCCAAATTGGTAGTCGAAAGACACGTCGGTTAGCTGAAGATGCCGATTACATGTTGATTTTGGTTGTTCGGTCGGAAGAGACAGAGCCCACAATCATACTATCAAATCAGACCGGGAATATCAACCTCTCTTGTAGCTGTTTGTAACATGCTCATCTTATCTCCAGTATTTTACTGTATCTAACGATTCTTCAGGCTCATTTCTTCAGTGGACCAACGAGGAGCCTGAGGGTAGTACGATCCGAAAGATCGATATTCCATTTGGCAAAACAGGGACACCTATTATAACATTAGTGCCTATAACATTCAAAAGCACAACTGGTACATCAAGTCTCCCCATTAGTCTCCCCATTTCATGTTATATAATTCAATGCTAACTGGCTAGATATAGATTACCATAAATTTACTTCCATTGCACGTAAATACCTCAAGGCTGTTGGAGACCGTGAACCCACTGAGACCGAGAATCAAATCTTCCGGAGGTACAGATCATATACCATTAATCATTCCAACTAATACTCATATTATTCGATAGTATTCTTCAAGAGTATGATAAAAACGATACAAACTCTAGGAGACAAACTCGGCCCCTATATATCCAAAATCATGGGCCTCGATATTGGGAGCTCCGAGTGCATGAGGGAGTCTCAGATAAATATTGGAAAACAGTCCGCCGATTGGTCGTCTCAGATTGTGCTAGAGCAAAAGATCCCATATGCATTAGCTTTTGTAAGTCCATATCGTATGTATTCATGTTCAGGCGACTAATGATTGGCAGTTCTACCCCTTTCCTGGGTATATGTTAGTCAGAACCCTCAAAATCCCATGGAGGTAACGATGAAGTGGTCCGATTGCAATCAAAAAGATACTACTAGTGGTGGAAGCTTTGATGAGAAATACACATACGTAAATCCTTCTGTCCTAGAAGACGTATAGTTGCTTATAAACTTTGATTTACCACAGAAATGGTCCCCCAACAACCCTAACAACTGTATAAAATTTACTTTTCTAGACGAGAAAAGTCTGTAGTCTACCTCAATTCTTTATAAGAATAAATCCAGATTTCTAATAGTACTAGGTGCAAAGGATTTTTCAAAGGCTGTTCTTAGCTTGAATACATGCCAGGTTTTATGGCAATCCTGGTAAGGCTTATTAAACAACCCACCCACCCCTAAATTATGTCACCAAGGGCTAACGGTTACCAGGTCACAACAAAATCCCGAGTACCAGCTATCTCATGTCAGTGATATGAACAGAGAGAATGGTCCAGAGCACTACAAAGCACTAGTGGTAACCAAGTCGGAAAATTCGCGGAGGGGTGTGAAAGAGACCTGGAAGCACTCAGAGTTCTATTTTTGTAAAGCCTTTCTCCCAAGTCAAGAGTTACTTCTTACTAACTAGCTGGTAAGTTGGAAAAGAAGTAGATTACATCATTGATCATGATGATAAAATCTATGATAACCAACCAATGATTGATGATGATAATCAATCAGCGACCGATGAAGATAATCAGTCAGCCGATAAAAGGCAATCTACGATCGAGCTCACAAGAGTTTATTCCCCTTTATACGTATCAACTCACGTCGATTTACCACAGGATGCAATAACTGCAGCAGAATTTTCCCACACTGTTGCTAAGCGTGAGAAGGTTACCATCACTTTAAAAACAACAACACAGATAGAGGAACTACACCGCCAAGTCTCACCTACCTCGAGCTCGACTACCGACCGGCCAGACCCCTCCGAGACACCAACCACTACCACCGAGATCCAAGAGTTCATAAGTGCCCTGTCGGATAGCTGGAATGTAGTTCTATCAATGTTTGTTCTTCTTTTGGGTACACCCCTAGTATTACATAATTGACTTATATTCACTTCATTCAGGGCACATATTCAAATTGAATATACACAACCATCACTACCACTATTCATGACAAAGACTAAGAAGATTCAGGTTTACTTACAAGTATGGCGTAACGGAACATCAGAAAGAATTGTTGCTCGCCGAGTTTCTTATTCTAAGGAATCGCCTGAGTGGATCAGTGTCCAAGGTATAATATTTCACAAAAGAAATTCTCCCTAGATGAGTCACTTGTCATAATTTATGCTGAGTTAAAGGAGCCTCTGATAGTGGCTTTATGTTCAAGGAAGCAGCGGGCTACAACAAAAAAAGCTCTAAACGGTCGATAGTTATTCAAACGTGCACAATCTGGCGAGGCACACTACTTGATACAAAAAAGATGCGGGCAACAAATGAAAAAGCTTCTGAGCCAGACTCCCTAAAAGTTGAAAGATTTGTAATCAGGTTCAAGAGTGCTACACGTATGTTCACTCAACCACATTATTTGACGCTAAATCCACTTTATTAACTCCTGATATATATGCAGAGAGACATAAATTCAACAAACTTATAAAGTAATGTATATTTTCCCCAAATTTCACCACCTCAACATTTTGCGCATGGACTCGATCTTAGCGAGCACTTCGAGTACGACCAAAAGAAGCATTTTTTTACTAATAGGTTCATCAAACACTGTATACAGGGTGTGAATGAGGGTACATAATAGTATATAATACATAATAAGTTTAGACCATGTGAACCAAAAGAAAGAAAGAAAGAAAGAAAGAAAGAAAGAAAGAGAAATAAAACGTATCATAGTTCCACCCTAATAATAATAATATTATCTCTACTAGTAGCTTGCTGTCTAAGTCCCGGAACTTTACCCATAGTTAAATTACTTTGTGAATAGAACTTTTTCTCGCGTACAGTATCAGATAGATCTTCTACCTCATATTGATTGTATAACCGGGACACTTATCCTCGTGCAATCCTAGCTCATAAAGCGACCGATTGTATCCGAAGAACCCCCGAAAATGTTTCTCATCGATAATTCACAAAAACTCACTACCTCTATATATACCAAGAATAATTACAGCCAATAGATCCTACTATAGCTATTTACTAGAGCGACTTCCAAAACTATACACTATACGGTTGGAACACCAGCATCAAGATAGTTCTACCTAGTATACCGCTACAATATCGAGTACCACCGGTATGAAAGCTTCTAGGCTAAAAGATACGCTGTGGGGGCACTCTTTCTTGTCTTGGGAGGTTGTTGTTCTATTTTACATGCCCGGAGGCGTTATATCTGACGGGCTAGTCCCGCCAAGACATTTATCTTATACCTTGCCCTTAGCTCTCCCCTCCCTCCCACAACGCTGATACAGTTAATAATATACATTTTAGTAACATAATTCTACAGTATTATTCACAGTAACTTTGTACAAGGTAGGGTAGCTGGGCGTAGGGCAGACTCCAGTTGTGTAGTCGCTAACGCATGGAAGCCTTCTAGAAGCGCTGTTGCTTACGCCAAGGATTCCGGCACTATTTTTACCTCGGCAAATCACTGCCTCATGAGTTTATCATCAAACTATTATAGATATATACTCATCAAATCGTGTTAAGCAATTAGTGGGCAATATAAATGTTCTCCCAATGAATATTCATTCACGCGTATGTACGGCTAGAGTAATACCAATTACTAACCTTCCCCATAAAAGCGGGGACTAGCGAAACTTCAAGCGACTAGGGTGAAAAATTAATTTCAGAATATTTAACGCTTGATCAGCATAATTTCTATCCTGGATTGCATTATATTACTTGCCGTGCTGCCTAATACAAGATTACCGAGTTTACGTACAGCGCGGTAAACTCTTTCTAAATACTCAGAGCTCCACCGAGTCTATGGCTGGTTATTGAAATGGCTTAAAAGTGAAAGGCGCAATCAACTTAAACAAGCTTGACCTGAGGAGATCGGGAGTTTGTAATGCGTTATACAAGTATCTAAATATTTACTGTATATAGTTATCTACTTAGAGAGTAGTGGAATTCAATACTTTATTGACTCATTTTATACAGTGAAATTCTGAGAATTTTGCTATATATAGACATAAAAAGACTTGTATTCCTATCAGAGTAATTACCCGGGGTTTAAAGACCAGCAGTATACTATGTTGTGTAATGTCTTTAGAAGTGTTCATAAATAGACAAAGTAGTATGTACCCGTATATGCTGTTAATTATTTACGCCTCCTACATCAGCGGGTGATTTTGCCTGCCGGATCCTACTAATCGAGCGATTTGCACACTTCGCGCTTAACTATGCGGCCATGTGTCGTACAAGAGCTCATACGAATAATCTTGCCGTTAAGCGCTTAGAAGTAGGCTTTGATTTAGGGCTGTTATCACTACCGGCCGGATTGCTTAGGCCAGCTGTGCATATGTTAAGAAAAACCCCTGGCTTATACTTACCCAGCTTTTCAGAATATGCAGACAATTTCTTATACGTTATGGTGCGTACTAGGATATTTCCTTGGGTACCTCGCTAGGGTTTTAACCGGTGCTTCCTGGGACGTATAGGTAGTAATCATAGGTACTCCTACGGAGTATGTAGGAACCTAATGAGACGCTGACCTCTGGAGATACTTCAGGTGGCAAATCGCACTGCCAAAATCAAATAAACGCATAACTACCGCCTCAAAAATGCACAAAGGGCTTGAATTCTCCGAGTTGTATGACCGGTCTCTGAGATTCCGGGCTCACAGGTTGTTACCCTAATTATAATCAAGAGAGGTGGCGGGTTACCAATTGAATACTGAATACTAAACCACCCTCTTAGCTTGAATCATCGTCATGATCGGCAGGTTCACCCGTTAATAATTGTTTCATAGATTGATTATCTCCGTTTCAATTCCCAAATAAAAGGCCCCTCCCATTGGATAAAAACCCTTGTGTATTTTTCGTCCCCAGGAAACAAGGCGGTGGCACGTCAGAATATGGGGCTTGGTTTCCGATAATCTTATGTACATAATCGAATCGTATCGGGCTAAATTCTCGGAGAAAATGCATGGAAGCGGCCACATGGCGGGCGCATGGCATACACATGGGGATCCTTTTTTAAGCCTCACCTACACACCCGTAAGGTACCCGCTATTTTCGGAGGCCCATCCGCAGTGCCCAGGGTAAAAAAAAAAGCAATTTGAAACGCTATCCCCACATTATTCCGAGTGCGATGAAGCGAAGGAGTCAAGTATTCGGCTTTGAGCGGCAGGGGCGAGGCGAACCAAGCGAGTGCACAATTCTGAACGACTAATGTGTACAGAATTGAGGCCAAAATCTCTCTTTGACTAGATTACAGAGTTATCTTATGGTCACCCTATGAGTATATTCGTATTAAGTAACCCTGGACGAGGCGCAGGCTTGGTATGACCCAGAATTTGGTCATGGGAAGCAATAGTCAATAGTATACACGAGCAATACGGAAAGATTTGAGCGGTGCGCGCATCGGTAACTCTGTAGCACTTTTGCTTTGGGTATGCTCCGTTCCATGTGTCGCTAGGACTGCTGTCACAGTTGTATCGTGAGTATTGACATGGATCCTAGACCTTTTTCTTGAACCTCTTGGATTGCCCCCTGCTCACACAACAATTCCAGAAAAAATTGAGCTCCGTGACTGTGGCACATAGTTTTTTGTGACTGTTTAAAATATGTCTATGTGCTACCCTCACATTGTTTCGCTTTTGTATCTAATTGCACGGTTCTATTTTTTTTTTTTGCACCTAACTGGCGCCCGGGAGGTGGCGGTTTTTTTGTGCAACTCAGTCCTAAAATTTCTTAAGGAAACAATCGGCCGCCGGAGGGTTATCTTGACAAACAAGGTATTTTTGTTTTTTTTGAGCATGAAATAGACGGCACTTCTCCTGAATGACATGAAGCCAAAGGATGCATCGGAGGATACGTATATAGTTACACCGTATAGTTGGTGAGGGAAGACCCGGGAGCCGGAAGCCAGGGGACTGTTGAGAAATTACATAGAGCTCTCATCAAATTGTCACTGTTCGTAGCGTGAGCTACTATTTTGGTCGGCCGTGAATCACTTACCAGTCACTCACCATGCCCTCTGTCAGACGGAAACAATCCAAATCGTGATAAGCAACCCTCGGGAGCACGGCTTAAGTCATGCTAACTATGAGGGTGACATAGCCGGCCTAAACCCGCCCGGGAATGCTTTAGAAGCCACCGATTCGTTCTATCATCTCGTTTAAAACAGTGCCAGGCCTTCTCGAAGGATTCCCCATTCAGAGTCGCAGCCACGATGTGGATCAGATAATTTTGCACCATCAGATCAGGCAAAACGCCCTTGCATGGGCCTGGGGCGGCCAACATGCAACATTGGGCTAGCAAGCGGTATTCGGGAGATTTCGAGTCTCACCTCATTCCTCGCTTTCTCCCAAACGAAATCAAGGAGTTATTTTTGATTTCGCACCTAGGTCAAGTAGGGAGTAGGATTATTTGTGGCTGAGGCTAAGGCCAAATTGACTGTATTTAATCCAAATGCGTACTGGTAGAATGCATGTAATACCTATGTAGTAGCTGGAAAAGGGTTCTGATCCCTTGGGTTCAGCGCGGCGGACATCATCGTCGTCGCAACAGCGCGCGCTGTGTCCGCTGAGCATGAGGTTAGCGACCTCCACCACCCTGGTGTAGATTACCCCCGTCCCCCCATGCTCATGCTCAGCGGCTGTCAGTGAATATGCAACTATCCTACGGATGTGTAGATATGTAAATGTGTCAGCCACGATCTCGCACCCTTTTCTGCCTGTCTGGCGTTGACTACTGCCACCCCACGACTAGATAGCCCCCCAGCTGAGAAAAAAAAAAAGGTGATCGTGCATCAGCCCCAAGATCCTGAAATCTGCAGCTGCAGATAGGCACTTTCCTCAAGGGAATAAGAGGAAGGATCAAGATATTCATTCCAGGAGCGTGGGCATGAGATCTGATCAAAGATCTCTGACGCACCCGTTCACTCAGAATACAAAACTCCGCCTTGCATTCCTAGCATGCAGATTAGGTACGGCTCCCGCAAGTGGTACCTAATGCTTTGATGTTGGTAATAGCAATTTTTCCTGTTGTATCACTCATGAACACTCATACTCTAGAGTCTCAGGGTTAAACGAGACCGGAGATACAAAAAAGTTATGGACAGGGGTAGGCATGAAGGTTCGAAAGCAGCCATGCATCGTCGCGCGTATGTTCTAGAAACATGTGCTCTCGTTCAAAATCCTAGGCAGCGGAGCGGACCGGGGGGGGGAGGAGGGTTCCTCCTGTTCCTGCATCCAGTGCATATGCCATGTGTATGAGCGGTCAGGCCCTTATGTGTGAATTTAATGGTTCGAAATTGAGATTACTACGGGTTCAGCAGCTAGGTGTGGGTGCGTGGTGTTTTGCTTAATGACGATACATGGTGGGCAGTCGAAATCTGACACAACTCGCTATTTCCCGCCGCCATGGTTCCTCCCACACACCTTGTCTCTTGAACTTCACCCCAGCCCCTTCACCCCTGGGGGATGGAAGACGAAGAGGGCATTCTTTCACTCGATACTGGCTGGGAATTTTTAGGTTGGTGTTCTGTTCTAACTTGGGGGGGTGTCGGGCACCGGTGTCGTCGGGGGAGGGGGGTGGTGGGAGTGAGGGACTGCGCCTGAACCTCCCGGTTCTCTAGCAGAAGTATCTCGGATATAAAGAAGGCGCTCGGACACCCCCTTAGGACCAGAGCATCTCAAAGCATTCGCATTCATCTAACCTACTCACATATAACCAGCATCGTCCCCCCTTCAGGTCGTTTCATCAATCCATCTGTTTGTTCATCGTTGACCTATCTACTACAACTCCAGCTACTACCAGTACTACAACTACCGCTACCAGCTACTACTACTACCAGCTACTACTACCACTGTTACTACTACTACTACTACTACTACTACCACTACTACTACTACCAGTCTACACTAGAACCTCATCCTCCACACATCTATACTCACTTACAATGTGTATCCGTATCACCGAACGCTACGCAGTGTGCAAGTGCACCTACTTCACACACGGCATCGACCAATGTCAGTCTGTAGGTCGTCAAGGCCATGCGATCCAGGAGAAAACAGTACTAGTCGGATACGCCTGCCAGCACCACTCCCCAAGTCCACACCCCGGTGCACCAACTCGCATTGGCATCCTCCCAGACGTATCCTCCTCCGGCAGCTCCGGTTATTCCTACCGATAAATCCGATCACCAGTATCGGCCAAATGTCGCAGGGATAGTTGTTGAGCAATTACGATATCGAACCGCCAGTATTTGAAATTTTGAGCGTTCAGTTTGGGTTGTCATTTTGGTTTTTTTTTTTTGGGGGGGGGGGTTCTGGCGCATCACACTACAACGCCTGGTGCGAGTAGCTACTTCTCGACAGTCCGCTATTTCCTCGACGGAGACCGGCCAGGATTGGGGCGTTGAGAAACCTAGCGATTATAGTTTCCTCTCGGATTTCCTCCGGAAGATCATACACTTTTTTTTTTTACCTCTCGGAGTTCGGTATATTTGGCGAATCATTTGTTTTTTTCAGTTTCGGTTTCCAGCATTAGACAGACATAGAAAGACTAGCGACGTGGTTTTCGGATACATCATAGATTGGGATATTTTGGGTTGTACACGGCTTATGGCGCATCGGGTTTTATTTCTTTACCTATTATCCTAATAACTCTACTCTACACTAATGTCTTATGGGGGGTGTTCTCTTTCCTCTTTTTTTTTTTTTTGCTTGTTCATTGGGTGTACTATTATGGGCGGTATAGATGGGCATGGGCGGGGGGCCATTGTATTTTTAGGGTTTTCTTTTTGATTCTCAAGCTTGTACGTGGGTCTGGAAGTCTCTGATTTCAAACGAGCATACCTTACGCATCTTATTGAATTTTTTTTTTTTTTTTTTTTTTGTTTCTCCTTTGTACGGTAGGCGGCGCATGGCATTTACAGGGTTTCTCTTCTCTTTAATTTCGTTTATCTCAACACAAGGGTTTTTCAGCGCAGAGATGGGCTGTCCCTAATAAAGGATTAGGATTAGCTTGCGGGTATTTAATAACCCGCCTAGCAAACATGTAATTAATAGTTATCATATTGCATCTACATCGCATACCCTGGCCCCTTGAGAACAATTTGATTATATGCCTAGTATAGTATGATCTCTACAGATATGATTTTGACTCATTCCATAGAGATCGTGAAAAGAAAGAAAAAAAAGTTCTTAGTTTACTAAATCCGAAAGTTAGTATTTCTAACGCGTACGTATAAGTTTCCAAAATCTTCTTTGCCGGTCAAGTTCCGCGGAATCTCCGGAATTCTGTGGGGGGGGGAGGGGGGAGCTTGTAGTCGCCGTAGGTACCCTACAAAAGGAATAGTCATACTACGCTCAAACCCAAGAAATCCCAGAGGTTCGGCGCTCGGGGAAGTTCATTAGGAAGACGATCATGTCGTGTCTCCCGGAAGCATTTCCGGGCCCGTTTGTTGTTTAAGACCTAGGGCATACAAGGTCAACCCCTGGCTCAGGTTCTGTCGCTGAGTCGGAGCAACTGAGTCTGCTCTTGTCCGAAATTTGCAAAAATACCTCGGCCTGCTACTCTCTTCTGTGTTAGCAGACCTCTCTCTCGGGGGGGGAGGGGGGGGGCTAACAGCACCAAGGAAATATGTTCCAGCGCGGGATTGGTGTAATCTCGTGTAGAGAAGTTTAAAGTTCAACGGTGCGTACATAAACATGGCTATGAAGATCTTTGTCTTGCGAACACTCCCGAGAATTTGGTCAAAGCCGAGTTTTTTTTTTTTTTTTTAATCCTTGCAAACCCGCGTGTTTCGCTATCATGATTGTGTGTCGAACAGAAACCTCGGGGGACATGGGAGCTCCTCTTTTGAGGACATCCACAATCACTTGCCTTCCAACTAGCCGAACCCCAGCACGGACTGTAGATGAAACTAAATGGTCTCTCATGAGTTGAATGGGTATCTTTCTTTCTTGGCTTTGGAGTATCATTTCAGGATATATATATATATATGTGTGCGGTACAAGTTTTAGGGGCGATCGTGTAACGGAGCCCCCCAGTACCTTTTCTTATTGGACTATGAGAGTCTGCAGAGATTTATATAGAGGCCCCCTATAGACCTAAGACTTCCTGTGCCAAGGAGGGCCCGTAGCGTATGTCGCATCGCATCCCGAGGGATAAATTATAGTCATGGAGCCATATATGCAGCTGCACTAGTGCGAAGCGAAGAATGGAGAGATTACCCTAATCTTCAGTCCGTGATGATGGTGGGTATTCTGTGGGACAAGAAACTTTTTTGTTTCATATTTTCTTGGGAGTTCCTCGTAAAGTGGACGGGGGGGGGAGCAACTTCCAGTGCCGTGCATGGGGGCCGAAGCTTACAAAACAAGTCATTGTGAATACCTCAAAAACAGCTTACGCGTTACATACCTCCAATAACAAAGGTGAAAACATCGTATACGCCTATTTTATGCTTCTAATATATTTTGGTCAAGCTATAGCCGATATACACGTAGCTAGTACGTATGTGGGCTATGTTTATCATGACACCTGACAAGCCTCGCTGTGCAGGCACCTGCACCTGTTAACAAAAGCTTAGCTACTGTAGAAGAGGTGACGTAGATTATAGCAAAAGTGTCACCGGCGGATAGTTGTGTGCCATATATCCGGAATATAATACCATAGTCCTGGGATAGGGGTGGGGGCTATTACGACAACAACGGGTCTGGGTATCTCCAAATCCCTAAGTTGGATGTAAGCGGTTACTTTTTGGTAGGTATTGACTTCAAGTGCCAAAGTTATGTCATAAATCGTAAGATTTATCGCTTCGGATAGATCGCAACGTAACCCTAGGGCATCGTCGAGTACCCCCTCCATGGTACGGGTATATAGCGAGAGGATTTGGAATTTCCAGGATGCTAAGCCACCTCCGCTAGCACATTGATATTCCAAATGCATCCTCTCCTACGCCTATATCCAATCGAAGGCCTCGCTAGCGGGTGTTTTAGTAAATAAAATGTTATATTGGCTAAAAGGAATCTGGTTGAATGGTCTAGGAAAGTGCCTATAAGGCAATTGGGTTCGGGGTTGAGAAAGAGTTAAGATAGTAATTTTACTAGGAATCATGGGTGATTTAACATCAAGGTAACTTAGTAGCTATCAATGCTATTATACATAACCCTCTTTTTGGTAGTCCTAAAGTCTGCTTAGCTCAAGGCTCATACTAGGCAAATAGGCGGAATAAGGGTATGAACTAGCTTCAACTGAAGGCAGGCTTTCTATTCCAAACATTATCTACCTTTTTAGTATAGGCCAGTTCTTAATAGCATATTGAAGGGGCTACACGTAGTGAAAAGTGTGTAGGAGCGAGTGATGGCTTATGAGCTGCCGCTCAGCCACTACTCAATATAGCCGTTTTCGTATTTCTAATACAATAGGTACCTTTTACGGTAGTTTTTTCGGAGAAATACCCCTGGTGCACCTAAAAATAAATTAGGAGAATCCTTGGTCTGGCAGGGCTAGGCAAAACAAGCATATCTGTAAGAACTCTAAATTAAAGCAATTTAAGAGGCAGCACAAGAACTCTCTGTTCGCTTGGCATTAGAAGCTTAAGAGTATATATTAATCATATGATTGGGTGGATCTATAATCCCCCAAATGCCCTTTTGTTTTTCTTCCTATATGGGATGAGTTTATCCCTTTGGAGCTCTCTTGCCCTCCACACTACTGAATCAGTAGTAGTAATAGAAATTACCCCACAGAGTGTTCCGCAGCTTTGGAATCTCAACATTACCATTTGCTAGGTTTTCTACTTTTACCAAAGCCCCCAGCACGTTTTAATTGTGTTGAGAAATGAGCGAAACTATACTGGATCGAGTATAGGCTCGTAGGAGATTATGTTCAAAGTGTTTGCGGCAAGGGTAATTATGAAGTGAGATGGATGTAATTTAGTATCAGTATTAGCCATCGGCTGCAATGCCAGAAGTTTCCCCAGGCTCTTGTAGGCGACACGAATCTTGGCTACTATTCAGCTGTTGGGTCCAAGACTACTGTAGCTGGTTATACGTAGAAAGTTACAGAAGATGTCCGGTCAGGTACAATAATAGCGTATAGATGTTTTATAGGTGCATATAAATAAACATAACCCTGAGTTAATTATCAGGACGTCGCTGTAGTTCTATGTGCTACATTCAGCCGGAGAATATAATTGCGATCGATGGAATTCTTCAAGGCTTAACTATAAGGCAGACTGACGAGCCTAGCTACCCTACCGGCCGATAGAGACAAAGGGACACTGCTGTAACAATAAGCTCATAGTGCTGATATCATGTCCCTGAGGTATACGTATGTTATGCCTGTGAGGGGCTCAAAGAGAGAGGAATTTAAATCAGGGGGGTACCAAGCATTTGGGAGTCACAGCGGAACGGTGCAATTAACAAACACCCCTGCACATGGCAGCAGTTGCAACCAACATCGACCGTGTGGGAATATTCTTTGGGAACACCCCCAACGCAGCACGAGAACTACACTGTCGAGGGTTTTGATTATTGCTTCGACCCATCAGTAGAGTACGTGTATTGATACGATACACAGCCTGGTGTGTACGTAACGGGGCTTTGCAGGGCGGATGGACCACCGCTGAGATGATGGTGGTCACCACGGCTTCGGCAAGACGCAAAGGATCCCAATCGCTCATATTTATCCGTGGCTGCCGCCCGAGGGAACTGAATTAACGTCATCCAGAAACCGCTTGAACCACAACAATGAGTCTCTCAAACAGCGGTAATACTCATCACGATGACAGTGATGCAGCTACGATGTCTTCCGGGAAGGTTTGTATAACCCAAGCCCTTCCTTCCCTTCCCTTCCCATCCTATCCTATCCCTTCCCTTCCCTCCCCCCTCTCTACACCCCACACTACACCCCACACCCCCCCCACCATGTGCTTCGGAGAATTCCCTTATTGATTCCCGTTTATAGCAGGGAGAGAGACATTCGGCAAGAAACCCGGCGTGTGATCTTTGTCGCGAGAAGAAGGTAATATTCGATCTGTGTAATTCTCCGAAGGATCTAATCACACTAACAAAGGGACTTTGCCCGTTTTAGGTACGCTGCGGGAGGGAGAAACCAACATGTCAAAACTGTATCGCGTGGAAAACTCCGTGTACCTATTCTGAGCGACAGAAACGCGATAATGAAGCGTCCCGCAAGTTGAGTCTGCATTTTTTTGGTTAATAGTAGTATGGGTTTGTGGTGCCGAATAAAAATCTGACTACCCTTTGTGCAGTGCCCAGCGGTTTGAAGAGGTCCATGACCGTCTTGACCGGATAGAGGCAACTATGCTTCGTCTTGCCACTGCCCTGGAAGCCTCGCAAGCAGGTCCCCGCCCACTAATCAGGGCACCTTCAGCACCAGTGTTTCATCCAAGATTTCCGAATCGCTCTGTATCTCCTTGCGGGGAGGGCCCAACTCCTATTATCCCTGGCACTTCGGATTCATGTAATGAATACTCTCTAAAACACCAGAAAGGTTCAGGTTCACGGCGTGATGTCCAGTATCTAGGCCCTTCATCCATGCTATCCATATCGATTGAAGCGGGTTCACTGGCGGAGGAAACACTACGTCAGAAGTCTCCGCAGCCTAGCCCTGCTCGTAGCGGTTCTGGCGCGGGCACTAGCCAGGCAGACATAAGATCGGAGGCCTTGGGGGAAACTCTGAGAAGAAATGAGCAAGTGGAGACTATCGGTGCACTAAAGAAATTGAATTCCATCTCGTCGAATGTTGCTAGCTGGTTTCCGTATTATGGGCACCAAGAATTGAGGTTGGGGGCTGGTGGTGCAAGTATGGAAATTCCCGATAGGAAGGACGCTGAGGAACTTGCAAATGGTACTGATTCTCGCCACTCACTTGTTTATACCCTTGTTTGGGGGGGGGGGGTAGTTTCAATTGTAAAGAAAGGCCAACCCAGCTAATTTGCATTCGAATTATAGAATATTTTCGGAAAGTGCATGTTTGGTTCCCAATATTCGATGAAACCCGCTTCAAAGAGAAAATGGCCAAATACTACGCCGGGGATGAAAAACTGGTAAAAGACCGTGCTTGGCTGGTCTGTTTCAACAACGTTCTATTATTCGGTGTCTTCAACAGGACCACCTCCAGAGTCCCCGTGGGGCCAGGAGTTGGGAGGAACTTTTTCCTCAATGGATGGGCCGCAATCGACGACCTAGAGGTGTTTTTAGGTCCTAGATTGAGTAACATACAGGCTCTCATGACAGGCGCAGTCATAGCGATTGAAATTTCACGACCAGGTCTCTGCTGGTCGTTACTATCTCAAGCAGCCCGTCTCTCGCAAGCAATAGGGCTCCACCGCCGCAATAGCAACAACATTAACCTCTCAAAATCGGAGATTCAAGAACGGCGTTGTATCTTCTGGAATTTATACGTACTCGACAAGTGTCTCTCACTCACATTTGGCCGTTCCACCTGTCTCCCCGACTTTGATTGTGATGTGGAGCTGCCGGAAGACGATGGATCTAACCCCTATTTCAAAAACTTTATCGCACTGATCTGGCTTGCAAAAATCCAAAGTAACATTTACATTCGCTTATACTCAGCATCCGCTGTGAGATTGACAGAGGAAGAAAGGGAGAAGAATATTTCGGAGCTGGATATGGAGCTGAGGAATTGGTGGGATGAGAAGAAGCCGATATTTTTCGACGAGGATGGGAAAAAGTCTGCTACACAAATGAGCGCGGATAGAACTAATAATAATGAGAAGCCGTTGGAGGAATTTTCAAGGATGGAACTGAGGTTCAGTTACCTGTGTAGTTTGACGCTGGTACACAGGACTGCAAGACCTGGAATGGCAGGTTGGGCTGCGAGTGAGCGTATATGTTTAGAGAGCGCTCGTGAGAGTATTGTGTTGATTAATGAGGTCGTTGAGAGCAACCTAGATATTGCTAATAGTGGGATGATCATGTGGTCAGTCCTTCCTCCTATCTTACACACCGCTCTGGCCAAGCTAACGGCCCCGGGAACTGTCAGGCTTTTCCAATACTATCCCTTTACAGCTTTTTTTGTTCTATTCTCCGCAATCATCCGCAACCCCTCCGCACCAGCTTCTAGATCGGTCGACTTTCCACTTATGAAATCTCTCGTCTCCTACCTCGCCCGAATGAAAGAGAAGAACGACGGCGCTGCGAAACTTCTCCAGGTTGCATCAGCATTCACTCATGTCGCTGGAACATTCTTGAAAAACTATGGCAAAATTGAACAACAACGTGAACATGCCGGAAAGCGAAGGAGACGTGATATGGAAGCCGAGGATCAGAATATGAACCCAGAAATAGAGCCGGAAGAAGCCTGGTTACAGGATGGAGGGAGAGATGGAGAGAAATCTTTTATTAGAGGATACGGCAAAGGGTTCTTTGGGACTACCGCGTTCCCAAGAGACCAGGTCGAACAAGTCCACCCTGCTCTACCAACTTCTGCTTCTGCATATGACCGATCCGCATCAACAACGACTCTGTCAGACGAAGACGGTTTCGGTGAAGTGGATCTACATCCAGCGAGCTTTTTGAAGTGGCCAGAGCAGGATGGCCAAGGCTTACCAATGGATCTAGGGGTTGATGAAGACTCGAGGGGTGATAATTCTGCTGGGGGGCCACCGTTTGATATGGATCTTCAGTCACTGATGGCAGAGCCGGAGGGGTTCCAGATGCAGATGGAGCAGGCTGCTCTGAGGGGGCCATTGGATTTTGACTGGTTTAGCTGGGAAGGGGCTACATAAATTCAGGTATAGTTAATGGATCTAGGACTAAATACATTTTAAGCTAGGGATATACTTTTTATTAGGTCGAGATATATAGATCTTCTTTTGCTTCTTAGGGTAATGGGATGGGTGGGGTGTTTCAAAGCTAGCTAAAATTGTATATCTATATCTCCACTTTAATATCGCTAAATTCTTTGGTGATTGCCCCTTGGCTTGAATTTTCACCTGCTTATCTTGTGTATATACTTGTAAAACATAAAATGAAGAAAACTACTACTTTACTCTATTTCTTCCTACATTAGGTTAACGGGTCAGCTTGGTATATATAAATACCTAAAGTGAATTCGGACCGGTCTTTTAGCCGTACGGGTCTAGCACTCTTGATGTCAATCTTACTAATAATCTCTACTAATCCTCTGCATATAGTTTACTAATTCCGAGTGGGTTCCTTAACAATTCTTGGCCAATCACAAAGCGAACTACAGGCTATCACAGCACTATTGTACGCGAGCCCCTATGAATTTTCAATACACCCATGTGCTCTCTATTACTTTGAGTGTCGATATACTCTATGAGCGAGTTCTAACCCTTGTTTGCGTGTTCGCCCCAATCGCACGGACCCTTTATATAGTAATAAAATATATTACGCAGAGTAATTTGGTGGCTTTACAGGGGGAGTGCACGTATGCGTTGCCCCCGCAGGACATTCTGTACCCTATGCGGTACCGCCTGATGGAAATTTCCGGGGGAGCGTATCTGCATGCATATATCTAATTAATTAGAGGCGCGATCTTGATAGCTAGTTCATGTGCTGTTTAGTTGCCACCCTGAGCACTATATGGGTTTCATCACAGGATCTCACTCTTCGGTCGCGTGGTTATTCTTTGGATCAGGTAGAAATTTATCCTACTATGTGAACATTTTACTTGTATATTTCAACTTCAAAATACACTTCTACAAGTATTGTCGTAAGAATTCCACCAGTGCCATCATGGCCATCGCTTGCCCATACGGCATACTAGTAAGTGGGATTGTCTTGTAGAAGTGGCAAGTCTCCCCGATCGGCGTTCCAAACGAAACCTGCTGTAATTCTCCTTTTGAATCGATGTTCGCCATGACTGCCTTAACCGCCTTAATCGCAACGTCTTCGAAGTCCTTGTTGATGTAGCGTTTTCGCGCAGCTTTGAGAATACCGAATGCAAATCCGGCGGATGCTGAGGCCTCTAGATATGAATCCTCGGCATCATCATCGAGGATTGTACGCCAAAGTCCGGAAGCATCTTGGTATTTTCGGAGGCCACTACATTGCGCAAGGAGAGTGTCGATAAGGTGAGTTCGGAAGAAGTCATTAGCTGGGAGGTCGAGGAGTTCGATGAACTCAGGGATGACAATGGTCAACCAACTAGAGGTAATGTCATTATTAGGGCCCAATGAGCATTCCGATTAGTTTTGACTGTGAACTGACCTGTTACCTCTCCCCCAGAGCGCCTTGGCGAAATTATGGCCGCCATCCTCAAAAGTCCAACCATGGAAGAAAAGACCTGTTTTTGTGTCGAAGAGGTACTTGATGTGGAGAAGGAATTGTCTCTTGGCCTC
This sequence comes from Verpa conica, assembly GCA_033030425.1. Taxonomy (NCBI): domain Eukaryota; kingdom Fungi; phylum Ascomycota; class Pezizomycetes; order Pezizales; family Morchellaceae; genus Verpa; species Verpa conica. Next base: position 1,706,781 of record JAUFSD010000010.1, on the reverse strand, counting down.
TTCTACGTAGTGAGGTCGGTTCAAGACTTTACCGATCTTTGCGAGTGGTAAGACTATTTAGGAAAGTTAGCTAAGACCCTTTATTGGGGTTCATATAAATTTTATTACGGACCGGTCATCATCAATGTGTCGTCCCATAATTGTTGAGTGTTTGGTGTGAGATACCTAGAGAAGGGATTAATGTTTCTGAGTTTTGGAGAGGGAATTATTATGGAAACATACGTTACATGCTGCATTCCACCATAGTCTGTTCTCTCAAGGTCATACATTGCCCATTCGGCCCAAGCATCGAGCCACGCAACATACGTGCCATTTCCGGTTTTTTCATAGACACAGGCAAGGGTAAGGAAAACCGCCATAGTGTTAATATTTTTTGTTGTGCCACCAGCAGCAAACCTATCTCTGAACCAGTCCTCTATGATCTTGAGGCATTCAGGGTCTTCCGTCAACTCGTAATACTGCCAGATACCATACAAACCAACGCCATGGGTCCATTCCCAGTCATTCCAACCTTTGGTATCGATTACTCTGCCATCATCGAGTTTGAGGAGGAATTCGCCAGTCTCGTCCTTGATGTTGACGAGGTTGTTGATCAGAAGCTTAATGGCCTTGTGGACGTCTACAGACGCAACATTGTGCTGGATGGCAGGCATTGTTTCTAACAGTTTTTTTCTTTCTTTTCTCTGGGTAATCTCGAGGGGGATGAGACGACTCTTGGTGTGTGTGGGATAAACGTAAAGAAACAATACACGAACTGTATAATCTGAGGAATATTTTATGACATCAAAAAAGAAAATGGGCACGGTTTTTGATAACCCCTCCATGTGACATTACTCGTGAGACGTGACCACGGCCGCGATCAGTTTATCCGAATCCCCCTCGGTATCGGGTGCATATCTGGGGATGTGGGGTCTGATCACCTCGAGCTCGGTGTCGAATACACCGGAGCCCGAATGCTCACCAGTGGCGTCGAGACACCTTGAGCGTCATAACGTGAGCAGTCTGCAGCCACCAGGCCGTAAAGAGCCTACCTGTCCTTTGTAGAGCGTCTCTGCCTCTTTTTTTTTTACAGGCCCTGGCCATCTACAGGTCTACTCTGCTCCAACAGTTCGGTTAGAAAGGCCAAGGGTAAAGTGGATAGATAGGTATGGTTGGTGGGACCCCCAGCGGTTATTCAATGTGGGGACTGATTACTAGATGTTAGAATAACCTCGTTTATATACCCCATGCGGAGACCCCGCCTTTCCACTCCCTCAATTACCCTAGCGTAGTACCCCATTAATTAATATTACTCTAAAACTTCTGGGGGCGATAAATTCTCGGTTGGATTTGTCTGAAGTTGTCTCAGTCGCCTCGTGAGTATTACGCCTGGCTGGCCTACCCTGGCTCTTGTGTCGTTCGTTTCCAGAAATCGGACTGTATTGGCAACAGTAGCAAGCATATGCCGGGGTATTCATGCAGTCAATATACCGAGCTGGACTTGGATCTGGGAGCCCCAAGCCCATCGTACATACCTCCCTCTATCCGGATGATATGATTTTCTGGGAGGCGAGGGTGGTTGAGGGAGGCATGCAAGAGCAATATATAAGGTGAAGCCCTCCGCGATTAACCCGCCTCCCTTTCTCCTGGTAACCAGAGTCTTTTCTACTCACGAGTTCCTACCTTTCTCTTCCCTCTTCTTCTCTCCTCCGACAGAAGCCACTACCGGGAAAAATAATCCTCAATCATGGCCGAAAAAGCAGAGGGCACACATTTCGAAGATGTCGGGATCCAGGACGAGAAGAGCGCGTCTAAGCACTTTGACAAAGGCCGTATTGACGATGAAGTCGCCAAATACGCTTCTGACAAGGCGATCTTTATCGATGAGGCGACTGACAAGCGTCTCAAGATGTTGATTGACAAGAGAGTATTGTCAATTATGATATTCACCTACTTCCTTCAAGCGCTTGATAAGGGAACCATGTCTTTTGCCTCGATCATGGGAATCCGTGATGATACCCATTTAGTTGGCCAACAGGTAAGCTTTGGCTTGAGGTGTTTCTGTGGTTTGATGAAGAAATAGCTAATTTATTTCGTTCTGGCGTAGTACTCGTGGTTGACAACCTGTATCTACCTCGCAGTGCTCACAGTTGAATATCCAACCAACTGGATAATCCAGAGGGTCCCAATTGCAAAGTATCTCGGCATTAATATCATCCTGTGGGGTGGGATTCTCGCATGTCACGCAGCTGGCAAGAACTTTACCGGTCTTGTTATTCTTCGCACACTTCTTGGAGCCTTTGAAGCATGCTGTCAGCCAATTTTCATCATGTTGTCTAGCATGTGGTACAGACGTGAGGAACAAGCTGCCACTGTGACTTACTGGTAAGCTTAACCAATACCTTGGAATATCTATCGTGCTAAACGTTATAACTAGGTATATGATGAACGGAGGCCAACAAATCGTCGGAGGTCTTCTTGCTTATGCATTTTCCAACATCCCTAAGACTGCAGCGATCCATTCGTGGCAAGCGCTTTTTATTGCTTATGGCTGCGCATCTGTCTTGTGGGGAGTCTTCGTCTTGGTCTATATGCCCGACTCTCCTATGAGGGCCAAATGTTTTACCGAGGAGGATAAAAAACTCATGGTTGAGCGTGTCCGTCAAAATCAGACTGGTCTCCAGAACAAGGTTTTCCGCAAGGAGCAGGTCTATGAAGCGTTTAAAGATCCTCAGAGTGAGTAGATATATCATTTTACTTCTTAGAGTGACTCGGCCAGCTAACTTTCGCCGAAATACAGCTTGGTGCTTTGCTCTGATTCAGCTGCTCACTACACTCCCCACATCTGGTCTTGGCGCTTTTGCGAACATTATCATTCAGAGCTTCGACTTCACACTACTTCAAACCCAGCTCCTTGCCATGGTTCTAGGTTTCTTTATTATCTTCACTCTGTTGACCTCTTCATGGCTTGCAAGAAAGACTGGTCAGAATCTCTACGTCATGTTCGGATTTGTGCTCCCCAGTGTCGTCGGCACAATCGTCCTCCTCATTGTCAAGAACGATGGCAAACTGAGCACCAAAGTCGGTCTCCTGATCAGTTACTACGTCTGCCTCTCCTTCTGGGCTTGCGCTACTCTAGGGCTATCCTTGGTCTCTCGAAACGTCGCTGGACAGACAAAGAAGTCCGTCGTTGTCGCTACCAACTTTGTCGCATGGGCCGTTGGAAACTCCATCGGGCCTCAAGTCTTCCTTGCTTGGGATGCTCCGCGTTACCGTATCGCCTTTGCAACACATATGGGCTGCTACGCGCTTCTTCTCTTTACCGTTGCGTTTTTGAGGTGGCACTATGTCCGCCAGAACAAGATCAAGGCACGCTTGATCGCAGAAGGACAGGCCGCGAAGGATGAGGGTCTCACCCACAGTTTCGACGATTTGACAGATAGGGTTTGTTACCCCAAATTCACTCTTTACTTTCAAAATTACATGCTAACTCATATCTCTAGGAAAACGTCAATTTCACCTACTGCTTTTAATTTCCTTTTTTCGTTTTTTTTTATTTTTTTATTGTATGTACCGAGACGAGGCGGGTTGATTAAAACCACGGACCTTAGTTATCGATGTCTTTACGCTTTATACTTATATTGTATACGAATTGTAAATAATAATGTCACCACGATGTGTGAGACGAAATTAGTTCTGTCCTCCTCAAGGAGGGGGTTTCTGTTCACGTGTTGCTGCATGTAAGACCTGCAAGGAGTAAACGGCTCGTGTCTTGGCTTCGATTCTTGGCTGTTCTTGCCGAAATGCGCATCGAGGGCACATCTGAGTCTCACTTTCCCAAAAAGGCGGGGTTCGCTACGGATTCCGGCTGGTACCTAGGGTGAGGGGAAATCTCATATAGGGTTAGGGTCCCTGGGCTGTCAGACCGGATAAACTGGGGAGTCTCGTTGCCTCCCGTGCCAAGTGGAAAGCTTGACCTATTGCAGTCGTTTTAAACCCTCCGCGTTGGATATACCATTGGTAGCCTAGCATATATGTGCTCGAAGTAGTTACTTCCAGCGCCCGAAGTTCACTAGTTTTGCTTATTCTTTGGTAGACTTGTAGTGCTTTGGGGTAGCTCGTTTGCCTATTTTATTATGATAGTAGTGATTTGTTCTAGGCTACTCCGCCTTTGCGTATACGTCTTGTTGCGTCTATATCCCATTTAGGCCGTAGGGGGTTCTTTCTAAAGAAGCCTGGGCCGGGCTGGGTCTGCAGGTGTGATATAGGGCTAATATGATCTTCTCCCGGGCAGCAAATTAGAATTATGGAGCATTTCGCGTGGAAAGATAAAACTAGTGGGTAAGTTCAATCTTGGAATCAGTAGGGTTTTTTTTATATAACTGGGTGTACTATACCGTATGTGAATACCTAAGCAGTATTCATGCGTGACCGTTTTAAACGTGGTTCGAGCTCAGCCCGAGCCGGGAACTGTACTACTGTTGTTTTTACTAAGTACTCTTTAGCCACAGGGCTTCTAGTTTTTCTGTTTACTATCTAAAAGATTAAAACCCAGGGCTGCCATCTCAACTTTTAAGAGATATCGAAACTGTGAATTCTGCCTGGAAATAGTAGGCAACAATCGTTTAAATTTCTGTTGAATAATTTAGCATCTAATTTATTTAGATGTAACTACGTGTAAAGAGAAAACACCCCACGACTCTAACCTATATTTGCCCCTTCAATTTGACCTACGTATGTGGCTATATACCATGACTGGCGCAAAGCGGGGAAACCTGTCCGACATACCGTCTCGGCGGTAGTATATTGGTACATTGCAGATGTATATAGTTGCTAAGACATGCAGTACAGCACACACCTTGAGTTGGAAGTTAGTGCCAGTAACCGGGCTTTCTTATTATGAATCCAGGGCCAAGGGCCCTCGACGGATCGCTTTTGCCCGATCTGTCACCCACTGTCCCACGCCATAAAATTACCCACTCTACCCGTCAGTGGCGATAGCTGCTACCTGGGCCTCCTAAGAACTAGTTTTTTTTCTACCAACGTTCAGTTGATATGGGCTTTCGTATTTGCGGGCGTTATTTGACAATAGGCTAAAGGTTCCTTGTTCGGCAGATCCCCCAGGAAACGTTAACATTGTCGGACCCAGAGCCCGACACCCCACATCTCACCCCGCGCTGGTCCTTTGCGCAAGACACATGGTCGAAGCTTCAGATGGTAACACCATGTACGTATGGGACCAAACTGGCAGTTCTCATGAACCCCGGAAATACTCACACCGACAATGCAGGGTATATCCAACGAGAACGAGTGGGAGAGGGAAGAGAAAAAAAAACGATAAAAAGGTAACGGTTTGATCCCCGGATAATCCAAATATCCATCGTCGATCAGAGTCCCAGTTAAACCAAGATTAACGAGTATTCAGGCGAAAATTTACACTTTTAGCATGGTACATCCATGCATGTACTCAATTTCAGTACTGACTTTTTTATATATTCAGCCGAAGCTGCATATATAGAGTGATTTCTCGGAGATTACGATAACTCGGCTAGTAATGGGGGGCATGTTTTTGCCAATTGTAAACAGTCGGGAGAACATGCGGGGGCTAATATCCATATTTTGAATTCTACCATCTTGGAAGACGATGACGGTGAAGCATTATGGCTCGTATGGGAGGATTATACACCGAATCATATTATATAGCATTAAATAGATATTCTTAGAATGCCCCCGGAGAATTATTTGATATAAAAGCGAGCGATTGCCTCTTTTCTGGAGGGTCTCTTCTCTTTCTCCAGGCTTCAGTCCTTCGTTCGAGTTCTCCCTCCCTCTGACGCTTCCTTGACTTCAATTAAGATGAGGTTCACCCAAGGATTATGGACTGTGGTCCCGCTGATGTCCTCATTGGCTTCGGCACTCCCATCCAATTCAAGTATACCTTCAAATGCCATCTACAAGAACCCCAAGGCATCTGTGGATGCTCGTATTGCAGATCTCATCTCGCGTATGACGCTTGAAGAGAAGGTTGGGCAAGTCATGCAAGGTGACATATCGAATTGGCTGAACGTCACAGATGGTACCTTCAACAGGTCAGGATTGGTAGACAGCATGAGCTACAAGACTGGCCAATTTTATGTTGGCTACCCAGTTGAATGGGAATGGATTGCAAGGGAAACATTAAGAGGGCAGAAGTACCTAGTTGAGGAGACTAGACTCGGTATACCTGCGCTAGTTCAAACCGAAGGTAAATACTAAAGCAATTATTTAGAGTGAGGATTATGCTAATATTTTTTGAAGGAATTCACGGGTTTTTGATCGGCAATGCAACCATCTTCAACTCTCCAATTGCTTATGGCTGTGCTTTTGATCCTAAGGTAGGAACTCTTAGGCTTCTCAATCGTGTTTGATGGCTTAACTAACTTCATAATAGCTAGTCGAGGAAATGGCAGAGGTTATTGCCGTAGAATCAGCAGCGTTGGGTGCCAATCATATTTTCGCACCGGTGGTTGACCTAGCACGTGAGCTGCGTTTTGGACGTGTCGAAGAGATGTTCTCCGAAGACCCATATCTTTCAGGCGAGATTGGACATGCGTATGTTGTTGGGCTGCAGGCCAAGAAAGTCGCGGCTACGGTGAAGCACTTTGCTGGCTTTGGAACTCCTGAACAAGGGTTGAACACCGCCCCTGTTCATGGTGGAGAGAGAGAGATGAGACGAACGTATGTATCCCTTTGGAGAAACAAATTTCTTTATGTGTTGCTAATGAGGGACGGCGGGTTCACAGATATTTGCCAGCATTCAAGAGAACCATCATTGATGCCGATGCATGGAGCGTAATGAGCGCCTACCACTCATATGACGGAATCCCGGCAGCTGCAGACTACCACCTCCTCACTGAAGTGCTCAGAGGGGAGTGGGGATTCAAGTATCACGTCATGACCGATGCTGGTGGTTCAGACAAGCTTTGCAACGACCACGGGCTCTGTGAGAGGGGCGATAAGAGAGCAGTTACAATGCTGGCCTTGACAGCTGGTAACGATGTCGAGATGGGAGGAGGTAGCTTGTAAGCGTTGGCCCTAACCCAGTGCAAGCCAAATTACTAACAGTTTCCAAAGCAATTATCGTGCCATCCCAGGGCTTCTTGAAGATGGAACTTTGGATATCGAGGTTTTGGACACTGCTGTCTCTCGTATTCTCCGTACCAAATTCGTCATGGGGCTTTTCGAAAATCCGTACATTGCAGCTCCCCAGGACCAGTGGAAGAAGATCATCCACTCCGATAAAGCCGTGAAGCTTGCAAGGAAAATTGACCGCGAGAGTATCGTCCTTCTTGAGAACAGCGGCGTCCTTCCCTTGAATAAGAAGAAGCTCAAGAGTATCGCTGTCCTTGGACCAATGGCTCATGGATTCATGAACGTGAGTATTCTAAGCTCCAGCGCCTATTAAGAGATTGTAACTAACAGGATGTATAGTATGGTGACTACGTCGTTTATCAATCACAATACCGTGGAGTCACCCCCCTAGACGGAATCAATGCCGTTTTCAAGGGATCAGACACTAAGGTCACTTATGCACAAGGTTGTGAGAGATGGAGCAATGACAAGAGCGGGTTCCCAGAGGCAATTGCTGCTGCAAAGGAAGCTGAGGTTGCAGTTGTCGTTGTTGGAACATGGAGCAGAGACCAGAGAGAACTATGGGTCGGGCTTAATGCAACGTTCGTATCCTTCACAGTGGTATCCAATAGAATAAATACTAACACATACTAGTACTGGTGAACATGTTGATGTCCACAACCTCAACCTCGTTGGCGCACAAGCAGACCTTGTTAGGGAGATCCTCGAGGTCAACAAGAACACCATCGTCGTCTTCTCATCCGGCAAACCCATCACTGAGCCCTGGATTTCCAACTCATCCGCCGCCCTTGTCCAACAGTTCTACCCATCTGAAGAAGGTGGTAATGCTTTGGCCGACGTCCTTTTTGGCTCGTACAACCCCTCCGGAAAGCTCTCAGTCTCCTTCCCCCGCGATGTTGGAACATCCCCTTCGTACTATGATTACCTGAAGGGTAGCAGGTTCGTTGATGCCGGCGCTTCTTACGAGAATGGAACGTTGCAGTTTGGACATCAATATGTTCTTGAGAGTTCACTGCCTCTTTACCCCTTCGGATTCGGAAGGAGTTATTCCACCTTCTCATTCACCAATGTAACTCTCAGCAAGACAAACGTTACTGCAGATGCAACAGTAACTGCTAAGCTGAAGGTGAAGAATACGAGCAAGATTGACGGAACAGAGGTTGTCCAGCTTTATGTCACCGACAAGGTTGCGAGTGTTGTCGTGCCAAACAAGGAATTGAAGGGATTCTCAAAGGTCTCTTTGAAGGCAGGTGAGGAGAAGACAGTAAGTATTGATGTCGATGTTAGCACCTTGGGCGTGTGGAACACAAGGAACAAGTATGTTGTTGAGAAGGGAGAGTTTATTGTTGCTGTGGGCGATAGTTCCGAGAGTATTAAGTCTCAGGCTTCGTTCTGGGTTGGCTAGAAAGACTTGTAGTTGATCTTTACTGGGGTGTGTAGTTTTCTAATACCCGTAGCATAATGTATCGTTTAGCTGTCTAAAAGTAATGCACATATATATGGGAACATCCGTTAATGATTTCCATAGCCAACCCGAGTATTAACCTCATGTAGCCTCGTATCTAGTAAACTCGTTTCTAGGTATGTTACGTACCACAAGCAGTCAAGTCCCGAACCTCCACGGTATTCGGGGTCTCTCGGGATTGGTGGGGCTCGGTAACCCCAAAGGTACTTAATTTATGTGGTATCTCCATATAAACCAAAGTACCCAACCAACCCCGAGAACCTTCGACAAATCGGAATTTATTCAGCTAGTTCGGGGGCTTATAGGTACTTAGGTTTATGTGGTGGCTCCATACAAACTTAAGTACCAAAACTCCCCAAAGGCCGGTATTCGACTTTATTTGACATCAGGCCGTCCCGTCAGGACTGCAGTCTTCCAGTCAGCCAGTCCGTCCAAAACGTGGACAGATTGGTCTATTTTTAGAATACTGTCAACGTGTAAAAATATACTGGTAATAGTATGGGGTGATATGCGGTAATCCTCTCTTTACTGTCTCTAATGTTTCTCAGTGCTGAAAGGTAGGGTTGATTGTTTTTCTTCTTAGGTAGAGATTGGTCCAGGGTCCCAGAGATCCTAACCCAGTACAGCGACCGGCAAGATTATTGTAGAAGCAAGGGTTTAGAGGCGGGGTTCTATGGCCAGAATATCCGCCGAGAACCTGGGGGCCCAATAGAAACCTTTACCACGTTCCTACAATAATCTTGCTGGTCACTGTATTCTGTGGTTAAGAGGGCTGCAGTCAGCCTACAGTCGAATGGCGCCCGTCGACTGGAAAAGCTGCCGGTCACCGTATGTGGATGAGACTAGCTCATTAATGCATACAACGCACCCATAAGGCCCCAAACGACCCCTTCATCAAAAATCATCATTCGTCAAAACTAGCTACGTAGGGGTCCTCCAGGGACATAGCTATCTAATCGCTCAAAATAAATAAAGAAAAGAAAAAAAAAACCCCGTACCAATGGCTCTTGACAAATTGAGTGAGCTATACCCCAGATAATCAGCTACTTACAGAATATAGAAATTTAATTGCATTTTAATCCAACAAAAGAAAGACCCCGAGAAAAAGAAGAAAAAACACCCCCAAACCTTTATGAAATCCTTCGAAAAAACGCTTCATACTCCTCCTTCGTACGGAAATTCGGAGGTCCCCTCTGCTTCTTTGAGTCCCTCCCACCACTTCCACCCTCATCACTCGGAGTACCGGATACTGAGACGGGGGTTGTATCTTGGTCAGGGATTAAGCAATCGGCCGGGGGTGGCTCGGGAACCAAGAACCGCCAATTCTGCGGAAAGAACTTTGATAAAGCATAATCACTCTGCCCAATGACGTTCGACTCCCCTCCAAATGGCTGGCGGAATATACCGAGAATATACTTTATCGATTCACCCGAAGCTGATGGATAGTGATGAGCTGGATGGGTTCCCCCGTCAGTGGAGACACTATGATCGAGACGCCGCTTCGAGCCCGCTTGTTGATGGCCCTGACTTGTGGATATCGCTAGCAACCGGCAGGTCGAGTTGAGGATATCCAGGAAACGCTGGGCGACTATGTCACAACCAGCACAGAACTCCAATGCACTTATGCATTTGAGGATTAGATCTTGGCCCTGAACGTCTTCTAGTGGGTCGGTGTTCGAGCTCTCATTTTCCCCTGTAGATATACACAAAAGTGTAATAAGTCCAGCAGTAAAGGCAGCTTGGCTATTTGATCGGTCAGATATGACCTAAGTCCCTCCCTTTAATTAGAAAGAAAGCCTACATCACCATCCAACACCTCCGTACTATCCGACCTTCTGAGTGCAACAAGCCGACAACCTCCAAAATAGTCAGCGCTTGAGCTCTCAGTTGGTTGGATTTAAATATCCGCAAAAATGAAGGAAGTAAAAACCGTTGCCAGCTGCCTGCCTGCAGATACACACATTCGAGAATATTCATCTACTATGGCCGTCCGAGAAAGACTACCCGAGTCCTCAGATGGCCCTTCTAATCTTTCTACAAAGATACGCCGAGTCAATAGTATAATGCAGCTTAAATAGGAGCTGTGAGCCAAAAGTATCGTCGACCGCTGTTTCGAATCATTGCCCGAAACCGCCCGGTGCAGCCTCAAGGATTCTGGTAGAGACGAGTGCCAAGTCTTCAAGCGAGCTGAATATGCCGCAACCGTATTAAAGTCTATGGCTGCTGGGCTGTACACATCCTTTGTAATAGACCCCATAAGAACCGAGAGCTTTATCAACTCGGTGTGTAAGTAGGCATCTAGATCGTTCGTACAGGTCCGATACCCCTTTTTCCACATTAACTCTGTGAATCGAGAGAGAAAAAACATTGTTGCGGCTTACATCTGTATATACCGGATTGTCTCCATTACAGATCGTGGGTATACTACCCAGGGATCCAGAGAGCCAACTACAATGTCTGGGTTAGCAATTTATCCATATATGACTTGCCAGCCAACTCCCGGATATAAAGTCCGCCAACCAATGGAATCAGTGGAAGGAATATCTACCCGTCCAGGAAAACTAATGATCCCCACACTCTTTTCCATGAGGCCCATTCGCGTTCGCTGTAATCAGAATGTCTCTGTGTCGCATTAAGGCCTTTGCTACGCGCGAGGCAAATCGCCTGGTCTATACTGAAAGTGTTAACAAATTGACTTTATCTCTAAAAGCAGAGTCTCCCCCAGAGGTGTTGGCCATACCCAAGTAATCCCTTGCCCAGAACGACTTTTCAAATACAAAAAAAAGTCCCACGAGCATTGAGATTCTCATCTTCCTCAACACATCATCCTCTCTCGCGAGTCCGCTATCGAGATACCACTTTGCGCTTCTGAAAAGCGCGAATTGCATCTCCTGGCCGATGTCCTCATACTGGGAACCGATTGCTGCAACGGCAAGTAACTCGCAAAGCTCAGAGCTGGTTGCCTTATTCCTGCCAGCCCCTGGGTGATACACCGCATTCATCAACTCGATTGCCTCGTACTCTGGTAGTATGTAAATAAGAGTACTAGTTCCGCGGATAAACCCGGAGATGCATTGTGAAATTGTCTCCAGCGAGGGTGGATCGTACAGATTGTAAAATTTCTCAACCTGACTGCCTTGTCGGGAGCCATAGTGGTAGGATGAAGGTCGGTGGCGGATGTGCTCTCTCGGTACGGTTGATCTTATAGAGGCGCCATCTGCGCTGGAAACTCTCCTAGTCCCCGGATTGCGCGAAGACGCCGGCATATTGCAATCAGGGAAGGGAAGAGGAGGTATTTGAGGAGGTATCGGAGGAGGACTAGAATCTTGCATCTCGAGCTCTTTTTTCTTTCTCCCCTTTGAGAATCTCTCTCTACCGGGAGATCAGAACTCTTATACTGTTCCCCCCCCTCTCCCTCTCCCCCACCTACGCCTTCGTGCGCACGCCGCGCACGTAATGGCCAATTAATTCGGTAAGAGACATAACAGGGTCCGGAAGGCGGCGTTCTGGTAGTAAGATTCAGAAACATCGTACTATAAAGTTTTATTTGTTTTTTTCTTCTGAAGTTTCACAGCCAATAACTGGCAAGCTTGTTCCAAATCTCCAAATCTCCACCTTTGGTGGCGACCTCGACGTCTCGACGCCTCGATATGCACCTGCTTCATGTCTGGGTGCGGCTCTTTTCTCGCCACCTGAATCCCTGAACCTCGATAGGCGATCACGACCCAGCTGACCATAGTGAGGGGGTGGAGCCGAAATGTAACACATGGAGCTATCCCATATTTTTTTGGGATCTGTGGACCGTGGAGTGGGGGAGAGGACGGAGGTGAAATATACAAACCAGATATGTGCACCTGCCTACTTGTACAATTGAACAAGTATATATATATATACGTATGGGGGGGGATAGTATCTATATGTTATTCTTTTAGCCCAAACCCTGCCAACTGTGACAAGAGTGACAGGAGTGACAGGAGTGACAAGAGTGTACGGAGAATATAATACCGGGACTGTTAACTAACATATACACAATTGATATCATTACCTTAACAATGCCCCCCATAACCGCGTACGGAGAAACATTTCCCCATCTCCCTTATAACTACCGGTATATCCCCCCCCCCGCTCAGAGCTGTCATCTGTTTGGTGGATGCGTACCTGCAGGCATCAACCTCGTGGCTCGCTTCAGGGCCTAGACTCGTGTTAACAGGGTACTACACATACATCTAGGGGAATCTCGCGATCCTTGCCGCTATCATTCATGCGTGCTGACTAGACGAGATGGAAATGCTCAAATCCTCATCAAGCACGGATCAAAGGCTGAGTCCAAATAAACAATCATACACAACCTACCAGCTCGTTGCTTGTTCTGGACCGGTCTAAATCCAGGGGGAGGGGTAGCTAAACTATACTGATCATTTTTAAAGAGAGTGGTAACGCCCACATTCTGGTTCTCTGGATCACTCCTCCGTTTCTACTCGGCTTCAGTTTCTTCTTTAGGCAGTTTGTATCGCAAAAAGTGGCTGTCAACATCGTTCGACTTTTAGCAATTTGGAATCTCCCCCACCTCCCCCCAAGATCAAATTAGAAAAAATAAAAGAAAAAGTCTATAATAGAAAATCTATCGTACAAATCATTCTAAAGGGAAAAAAAAAACAAAAAACAGTATACGCCATTGTTGTATGGAAATCAACGTGATACACATAGCCCCCTGTGCAAGATACCCTCATGGAGCTGTCGCTGCCGCTACCGGGATATTTTCATCATTACTTTCACCCCGCACCATCTTTACTGGCCATTCAAGCCATTTCTTCCACTTCTCCAGATCATCTATTGATCTTTCGATTCTTGCCAGCTCGTATTCAGCCCTTCCGCCAATCCACCAATACACCTCCATCCGTTTCATCAGCACGCAGTAATAGGCAAAAATAATCAATGCCCGCGGCCTCCGCTGTTTCAGCAAGGCCACGTACTTATCAGACACGCATATGGGCCAGAGGAATATGAGCGATGTCGCATTACACTCCGGATCAAAACTGCCCACAAAGCTCTTGCGAAGCTTATGGATAGCGCCAAAATATGTCGACGAAGTGTCTGTATCTTTAACATCTTCAGGATCCGGCTCTGAGGTATCTGTGCAGAGCCGGTAGAGTGTGTCTAGAGCAGTGGTCATTTCATTATGATGCTCTGGCCCTTCGTAGAGGTTGAATTTGAGAAGAGGCGCAAGACACCCTGTTTCTACCCAGTTCCAGCCTTCAGTTAGTACCGAGTGTACTCCGCGGATTAACGGTATCCATTCCGGCATTGTCCATGGCCCGTTGTCGGAGCTCCCGTTGCCAGGTACTAGCGAGGACGCAGTCGCGAAGACGACAATCATCATAGACGCGACAAAGACCGCTTCGCAGTTGTCCTTGCGGATGTCAGGGACCATCAAGCTTGTCGCGCGAACAGCTCTGTCGTAGTGCGCCGTTGCAGCCATCAGTCGCGAAACCCTATTCTCCGGCTCGATGAATGCAAGATGTAATGACGACACAGCAAGCATGCCGTGCATTGCGCACCCACTCTTCTCGTTGAAGGCCAGCTTCGGGATGGTTGTTTGCCATAGCTCGTACAAGCCCTCTCTGACAACGACAAACTCGGGCCCCGCAGTCGTAAAGTGGTGCATTAGCGCCATATCCTCCGTAGTCCACCGGAAGGGGTCTGCTGGGGGCAAGATCAAGTGGTGCTGATGCTGCTGGAAGTAGCTCTGTGTCGAAACATTGGGTAAGAATGCGAAGGACTGGTGTATGAGAGGAGGCGAGGCATCGCTGAGAGTTGTTGTGGAAGCAGGAGAATGTACAGAGATGGAAACAGGAGAATTCTCAGAGATGGAAGCAGGAGAGTTTGCTGTAATGGAACTCCCCGGAGTCGTTGCTGGCGGCGAGAGGATGATATCGGGCGTGTTGGAGGACCGTAAAGAAGAAAAGTCACACTCTATAGCATGTTTGACGCAGTTCCCGCAGGCTGGATGGACCTCATCGCACTAGACAGTAGAAAAGTCAGTAATTTCACCTGAGTAAGACCTGATATACAAACGGCCACAGCTCTAGCCGGTTAAGGCGTGCTTTTATAAGATGAAGAGTATACCTTGACTCGACGCTTCTTGCATTTAGCGCAGCCGTTACGGGACTTTGTATGAGTGCGGCGTGGAGGCATAAGAAGGAATTATAAATCTCTGATTGGTGATATTCTCTTGTTCGTACTCGTTCACGATCACAACTAAGAAGAAAGGCACCCATCAGGACGTGTAGAGATGTGGGCAAAGTGGTTTGTACTGAGATGCTGTGGCCATCGGGGCCGGAAGACGGATAGCGGGAGAGGGAGGGAATAGGAGGGGGGAAGAGGATACGAACACGAACACGAGGGGCAGGGATACGGTGTGGTATTGATAGACAAGACACTGTTACCCAACATAGATACATTCCTATTCGCAGAGAGTGCAGGCTGTGCTGGGGTACTGTATACTGGTACTTGTTGCAGGCTTCCATTTGCACTTGCAGACAAAAACTCTGTCCCAGGTCTCACCAGTAAGCAGCTCCCAACGTCATGGGGGGGGGAGGGGAGAGCCATGGCAGAGCAGAGAGCAGCCAGTGGAGGCAGAGAGGGGAACCAGACCAGCCAGACCAGCCAGACAGCCAGACACAACCCCCAGAGCCCACACACACCCACACCCACACACACACACCCCCAGAGCCCCACATCCCCAGACCTCCCCACAGCCAACCAAGTCGCCAAGCCACGTCGACCCCGAGTAGACTGGGTACCGGGTAGCCCACAAACAGGATCTTGGTATTCTAGAAGCATTTCCAGGTGTCGAAACACCCCAATCAATACACAACTCTATAGGTTACCAGCAAGCAGACTCATGTATGAGGATCCCCCCCCAACCCTAGCCCTGCAGTCTGACATAGGCTTGTTTCCATCCCCCCGCGATACAGGTTTTGGGCAGTGGCAACGGGATCGAGTATCGTGTCTATGGCTGGCTATCTATAGTATTTTCCGATGCTTTGTGACAGGCACACCCACGAACGAACCACCGTGCAGGGTGAGTGATATCCTATGATTAAAATATCAAGCCTTTTGGAGCAAAGGCATCTGAGGCTGACTGTAGAAACCTGAATATAGTAGCATCCATGCAGGTTATATGCACAGTCTTAGACAGATCCTGCAACGCCCACACGCAGTATATCACGAGTGTCAACAGTTATCTCTCTCTCGCTTGGTGAAAGATCTCACCGTCTTACCCTTTTTTTACAATCTTACAATCTTTTTGGTACCAAGTAAAAATCTAGCTCTGCCACCTTTAATCTTGATCACTTGGTCTGGTCTATCCTTAGACGTTACTATCTTCGAGCAAAAGGGCAATTCTCCCTCCAAAAGTCTTATTCACCGCCTAACGCCGAGGAATTAAGATTCTGCATCCCCCCTCACAGCCCTGGGATATACATAGATGTAGTTCTTCAGGATTGGCTGGTGTAACAGAGGAACGTTACTCTCTCTCTCTTGAAAAGTGCAGATCCGTGTACTCCAACCGATGCGGTACAGCCTGCGTCACACACACACCCGTAAAGACCAGACAGATAGAAAGAAAAAAAAAAGATAAAGACCTGAACCAGCCCAAAAAGCTACCCAAAGCTTGTGCTTTTCCCCATCGGTGCCCGGATTGAAGCATGTCTTTGGTGCTTTTGTGGACTGCAACCGGCAATCAACACAATGTCCATCGGCTCGTTCTTCAAACGTTTGACGCGCAAGAAAAATGTCCAGGAGCCAGCTGGTGATGTGGAGAAGCCGAAGCCGAAGCCGAAGCAGATTGATATCTTTGGGTTACTCCCAAGAGATATTCAGATCGAGGTGCTCGGACATGTTGCTGCTTATCGCCCTGCCCAGGTAATCATTATGCAGACGGTAAGTTCCCTCGGAACTTCCTTTGATAACTATCCGCTTACCCTTATCTTAAGGTCTGTAAAAAGTGGCACAAGATTCTGAGTGAAGATTCAATTTATCACTCTGCAATATTTACAGCGTCATTCTCACCACCGCCGGTTACTTCGCTGCAGGCATTCAAGGACGTCGCATTCACGGACGACAGGGTCAGGAAGCAACGGCTTTATAGCGGTCGATCCCTGGAGTACGGTGTGAGTAGTAAGCCAAGATGGGTAGCAAACAACAAGAACCAGCCAAGCAACGTTATATACCGTGACGGGTTCGTCGTGTGGTGGTTCATCGACGGTGCATGCTTCAACTATGTCGACCTGAACCGGAAGAAGAAATCAAAGAAAACTCAAACTATCGATTTTGATTATTCCCCGGATTGCTTGTCGCCATTGTATACCCAGGCGAGTGGGAAATTGGTGTTTATGTGGCCTAGGACTCCCTTGAGTAAGCTTCTTGATGAGGATGAGAAGCCGAGAGGTTCCATGTGCGTATCTCCCTAATTTTCTTGTGAGATATCCTGGCTAATTATTCTACTATAAAGTCTAAATGTCGTTCTCCTTCAAAACCCACTAGTGAAAGGTGAAATATCACTTTCTGAGATTGAATATCTTAACGAAGGGCCTTGGGAGATCTACTCTTCTAGCAACTACGCATTAGTCGTGAAGGGACTTGAACTCCTCGTGATAGACATCCGAGACATTACAAAAATGGAGATTCTCCACACAATTCATCTACACCACAAGACTGTAAACCAACCACAATCCTTCTATTTCTACCACATAAAGTAATAGACTAACAAACCCACTATAGTTACTCGAACGCCCCGTGATTAGCAACATTGAAATCAGCAATAAAGACAACTGCCTTGTGGTTTTGACCTCCGCAGTCACCGGATGCATAGAGAGCACCACCTACTCACTCACAACGGGATTATTCCAAAGCATCCACACGACCGAAACCCTGCTCGACAGCCGTACTCGATTCCCCGCGGGAGCCCCATACTTCATCCAACACAGCAAAGAATTCTCGCACGACACAGCCTACCAATGCAAGAACCCAACGCACAAAGAGCACCCCCACCTGCAAGACCTCACACACCACCGCTGGCTGCAAGTCCCGCCCAGCCAAAGCAGTAAAGGAGAAGAATGCATCAGCGGGACATACAACGGCGCCCTGCGTATTCCAAACGAGAGCTTCGACGGCGTCCCTAGTCCCCTCGCCAACCACAGCGTCACATTCAGCAGACAAGCAGTCTCGTTCACGGCCCTGCAAGACCGCTTCGAAGCGTGCAGTTTCAGCCATCCGGTGGACCGCATCTCACTCCGCGTCGCGACGGGCAACCTCGGTGCAGAGCGGCAAGACACAGACGTTAAGGGTCCTCATGACGCTTCATACTTCCGCAGGATAGGCTCCCCGATTGGTGGGACGGGGACCTCGGTGTCGTGGACGAGGGGTGCAAAGATGCTGACCCCGGCGGACTGTATATGTAATACCCGCGAAGGCACATCGACTAACACCCAGCTGTGGTCGGATCAGCGCCGTCAGTGGGGTGAGCATAGTGTGCTTCTAGGCGATGAGAAGGGTCTGTTGTTGGCGTTACCGCACCAGATGATGTTTTGGAGGTTTGAGACTCAGGAGATATGGAAGGATAGGAAGAAGAGGAAGATAAAGAAGATCATGAGGGATGCGTTGTTTCATACAGTACTGCTTCCGGGGTATGTGGTTGTTGCGCCTGCTATATTGCCATTTGCGTGTGTGACGGGGACCAAGAAGCTTCTTCATGCTTGTACCGAGTGGCGCTCTAAGAAGCGGTCGGCGGTCGGTGAGGAGGAGGTGGTTGAGGAATAAAACAAGGGCGTTGGTACTACTTTACTTAAGACAATCATTACATTGTAATTTTTTTCCAAGTGCAATACAGTATATGGGGGGGAAGTTCTGGAAAAAAAAATATTACAGACTGGGTCATATCATATCACTCATTTTATTCCTGGGAGGGGGAGGGGCGTCTTTCATTTGTCAAATATCATGTATCATTACTGAAAATAAAAAATTCATTATAATATTTCAAGGACCCTCAACCTCTGTAACAGTAACAACACAAAGCCTAGGACCCAACAACCCCAACCCACACGAAACCTTTTCCAACCCCACCACCTCAACCACACTCTGACGCTCCCTCTTCAGCAACACCCACCTCTTCAGCCTCCCGCCGAGACCTCCCAACCGCTTCTTCTCCGCCGGTGCACACTGGCAATGATCAACGAGCTTTTTCCTCCGAGCAAGTTCTCTTTCTCGCAATCTTCTGGATATGAGGTAGTTGCCCAACACAACAACCTTGACGGCAGCGATAAGTGCAGAGATAAGTGCAAGGATCCTGCTTCTGGCCCATTTGGTGATTCTGTAGTGTTTACCGTCGCTTTTCGGTGTTAAGGTGCGCTCCCAGACCCGAAGTGACGCAGATGCCATGGGACGGGAGGTGGTAGGGGGGTAGGGGTACGGGTAGGGGGGTACGGGCAGGGGGGTACGGGCAGGGTAGGGATAGAGGTAATGGGGTAAGAGGGACGGGTTACTAGTTCTAGTGACGTGTTATTAGTTAGTTTTTTTTGACAAACTCGGTTCGAAAAAAAAAAAGCCACATTCTTGTATAAACCCACATATAAAAATATAAAAAAGCAATTAAAAAGTTAGTGTCCAGGGTATTTTTATTTTATTTTATTTTTCTTTCAAAAAAAAGGATATCTTCGCTGAACGCTAGTAGAAGATTGGAGAGAAGAGGGGGGGCCATAAAGGCGGTTTGTTGGTTTGAACGACTCTCCCATAAAGCCTCCAACATGAGCTGACCAGCTGTGTTAAATACATGCAGTGTAGAGTGCAATGCCCGGATGTGGTTGGATTAAACTCTGCGTGGAGAAAGGCTCCGGTACGTATCTATTACGCCCCACAGAGGGAGGAGTTGTACACTTACTGCTAGTAGTATTCTAACCGAGTGTAGGCGATGGTACTCTAGGAGAGGCTTCGTCTGTGGGTCTAGATCCCGTACTATCAACTACTTGGCCCTCACAGATCGTCACTCGTAGTTTAATAGAGTACTAATCACTTATATAACTACTATTCTTGTAGAACCTGCCAAGCGTGCGCAGAGATATCTTTATTCTATTGGTATTCTTATAAGGAGCACAACTAGGATATAGCCTTACAAAGAACTCATTCCCAACATTCGCTAAAACATAAAAGTGCAAGATTAATCAAAATATGATATTTAGGTATAAAAATAAAATAAAAAAACGCCGTATTCGCCATGCATGACCAAACATTCCTAAATCAAAAATAAACCATGAAATCGACTAGCGTTACGGAGGAAACCCCATAAGATATAGTTAGGTATTCCACCAGTGATCATGCTCTAGCAACCCATCTTGGTTGTGTTTCGCGCCTCTATCCTCTCTCCGCGTACCACCATCATACCTCCACCTTCTCCGTCCCTCCCAGATCGCCCAGCCAGCAATCTTCTCGGCTTCCTCGACCCACTTGGCTGCGTCATCGCCATACTTTTTCTGCACGGCCTCCTTCAGCTTCTTTCCACCTTCCCAAGACTCCGCAGTATCAATCTCCATCGGGTCCTGTTCGGGCCACGAAAAGATATATGGCGAGGGCTCGCAAATTGGTAGGACCAGCCTGAAGGGGTATCCCGATGAAACAACAGATAGATGTGTCCCTCCAGGATTGACAACGCCGAAATTCCACTGCTGTCGTCCGAACCGAATGGGACGAAAGGGGCGAATAAGAGACTGTCCTTCGTACTCAGGGAGCAGATACTTTGCGATTGACGTGGACTCTTGATTTAGTGAGTTTGTAGAGACAAGTAGGTCAAGGACAGTTGGGAGAATCGTCATGGAGGTTGTGGTATGGTTGAGCTGGATTCGGGGAAGTTGGGGGTGGCGGAATACTAGAGGTACTTGGAAGTTCTTAATGTGCGGGTTCGCATATGTTGTCTTTGCGTTTGTAGATTCACCGAAAGCAAAGCCACTAAAGTTTGTTAGTAAAATCACCCGATAACCTCAAGATCTGTAGTGGGACTTACTGGTCTCCGACCATAACCACCAACGTTTCATTGGCAACACCGACTTCTTCCAAGACGTTCAAAACCTCACCAATCCACGCATCGCCCCACTTGATACTGTTGAGATATTTATTCCAAGCAGCTCCACCGCCACTAGCATGGCTCCCTTCAACACCCCAATACGGTTCTTGCTCCCCAAATTCTGGTGGTGTAGCCCAAGGATGATGAGTGCTACTCGTCAAGTGCGACAAAAATATCCTCTCACCATTGGCCTCAGCGTCTGTAAACAAATCTTTAATGTACGGTTTCAACTCGGTCTCTGAATATCCAAAGTAGTTCAGCTCGCCCTGCTTTGGCGGGTGTTTTGCTGTGGGAGATTGAAGAGTTTCCCGAACAACCGTGTCATCGAATCCAATCTGGTCAAGGAACGGCGCCTGGCGGTCGAACTTTGTGGTGGAGGCTTGCATAAAGACGGACTTCCACGTTCCATTATTCTTCCACCCCTTCTCCACAGTGCCCGCTTTAGGAAGGTTAGCATTCATGACCTTTAGAACGTGCGCAAGACACGGCTGGTAGATGTCGGTTTCAAGTTCTTCCAAAAAGTCGACTGCTAGCGGTGAAACACCACAGTGGCTCCCAAGGAGCGATTTCAGGGTAAAGCTACTACCAGTCAAAGCTCCCTTGATATTAATCCCACCGAAAGTGCTATTGCCCCCTCTGCCAAAGCCGCCGTCCTCTCCAGTTATTTTCTCTGCCATTCGGCTCAACTCTGAGAGATCTGCCCAGAGCTCATTTTGAGGTGAATCGCGCTTGACCTTTGTCGTGTCGCCCCGGGAGCTCATGATTTTGTTGTAGAGTATATCATCTTTGACTAGCGGGAAAACATCCTTGCGGGTAGACTCAAGAGATAGCAGAACAATATGCTTGATTGAGACGCCAGAAAGAGCGCCTTTCAGCGCATCCAATACAGGAAGATCGAGGTTCGTAATCTTTAGCGGATCAAGCACGGGCTCATATCCAGGTGGTGGTGGTGGGGGAGGCGGGAAATCATCTTCTTCATCTCTATGATGGGGATGTCCTGGAGGGCCGTGGTGACGACCATGGTGAGGAGGGGGGCCGGGAGGTGGTGGGCCAGGAGGGTGGTGACCATGGTGGTAAAATCGCTCAAAGCCGGGCATCCTTTGCTCTGGAAGCCAACTAGGGCGATTCCTCTCCCTCTCTTCTTCCACTTCCCACCACGGGCTCCCAGGCTTCCATCCTCGGCCAACACCACCCTCGCCTTCGCCCTCCGCAGGGACCCAAAACTCTTTGCGCAGAAGCTCTGGGAACGGGAACTCTGGAGGCCCATCAAATGGCGAAGGTTCGCAAAAGACCGATCGCCTAATCCAGAGGCCTTCAAACAAAGTAAACGGGAGGGTCCCAGACATGTGCTGGTACGGAGACCGCGGGCGCACAATATGCAGCACAATAATTGTTCCAGTCGCAATTAATAGTTTAAGCCTTGCCCATCGAATAGCCGAAACAGAATTAGAGTCCGCAGACTTTTCGGCAACAGGTTCTGATAGTAATCCTTCGCCAGCCTCCGAGTCGCCCTCGGGCAAGCGGCGCCGCACAAGATTCTCCCTAAAGACAATCCACTTGTTGGGAAAAATAGTAGTTACGATAGATCTAACCATGCGGTGGGATAGATTATAGAGGAGGGGATTAAACAGCCATGCGATGCCGGCAAGAATACCAATGGTCAATGACAGGCCAGCAAAGCCGCTCATGAGCATGCCAAAAAAGCCTTCGGGCTCACTCAAAACCTTGGACATCATGCTCCAGTGGATCTCACCGCCTGTTTCAATGAAGAAGCCGATTTGGGAAGCAGAAGTGGAGGTGATGAGTAGGCTGTCAAAAATGGGTTAGAAAGGCTTTTGGCTATATCACGCAAGAAACCGGGGACCTACGAGAGAAAGATACCCACGGCCCGCCATCTCTGGAAGATGACACGGGTAAAGCAGATGACGATAAAATCAAGAAAGAAAAAAGTAGGAAAGTATAGCAGAAAGAGGAATATGGGCAAGGCAGATAAATGGGAAAGGACATGAAGGATCTTTGCAGATAGAAGGGAGACTACGAGCAGAGAGTAGAAATAGGTACGGTCAGGCCAGCCCACAGTGATTGAGGGCATTGTTAGGAGGGGGGATTAGAGCCCGGTAAGTGTGGGTAGTCTACACGAAGAGGGTTGACATGAGCTGTAAAGAATAGGGGATAACAGAGAAAGGAACGTGAGAGAACAGAGATGGAGAGTGAACAGGATGGAATAGAGAAGAGAGAGGATAAAAAGGAATGTATTGATGGAAGTGTAGATAGGAGAGAAAGAGGCTGAGCAAGAGAGCGGTTGAATGAGTGGATGAGTGAGGGTGGTGACCCTGGCAAGGGACGATAAGTGACAGCCATTTGGGGGGTTAGCTGACAGGGGATCGCACGGGAATAGAAGCAGCTAATGTTGTATGTGGCGCCGAGTTACCAACTGGGTGAGATACAGGGTGGGTTATTACCAGAGTGGAAGTTCTAGAAACACACTCGTATTTGCTGCGGGGGCTGATGGCATCTCTGTAAAGCTTGGCACTTGCTGTTCGGGGCATTGTCCTCGTGAGGGGGAGGGGGGAGGGGAGAGATGGGAGAATTCATTCTCTCACCCTCTTCTTTCACTCTCTCACTCTCTCTCTCTCACTCCCCCCTCCCGGATGATTACACCCAGTGTAACTCCTCGTGTAACTCCCCGTGATATGTAATGTAATGCAGCCCCTGATCCAGCCGCACCATGTCTCAAGCAGGCCAGCCTTCTTCGACCAGACAAGGGCTTAAATCAACTCAAGCCTTTTGCAGCAGGGGTCAAGACCAGATCCAAGTGCAGCAGTATCTCCCCCACCACCAGCTATCCAATCTATCCAAAATGAAAGGAGTACAGCACATGCACTTACAGTATCCAAAATTGCAGTCATGTCCACCGCTCAGGTATAAACCACTCAGGATAATCCCAGATCTCCAAGTGTAGTCATACGGCACCCGTGCCAGTTCCCTCGCTTATACGGGCAGAGGGAGATATCCCGCTATGCACCCGCACCAGCATGCGAGGAGCTTGGTTTCTTTAAATTGTGCCGACAACCGAGTACTAGTCATCGGATTAATTTCGCTAGTAGTGGTAAAACTGTCTCATCAATGAAAGGCTTATTCTAGCTCTTGTAAGGATCGACTCGCGCCATGAGGTATTGGGAAGGGACCCGTCAGGGTATATATATATATATAGGCGAGATTGTAATTCACTACTCTCCCTAGTAGCGTTTTATCATCCAATCTCGAGATAGCCTCGAATAAAAGGGGTCTATCTGCACTGTTATGCTGGCCAACTATCCATGACAGCAAACAATCCCTAGACTTGAAACCACAACGGTTGGGGGCTTTATTGGGTAATATAAAGCCCCAAGATATATTTTAATATATGCCGAAAAACCGAAAAATGTCCGAAAAATATCCCACACAGTAAATATGTATTATTTGTATGATCTGTTCCTAGTGTCATACAACCGCAGTAGTCAAATCCATAAAGGGTAGGATCTGAGGCGGCGGCAGGCTCCGAGATGGTAAGGCACTCTAGTGTATGTAAACCATGGTTGAGGTACCGCTATTAGAACTTCAGGTCTAGTGTAACGGCTTGTATAGCCTAAGCTCTCTCCAGTTTATTAACTGTTCTTTTTTCGGGTTTATGGCGATAGAAAACTTGTCCAAGTTATTATCCGGCTGTAGCTCTGGTTGTGGCTATGGCTGCACCGCTGTGGTAGAGGAATGTTGGCATAGAGTGTCTACTCCTCTTGTTTGCCTAGAACAGCAAGCGATAGCCGGTCGGCGGCTATCGGATATTCAAGACACCATATATATATTTCTTGCACCGCCTCCCCAAATAATTGAAGTTGAAGTCGATGACTCGTACACATTCCGTAACGTAGTTGAATCGAAAGAAAAGCAAGAGGGAATATTCTTTATATAGAGAGATCGGCGTACGAATACCGTGACGCGTTCTCTCGGTGTTCTCCCCTGAAAACTAGCTAATTAGGGGTATGTTGCGGTAATAGCCGCAGTAACCGCTAAGTTGGGTTGTGGAGGGTATCTTTACCCGTTGGCTGGATAGCCACAATCTAGTATTCAATATATATATACTGGTCGAGATAACAGGAGAGTTTCTAGTAGAGCATAGTATTGTGGGAAGTTAAGACTGAAGACAAAAATAAAGAAACTGCAAGTTTTAGAAGAATCATAAAAGACGATCTGATAATATCTTTCTTTTAAATATCTTCAACTCATGGGCATGAGTTCTCTAGAGCTACCTTCTAAAGATTGTACCGTTGCCAAGAAGATTATACCTCTTCTATATATATACAGCACAGCTATTTTTTAACCGCGTGAATCGCATTCCCAACCCGGATCTCAGGCTCCAGTGGGAACTTCTGGTCGTCCATACTAAACTCATAATACAACCTATTCCACATGGGCTTCAACGGCTCCGGAGTCTCCCAAGCAAGCTCCTCATCCCTCAACCAGAGACGTAAAAGATGTCGTCTGTGCCACACACAGTTAGCAAGACCCGCAATAAGGAGAAAACATTATCTATGAAAAAACTTACTTTTTTGTCTCACTATCTTTAAATCCATCTCTCGAGTGGAAGATGGAAAGGTTATTGATATACTGAATATCCCCTTTCCGGAACGTAAGACCCAAGTTATAGCGCTCCGCAGTAAAGTGAAGCGCATCCAGAGCCTCCGCTTGAGCCTCCGTTATGGGAGGTATATCCTTCGACCGCGGCAACGAGTAATACCCAGTGAAATGCCGTCGGGCATACTGTATCACCATTCTTTGCTCCGCAGTATAGTACAACAGCGGACGAGTAACATACGGCGGGTCGCCCCCAAAGCTACACACACACATATAAGCCACACCAAAACACACCATTACAGTACTATAGAAGCTCACCCATCCAGCGGCCACGGCTCGCTCAGAGTGTGTATCAAATCAGGTCTAGTGCTCGCAATCTCATTATAAACCCTCCACGAGCTCGAGATGCGACTCGTACCGCCCTCGGCAGCCTCCTCGAGCGCAAAGAGCGAGACGATGTCGCCAGGGTCTGTGTGGAACACCTGCTTATCTGTCGTGTAGGCCGGTGCCCCGATCACTTGGCCTGGATGCGTTTCTCGGAGGTCTTTGACATGCATCACCGCCATCCCATTGGAGTCTTGGCGTCCTCGGAGGTTCCCTATGTGTGCGGAAACCCCAACGTAGGCGATGACAGAGTCGAGTCGCGAGTACTGGTCTACTGGGATACCGCGGAGAACAAAGAATCCTCGGCCTTGTAGAAGCTCTTTGGCTTGTTCTCGGAGCTTTGGGGATAGTGTTGGGAGAGGGAAGGTTGTTTTTGATAGTAGTCCTAGAGGCTTGGAGCTAGCTGGGGGGGATTATTAACCTACTATACCTACACACACTTTCTCTATTAAATAGGGACCTCTCGTTCGTACCTTTGAAGCTCTCGATTGCGGAACTCATCTCTGCGATATCCGATTCGGTTAAAACAACTACCCATTCATCTTTCTTGAAGTCGCTCCCTTCCCAGACAAGCTTCGATTCTAGTCTCTCGGGAAACCCTTTTGGGAGCTCTTTCGTTAGTGTTTCCGTCTCAATTCTTCGTTTCGTGCGTGCTTTATATTTATCAGGGTCTGGATGGTACGATATGTCTGGCTGTTTTGCTCCGGGTGTGGCCATTGTTTAGACTGCTTGTTGTAAGTGTAAAGGATTTCTGTGTACCAACTCTGAACTTTGAAGTTCTTGAGAGGCGGGGTTGCAAGAATGTCTTACCTTGGGGTACCCAAAGCAGGATGCGGAGGCGTGCTTCGAATACGCCACCCATGCATTATTTGCATAATTGATAAACACCCCTAACCCTGATAACTATGCAAGCCCTGGTTGTGATATTAACAAAGAACTTTGCAGTTTAATTGATTTACAGTGAGCTTTTTGGGGATGCTAGATTATTACATTCAAATAAATCTTTGTCTGCTCTAAGGTGCCCATGATATCATCTCGCTGTGCCACCTATAGGCGGTCTGCCCTTCCGATAGATACCCTTGCAAGCCGAGGATCGATAAGTATATCTAGTAGGCTAGATCTCCATTTCTCCAATTCTCAGCATTCCACACCCACAATATAATGACTATTCCCGAGAACCCCCCGACGTCTCTTCCAGAGGTATCAAAAGTCGCAATTATAGGCGCCGGCGCAGCTGGCCTACCCACAGCCAAAAGACTACGCGAATATGGTATCGAGGTAGTTGTCTTCGAGCGCAATTCAGTAGCGGGTGGTTCATGGTATGTAGTCTATATTAGAAGAGTAAGAAAAAGAAAGTAATAATAACTTCAACTAGGATTTTCAAAGAAGAGAAACCGCTTAGGCCGTCTTTTCCGTCTGGCCTTCCATCGGAGATAGATAGCTCTCCGGGTATGCCTGAAGGACAACCGTTACCGTTCACAGAAACGTATGAAGATAGTACTGTTTGGTTGAAACATGCGCCGCCGGGAGCTTGTTATAGCTCCCTGGTGAATAATATCCCGACGCCGTTGATGAGGTTTCAGGGACACGAGTATCCTCCAGGAACTGTATGCGCGCATTACGCCACCGTTTAGAAAATCCAATACTTATAGTTTTCAGGGAATGTTCATAAACCACCGTGGCTTTCTCGAATATTTACAATCCTATGCTAAAGACTCCGGTCTCGAGAGCATCATTCGATACAATACACGTGTTGAGGACGTACAGAAGATAACCGCGGGAAGCAAGGGCTCGTGGAAACTATTGCTGAGACAATTATCGAAGAACGAGCTCGGTGAAACAGTTGGGACATGGTCTGAAGAGGTACGTGTTTAAAACACTTTACAGCCCAGATACATATTAATATATCTAGACTTTCGACGCTATTGTTGTCGCAACCGGTCATTATAACGCAGAGTATATACCAGATATTCCTGGGCTCTCCGAGTGGGCGAAGAAATGGCCACAAAAATTCTCCCACTCGAAAGAATTCCGACACTCTGAGGATCTTGGGGATAAGGTACTATCAAAAAAAAAAAAACAATCACTGAAGACTTTTTCTAACCTAGTATGGGGGGGAATAGACTGTTTTGGTTGTGGGAGCGTCTACATCCTCTTTAGACATCTGCCGAGAAGTCTCCCCCTTTGTTAAGCGGATATACAGATCTTCTCGGAAAGAAGACGGGAATACTAAGGTCACCAAGTTTCTGAAGTATATTGTGAGAAGCTTGGCTCCGGAAAACCTCACCGAAGTTACAGGCATTGAACGCTTCGGTTCTGTTGACGAAGGCCCTTTAATCCGCGATAGCCATGTTTCTTTGACGGATGGAACCACATTAAAAGAGATCGATAGGGTTATTTTCTGCACTGGGTATCTATACGTGCTGCCGTTCCTCAAGTCCTTCCACGGCACAGAGTCAACAGTGAATGGGAGAAAAACAACTAGCGCAACGGATGTAGGAGAGGAGACATTGATCACAGATGGCATACAAGTGCATAACCTCTACAAGGATATATTTTACATCCAAGACCCCACTCTGGCATTCATTGGTATTCCTTACAATGTTGCTACCTTCTCATTCTTCGATATACAAGCCACGGCGGTGGCAGCGGTATTTTCCGGAAAGGCATTACTTCCAGCAGTGTCAGAGATGAGGTCGGAGTATAATGCTCACAGGGCTAAGAGGGATGGCCGGAACTTTCACGAGCTGGGCCCTGTTCTGGAGAAGGAATATGTGGATGATATTGTGAGTTGGGTCAATAAGGATGCAGAGAAGACTGGGAGCAATATTAGAGCTAGAGGTCACGATGATGAATGGTATCAACTTAGAATTCTAGGTGCTGAGCATCTCTTAAGGGATGTACTTTCGAGGAGGGATTTTTACCCTGGGCTAGATGATCAGGGGATTGAGAGGAAGGTTCGAGAGCAATATAAGGCGCTGGAAGAAATCATCGGGTAGACTAGTAGAGATAGTAATGTGTGTGAAAGAAATCTTACGGTATGGCTTCGGTTGTACGATTGTATTTACTATTTAGAGGGTACTGGAACTCCTAGAGCGTAGTGTTCTGGGGAAGAAATTGATATATATACTAGATAATCATTGAACTTTCAATAGGACTTCTCACTGAGCGCATAATCCATATGTAGTAAGGCTATTATAAAGCTATATTGCCTTGCGAGTTCATTGAGAGCATAAGACTTTAAATACGAGCAATATATTTTCCTGATTATCTACTTTACAATTATTTACACCTTCCAATTTCTCTACGCAGGGTAAAGATCAAGAGAATAACCGTGCTTAGCATCCGCGATCGTCAGCGGAATAGTAAAGCTCCCATCTACCACTGAGTAAACAGTATTTGAAACAGTAACGATCTCATCCGCTGTAACCTCAGCCCGGAATCCAACCCAGGGGTACTAAACATTGGTTAGAATACAGCGACTATATAGATACGTTTCAGGAACTTACCTCTTTTACCACAACCCTAGCCTTCTTAGTCCGCTTAAAAGCCGCAAGCTTATTAAGGTTCGTCACCTCAATATTATACGTCCCACTAACAGCATTTGTTCCAGCAATGATAGCGCCACTAGAAGTCTTAGGATTCCAAGTTGCGAAGACATCAAAATAGTCATCTAAAGAACGCTCAGACGCAACTCTGAGACCAGTCTGGGCCTTGTTGTAGTATTTATAAAGATGCCATTCGCCAGTTGGCCAATACCCGCCGGAGGAGTTGCTGTAGGTTCCGCCGTTTGTGTCGTCTGGCTTTCCGACGAGGGATGCCATGTAGTCGTGGAGTGCTCCACCGGAAGCCCAATTTGCTCTCAGTCCGTAGATGTCGCGTCTCTCGAAGGTGGAAATGACCCATGCAGAGTATCCGGGGTTTTGGTTATCGGGAGGTGCGCTAATCTGTTAGTAATTAAGAGCTAGGAACATGTGAGTGCCAACTTACTATTCATTGATACTCAGTGGTTTCTTTGGTAGTTCGTATTTCTCCAAGAGTCCGTCCATTTGCGCAATACTCCATTCAGGGTCATTACCAATACCGCCGGTTTGGAATAAACAATGGTAACTAAATAAGAAAATTAGTCAAGACGAACCCTAACCCTAGTCTTTGGATACTCACGTATAATAATCTGGGATAGATTGGTTTGCCTTGATGTATTCAAAGTAATCAGGCCACCAGGCCCCATCCGTTAGCTCCGCTGCAAACGCTGGCCCTGCGATTTGGATCCCTGCTGGCAACAAAGGGCGGAGACGGTGGTAAGCCCATCCCCAAGACTGGAGCCATTGCTCTTTGGAGCGGCCAAGCCAGAAGGCGGAGTAGTCAGCTTCGTTCCATAGCTCGACAATGAGACCTTCCGTCATTCCTAAGGCTTTGATGTCCTTCGCTACACGGACCAAGAAGGCATCGTAGCTGGACCAGTCACCGTTATCTCCCGGAAGAGGATCTGATACTGTGAGGAGTCCATCTACAGGAAAGAGATTAGTATGGAGAATAAAATTGGCTATGAAAGGTGATATTACCTCCACCCCATAGACCAGAGTTGAGCATGAAGAAATTGCCACCCAATTGACGCATCTTTTTCCAGTTCAAATAAACCGATTCCATACGTGCCTGTAAAAATTAGTGCTGTATAAGCTGCTCTGGGAGACTCTGGAACATACAACGTAATCGGCCTCACCACCAACCCATCCCTTTCCAGGAACCTGGGAACCACCTCCTCTACCGTGGTTGATTCCAACTTCAGTGTAGAAGTTCTTTGGGATTTGCCATTCCTCGGTGTCGGGAATACCATAAAGAATTCCACTGCCGTACTGCTTAGGCGCTCCGCGAGTGACACCAAAGTCAATGGTTGCTGTAATCGTAAGCTATCTGTGTTGCTATTAATTTAACTGGTAATTAAAGACCTACCTGTCTTGTTATCACTTCTCTTCACCACAGCTGCAGCATTTGACAGTGCTGCGAGCCCAACGATAGAAAGTTGTTTGAACAACATATTGATATGCAATGGCTGAGTGCGGACTCTGCGGATTGGTTAGAGTTGATGTTTCTCGGGAGCTCAGGAGAAAGGTGCTTTATACCACAAGATGAACCATGTAAAATTGGCATTTAACGCGTCATGCACCGGCCTGATTTCTCTCGAGTCTCCGAGATACGAGGAGACTCAAAAGATACGATTTAGCCATATGATTTCTCGGGTTATTGTGCTGTGGCTTTTGGTATCCCGGCCTATTTCGCTGTACCTGATGTTGTAATTTACAGACATGTTATGCTATTATAAGCACAGGGTTGTGATTATTACACCATCTAGTCTTTTGGCTATAGGTATTTGGCGGGCTACTTTAAATCAGCCATTACTTACCCCAGCCCCGCAAGTTATCACAAGGAACTTGCGGAGAAAACTTACATTTGTGGAGTAAAGGTTACTAGGTAGCCGAACATTCGACCGGGTCGAGTGTTTCGTAGATCGATCATATGTAGGTCCCATGTAACCATAAAGTCGACACCCGATACTAGAATCGGAGTACTGGCCGCTTGAGCGGGTAATATGGGCGTCGTACAGCCCAGGGCATTGATACTGCCAAGCTTCATCTGGACTCTGCTACATATAATCAAAAGTCCTTGGCAGGTCAGCTGTTGCCGTGATAATTATTTTTTTCGTTCCTTTGTACCGGCTTTGGGTGTTATAAGCGCAATGGGTCCCGGGAGCGGAGCAATGCAGACCGGGGCCTGTACCTGGTTTTTGAGCTGGATCAATTGATGAGCTGATGAGATGAGGTGAATACACTTCTGTGGGTACCTGTATTCTAGCAACCCCGCAGAGAATATCCTAATGATACACGTGCGGTCAAGTCGATCACATATCTTAACCGTTCTAATTAGATAGATAATCGGTAGTAGGGTACCGAGTGTTGAAGATTACTTATATAAATTCCGAGACACAATATTCCAATTGAGGGCTGGGCATACGTTGGAATGATTCGCAGAAGCTAACAATATTCCGAGTTCCGAGTTTAGCTCAACGGTGAAGGCTGCGGGAGGGACATGGTTGTTTAGCCTGATATACCCCACCTCCAACATCCCCTCCACTCCTCCGCCATCACCATCCCTCACCTATCATGATCATCCCCACATTTCACAAACTGCTCCGTATTGGACTTTAGCCTGTATCCAGATGCAATCTTAATCCGAATAAAATATGGCTATCAGAGTGATAGGTTTAATGTACGTCATATTATGGCCTTTGCTCCTAAATCATTTGACACTCCCAAGACAATATTGTATACGTGATATCCTCAATCCAAAGAGAGGAAACAAACGTACATTCAACAAACAATAATGGCATATCCTCAAGAATCCTTTAGAGATACCACCTTTGATTCGTCCTCATTCTGGTATTCTCGCAGAAATGTAGTCAGGACTACTACTCTCCGCTACCAGCTCGATATGCTGAAGAAGACTGGGCGGTATGATGCCTTCAAGCTTAAATGGCATCCGAGCTACGATGATCCTCCTACTCATTGGCCGGTTCCGAACCATCTTTTCTGGGACTCGGATGTTGCAAAGTGGATTGAGGGGGCATGTTATCTACTCTCTGAGCAGTATGAAGAGGATATCGATAAAGCAGTTCAGGAGCTTGTACAGATGATTAGAGGAGCACAACAGGAGGATGGATATTTGAATATTCATTTCACTGTAGTTGAACCGGGAAAGAGGTTTACCAATTTGCGTGATCTCCACGAACTGTGGGTTTTAACTTTCTGGTTCAATAGACTATTGACTTACTGATTTCCTTAGTTACAACGCAGGACACCTCATTGAAGCTGCGGTAATCCATCATCATTACTATAAGAATGACCTTCTTCTGGAACCTATAAACAAATATGTTGACCTTCTCTGCGCTACGTTCGGACCTGAGCCTGGAAAGAGCCACGGGTACCCAGGACATCCAGAAATCGAACTCGCCTTATTACGCCTTTATAAAGCTACCGGAAACAAGAAGCATTTTGACCTGGCTGCATACTTTATTAGTGAAAGGGGGAACCCAACGGGTGAAGAAGGCCAACACTTTTATGACGTGGAGCGAGTGAGACGTGGTGATCGTGAGAATGAAATGCCACGATACTACCCCGAGAAACGATCATATTGGTAATTATAATCCAGTTCGTAAATTAAGTTAGAAATTAACACCTCCATCTAGGTACCAGCAAGCACATAAGCCAATTCTTGAGCAGCAGACCATCCGTGGCCACTCAGTTCGTGCAATGTATCTCCTTACCGCAGTAGCCGATATCAACCGTATCCAGCCCCAGCCAGACTACCTCCCCGCAGTCAAACGACTCTGGGGGAACATGGTTGATAAAAAGATGTATGAGACCGCTGGAATTGGCGCGATCCGGCAATGGGAGGGCTTCGGTATCGATTACTATCTCCCACAAGCTACCGACGAAGGTGGTTGCTATGCTGAAACATGTGCATCTATCGGGCTGATGATGCTCGCAGAGCGGCTTCTACAGGTAAGAGTCTCTAGCATCTCTCAGATTCTGGCTGACTTTCGTAGCTTGATCTTGACGCATCTTATGCCGATGCAATGGAGCTCGCGTTGTATAACACGGTGCTAACAAGCATGTCTCTTGATGGTAAATCATTCACCTATTTGAACCAACTCGCGTCCTCGCCAGAAGACCCATCAAAGCGGGAGGAGTGGTTCGAATGTGCCTGTTGTCCACCCAACGTCACGAGGACATTTGGGATGCTAGGAGGATATATCTGGTCATGGAAGAAGACTGAAGTTGTGGAAATACAAGTCCACCTCTTCACTGCTGCAAAGTTAGAGATGAATGTTGGAGACTCGGTTGTCACCTTAGAGCAACGGACGAATTGGCCTTGGGATGGAAAAGTAGAATTCATTTTGACAAACCCTTTGAACCTCAAAGTCAATATCAAATTGCGCATCCCAAAGTGGGCAGATGGGTGGGAGGTATGAGACTACACAAAATATTCTTATGAGATAAAGTACTAACGTATATAGATCACTGATATCAAAAATCCGGCAACAGTAAAAAATTATCTTGAGTTAGGTGGTGACTGGCTCCTCACCAACACAAAATTTACACTCACAATCCCCCTCACGCCCCGCTTCATCCGACCTCATCTGTTCAGTAATAGGGATACGCTCTGCATAGCCAGAGGCCCAATTGTCTACTGTGTAGAAGATAAAGACAACAGCTGGGTGGACGACCACTTCAAAGTACGTAAAACACAATCACCCTCAGGATACCCAGGCTAATACTTGTGAAAAGACTACCTGCATAGATTCAAAAGTCTCTCTGTTTGAAGAGCTTGTGATAGATCCGGATACGAGTGAGAAGTATGTAAGAATCCAGAGCAGAGGAGGAGGTGCGGTTCTTGACATTGAGAAACGGTTCCCGAAGGCTACTAGAGACTTGAATTTTATTCCTTTTTACTTTAGGGCGAATAGAGGTGGGAAGGGACAGATGAGGGTAGCACTGAGAGCTTTGCATTAGTGCGGGTCGAGCTTGTAGTTAGTCACCCTGGAAATCAAAGAAGCAATCATCTATCTTTAATTCCTGGCTCCTTACTTAGAAAAGCCACAATTTAGGTCTATATTGAGCTATAACCTTGGCCTATACCAAAAACTTCATGATTGGCCATTGGGGGCTAGGATATACTGTATGGCCCCGAACCCCATCATTGGGATGCATGTTGTTATACCCAGTCTTCACCCCGGTTTCTCTCGGTCTCGCGACGAGTTTAACCGAGCCTTTATCCCCCGCACTTTGCTGATGCTTAAGCGAAAGTCGGGGCCCCACTATACGACACCGACAGCCTCAGGAATGTAATTCTTACCGATATCTAGATGAACCCCTGCAGAGACACTGGGTAAATTCTTTGGTCACAGGTTCGGTTGTTATATCTTCTACCCCGATGAGATGCAGTATGGTTAATTGGAAATTACTAATAACAAGCTTTAATTACTGGTTAGCTATATATGCACCACTCTAAACTTATTGAACGGGTCGGTAAATCACTACTGGTAGCCAATGAACCCTACAGCCCATACAACCTCCATATTATATGGCCACATCTAACTAGTTATAATCTTTTTTTTAATGTCAGTACTCTACCACAACATTGGGGTTCATGCGGCAGAGTACATTCCAGTCATGATCGGCACCCCGCACACAGTTCTTCGTGTGGAGGCAGCCACAGATATCATATCAATCATGCCATCGACCTGATATTCTCGCGGCTAAATCAAAAGCTTTTCCCGGACTATTAAACTCCATTTAACGGGTCTGTGCTCGTAGCTCTATATACTGGGTTGGCCTAGATTCCACCCACGAGAATAGTCTCTCCCACTTCAACAAAGTAAGGCCGAAGATGGGGTTCCTACAAAGATTTTTGCCTCCAGATGACCGACATGCAGCTCTTATGCTGTATGGAATGGTGTTTGCTACCTGCTTTAATGGCTACGATGCTGGAATTATGTCTGTTATTCTAGCAGATGAACAATTCCAGGATTATTACAATGTGGACGCCAATAGATCTGGGATTATTGCTACTATTCCGTGGGCTACAACAGGTGAGTTTAGTATCTTTTTTTCTAGCTCTTAGAGATCTGGAACTCTAGGCTAACATACTGTATAGGCTTTGCCCAGCTGTTTGTCGCTGGTACCCTTGCCAACGTTGTGGGACGGTTATGGGCCCTGAGAGTTTCTATCGCTCTCATGATTGTTGGGGTGTAAGTACTAGTAGCAGCCTATATAAAATGATTAACGCCAAGTCTAATGTCTTCTTACAGTGTCGTACAATGCGTACCAAACACATTCGGGGTTCTGATTCTTGGTCGTTTGATAACGTGAGTACAACCTAAAAACCCATGTACCAAGCCCTATCTAACACCTATTGACAGAGGTCTTGGATTCGGATGCGTATATGTCGCAACGAATCTTTACGTTGCAGAATGCGCCCCTACAAAGCTCCGTGGTAGCTTCGTTGGCACAGTCTCGCAATTCGGGTATCAGCTAGGAACCCTTATTGCCTTCTGGGCAGGCTACGGAATGTCCTTCCATAAGTCCCCCAACAACATTGCTTGGAGAGTCTCGAACGCAATCCAAATCCCTATCGGGATCTTTTTCATCACTTTATCATTCTGGTATCCGGAGTCTCCTCGATGGCTTGTGAGTTTTTAGTCTCTCCTCATATGCCAGGTTACTAACTTCCGCAGCTCGAGAAATACCCCGACGACCCTGACAACGCCCTTCGGATCCTCGCCAAGATTCGTTCAGGCACTCCTCAAAGTGAGCATGTCCAGATTGAATTTCGAGAACTCGTCATGTCTCGGGAGTACAGACAACGCCATGAGATCCCCGGATATTGGGGTTTACTAAAGTCTCCTGCGATGCGGAAACGTCTTCTTTATGGTTTCTATGCTGCTGCGCTTCAACAGGTTTGAGTCTATTCTACATTATAGCTTAATTCTGTTCTAACCTAAGTTATAGGTTGGAGGAATCGCTGCAGTTACTATGTACGCCGTGTTGATCTACAAGTCACTTGGATGGGACTCTGGTTCCCAGGCCCTCGCAATCAACGGTATCCAGAGTGTACTACAGCTATTCATCGTTCTTGTGAATACCTTCACTGTTGATCGGTTCGGACGAAAGACCTTACTCCTTGCTGGGTTCTCAATTCAAGCACTTGCACTATTAATTCTGTCATCTCTCACAACTTCATTCCCAGATAACAAGTAAGACCCTACCCGATTGTCTGGTCTAGGTAGTTATGAGCTAACAGACAATAGAAATAAAGCTGCAGCAGTTGTGGAAGTTGCCATGCTGTTCATCGTAGGTCTGACATACTGCTGGTCCAACGGCCCCATAGCCCCTGTTGTTGCTTCCGAGATCTTCCCACAAC
This sequence comes from Verpa conica, assembly GCA_033030425.1. Classification (NCBI taxonomy): domain Eukaryota; kingdom Fungi; phylum Ascomycota; class Pezizomycetes; order Pezizales; family Morchellaceae; genus Verpa; species Verpa conica. Next base: position 1,670,113 of record JAUFSD010000010.1, on the reverse strand, counting down.
ATGTTCGAGATAAAGCTTTTGGACTATCCATGCTTGGACAAACCTCCTTCCTTCTAGCCATCACCCAGCCATGGCCTCGTTTTAACGAGAAGGTTGGTGCGAGGAGTTACTGGCTGTTGTTTTCGCTCAATGTTGCAGCACTCGTGAGTTATCCCGATTCGTTGATCATCGTAGCTGTGGCTGACTGAAGGTGTAGGTATCTGTGTTTATAATCCTCCCGGAGACGAAGAATATTTCACTAGAGCGTATGGATAAGTTGTTTGGTCAAGTTGATGTAGTTGAAGCCGGAGAGGAGGAGGCATTGGATAGGAAGGTTGCTGCTCTAGGAGAGGACGCGAAGGGTGACGTGACACTGGAGCTGAGGGAGAATGTTTCGCAAAGGCCGCAGGATGTTTGATTTATGATATTAGGATTGTTTATGAGTCATTGAGACATGATATATTAAAGTTCATGAAGTTTTAAAATTTCAGTTCACGTGATGGGTGTTTTAGACTATGGCAAGAGTGATAGATCGTATAACGCTTCGGGATATAAACCACCTAGAGTTGCTATATCTTCAATGCATACCTAGGCTGAGACCTTGAATGGTGTCTACAGCCTTTTACCGAAAATTTAAAGAAATTTTAGAGGGCAAAACTAGAGCTACTCTAATGGGTAAAGATTATACTAGCAATAAAATCATAGGTCGTAGGTGGGTCTATGTTGAGTTGTTTGTCATTGCACTAAAGGGAATCAAGAGTTCACACCGCTCATACTACGAAATAACGTCGTTTCAGGTCATGCATGGGATAGGACGGCTTTAAATTATACCGAACTAAGGAAGGACCACAATGCTCAGTCATCTACGATCTGGCTTTCTCTTTGCCTTGAACAGACTACCAGATGGTTATAAACATTAGTAGAAGGTCTAGAAAGATTGCCTAGGCAGCCAATTTGGGTCTGCGGGGGAGTAGAAATCGTAGGTACTTGGGGCTCTAATTGGGCGCCCAAACCCACATCTCTAGCATTTTTTGAGGGCAGCATGGAGAAGCTCTATACCGGAGGTTTGAGTAAAGACTAAGCGAGCACTTAATCCGACAAAAAAACATGAATAGAGATAACATATGACCACACCAAACAAAACAAGAAGTGGGGTAATAGTACTGGCTCATACAACAGCACAGGGTCCAGGCATAAGCCTCTTCTCGAATCTCGTACCCACCTCAGCCCTAAATGCAAATCCTCGATGTAACTAGTTATAGTGTAAATCCTTCATTAGTTTTTCTTGATTTACAAGAGGTACTAGGAGTGTTACTCGTACAAGAGGTGTTGTTAGACAGGCCCTGCACTATTATCTCGCAACTTGTCCGGTTCGGATAAAGAATCCTCGGCTAGTTGATTACTGGGATTTGGTAGGGTGAGAGGTGCATCCCCTATATTGCAATAATATTAATATTAATATACTTTCAGATTCAACTGAGAATATCGAGGTAATGGCACTAACTCAGATTTTTGAGAATTCTACTAGCAGGTAGCAACTTCATGATCTTCTTACCACAAAACTCGTTTTTCAGCACCGCATCCACGACGGCCGGGGCAACTTTCATGCTACTGTCTCTGCTTAACAGCACCTCCATAACTTCCTTTCCGTACCTATTATTACCCGCCGCCGCCAGCAGAACTTCCTCGGTAATCTTGATTTTAGCATCTCGAGACAGCAGTACTTCTATGATCTCTTTTCCATGCCCCCAATTCGCTGCTGCGGCCACTAATACCGCCTCGGTTATCTGGATATTCGCGCGCATCGCCAATAGTAACTCTATAATCTCGTTACCCTCCGAACAATTTCCTGCCGCCGCTACCATAATTGCTTCGGTGATCTCGATATCTGGGTCCCTAGCCAGCAATAGCTCCATGATCTCTTTGCCGTCCGAAGAGTTTCTTGCAGCTACCACTAAAACCGTCTCAGTGATCACGATACTATACCCTCTGCCTAATAGCAACTCTATCATCTCCTTGCCTTGCCAAATGTTTCCAGCTGCTGTAGTAAGGACTGCCTGGGGGATGGCAATTTTTGGGTCCTTGGCCAGCAATATTTCCATAGCCTGTATACCCTGCCTTTCATCTCGTGCTGCCTTTAAAAGCTCCTCGGTAACCTCTATCTTAGCGCCGCTGACCAGTTGTAACCCGGTGTCCGAACAGCTCTTTGCTGCTTCCGCAACCGCAGACCCCCCTCCGGTACTCGATTCTGCTACCCTTAACCTTTCCAAATTCTTCTTCATCATATTGACCTCTTCTATCCTCTCATCGAACCTCAATTCTCCACGATCATGAACCTGGTCTGGTACATCTTGCGTTAATTTCATCCACGCCAGAACCAACCAGAGCCTCAGTCCTGAATCCTCAAAATAGTCTGCAACTAATAGAGCGTCTAATAGTAGCCCATCACTAAGAACCCTTCTCACCCTACAACCGCTACAATTGTTCTTTTGATAGAGCGGGCAGTTCGGGATTGTAGGCTTAGAAAATTCTGCTATCTCTTCAGACCAGACACCTTCGATCGCGATAAAGGTGTCAAAATATCGGCTTCTTGTGAGGTATAATGGGAATGGTGGTTCTTTGGCAATGTGTAGAAGCTTCTTGCCTAGGCTATCCAAAAGTGGCGCTGGGATTTTTTTATGTATGCTGCAGGAGTTGGAGTGGGAAGAGAGCGTGCGGGTTTTGAGGTTCTCTGGGAGTTTTGATATGGCAATACCCTCCGAGCTCGTCGCGCACGGAAAGGACTCCAAATCTTGGACCAAGCAGTTTACCAGTGCTTCAACATCTCTCTCACTTAGGTCCTCAAGGCGCTTTTTGGTATCCGATCCAAGTAATGCTACTTTATTGACTTTTTTTGTGAAAGACTCTTGCGCGTACCGGAGAATCTTTGTACGCGGCCGCAAGGAGGTATCGCTATGGGGGTAGCGGCGTTCAGCATTCATGGTGGACGATAGATGATAGAGTTATGACTACGGAAAAGAGATGGAAGTTGGGCGATTTATGTAGGTGATAATGACTAATACTGTGGCCACATTACTAGTACTGGGTGGCGGCGCTGGCTTTACGTGGTGTGGAGCACGCTAGGCGATATACGCTAGTAGATATAGTAGATAGATTGCTCGTAACCTCTTAGACAATACATCATCACCAGTTACACCCAGCTTCCTAGTCCTGAACAGAAGCGAGCCACAGTGGGAAATACAGGCACCCTCATACCCGTAGTACCTGTCCCGCCACAAGTCAGAAATACCTAAATCTAATCTAATCTCATCTGATGAATAAGCCAACAGTTGATGGTTTCAATTCCCTTAGTTGAGGGGTAGATTCAATCTCAAAAGTGAGCTTTCCTTCAATTACCTCATGTAACGGTGTTTAGGAATAGAGCACTATTGGCTTAAGACAAAGAAATCTCAGTACCGTACATTACGCCTCATATACTTCTACTACTCCCGATAACACTAACGCGCTACTGCTGAAATGAACCCTAGTGGCCACCCTGAACCCTCCACCAACACTACAGTACCTGATAGTACCTGTGTGAGCTTTCGATTCAGCTACGATAGAGTTCTCAAGCCGAGTCACTTGCTAACTGTTATACTTAACTTTAGGATAAAACCATAGCAAAGGAGAAAACAGGGCCCAGTAGTGATCAAATACACGGGGAACCCCCAGTGAAGGAACAGATAGAGTCCCAGACGGCCACCCTTAAGGGACAGAATGTAGGCCATTGGATCATCTAAAGCAGAGGCTATCAATATGTGGGCTAACCAGATACGATACATCTACTTTTAGACGGATCAGCTAGTGATGGAAACCCAGTATGATTCTGGAAGTCACCCTTCAATTCCTATCGGTCCTGCGATAGATTTGCACAAGGTAGGTCATAAAATTACCTGAAAGAGCTCTAAATAACCATTTATTACTCTAAAGTCCGGCTTGGTGGATGGGAAAAGGGTGTTCAACAACAAAACTCCCCAAACGACTGATATCTATCGAATTTCCTTCTATCATGTTCAAGGGAATGATTCTGCGCCGATAACGCCCGAGTTCAAACTACAATCAATTGACTTCCCAGGATCAATATTCCACAACGGAAGTAACATTTTACCATCATCTAGCCCATTTATTAAAAAAAAGTTAGTAAGTCTACCTTATCGACTAACCATATCTGTCGCTAACGAGATATATTAGTCACCTTCAGAGCGGTCTTTCTTTAACCGATAATCGCTACCTCTTAACGATGCTTAAAGGGTGTCTTTATAAAGAAAGGAAAAGCCTTGAGATGAGAGCGAAGAAGAGTGATCAGCCAACCAACAATTTCCGGCTTGTGATGCGCAGGTTTTATGTTACTCTACACATAGACTTTAGCGCTATTATGATTTTTGAAGATGGTGATACTCAGGGGAAAGTTTCAAAGTGCGGTCACTATTATGCAAGACCAGTCACTTGGTGCTCTGAGAAAGACTTTATAATTGAGCTAAATAAGGGGTTAGAGCTTCGGTCAGATGAAGACAGGGTAGAAATCCTACTCGACGATATTTTAGGGATGTCTTCAGACGAGAGGTTGAAGGAATTGGTTCATTGGTTTGGGGAGGATGAAGCGTAACAGTTATATAATCCGCATCCATTATATTATTATTATTATTATACGAGTTTTCCTAGTCTCGTGCCCAGCCCCATTATTTGCTGCGCAGCACCGTAGGGTCTGGAGCAGTAAATTTCCGAGAAATCTCGGGGATATCTCTGAAAACCTCCGGATCTCTCGGGGATTGGGCTGGCTCGGGGGACTTTTGACCTCCGAGGGTACTTAAGTTTGTGTGATGGCCTCATACAAATGTAAGTACCTAATTTCCGCCGAAAATCCCCGAACGCCCCCCCCCCGACCTACTGGGGCTTTCCAGTGAGCTCGGGGGGTTTTCCTTGGCTAGCTCGGCCTTTTAAAGGTACTTAGGTTTGTGTGGGACAACCACACAAAGGTAAGTACCAAATCTTCCCCGAAAGCCCCCCGAGAGGAATATCCCCGAAAAAAAGAATTAGGCAAGCTCGGAGGAGTTAGCACACCAGACCCTACGGTGCCGTGCAGCAAATAATGGGGCTGGGCACGAGACTAGAGTTTCCCTATAATTTAAGCCATAGAGTAAGGGCCGATACCGTATAACCCAGCGCAAGAGGTACTTGCTGTGACGCGGCTTTGCTTCGCCCGTTTTCTAGTTCTTAACCTAGAGGACGAGTACCAAATTATTGTACCATATCATTTCTCGAAATTTGACCTGCCATAGTAGGATCTATAGCTGTCTTGACCAGCGAGACGTAGTTAAGCTTTTTTTTTTCTTGTTTTATTCATACGTAGTTAAGCTAGTGAGAAGAGGGATTAATACTTTATACTATTGATCTTTCAGATGAGGCAACACTTAGACCTGGAATAAGGGCTATGTTACGATGAGGCTTAATGTAACGGCGGACCTGCTGGGTGCTTAGGTATACATAGGAACGGTGAGCGGTGGAGGCTAGGACAATTCTGAACCTAATCTCGCCTTACTTTGCCAAAGAAATACATACTAATAATTTGATGGTGTAATGTAGTCTCGTTCCCAGCTCCAATGATTACTTTTACTACGCAGCCACCGTAGGGTCTGGTGTGCTAACCTCTCCGAGCTTACCCAGTTCGCATTTCGGACATATTTTGGCTCGGGGGCTCTCGGGGTATAATTGGTACTTAAGTTTTGTATGGAGCCAGCACGTAAACCTAAGTACCTATAAAAGCTCCGAGTCATCTAGAAGAGCCCCCGAACTAGCTGAAAAACCCCGACAGGCCGGGGTCTTTCGGAGGTTCTCGGAGTTACTTGGTACTTAGGAATGTATAGCAGCTCCACACAATCCTAAGTACCTTCGGAGGCTATAAAAGGCCCCGAGCTTCGCGGAGGTTTTCGGGGGTAGCTCCGAAAGATTTCGGGACTTTACTGCTCCAGACCCTACGGTGACGCAGCAAGCTGCGCCGTAGGGGATGGGCACGAGACTAGGTGTAATGTTACCATCAACTCGTTACTAAAATAGAAAACAAGAGGTTGCGTAACGAAGAAAGTGACCACTGCTGGGACTACAATATTTTATTTAAGCCTGGCTAGAGCAGTGAAAGTGCATTTGTATGCTCAAAAGGTTACCTTGTCTATGTAGTAGAGAATGGGGGGGGTTAACCTTTGTGTCTTAGAGATTTCTGGTTCTGTTTGGCTTTGGGGGTATTCTAAAGACTTTGGTTTCGGGGTATTCTACAGGTATTGTGGTTAGTGTGCTGTTATCGGAAAGGTTTTCTCCCAGAAAACAGGAGGTCAACTCTGTATAGTGTAGCGTCGTGCGCAGATATTCTCTCATACAAATCGTGACCCCCCTATTTTCTAGTTCTTACCCCGGAGGAGTACAAAACAATTATTATACACTCTTGTATCCTTTATTATGGTGTGTATAAATATCAGTTGGTTTTATTCCGTCGCGTTTTCAATTGTCAAATCCCAGTATATGCTTGAATTTAAGCTTGATAACATTACTCAGGCGTTTATTATTAAGAAATAGTGATTCTCGCAAACACAACACAAAACCCCACCAAATTCTACCCTAAATCTACCTTAAAAGAAAAACTCAAAACAATCCTAAGGCTATGAAGTATTTTTTAAAAAGGATCTATTGTAATTCTACAATGTCCTTATTATTCTCAGACTTTCCTAGCGCTTTTTTTTAATTCGCTTGTGTCTTAACTCATCTAACAGCTAATACGTGGCATGTATAAATCACAGTCAATCACTCGTATTATTCATATCCATCCCTATTAAACCAACCGAATGAAGGAATAAGCCACCCAACCTATCCAATTACAAGCACTCCAATACCCTCTATATATCCATAGGCCTTCCCTGTTACGTACTTCCTCTTTGAAAAAGCACATTATAACGCAAGCTGCCTATTCAGAAGGTTATCCTTGAAAAAATTACTATTGGAGTTAGTTAGAGAATTCACTCGGTTTTTACTCTTCTTGGCATACTCTATATACCCCCACTCCAGAGACCTCCAGTCATTGTATTAGCCTCCCTACCTTTGTATCTGTCTCTACTCCCTACCTACAAAGTACCCATTAGGAGGAATTTAATATGGGGAAAATACGATTATACATTTCTTCGTAAAGTAACTCCAAAAAAAATAAGAGCCTAGGCCTTCGCGCTACACTATTTACCTCTATCATATTTCCATCATTATATATCACTCGCCACTAGATTGGCAAGCAATCCCATACCTAAAATATTCAAAGTAAATAGAAAACCAGGTTTCTAAGAAGGGTACACAAAGATTAAATAAATGTCCGTAATATATTTATACTAAAGGAGGGTTACATTTGCGAGTTACGCCGATAAAGAGTCCCAACTGTAGGGGTGTACATAGCTCACACAGTCTGGCAGATCCCAACAGCTACACCTATTATCTAAAACGTAACGCCTTCAAAGAACTTTACGAAGATTAAACACCAAAATAAAACAAAGATCAAATGGATCTAGGAGGAAAAAAATCTCAAATCGCCTCGTATTTCCCATCTCTACTGTGACAAAAATTGACAAGACGAAAACTCAATGCGAAAAAAAAGACATAACTAGAAAACGCAACTGTATCGTGAGTAGCATCAAATCGTACGTAACCATATTTCCCACCTCCTAACTTCTCTCACTTAAATCCATTCACCCCCTTGCATTGATCCCAGCGCCTATGCCTAACCGGGCCGCTTCTCTCAATCAAAACAGAAAAGAGAACTCCGCTTTCCAAAACGCAGAAGGCCATCTGATCGTGAGAAACGTAAAACACGGGACAGAAAGTCGAGGGGGAAAAATAGAAACTCGTCTCAAGAAAGAAAAGGAAAAGAAAACTTAAAACTATCATTGTAAAAAAAGAAATACGGACCATACCAGAAGCAAACTTAAAAAAGATAAACACCCACCCACAAGATATGAAGATGAAAAATGAGTAACAATGATAATGAAGACAATAAGCCCTATCAAAGTTATGAGAATAAATCATCCATTCCCAACCAACCCAACTAGTGCAAATTTCAAGACGCACAAAAGCCTATCTATGCTCTAGTTGGGCCTGGTTTATGATAGTGGCAGCCAAGCGGAGGTGATGGGGATAGATATTGAGAAGGCGAAAATAAGGAAATTGGACTTTCGATGATTTTATAGATTGGCACTGGGAAAATCGCCGAATAGATGTTTTACATTGCAGTCTAAACTATTTGTTATGTAAATGATTAGAGTAGTAAATAGCAAGAGACAGGGGGCCAAACTTACCCTCTAGAGAAGAACGCACTTCTTTTTTTGTTTTGTTGGGGGTGGCTCCAAGGCAGCAACGATTGCCTATGTACGTGTAAGCCTCTAAATAAGCAAGTCAAGAGAACATAAGGAAACATACCTCGTCGAAAACATTCTTCAGCCCTTTCTGGGTCAACGCTGAACATTCAACGTACCTAGAGTGTAATGTCAGTATTGAAATAAATAGCGACTAATAGGGTATTATAACTCGGAAAGAGTAATATTCCAAGATGGTATGACAGAAATAGAATATCGCATACTTTGTTGGAGGGGTAGGAGTATCATACTTCACGGCAGACAAGTCTTTGGCAAGTTGCTCGCCCTGCTTGTAGCTGATAGGTGCCTGGCGCTGCTTTGCAAGTTTCTCGATTACAGAAGGGTCGTCACGAAGATCGACTTGGGTACCTGTTGCCATAATAAATATTTGTTAGGAAGCCATATGACAGTTGATGCATGATAGGCTAACTTACCAACAATCAAACATGGAACACCTGGGCAGTGGTGCCTAACCTCAGGCAACCATTTTTCCTTTACGTTCTCGAAAGACGCAGGAGAATTTACACTGAAACAGATCAGGAAAACATCGGTTTGCGGATAGCTCAACGGCCTAAGGCGATCATAATCCTCCTGCCCGGCAGTATCAAAGAGCCCAAGAGTGTACGGTTCATCACCAATCCTATTAAAAACCACAAATAAGCATTAATTATAACCCGTGACATAATAAAAAAGAAAACCAAGAAAAACAGAGGAATTGGCATGGCAATATGAAGGAATAAATTGGTATATGGGTATAGTCTTTTATACTCCAGAATTCAAGTAGATACTGGTGCAGATTGGGAACTCATTCAAGTTTTGCGGAGCCAGAATCCTCGAAAATAGTAATGTCAAGTCGGTATTTTCTGACCAGAAAAGGTAATCCGGGTTGCAACTCCCCCAGCAATTACATGTTCTACGCTCTGAACCTGGGCTGTAGATACTAAGTGTATCTAACAAGCACAAATCACTTGGCGTTTGTCCTAACCCCGGAAATACCTTTCCGACCCTTTATACGACTAAGTGCATCAAGGCGATATCCCGAAATCAAAGCAATGGCAGAGATGTCCGCCTGGTCTTGTGATGTCTCTACCCGGGAGTCCAGAAACAACAAGAACAAAAATCATCCGAAAAAAAGAAAAAAAGACTTACATAACGGTAACCGCATAATTGTCGAAAACGGTTGGAACGTATTCGCTAGGGAATTTATTGGTGGTGTAGGAAATTAAGAGACAAGTCTTTCCGACAGCACCATCACCGACAACAACACATCTAGTACACCCAAACCATCAGCACCTGTGACATCGCTAACCCAGAGCAGCAACTGATGAGAGACCGAGAACAAGTGATGACCCTATCGATTACCATCATTGTTGATGTTCATTGATAGCATCAAGCTTGAACTCGGTCCCAACAGCCAATTACAGCCCAGACCATCCGAAACCAGGAGGAAATGAGACTGAAGCAGCGGAAAACCTACTTGATAGTAGCAACAACCATTCTGCTTCCTTTCCCGTGTTTTTCTAGCTCTTTACTGTTCTTGTAACGTTGCTCGAGTCGCAAGAGGGATTCTGTTGATATCAGGCGGATCTTTGATTTATCTGGAATGTGCAAGTAATACGGGTCAATAATGGGTCCACGTCTGCAGAGAAAAAGGGATCTTAGATGAGGCATAGGGGTATTTAAGCGGATGGGGCAAGGGGAGGGACGGTGATGATAGAAACAAGATGAAGCCAAGGAAACGGGCTCTTTTTAATATGGATGAGAGGGGGAGGTAGAGAGACATTGAGGATAACTCAGGAAGCAGTCAAAAACAGTTCCAGTCTACGATCTGTTGGTATTTGGTATATGTTTGTGTATGTGTACAGTGCAGTGAGGGAAATTGCTCACAAGAAACAAGCGTGGGGAAGTCAAGCTGAAAAAGAAAGCGAAGCAACCTGGGGATCAAAGACTATGGATAAGGGAGGTGGGCAAGCAAGAGATTGTGAGAGGAGCCCGCCCAGCTCCTCTATGTAGCAGAGGCACACTTACGGTAATTCTAAGCTAGGGACACCGGACACCCGTTCTATTGTTCTGCGGGGAGAGACCACGTGAAGGCGGGCAGGCGGGCGGGTGTGAGACGAGGTCGGTGGTGACAGACGCAAATGAGCCGGTGTTTCTTTTTGGCGGCGCGGTGGATGAGAAGAGGCCCGTCGGGAAAAGGGGTCTGCGGAGAACGGGAGGGGGCTTCTGGGGGGAGGAGATTGCTCGAGATGCGGCTTTTTTTTGCTAGCCGTCTGTCAGTTGCACTGCTTGGGGGATGTTTGGCTGGGAATCGGCAACGGCGCGAAAAAACGACGATGGGAGGCTTCGTGCTGGGCTGCTGGGCTGACTTGTGGCTGTTGTTGTTTCTGGTGGTTTGGGGGGAGGAAAGGAGATGGGGGAGAGGTGATGTTGAGGTGAAGTGCACTGGCGTTGCTCTCCTACCTGTTGCTACCGAGGCGTCTAGGGGCTTGATTGGAGGGAAATTGCGGTGAGGTAGGTGGGAGATGTGTCAACGGTGGAATAAAGAGAAGAGCCCAAGCCAGAGTAGACATTCCCTTGTGGCATGTATATATATATATATCTGGGTGTATATGTCTCTGCCCTATGGTATCTGCATACTACATGTATTCCAGTCCCAGTCCCAGTCCCAGCCAGTCCCAGCCCCAGCCCAGGCCTCTCTATCGTCCCCATCACTGTTGTTTCAAGTGGCTGTTATCATCCCGTTGCCCGATGCAGCACCGCCAGTTGCCACATCCGTCGCTACTCCCCCGAATGGCGTTAGAGCCCGACACTGATTTCTTTTAGAACCGGCCGCCGGGGAGAGCTGGACTGGCTACATGTACTTTAGCAGTGATAGCCTGTTCTGCTCACCGTGGTTCAGCCTCCATTTACCGGTGGTACAGAGAAGACATCAGACTGCTTGCTGGAAGGGAAGGAAGCCAAAAGAAAAGAAGACGTTGCCGTTACTCACGTCTAGGCCTACGCTGCATCTCCCCGACCATATCACTCCAGTGCAATTACATGTAAATACAACAGCTGCCTGAGTATGCACGACACGCGGTCTCCCGCGCCGAGGAGAGGAGGAAGTCTCCTCGCCCAAGGAGTGCCAATTGTCGCAGCACCGTATGATCGTCTCTAGGATTATATCCTCGACACCGAATACATACATGCAGTACTTGCATTTATTGTGTATACACATAAAATGCAATCGTTATCGTGTATCGATGTGTACACATCTGAACTGTCTACGCCATTGCCACCCTAAAATACATGTAGCACATGTAGTAATAACAGATACTTGCACAATTAAAAGTAAAAATAAGCACTCTTCACGCGCGGCTCACGTATAGTTTCATGATCCTCTCTACTACAGCATTCCCAGGGTCCAATGACGCAACTTTGCCATCCATGAGGCTCTGCTCTGATGCTGCTGCCTTTATTTTTTCCTCTTTTCCTCGGGAGTGAGTCGGGTGTTGGGCACCGGGCGTCGGTACCAAGCGATCACTGCGACAGGAATCCGGGGTATGTGTTAGCTATCTGTAACCCTCTCGATGAGCTGGTGTTTAATTGGCTCTGGCTGCGGTATCGAAAGCACGGCGGCTTCTTTTCTTGTCAGGCGAATCAATGCAGGACTATCGCACCCCCCCACCCCTAAGCATGTTTTGTTTCTGCTTCTTTGGGATCGGAGGGCGCTAACCGGACCAGTAGAGTAGAGTCTTCACTGCCTTCGCTTCAAGCCCCGAAAGCAGGAATAGGTCGAGTGCTGGTTTCGAAACATCTGGTGAGAGAACCCTGCAGAAAACTGCTACGTGTGTATATATGTAGGGCTAGGGTTTGTTTCTGGCCATGTGCCGGGCAATTTCTGAATCTGGGATGGGTTCTAGATGGGAAATAGCCACTCGTTATAGGGAATGTGCAGGAATGCGTACATACAATCCCTAGCCCCGGTCGCCGTCGCCCTACGACTCCGTGCGACTGATACTTGATAATGCGTCTAGCTCTGACAGTTGCAGCCGCGGATACGAGATCAAAGGTCAATCTAACACGTGCAACTGCGAGACAGCAGCAGTGGAATGAAACCTTCAAGTTCTAAATAACGTGTCTGCCTCCGGCTACAGTTGCAATTAAATTCCAGGGGGCCCAACACTTGATCCTTGTCGGTGGAGTGGAGAGTGAATCTTTAATTGATGAACCCTAACCTCCGCAGATTTCTTGCAGGTGACATGTCGACTTTTGTTTTTTGTTTTTTTTCGGGATGTGCAATATCTGTATAGAATAAAACCCACGGTTGTCGATTTCCCAAACTAATAGTGTTGACCCCATTCAAAGACAAGCAATATCAACTTCTATGATCGGCAGGGATACATGTAATATAATGATCTCCAGGACTAAGTACAATAAGCATCCTGGACGCCTCCCCATCCAGAACAACGTTCGATTTACAAGATTCATTTAATCGGCCCAACCCGACGTTTGCTGCAGTTCCACAAACTAGGCAATGGGGCTTTTCTTGCATGTCCATCATCCGACTTTGACTTTTGCTACCGGTAAGTACCCGACGGCTCTTTCCCGATAAGCTCAATGGGAGTGCACAAGATCTCGGAGTGTTATTTTATTTCTTTGCTAGATTGGGCTGACCGGTCTATGTAGCTCTACATAACGGTACATATACGTCCACTCTTTCACATGGCCGGCCCAGTGCTCAGACCATACTGAAAAATACTCTAATTTCCCCAACTTCAGGACCAGCTCTACCTACCAAACTCACGGACCAAAATCCGTCCGAGAGATACCCCACCTCCTCCCGGGAGAAAAAAAAACTGACATCACGAGTCATCACTCGCCAAAAGACCCCGTCCTAAAGAAAATTAGGGACGGCTTGCAACGGAGATTACCGGTTTCACACCCTACTGGTAAAGTTCTAGTACCGTGTTTAAGCGCTTACATCGAATTTCAACTAGCAGCCGGTTTCGTAATGGTCACCTAGATGAGATTGTCGTTAGTGGGGTTAATTAAATAGCGTAACTCCGTGCCGGGAAACCGATCTTGTCGAAGGAGCTTTCGTAAAATTAAACAATCGTAGTCGGTAGGGAATACATAACCTTATCGGTGAATTAGCCACTTTTTCAGGTTGTGTGGTGGTGTTGCGAGTGATGGCTTATGATAGCGACAACGAAGAAACAGCTTCTATCTTAATTTTCTTTTACAGATTACTATTCAGAAGGGGCTTTAACTCAAAAGCTTTGTAGAATTCTTTATACGACTTTGGCTAATGTTGGGTTGGCGTATAGACTGCGTATCAAGCTCTTGACCAGAAGTGACCTCATTGAATGAATGAATTATAAGTACATGAGTGCCCTCATTGAAATAAGTGATAGAATAAATTTTATTTTATTTTGAGTTCTATGACCTTCTAGCTTGATTGAACACTGGCTATTCTAGGGGAAGTTCTTTCTACTCTATTCAATACACCAAAGAAAATATATCCAGACCCCAAAGTCGGCGATTTCTTCCCTGGGAACCCATGCCAATCAGAGTTAGAGGGAAGGCGACGGCTACTTACGGAGTTCTAATACTTAGAAAAATTTCTATTGCTTACGGCAAGTTCCATGATGGGTGACTAGCATGCCTTTTGACCGGATACTTTAAGGGCTTGTATAGGCGACACCACATTACAAAGGAAGATGTAAGCTCTTGGGCTAAGATGGGCTAGTTTTGAGTGATTTCACCACCTATGTGCAGTAAAACGTGGTGAGAATGCATGTGTCATAATTATCGATTTCTTTAGAGACTTTTGAGAGAATATTCTATTCTTTCCGTTATTTTCTTTCCTGTTTAGGGCTAGGGGTAACACACAGTTACCTCTTTATTTTAGTTTTTAGTCAAATAGGCGTTATGTCTATAGCACTATTAAATGATCAATACGTAGCCACCTAAAAAAGTCTAATCTTGGCCTACGTTCCTATACCACTCATCAACACCTGTCCTTAATCCTATCTAGCTAGGCTCATCCCAGTTTCTCTGCCATCAACTCCTACCAGCTTCAGTTCACCCTTGTACCATCTATCACCAAAGAAATGTCTAGATCTATGAGAGATTTATGTACCAATGGGGGGTGGAATCTAACAAATGGTAGAAAAATATCCCGACGGGCGAGCGAACCTTCATTGAGAGCTTCAGTAGTTTCAACAGAGACAAATACGTGCACACCTCACCCAAGTATACCTACTGCCTCTGCTTCAGCACTTGCGAGGTCACATTCATCTCCCACTTCTACCCGAAAGGTCCTTGATTGGGAACCAACCCAGAGAATCAGTTTTATTCCCCCTCTAGTTCTGGACCTACATTCATCTGAACCTACCTGCAAGGACTCTGAAGGGACATCTACTAGCGAGACAATATCATCATTTGGGCAACCTATTCCACCAGTGCTTCTTCGGGTTATTTGTATTAGCGGTTGGTGGAAGGGCTCCGTGCACTACCATCATTTCATTAAACCTCCTCTACATGCGACAAAGACGTGGTTTAATGCTAGATTATTGCCGAAGGAAAGGAGAGGTATTGTGAGAGTTTCAAATACATCATGTACTGAGTATGGGGAAGAATTTGTAGATAAGCGAGTAGTCGATCTACTCGAAGAAGGGGGGCACGTATTGAGAGGGATATATGAAGAGCAACAGGTAGAGACCAGGCAGTGGGAGGGACTTTACCGGATGTTTGATAGAAAAGAGGTGGGTCTTATTAATTATAGCCATGACTTGATTTGGCGTATGGACTTTTAAAGAGGTGTTTCTAACGAAGGTGGGCGATAGGTTGATCATAGCTTGAGTATGCGAGAGCTTATCGCAGACTTCCTCCATACAAACCCCGTGTCTGGATCCCCACTGATTCTTGTGCCATACAGGCACAAGGGTCAGAAGTAGATAGAACCATCTCTGCGAGAAAGAAAGGATAGGCTATAAGTCGAGACCCAAAAGGCAGCTTAAACGATTTTCAGATATCAGTGTTGTATAATAGAATATATTGGGTAAAGTTTGTTTCATACCATTTATTATCTATTGCCTTCCAATGAGTACTGGTAGTGTAATAGGAAGAGGCTCCAGAGTTGTTATTATTGATATAGCTATATTACTGAAGAGGCTCTTCCAATCAATTACTTGATGCGGGTGTTTCAAAGTAGATATATGAGCTGTGGTTGTGCCAGGAGTTGGGCACTGGCGTTAAGTGGATAGTATCTCAACAGCCAATAGTTATGGTACGTTGCAAAAACTGGATCTCTCCTACATAAGCCTATTTTAGTTACTCGTCCCGCCTCCCTTCCATTAGTCTATTCTTTCATCTACTTCGAGCGTAGATAAATCTTAGAACTGGGCTAGAAAAAACACAAACCACAGAATTATTGCTGAAAATATGTTAAAAGCTTACTTTATTTGATCAATGACAAGCCAACTACTATAAAAACAGGACTCTAGTTACACCACACGCGTAGAGAAACATCCCAAGTTTACTCCTTAGGAGAATATGTGGGTCTTTATAATTACAATTCATGATATTACTCCTAGTAGATACTCCCACAGTGGGACAACACCAACCCCTCGCCTTATCGATAAAAAAAAGGCAATTATTACTATTTACCCAGTGTCTCTAGTATCTCTACTAATAAATATTCTAATCACATTAGGCTTACTCTTCTGTATGAGTAATATTAAGCCATCGATCCCAGCTAGCTTGGAAGGCTACATGGGTTGCTAGTACTTGTGTAATTGGTGGGGCCCAGTGTTAGATTCGCTTAAAGCTTCCCTCTTGAGGCTGTTGGGTTACTATTATGGGGGGGGGGGTGTTACTATTGATGACTGTTTGTGGTGGTGTGGTTTGTTAATAGGGTCTTCTTTTGGGACGTTACGCCGTAAATGTGTATAGACTGTGGGTGTTTTTGTGGGGTGATGGTAGAGAGATGGTAGTGGGTTAGGAAGATTGATTTGGGGCGTAAACATCTCCTCTATATAAGCACTATAACAAACTTCTACTGGGAGAGAGGGTGGTCTCTGATAGTTTTGTGGGTGGTGAAAGGGAGCTCGGGTTCAAACTTACTTCTGGATTAGATGACCGGTTTATAAGTAATTTTATGACAACAACTCTTTAATAAATACAAGATTATGGTCAAGCAGAAACTCGCATTTATCAAGGCTTTCTTCTATTACATGTATTTCTACCCAGACATCTGAGAATAACGGTCTTGACCCCCCGGCAACTCCCGTCCGTAGTGCCATATCGATAAGCTTATTTGAGCCGCATTCCACCTCACCTCCCCCCCTCGACGATAACTCTCCCTCAAATAGGAAAACGTTTCCCCACTCCCTCCCTGAATAGGTAAACACAGGCGAATACGAGTTTGTAAATACGCTGTATCAATAATCCTTCCGTTTCAATCTTCTCTCCCTGTGATGATCTCTTGGCTGGTCCATCTATGGTGTGATCGGGGGCTGTCGGTCCGTATCCGATTAGTTATATAATTATTACTAACGCAAATAGAGGGAAGGGTTTATGGAATAGCACCAGGCGGGGAGGAAACCAAGAATTCGCGTATTACAGCGGCATGCCGGGGAAGTCCACGATGCTCACGAGAATGGGGTAGGTGAAGGGTTGGCACAGATGCGGGGGGATACGTAAAACTATATCTTCGAAGTTAAGAGCTCCAAAACATTATATAAATCAATAGCATCAACAAAAAAAACCCCAACCCAATCCCTCCACTCTCCAGACGACCTCACGAAATCCCCTCCACCATGCAGACCAAAATCCCTCTTTCGGATTTCACCCTCAAAAACCATCTCCCCCCTCTCCCAAGCACCACATCCCTCCCCATCAGTATCACCGCCCACCCCGTAACTGACCTTTGGCGCAAGCCCGGCCATATCGCGCACAAATTCCCCTCCCTCTCGACCACTCTCAGACTCTCCGAATTCTCGCGCGCAACGGTGACATTCCACGCACCCTGGAAAACCCTCTACGACCAAGGCGGCATATCGTTCATCTTCACACCCGCCATCAAGAACAGCCATGAGCAGCCCCCACGCTGGATCAAAGCAGGTATCGAATACGTCGGTGGGGTCCCCCGTGTATCCATCGTGGCTGCCGCTAAATCATCTTGGGCGGACTGGTCCCTCGCTGGGGGTCCAGAGGGGATGGGGCTTGACAATGCGAACGTCACGTTAGAGATGGTTAGGGAGGGTCCTAGTTTGATTATTAATATAGTGGAGGGTGAGGTGAAGCATACGGCGAGGGAGATTGCGTGGGTGTTTGAGCCCGAGCTGTTGGAGAGGGATCCGGAGGTGGAGGTGGGGGCCTATGTAGCGAAGCCGAAGGTGGTGGAGGGGGATGAAAAGGCGGGGATTGAGGTTGTGTTTGAGACTATAGAGGTTTGGAAGAACTGAGGTGGGATATGGGCACAGTCCCTATAAAGGTCTGGGTTATAAGAATGAATACTCCCGGCCCTGGGAGCATTATCTTTTTGAATGTACTGGTGTTACCTATGAGAATACTCAAAGATAGAGGGATAAGTATATTGGGCAGATGGAAGCACCACAGGCTAAACCCCACAATACTGAGGGAGGATAAACAAGATCAAAGGACAGGCATAATTATCTGCATAATACTATATAAGATGAATACAAAAAATTAACCTCATACAAAAGACATGCCGAATCCAATACCAAATTGTAAACAAATAAAGGGGAACTAAAAAGCCATAAAACCAAACATGGCAGATGCCACTCAGAAACGAAGTACGAAGTCAAAACCGCAACTTAAACCCGAAAAGAATTCCAATACGTGCCAGCTGTCCTCCACTCAAACGGCTCTCCTTCTGAGCTGCTTCCTCTTTTAATAGATCTCAAGCCCCTCAAACTCAACAACCAGCTCTTCCAGTGGCCTTCCACTCACAAAGTTTGCAGGCCGACTCGCGTAGACACCCACTCTTATGCTCTTCTCGTCAACTCCCCAGAAGAACCACGTAACCTCTCTCAACTTCTTCCACTCTACACCATCATCGAACCACACCCATAGCGCCTGGTCCACCTTCTCGAACCTAACTTTCAACTCGTTAACACCTTCTGGCAACTCTACAAGGGACCAATCCGCGCCGTCAGAAGACGCAGATACAGACGATGCTGTAGTGCGGTTATCATAGTACTCGATCCCCGCCTTGACCCATTTCCCTGCCGGCGGAGGACCACTGTTAGGTGCAGATGGGGATGTGGTAGTAGGGGTGGGGCCAGCGAAGATCACAAGCCCACCCTGGTCCCACTCGAAGGCAGAGGTGAGACGGAGATGGACGGTTACTTCGGCACGGAAGAAGTGCACAGGGGAGCGAGTGTATAAGACTGGGGCTGTAAATGTATCACGGGAGGGTTTGCGCCAGAGGTCGGTGCCGGACCTATTTTGATAGTTTTAGTCAGCGTTAGAGAGAGGGGAGAATAGGGGGGGGGGAGAAGAGATGTAGTAGATCCATACCGTGCCTTGAGGGTGAAGTTCCCAAGCCATGGGGGGACTTCAACGTTAGCAGGGGTGTTGAAGTACCTGAACGAGGAGCTGTCCGGAGGCATGGCTGCTGCTGTGTGTGTATTTGCCGAGCTTGCGAATGATGAACCAAGTAATTTTGTAACTGAAAAAGAATGAACAATCCCTCGGACCTGTTCTTTTATCTATGTGTGAAAAGGGGTAAAGTGGCAAATATGCGGAAGATCCACGAGAACCTGGCTACGCGGAGGTGGTTTCGGACGGCGACGACGTCGGGGCCTGCTCATAAGCCGGCCCGTGGGAATGATGCTGGAGCGTGCCGGGAACGACAGGCTGGCTGCTCTGTTAAGAGAGCCGGATCTTCGATAGCTAAGGAACGACTTCGTCACAGAGTGGACGATACGGTGGGGTAAGGCTATTCTAGGAAGAGGCCAACTTGTCAGCAGAAGTATTTAAAGTGTTTCTTGTGCCCTTGGTGATTCGGAAAGTTATATCTATCTCGCATTCTCCTTCCTGTAACCCTAAGCCCCCCCTCCCCGCCTGTGCAGATCTTGATGTGAGATCTGATGCAGATGTTCAAATCGCAGTGCAGCACCAGGAATGCTGAGACAGGCTCTGACAGCAGGCAGTGAACAGCGGGAAAAATAATTAAGGATCTACCACAAGGATTTGAAAGACCCAAGATATATACTCCTTGCCCAAGGAGAATGGAGTAGGGAGCCCAATGTCCTGGAGTATCTAGAGTACTAACCACCTCCTAGGGCACTTGTTTAGGGGGTAAGAAAGAGCGCTTAACATACCTTACACCTGCGACTCTGGTTCTATCTCCCCCCTTCTCCTCCAAAATATTCCTCAGCTTCTTCACACCTCCAAACACCCTTCACTCAGGACTGTCTGCCAGCGACAAAACACGAATTGTTTCCAAATGTCCTGAGCTAGTTATCGGCTGTGTAGTATTATTATGTGGGTTCCTGTCGAACGAATATGCGCGTGTGGGGCGCGCGGTGGAGGGGAGGGGGGGGCACAACTGACGTGGCACGCTGGACAGAAGACGGGATGGAGGAACGAATAAGAGCTCCAGTGAGTAAGACCGCGTATGACGAACGTAGGGCTGTATTCTATAGAGGGGGGGGGGGAGACTCTTTTTTTTTCTTTCCCTTCTCTTTTTCTCTTCACTTTTGGCTGAAACCTTTTGAACCCACGGAGCTGGAGATGCAGCGCTTAGAGAGTGCAAGTCTTGTCTTTTTTGGAGTTGTGATCTTGCTTAGAAGGAGTTGCGCGCATACAATACCGTTGTTATCTGTTTCTTGTTATCTTATCAATTAACAGATGGAGAGAGTGATTATGTAATATCTTGAATCTACTCTTTCGACTCAGGCGGCTTAGGGGGGGGGACAAGTCATTAAAGAGGGAAGCATTAAAGAGAGGGGCAAAGAAAACCAACTACAGAATATCCACAAACTGGTCCTAAAGACATAAAGATACACACCCTTGGGGTGATTTAAGTGATTTTTCTACGGCTAATAGGAAATCCATAGAAGACTTCGAGTAGCTAAACCAGATGAGGGGGTAGTTATTTAAGCAAGTTATCCGTTATTACACTACCGGTGTTTACAGATAGTGCGTCACCTGACTATATCTCTATAGATTCTCTGGTGAATGTGATCACGTGACCCATCTGCATTGCTTGTAGGCTCTTTAGCACATTTTACTTAGAAACTTACTTCGAATACGTTTGAGGATCTGTATTTTTCTAACAACCTGGTTGTGGAATCTTTAGACGTATATTTCTCGGGCTTATTTTTTTCGGAATTTGGTGTTTTGTGGTAATTTTTAATTAGCTAATGGGGGTAATGAGAATGATACATCTCTAGAGGACCTGTGGTTTTTCCTATATATGGTGATTTATCTCTACCTAGGAATTCCGTAGTTTATAATTTTACATGGCGTTTATTAATGCCTTTGCTACACTCGAATCTTATAGTATTCCCTACTTTATTAAATTCATTGTAGTTCTTAGAGTATATTTCTTAAGAATATTTTTAGATAGAGGGTCGAATACCACTAACAATAAGATGAGGCACGAGATTCTAGCTTTGCGTTAACTGAGGGCCTACAAAGACTAGCATAGCCGAAGAAGATACATAGAAACTGAGACGCCAAGCGCATATAGGAATATTCAAACATATATAGTAATCGTAACATGCAAGGCTGGACCTTCTCCATATTAGACTCAATTGGACCGGACAAGAACTCCAGGTGAACGTGGCCATGACAAAGCTGGTTCGATTTCCAGATATAATAGCCTTGCAGCCAGGCTCGATACCATCAACTCGTCAAAGGTCCTATTTGTAGCTTTTTTTACGCTAGGGTAATATCTTTCAAGTGCTAGCATCTCTCTTTTGAAGGTTATAGGTCTGCTCACAGGTACCAGGTTTTGATGGTCATGTGGCTAGATTTCCGTGGCTAGTCTTCCAAGTAATTGGTCACATGACCAACATTGAAATCTAACAAAGATACGATTTGTACTACCGCACCGTTTATTTTCCCGGGATTGCGATGCGTGGGTGTTATCTATACCGACCACAAAGTGTACCTCTATGGCTCGATGGTGGGGGGGGAACCAGGGGAGTTTTCTTTTTTCTTTCTTTCTCAGAATACGAGCCTAGCAACGATCTCTTTTCGAGGGGAAAAAAAAAAAAAAAAAGGTCCTAAACCGGTTTTCCGAGCCGGTCAAGCGCGTAGAGAGAGAGAGATACCCTAAGAAGAGGAATTAATAGGTCAAGAGTGATTTGATCGAGTTATTCTTATCCGCCTCCTGCCAAGGTTATTCGCTCTCTTTTCGTATCAAGTAGTCTCATAGTTACTTTGGTTTTTTTTTTTTTCCTACACGTTTGCTCATCTCCGCTGGACCTAAAAGACGGAGTGGCTGGAAAAGAAGCAAAAAAAATATATAAATATGCATAATTGGCACATCTCGAGGGGAGGGGCGTTAGAAACACAGAAAATTACCCGACATATCTAGGGTGTGCATGTGGGGGGATCGAGCGGGGGACAAAGCTTATCACTACCTCTATTGATCATGAGACATCCTCGAAGATCTACGGAACTGCTATAGGTGATAAAATGGCCCGGTCACACAAGACGTTCAAAATTCCCTTCTCTAGCGAAGCACTGAAGAAAGGGAGGGAAAAGGGGGGGGAGGCCCCCCCCCGCCTTACCTGGGAAGGCAACTCTAACGTCTTGTGTGACCGAGCGTTTATCACAAACCATACGGTACCAAGACTCTTGGGACAATAAGCCTAGCTCCTTGCTAGAGTGAATGGATGTTTCGGAAGCTCTGGAGAAGTTATCCGGTCTATAATTATGTTGCGTTATATGTTCTGACTCTTCAGGCCCGAGAGGGTCTCTTATTTGGGGACGGACCTAGTGTAAAGTGTGTATCCCAAGCATATGTTTGCAATTGCTTCCTTGCTCAGAGGCGTAAGACAAAGGGGAGGCGGGATTCCGGGTCCTCGAATAGAATTAGAAAAGATTTACAGCCGCCTTGGACTCGCAATACTGCAGCTGTCACGGCAAGACAGTTAATAAATGGTGATACTATACTGTGGCCACGGTCACCAACACTACTGGTGTCTATAGTAGGGTTCATGCCGAAAGTTCGACGCTATCAAAAAAAAGCCGTGTACTGTTTTGAATCCCTCATCAGAACATCACTCAGATGAGGGGTAACGTGTAACAGAATCTAGAGAAGCAAGACCCGGTTCTAAATACCGGAGGGATAGGAACGGGAAATATTAGCGTGAATCAAACGATTTCATGGTATAGTACAAAGTGATCCTCGGGCTCAGGCGGGGGTCATGTACCCCCGGACTCGCTTAACCAAACTCCCGAGCGCCGGTTCGCCTGAGACACGGTATCGCATGTTTCTGTTACGTGGTTATTGTAACCGTGGTATAAGTTTTTAATAGACGCGATCAAGGCGTCAGACGCACATGCAGCCGACAAGTCATATAGATGGCGTGTTGCCGTTTAGCCGCGGATAACAAGGGTGCTTTAAGCGCGGTAATTGTATTTGGGGTAGACGCGGCAGCCTATCATTGGACTGGCGTATAATACTACTTTATCTGGCTAGATAGATAATTAAACCTTAAGCGCGGTAATCGTGAGATGCGGGGTTTTAGGAGCAGAAGAGTGTGGCCGGTTCCTTCAGCTAGCTAGGTGGACACGTCTACTGAACCCTTGGAGGCTATGCCAGTTTTACAAATCTCCTTACGTAGAAGTCTGGTTCTGGTAAACTCGAAAACTCGAGGGTTGGCTCTTGACACCGAAAAAAGAATCACGTGATCAGTTTTATAGCCTCATGGAAACAGGTGCAAGCCAGACAAGCTGCATTATTTATGGAGATGCCACTGCGCAAATATTCTAGGATTGCCTCTTGTATTTTTCTTGGATCAGTGATAAGGGAGCAACTACGGCGGGAAATTCTATAGTCAGATGAATCTAGCGTTCGTGGAGTCCGTGCAAGGCGAGCACATCAGGGCTTCTGGTATGGTGCATTGCAGGCACTTTACGGATTTTTCTCTTGGTCCCTGGCGGGCTTCGCTATAATTTACTCATCACCAAATGAAATAAAAGCCCTTGTTATGCCGCCCTCTGTTACTTTTTCTCCACAGCTCTTCTCGGAATCTATATAACCCCAGGCTTCCCCTATCCCCTTCATCCTTAATTTGTATCACCTCCTCACGTTCTCAACTATTATTCTCCAACATCTCAATTGTTGATACTTCCAAAAACCATCATGTCTTCATCTATGGTGATCAAAGTTTCATCCCAAGCCCAGTATGATGAATATAAACGGTACGATTGCCTTTTATTTATCCGAACTCTTAACTCCTACATCCTTTAGATACTCTAAATATACGGGATTTACTCTTACTGACTTTACTTTAGTACATATCTTGACGCATCGCTTTCCCTAAGTTCAGTCACGAACCACGCGTTAGACTCCATTACTAAAGAAAGAGACAACCAATACACAAACGTTAGTCTCTTACACCACCACTATCTATGAAAACCACATACTAACCTAACCCAGTCTACCCAAGAGAACAAACCAACCATCCGTTCCAAGATAACAAGCGAAACATCTACAGCCAACCACCCAAAACAAGCGAGTCCCCCCAAAAAAGAACACCAATGCCCTGATAATGCAGTCTACCCAAAGACCCAACCCCTCGAGTGCTACACATGCACAAGAGTGTCCCACCATTACGATAGAATTCCATCCATCTTGAAGGAGATTGACAACTTATTCGGCACAACTGCGGATGTCTCTTACGCCTCTTTACCGATAAATCAACAGTCTTATCCTGATACTAAGATTAATAGCCTTGAATACAGTCATATAGGAAGATTTCTACTTGAGGGCTATGACGAGCAATCTTCGATTTGTGCATTGGGTGGTGGGATTGGAGAGTTGAATATCTCTCCCCCGTTTTAGTCAAACTGGCTTTTATGTTTCGTTTTTATGTATTACAACGTGTCTTACTAAGGGGTTCTTTTTTTTTTTTTTTTTTGTTTATTTGGAATTTCTTGAGTTGGAGTTTTAAAAGGGGGGTTCGTAGGTTAGCTGGGGGGTTTTCTTTTGTCTTTTCATGTCGCTTTAAAAAAAAAAAAATTTCAGTGTGTAATAGGGTGGGGGGGGGGAGAGAGAAAAAAGAACGAAATTTCACACCTGGTTTAGTCTAGGCTTGGTTAATGACTCGAGTCTAATAATCAAGTACGTTGACGTACGTGACGATATCTGGCCCATCTTATAAGCGGATTGCTTTGTGTGTCGGGGCGCCAATGCAATTAAGTAACAAATAAGATAAAAGTTTGTCGAAGTCTATTGAAATATGCTCATCTACGTTAAAGAAATACTGTTGTCACAACCTGCATGCAAGTTTTGATTATTCCGTATCTATATTGTCTTACTACATATGAGGTGGTGTCTACTGCAGCTGTGCCACCGAGGCTTGGTTTTACAGACTAGCAATGTACAAACAGCGGTTACACTGGACCTTTTATAGCCGCGCTTGCTTTATATCAAGGATTATTCCCATTTAGTACTAGGTAGAAATAACAAGGTTCTTTGGTACTTTGAATTTCTAAATGACGGTGCCTTACGCACTATTTTACTCCTAGCCTTTAGCTTGTGATATATCAGTTTTCATAATTAACGTAGTTTTCATGTAAGGCTGCAATTGAGAAAGTATATGGTATTCTACATCTATTACCACCGCTGTTTGTCCTTCTTCTCATCCTAGTCCCGGTAGTTGTAGCCCTAAACTACTAATATATGTACTTTAAATACTTGATTTAGGATAATGTGGTAGATATCCCATGACGTAAAAAAAAACTAGGCGTTTATTTACCACAATGGTTTATTTCTAGGGCTAGTTGGACTCTAGGAGTATCTGGCTACACCCTGTTCGACATTAATACTAAGTCACACATAATCACTCGGACCTAAAAACCGCGCTATAAATTCGATGAATGATTTAATTAATCATAAGTATATCGAGCTCAATTTAGTGAATAAATAAACATATAAATCAATCAACCATAGTACATACCACAAATTGGATAAAATAATTTATTATCACACCATAAATCAATTCCTACAATATCATAAATAAAATACAGATATAGAACAGCCTCATACATTTATGCGTATATTACATGGCTAGAGCTTACGAGTGGGATTTATCAGCCTTACCTGCTTAAGGTGTAGCCTAGAAGAGCCTTGTGAGCTGTAAACGCATAATGAACGGTATTACGAATGCCGGTAATCATATCTGGCTCAATATATAGGTGAGTCAAATAAGGGGGGAGTGAGTGTGGCGTAGAGAATAAGCGCGATATGCGCCATCACAACACGCTTGTAGAATACGCTAGTGTATAAACGCAAGGACGCAGGTGGCCAGAGAGACATCCCCCCGCTGGCAGATAACCACGTTCCGGAAATTTCACCAGCCGGTCGCACCAGTTCGTTGCTTTTTCTAGTCTTCGCTTGATTAAACGATGGCGTGGAAGGTGTTAAAGCCGGGAAGGAATCGGAGGCAGCGGCCGGTGGGTTGGTGTCCCCATTCTGGACATTGCGCTCAGGGCAGAGTCTCTGGGGAATGAGACCTATAGCACCGAGGCATGTGAGACGGGAGAGGAGGGACGGCCCACGACTTGGTGGGGGAAGCTGCATATGGTCTCTACGGGTTCATGTACCTCAACCGACCACAATCCCACCAAATTCGCGACATAGGCTCTCTTGAGTCTAGAGTCAATAAATGCACTGAGTTTCTTTTGGGTGTAATAATACTGTTTTTTATTGTACTTACAACCACCAAGTGTAGAGACATCTTTTCCTCTTGAGTCCACATTATTCATGTGACTGGTGAAGACGGCACAATGGATCGATATTACAAGCTAGGCAGTCGTCATATGTTGAGCCTTGCAAGTTAATATGAGCTTGGCCAGTTCCTTTTCTTATCTTCCTGGCTAGACAATTCGTGTATTCACTCCTGTAACCTACTAACACCAAGCTGACAAGACGAGATTGATCGTCCTTTGCGGTATTTAGCGCTGCTAATAATCGATCCCTTTATCATAGTTTCGTAATGTTGATTCTAGATACAAGAATATCGCATACAGCAGGGCTATGGCGTGATCAAGACCTATAATATTCAATCCCTACATTGTATGAGTATATAAGTAGTACGTAGCTAGCGCAATAGTATACTATAACTATTACCAAGGTATTTGTGCTTATCATAGGATTAATAAGCGGTTTGGAGCTACCCTAATATGGTTCATGATCGATGGTTATGTACTTGTCTGCCATCCTCGTATTGTTGGGTGTCTAAGAAAAATATCCCACCCGCTAGATCTGAGTTCGGGTTGCTTGGAGAAACCCTACCTAAAAAAGATCTCCTGTCGAGCAACATTAATTCCTGTTTCACAAATATTCCGAAGTCCAACGTCCTGAGTGAAACTGCCTACCTAGCTATGCCTAAATTGACCTCGGACCGGTATTATAATGTAAGACAACTTGGAGGAAATTTGGAAGCCCCTGTTAACTGACTAACTGTGAAGTTATTTTTTTTTATTCCTCCAGGAAGAAGGCTTTCCGCACAGAGTGGTAGAGAATCGAGCGATTTAGATAGCTTGGCAATTATAGAACTTGATGTCATCTCAGAGATGTATGTAGCATATAGAGTTACTTAGCTTTGTCCTAAGGCTATTGGTATTAGTATGGCACACTCTTTTTTTAAAAAAAAAAATTAGCAGCATTACATAACTGAGTACACGTGAGTTATTTTAATTTTTTAATTAGGACGCTAGATATGGATCGATGAGTAGAGCCTCGATTGACAGTTGGGTTCTTCTCATTTTTCCCCCTACATATGATACTATTATGCATTATTGTTTTAGATCCAATCACTCATGACAGCGTACCAGTAAAGAGGAGGGACTGGAATCCTGATACTATTCATTCATCTACATGCATGCATGTTTGATTTAGGTTTGTGACAGATGTTAGAGTTCGTGCAAACGACTAGTTTCTCTGAAAGCTCTGTGTGGGGAGGAGTAAGCCAACTATTAACTGCCACAATCTCTGTGCATGCGTGCACCCCTGCGTTTATATTCATGTAAGAAGAATTTGAGCTCTATGTTGATCAGCCTTGTTTTAGAGCCTTGGGGGTTTTATTGATCATTAGGGTTTTTTTTTTCACTATATATCTCCCCCCACTCCCCGGCAAACCCAAAGTAAAGAAGAGCCATTTTAGAGACCCACCTCAGCCCCAACCACAGCCCCTATCATATTCTAATAAAGCTATGACGGAATCAAGCCTCCAAAATAAACTTG
This sequence comes from Verpa conica, assembly GCA_033030425.1. Classification (NCBI taxonomy): domain Eukaryota; kingdom Fungi; phylum Ascomycota; class Pezizomycetes; order Pezizales; family Morchellaceae; genus Verpa; species Verpa conica. The sequence goes on along the minus strand of JAUFSD010000010.1, from coordinate 1,642,267 downwards.
TATGCACCAAGTGCAAAAGGTAAGACCATAACCTATCTTTTCTGTACTCCCAACTGACTTGAGCTGCTAGATGCATGAATTGTCTCAACAGAGCGGCTGTTCAGAATACCAGAGAAACTTACGAGTCGCCAAAAGTTGACTATAGCGAAATGCTGAAGGTTTGTTATAAACCATTCAATAACACTTTACCCAATCTATGGATTTTATTAACTTGTAGCAATAAGGGAATGGAATGTCTTACGATTCCCGATCGTCCACACAAGAACCACACAGCCACCAAAAAAGGAAGAGCGCAACGCCGACCCAAATCTCAAGCCAAAAGGTGCTATTGCGTACATGGGACTAAGACTAAGTTAATCTCTGGATGTCGACAATGTACTCGGATTCTCGAACGCCTCCATAATACCTCAATGTTGCTTGCAGGTATCGATCAACTACTACCTGGGAATACCACCTCTTCTGAGCTTCCATCACCTCCTATCAAGTGCCTCGAATCATTATTTGGGAATGATTACAGGGGTGAATCACCCATAGACAGATTCCTACGCGATGAGCAGTTCGCATGTTCAACGCTTGGGCTTGAACAGGATATCGATATGTTTGAGACTCAGAGCCTCTCTTACATTTAACCGGTTAAGTAAGATTACAAGAGCTGGAAAAGTAGGATATGAGTTTTTTTTTTTTCCTTGGATGAATCATCTAGTTCATGATCGATAACTTTGGGGAGATTTTCATTTGTCCTTTCTTCATCCAGGCCTCTCATCTCCCTTAATTGGGAAAGGTTTTGACACGTGTTTAGTTTCACAGTACCATTGGTAATCACATGGAACTAAAGAGAGATATTGGCAATCTTTAGGTCAAGAAAGAGTGGGGTTATCCTCTTTTCTTTCTTTCTTTCTTTCTTTTTTTGTGGTGATGGGCTGAGTTCATTGTTGAGTCCACCTAGCTGCTTGCTCTTATGTGGGGATACTCTTGATATGTTTTTGCACATCCAATAGTGTTTTTTTTTAAGGTTTAATGATGCCTAATGATGCCTAATGATATGAGTTTTTAATGAACGTTCATTCATTCATTCACATGAGCCAATTAGCGTGCGTATATACTTATAGTACACACACCACAAAAGACAGATATATCGAAATACGAATAATTAGTGAGTCCCCCGCAACCTAATCGAGAAATCCCCGCAGAAATCACATTTATCGCTTGTAAGTCCAAATTAAAAAAGCACTTTTCGCAAAATCAGTCGAGCTAGTCAATATGCCGATCCGCGCGCCACGATGTACAACCTAGCTTATCGTACCTAATTCCTGTAAATGTTTTCTTTTCTTTTTGTTTCCCTGATTAATTCTCCGGCTAGTTTTTTTTTTTTTTGCAGCCTTGTATTCTCGAGAATTTGCTCAAGTCGAGGTCTGTAATTGCATTGTGTATGTGTACGTACATGTATCTCTATGAATAATGTACGGGAGCAAACTAAAAAGCACTGAGCGTACGTCCTGTTTTAAACCCGCGCAAATTAAGCCGATTTGACATATTGTCGAAGTCTGATCTATTATAAACAGATGTAGGCCGAAAGAATGGAAATAATTAATTCCATAGCTTCCAATACTATTGATTATCTGGTTCACCCGGCCCAAAAAATCAACCAACCAACTACCACATGCACACATGCACATCGAAGCTATATATTTCTCTATGTTTATATTACCCGCCCAGCCGTTATCAGATAACCTTCAGAAAATGCGATCTACGTGCCTTAAAGTGTGCCTATATACGTCGTTTAAGCCCCACAATACTCTTGAGGGAAATTAGACTATGGGATTTAAGCATATATATCAGTTCAGTTTAGTATTATCAAATTAGACACTGTATAAATTTAAAATATTAATGTTATAGAATTAATAAATACTTCGAAATGTTTGAATTAATCAAGAATCAAACAGCCTATAAGTCAATCGATGCTTCATGACAAAATCTCTAGCTTAGCTGTTATAGATCGATCTGCTTTGGGTATAGCGATCGTCCCAAAACCCAACAGACTGAAAACTGACTTAGTTATGGTCACCTTAAATTGCCTCATATACCACAGTAATTAGCGCTTGACTACAGTTGAGAAGATTAGAGCTCTCTGTGAAGAGGTCTATTTTATTGATAGCTAGTGGTTACGGGATTAATTCCCCGGCCTGTGATCAGACTTCGGCTGTATAACTAGCTATTGAAACTGTACTATGACGGTTGCCTAGTATTGACGTTTTACAACTTATTATGGTTACCTAAGTAAAACCTACGGGCGACGGCTGAATGTCTTGTAATTGTTTTTTGGAGCTTTTGTACGTGATCGAAAAGACAGCATGAGGCGTACAAATGGATCCTAGCTTGCATGCTGATTCGAGATATATCATTGTTCCCACGTGTAATTAAACTCATAGGCACCTTCGTATCGGAACCTCAGTCATATCAGAGATAGATGTAATTGATGGAATAGATAAGCAAATAAACTCCCGAGGTTTTCTTCAGCTGTGCCTATATCGTTTGCTCCGATCACGGTCCGTTGGTGCGGGATACGCCATCGGGCACGTAATGTTAAATCCTCAGAAGATCCCGGCAAGAGTGCTCATAATTGGGCCGGAGTCATAACTGGTATATCTGTTCTTTTGATAAGGATTCTGTTTCCATATTCTTTCTTTTTTGAAGTTGCATGTCCCGTTAAGAAGGCGTCGAAAAAAAAGTCGATAATGGCTCCGACGACTTCCAGAGACGTTTTTCTTTTAGCGTATCAAAATATTACAACGGTACACCTCGAAGATGCTGTAAAAAAAAAAAAAAAAACTGTATCGCGTATTGGTAATTTATTGTTTGTAATGATGAAGAATGGATTTTCTAGGCGATAATACTCCGCCCATACTGCTGATCGACTAAAGGAAGGCTAATTGCAGGAATCTTTGATGTATCTAAGGTATCTCCATATCCAAAGCTAGGTCATTCGAATAGGGCTACAGGTATTTGATTATGGAACTATGTAAACTGGAGTCAGCCTGTCCTATAAAGTAGAATGCTAGGTTTATACTATCTAGACGAAGTCGCTTTTGAACTCTAGAATAGTTTAAAGATCCCCTTAGCTACTACCATCTCATGACAGATTTACGGTATTGAAATCGATTTCGGAGATCACTCGCACAATTGAAGTTCTGTTACGATCCGTAGGTAGGCAAGATCAAATAATTCGAGAGAGGTGACTTTAACGCATAGCCCTCCGATGCCAGTAGATTTAGAGCCTTGTTCTTCTAGATGGCCTTGGGGCGGAGTTATAGCCCTGGAGCTAGTGTATGTCATTGCTTCGTGTTATTGGGATATACAGCTCTCGATAGTGCGTGGATCGAGTAAGAGGACTTGTAGTCCGTTACAGCTACAAAAATGTAGGCAGCGCTTTTCAATCCTGCAAGTGACTGTTAGAAACTTGAATAATTCTACATATATCTATGTATATTCGAATAATTTGCTGGAAAGGTCTGTGTACAACAAAGCTGATGGTGGAAAGACCTACTAATCGCACAAGTAATCTAACAGCTCAAACGCATTGATTATTGTGGTGTTAAAAGCCTGGCTCGATCAACGGCAAGAGAATGAACACGAGAGGAAATCATTGCATTGTATTACACTGAGGGGAGCTAGGCTGAGGAATTCCCTTCAATTGAGCGTTTAATTTCCTATGAGAGCAAAGACATTGGTTTGGTGATGTATTTACCACGCAGTTTTAATTGCATCTTTAACGATTATCTCCAGCCCGGCTATGCATTGGGTGGGAGAAGTGATCTTCTCTATCTCTAGAAGATATCACAGGCCATGAGAAGAGCTGCAATATAGAGATCACAAGGTCATTAGAATTGGACATGCCGCATGAATGAAAGAGGACGAGAATCAGGAGACCGCAACTGGACTAGATTATTCTGGTAGACTAGCTAGTGGAGTAGTGTTTGTACCAGCTGGGAGTAATATTTTGTGATCACGAAGGGATATCTGTACTGCAGCTAGAAGATACTGACTGAGTTATGTATATACTATCAGGAAGGCCCCGAACATGCAAGTCTAGTTATTATGCCCAGTCGACAGGTTAATCTATGCATCGCCTCGAATTATATCCCGTGCTTCTAACAGTGCTTTTCCCTGTCCGAGAAGAGTGCTCGTAGTAGGCTATAGTACCCAAAAATAGACAGGTATGTGGGTTGCGAGGGACCAGGGACAGAACACCACGTATACATGACACCCGTTGGTTGATACAGCGAAGACCGGCCGGTTGGGAATACCGCTAATAGTATAGAGTACTATTAAGCCCACCCTTCTAGGAAAATAAGCCAGTTGAAGCCCTCAATCTAGAATACCATGCTGCTCGATCGTGAAGGTGATTGGTGCGTCAACGTATGTCAACGGCTGCATCGTGGTACCTACAATATGGGGTACCTGGATTTGATTTTTTGATGTGCTCTATTTTTAGGGCACCCAAAGATCTGTCACTTCAGCTGGATGGGTCCACTTTGTGAATTCTAACTGAATACTCCATCTATTAGCTGCAAAGGCTGCAAAGGAAAAAGGAAAGGAAAAGCTCTGAGTGCTTGCTGTACCTTGCCCCAGAAACCGCGCATCTAATGCTATCGCCTTTAATGTAAGCCCTGTAAAATTTCTCCACAACAGTACCCCGGCAATTGTACATGTGTCTGCTGCTAGATATATGCAAGCCACATTACGCCTGTAAAGCGATGAGGCTACCTACGGAACACGTTCCGCCCACTACTATTAACTCAGCAGTTCTACAATGATAAGAGTAGAATGTTTGTCAAGATCGAGACGCATCACCTGGTAGAGGCTTTCGTTTTTCTTGATCTCGTGCATTAACTGAGTTATTGCCGAGGCCCTCGACTGACAATCAAGAGAGGAGCCGTAGGTAGATAACATATCATTATTATTATTAATAATAGATATGGATATCGAGTGTAATAGACTGTTAGGCGTTATGTTTCTGTGGACTAATTACCTTTACTGAGATACAAAATGCTAGAGAATGTGTATTCCGAGGGAGGGTTCTCTTGCTTCCGGCCCGCATGAAACCGAACGGTTACACAATAACCCTAACCCTCGATTGGTACCCCTGATCGTCATTGTTAATTAATTAACTGCAGGGCTAAGAGTACATATTTGTGAGTAGTAGTACTTCAACTCTTGACGCAAGGTATAAACCGTATTTTTAACATATAAGTCAACCAACATAGTAATAGTGAGGATTCATGTACAGCTGTCAGGTAGCTGCAGTGATATATGTGTCTTGCTAGTATTTTAAAGAAATATAAAAGTGCTTAACATCATACGTATGAGAACTACCCGTTTCAGAGCTGTGGGACCTTGGCCCCAGGTACGTGTACAACAGGTGATTCCGCGCGCTGTTCTATTCCACGCCGGTCTAGTCATAAATGTAAATCCATCATACACCTAATTTCGGGATCACGAAAAGGGGAATTCGTGTTGATGTGCTACATGGCATTGCGCTGGTAGTTTTAATGAAGATAGTATTGATAGTGTTGATTTTGATATTGTTTGTTGTTTACTTGGTGATACCGCTAGATCTGCATGAACAGTTGTTCGAAATTCCGGAATGGAAATAGCCGTCGATAGTGCAAGAGTTAAGTTTTGAGGAAATCACTAGTATATATATATTCCTAACCTAGATAGAAGAAATTTCACTCCATCAATACACCTCACCATCTGTACTTCCGGGCTCACGGCTTCAGGGCTATCCACAAACAATGATGATTGAAATTGGATAAACATCAATAGCGATTCTTCAGTTTCTTTAGCACCCACAAGAGAGGCGCCCGCCTCATTCATTCTCTTTCCATAATTGAAAATCACCAAAGAACCAAATGACAAGGCAAATTTATTTTCTATCAGACTCGACAAAGCAGCAAGGAATTGTGGGCTCCTCACGATATTCAAGTCATTACTACCCTGACGATGTCTCATTCCATTCCCGAGGCTTAACTGGTAGTAGAGTCTACGAAATAGGGATGATAAATAGAAGGATCTGAAACTGTTTCATTTGAGGAGACTAGTCTTGTAAATTCTAAGGTCAGTTTCTAGACAGATGTTAATTAAGACTTTATTTAATAAACTAACTATTTGTATGGGACCATAGTATCACGAAGTTTATGTCGGACGTCAATAAATAATAAGGATCCTATCACCATCGAAGGTTAATACGGGGCTAAAGCCCAGCAAGCAATTATTACAACCCGAACTTGTGATAAGGTTTACAATACAAAGCAACTAATATTTCAGGGGCGTTTCCAGGGGTGTTTCCAGGGGTGTTTGGGCTGTTTCCGATGTTTCTCCCACACTGTTTGGGCCAATTCACAAACTTCGTTAGTCCCGAACAGATGGAAATTTAACTACTGATAGAATTTTAGTGTTTTTATTAGGTAGGGATTTTAGAGACTTTCTAACCCAGGATTCTTTGGTATATAACGCGCCTAGCGTGTATGCTGGACCAGTAAGACAGCTACCGCTTGCTATACTCACATAGACCAGGACTAAAACAAATGCGATAATCGAGTAGTTGTTTATTACTCATGATGAAACATTCAATAAAGACAACCAGAGAGAGTGTGAGATCACTTATGCGCCCACGAGTTCCCAGCGAAGTCACTCCCTTCAAACGCCTATAATCGTACGCAGAGAGAAACCCTCCACTGAAAATAGGCAAATATGCTTAATAACTCAGAATATATGGCTGCAAATTATAAATAACAAGATTTGCCGCCAGCTTGCACACAGGTCATGCTGTAAGGCTTCGAGTAAGGCAAAGAACTAAAGATCCTCGAACACGTGGTGAAAGTTATGGTGGCTTAAGCCACAAAAATATTTTATCAAGCTGCTGACTTGGGTACACAAAACGGGGCAGGGTATTCCGAAACAATAAGATGACTGAGCTGAAACAATCTCCGCTCCAGGACACTTACGATATGGATGTAGTGGAGGTTTACTAAACATATCTGCTTTATGAAGTTAGCAGTTTGAGTGGCTTCCTGGGGATCTAATAAATGAAAAGCTTCTAGAAACATGCTTTGCGAAAGGTAAGAGGAACTACGGAGTTGGGGGTTGATAAAGACCCAGAGTCTTCCCTTCATCATCCCAGGGAATGATTCTGACCTAGTGGGAGGCAAGCGCTAAAATCATGACGCCCTTAAAATATAGCAAAACCCACCATACTGTTGTAAAATAGAGAGGGCAAGAGTATACTAAAGGCTTGGGAGGGCTCGCTCCAGCGAGTGCTCTTATGGGCCCTATATATATATGCTCCTGGAGGCGAAGCCTCCTACATTATAGACCAAAAACCTACTTGTACTCGGCACTATACCTATTCGATACCCATAATGCAACACATACGAGAGTCTAGCTGGGTTACAAGAATACTTACTTGATAAAACTTCCAGCTTAGAACTGACAGGTTTTTCGGATGCGCTTCGTGTTCCCTATAAGAGTGCTCCTCTCGTAATAGGAGAGTGTAGCGGCTCAGCTATATTATACAGCGGGTATACTGTATTTATTTTTCCACGCGGATTCTACCCTAGGACTATACTAATTAAGAACCCCGTGGAATATCTCGTAGTCGTAGAAACCGTAGAATAGATACCTAAAGGGGATTCATTCTCGAGCTTCTTTATTATAAAGGCTTTATGATCGGAGTAGAGACTTAGGAGCGATTTTCTAACGATAACGCCACTATAGAATAAGCTAGATAACCGCCGATATAGTCCGGTATCTCTCGGCTACCTCAATATCAGAAAGATAATTATGATGGTAAATCCAGATTCCCCTAGTAGGAGCTCGGTGCTCTTCCGTATAGTTCAAATGAACTCGTTGGGGGAGATAGTAAAACTCCGTAGGCACGGGCGGGTGACTCAAGCGTGCTACTTAAAGGCAGCGTAACTAATACGACAGGAGTCCAAAGAACTAGTAGGAGTTTTAGCCAGCCACATACAGGTCCCTAGGTCTTGGGGCTTTTGTTTATGTTTTTTTGTGGCGAAGTAGCCCATTTCATGACATAGTAGGGGCGCGGGGCTCCTAGATTCACGGTACAAGAGTACGTATAATACTATAGCTACATATAGGCAATACTTGGCATGGCTACATACTATTTTATGAAGGCAGAAACACAGGGGGTGTCTCTATAATAATATCTTTTTTATTGAGCTAAATTCTGCAAGGCCTCAGCCTTAACAAAATCCTAAATTAGCTCAAACCCGCCTGCAGAAATATCCTCAGTAGAGTAGCTTCGCTCAAGCCACCAATAAAGCCACCTTGAGCCTCAACCTTAATCTAACGTTGCTCTAATCTAGCTAGTTCTGGAGACTCCCGCATTTCTATAACAGACATAAAAGAGATTTATTAGACTACTAAATACTTATAAAGCTCACACATAGCGCAAAGTCATACAGTACAAAGTACCTACTATAGGATGATAGGTTCTAATGTGACTGAGAATATTAAATATTTACGACTCTTTGCCGTGGTCAAAGGGTATACAGCATAGGGGAGACTTTTAGATTGGGCTGGATTAATCTGAAAAACTGTAAAGAAGGTTTTGTTTTCGTTAGTATTTGCTTCTTTATATTCGTTTCTTTTGGCCTACATGCATCTATATTATATATCACCTCTAATCACCCGCACATAGTCTATCACTCATGAACGAACTAGAGGGGTACTATTACAAATAAAATTTATTTTATCCCTGAGGCCTCTGAAGTTAGATAACCTAACTATAACACACTCTCGTGCTACTAATGAATACCAGGGAGGTAGTGGTGCCTAATGGGATACATAAAGCTAAGCCAATAGATCGGTAGCTACGGGAATAATTCTCAAATATCGACCGTAACTATAGGCGTGTATATTAATCTATTCTGCAAAAATAGTGTTCTAAACACCAACTGAGTTGAATAACATGATGTTATCGGTGTTTATACTAATCTTACTCAGAAACATTTGACTACTTTTAGGCACAGCCATATATATAAACTCGATTTATTCTTAGCTTAGCTGCTAGTTATTAATTAACTAGTATTGTCGTAAATAGCCCTAGAAGAAATGAGAGATTGTAGTACTTCCACCGGGCGCCGAAGCTCCATGAAACCCCGTCACCCACCCCCTTTATCACCTTCTAAACAAAAAGTAACCCTCACATTACTCAAAACTAGATACATAGCAATGCGGTTGCTGTGCATATGGTGACTCATGGGGGCCGGGTCGTAGAGTGCGTACTATGTGCATATACCATTAAATAGTTCCACCTAAAAGGTTCTATATTAAAGTACTAAACCCCATCACCCCATCCCTAGCTATAGATTAGGCGTACACTTGAGATTTCTTCGGGTACTAGATTGTCATGTCCTTCTAAACTATTATAGATAGTACAACACAGAAGAATAGTCCTAGCTCCACTCCCCTATATATCTTACATCCACACTTGAAACTACCTTATATGAATAAAGCACTTAGTTATGTAATTGTTATAGATATTCAGCATGTTGATTTAACAGAACTATCTCTCTCCTCGCTTAGACAGAGGAAAGATTAAAGGAATTTAAGTCATATAAAGTCACTCGAAATAGTCTAACCCCGTTTAAAAGAGATCTCTCTTGGCTATTCCTCTTTATTTACTTTAAAGAAATATCTATAAGACATTTACAGAATACCTAATGACTTATATTTATTGTATCCTTGATACTTTAGCATATACTTGGCGTTGTCTATAATAATAAATAACCTAAAAGAGTATAGGGCGTTTGTACTATAAAACATCCATGAAACCACCCAATAGCCAACTACACAACGAATGAGTTACCTACAACTACTCAACAGGAACCAGAGGGAAAGCAACTACCAAGAACTAACTGTAGTTGGGCCTTCAGCCCCAAATCCACTCAAGTAATTGCCCTAACACTTAGAAGTTGTTGATATTGTACGTTAACAAAAATTAACCAATATACATTCTCATTCCCAACTAGATCGGCGGGGTCAGATTTCCTGTTTATAAGAATATTCGCCTTATAAGGGCACTGAGGTTTGGTCTCAAGTGTATTCTTATAGGGAGAGTCTACTGTATCTGCAGTTATTAACATCTGGTATTAGAAACATCATACAGTTCCCAATAGTACTCATGGAAATGAACGCGTGATCTGCCTAGCCAAAAAGTATACTGAAACAAACCAGTACAAATCGTACGGTGGCCTATTAAACTAAAAAAGCACCGAGTGGTCATTGCACCCTATCGAGAGAAATCACTCGGTGTATCGTTATTGATAGAAATTTTTTTATGTGAATGTGAACCTCAGTCATCAAAAGTAAACCCAATAAAATAGAAGATTAGCTAGACCAGTACTAACTCTCTAAACTGTGTATGAAAAATGATAAAGCTTCTGGAGACGAGGCGTTCGAAAACCAAGTACATTCATAATCGTACTCCTGCCTCTTTACTCGAGAGCGTTCTATTAGTGACTTTGAATGTAGAAATCAGCAAAGATGTCGATATAGACCCCGTATGCACCCAACTCAAGCTCTCTAAAGAAGGGTGTTTATACGGACCTCATCGAAACCCAATGTAGCAAACACGAACCCCATCAGGGACTCGGAGTACTTTCATGTTGTGGGACGAATACAGCCTGATGAAGCCGAAACGTGGATATCCACACTGATTGCAAAGAACTCAGTAATGATAGGTGTACGTTGTCCTATCACCACCTTGCGGTCACTTGATTCAGGTTCAGGGAAGCCTGTAAGATCACAAGCCTATGCCGTTTGTATAGAGTTCAAGCGGAGCTTTCAGTGTGGCATGAAATTTCATTCAGATGATGTCTTCAACTATTCTATGCTCATGTTTGCTGAAAACATAGAAAAGGGTTCCATAAAGTAGGGCTGACGTCTGAAATGCGGCTAGGAGAACTATTGGTCGTGGGAAGAGCTGGAGTTTAGTGTGGGAGGTCCTGGTACAGCACCAGTATGACGAGATGTACGTACATGGCACTAAGGCCAAAAAATTTATATTACCTCTCTCACACCATTACATCTATTTTATCGACTAGCCTAGAGGTCACATTCTCCTAAAGTACATACAACCCTTTTCATTTTCTCATCGTACATTAACTTCTGATAACCCAATAAAGGTACTACTACCTAACTATCCTAAGGATTAATATTCAAAATCATCATCGACACCCTTACTGCTCTTTTTGTTCGCGCCAGTCACAACCTCCTGCCTCCTATACATATCTGCAACCTGGATATTGGTTGTTGCATCATCTGCACTCTTATCATCTCTAACCCGAATGAACCTCGGGAATCTCAACGAGATCCCCCTCCCCTTTCCAGTATCATCCGCCATCCCAGCAGCCGCTTTATATACTGGGCTCAAACTCAAATCCGCTGTCTTAACTTCCCAAACAACCTTTGGCTCAAACCAAACGTCAGGCTGCTGCTTATTCCCGTTATCGTGAGAATAGTATGGTTTTGGCTTTTCGATTTCTAGCTCCGATAAAAGCGTATGGAATTCTTCGAGATTAGCTTCAGAGAAGCCTGTACCGATGTTACAGATGCTTTCATAGTTCTGAGTTGACGGATTGTAGCATGCAAGGAGGAAGGCACCGTAGCCCCCGGTACGTTTGCCTCGGCCATGGTAGGCGCCGAGGACGACGAGATCAAGAGAATCGCCAACACCAGCAAGGTAATCTTTTTTGACCTTAAGCCAGTTTCGACTACGTTTACTGGGCTCGTACCCGCTTTCCTCGCCGTCTAGCATTTTTACCATGAGACCTTCGCAAGAGGCCTTCACGCTTTCATCGAGGAAGACTTGGATTTGCTCAAGGTCATTGGCATCTGCGTATGTTGCAAAGGTAAACTCTCCCTCAATCTCGCTAAAGGACTCATGCATGAGCCTTCGACGTTCCTCGAGTGTTTCTTGGCACAGTGACTACGTTGGATATCAGCATATATCAATTCGACGAGAAAGGAAACTCTTAAAATACCTTGCCGTTCAAAAACAACAAATCAAATGCAAAAACGCAAACCTTCACCTTGACATCCTCAATTTTCACATCCTTTCTCTTCCTCGTCATCAATTGTTGGAATGGTAAGACTCTCTTTTCCTCCTTATCCCACGCCACTGCCTCACAATCAAGGACAAAACTCTCAACGCCTGTATTAACCCATTTATCTAGAACCGCAAGGATATCCGGATACTTCTTGCTCAAATCTTCGGAGTTACGTGAGAAGATCTTTGTAATACCTTTGGTAGGAGATGTAGTCGCAGAAATAGATGTTGCAGGATACGTAATCGAAGAGTCGGGGGAGACAAAGTGAATCTGTGCACGTTCACCATCATACTTATATTCACAAGTGAAACGCTTGTTTTCAAAGCGGTCAAGGACTTCTGAAATAGCCTTGGTGGGCTTGGCCAACATAGGCTTCAGAGGAACACCTAGGGTGATGTTAGGATAGATCCTGGCGTTCCGAGGGAGAGGGAAGTAATACCAGGCTGGAGCTTGCAGACATCCTTTAATTTCATTATGCCATGCTCCATCATCGCGGGAATAATAACGTCATAACTCGGTAGTTCGCTACACCCATCTAGTCAGTCATATGTCCTCAAATCCCTCCCAGTATTGATAGATATACCTGAATACACTTCTGAGTTTCAACTCTGCTTCAGTCAACATTGAAACACTAGCTTTCTGCCCTTTTTTTTCCATCTCATGCACAATAATTGCTTGACTCAATGCAACAATGACCGTATTCTCAGCCAACCCTGTCCTCAGTTTCCCCTCCAGACCACGAACCAAGTACTTTGCTTCATCACCCTTGGCCGCAGCTAGTAACTTCTTGATACCTGCAACCTTTCGCCCCTGACCGCCTTCACCTTTAACTGTTGCGATCTCAAGTAGGCCCTGATGAACGCTTTTTATTGTCAAGGGCTTTTGCGGGAAAAGCGTCCTCTGTTTGCTCCTACTTTTCATGGCAACCATCCCGAGATCTCCGATTTCGTTTTGATCCTCCCTAATTTTATCCATGGTCCTCCCACAACTTTCACCAATAGCCTTCATAATCAGACTTTCACCAATTCCTAATTCCACACCTTCATAATCCGCCGCGAGTCTGTTAATCATCAAATGAATAACCATCAGTAGATCATCAGGTGTCAGCCTCAGCACTTGTCGCAAAAACAGTGATGCATGTGATAATTTCTCGAGTCTTTTAGTCGTTCCTTCAGCAAGTGTGAAGGTTGTAACTAATGCACCATATGGTGTCGGGGAACCAGCGTTCCAGTCAGGGAAAGGATGCGACGGAGCTTTGCCCGAAAGCTGCTTTGCAACGGCTTTTCGCGCCTTCTCTGCGAGAGCTGGTTTCATGCCATCGTCGGAACCTACTTCAACTTCTTCCTCTGCCGCTGATTTAGATCCCTCATCGGATTCTTCGGCTTGAGCAGATTTGGCCTTGTCCTTCTTTAGGGATCCTGCTTTCTTTTTTGGAGACTCTGCCTTAGGAGATCCTGATTTTTTACTAGTTGGCTTCCTCCCACGTTTGGCAACAGGCTCACCGTCCTCTTCTTCGGATGCGGGCTCTGACTCTTCTGCTTTCTTTTTCGATGCTTTTTGTTTTTGACCACTTTTCATGAGTTCCTTCAGGGTTGGTGCTTTCTTGGGGCTTTTCTTAGGTTCTTTTAAGGCTGGTACTGCTTTCTTGGGACTCTTGGTAGTTGTTGGGCGTTTACTGGGCTTAGCTACCACCTCATCACTATCTTCTGCTTCAGACATAACATCTGATTCCTTCGCTCCCAACTCCTCTGATTTCTTCGGGGTTTGTGCAGCTTTCTTGGGAGTCTTAGTGGTTGTTGAGCGTTTACTCCGTTTGGTTACTGGGTCTTCTCCTTCAGCTTCGGAGCCGGTCTCTGGTTCCTTCGATGCTCGTGCCACCTTCTTAGGAGTTCTAATAGATGTTGAACGTTTATTCGGTTTGACTACTGGATTATCTTCCCCTTCAGCTTCGGAGCTGGTCTCTAGCTCCTTCGATGCTCGTGCCGCCTTCTTAGAAGTTCCAACAGATGTCGAGCGTTTGCTGCACTTGGTTATTGGATCGTCTTCTCCTTCGGCTTCGGAGCTGGCCTCTAATTCCTTTGGCGCTGATGCCACTTTCTTAGGAGATCTAACAGCTGTTGGGCGCTTGCTGCGCTTAGTTACTTGATCATCTCCCCCTTCTGCGTCAGAGCTGGCCTCTGGTTCCCTCGGCGCTGGTGCCACTTTCTTAGGACTTTTGACGACTGCTGAACGTTTACTGCGCTTGGTTACCGGTTCGTCATCTTCTGGCTCAGACTTGACCACCGGTTCATTCTCCTTCGGCGCCTCGGCCTCCTTTATGGGCTTCTTTCCTTTTGCAGGTGATTTAGGAGTTGACAAGTGTTTACCGCGTTTTGTTACAGGCTCTGGTTCCTCCTCTACTGGTTTTGCGGACTTGCGTTTTTTGGATGCTTAAGAAACACACGAATTAGCCCACTGTACTGTAACCAATGCCAAAGGTCTAGTAATTATTACCTTTATTTTCCTTTACCGGAGTCACTTTCTTTTTCTTGGCAGGCCCTGCTTCTTCTTCCGCTTCGGGAGTTCCTGCCATAACCGCATCACCCTCTTCATCTTTGACTATAGTAAGAGCTTCATTGTCACTTTCTGCAGTGTCCTTATCTGATGAATTCTTCTCTTCCTCTTTCACAACATCCTTTTTAGGAGCCCTGAGCTTCGTTTGTTGCTGCACAGGGGGCTTTGTTCCAGCGGGCAAGGTAAAGAACCTCCTAAATGCACGATCATACGTCAGAATATACAACCAAGCGAAAATTTTCAATCCGGCAACAACCGATGGATGAGAAGCTCAGAGAGAGAGACCACACCCCAAAGTTAGCTGTTTTTTAACATACCCGAGAGTAGCTTGTTTTGGCGGCATGTTTCCAATTGCTGGTCTAGAGATTTCTGCTAGTAGGAAGTTTCGGCGTAATACACGAGTGACGGTGCTTGCACGCGAGAATTGAAGGATGGTTCCGTGCAGAGCCACAACGAAGATGGAGGGTGTGGGCTTCAATAGGGTGGGCGAGGGTAAAGGTTGCGCGGGTCGGCGTGGGGGTCATGTGAGAGCAGACGCGAATCACTGGATAGAGTAGTGAGGGGGTTGGTCGTTGTGAGTTGACGCGTTTCTGGTGCTACAGGACGCGTGAGGTTGGTGTTTCAATTAACACTTTTTTTCTCTGCGCCTTGGCGTTTTTGAGTCAGATTTTAGAATTGATTCCAGAATGAACGAGATGCCAAACCTAGTAGAGATACCTAGGTGTTTTAATCCAAAAGGAAATCTAGGACTTCCATATATCTCCTAGCCAGGGTACAGAAATACCAAGTACAGTACTTGAGGACGATACCTAGACAGGTAAAAATTCAGCCCAGTGCTCTGGAGCAACGGAAAAACATAGAGTACATACACTATCAAACCCTACTACAAGATCCGCCCTATCAAGGATCACTTGTACCCAGATCTACTAAATTCTCCTAAAACACGCAGCACACCATGGTACCGGTTTCTGTATAACTCCGATCATCTTCTAGGCAATGTATACCAGGCTAATATTCTACCATTCGTCAGCTAGTATTACCTAAGCTCTCACCTATTTATACCATCAGCCCGTATAAATATATGACTCGGGTAATCTCCATACACCTCCATACACCTCAACCTACTGTGAAAGTAATAATTAATCCATAAAAAAATATGAGGCTGCCTAGTTACATATGAAATGTCATATTAGCTCTCAATATGATATCCCATAGCAAGTCCACAGCCCCTTAGCTGCTGCCTGACTGTGTTTCCTCTCAACTCTCTGTGAACAAGTTTCTACCAATCAAGTCATAAATCTCCTGGAGCCTGAAAAACCTAGTCGCTGTCATAGCTTGTCACTCGGGCTGGACATTCAAAGCTGCACTAAATAAATGCAACAAGCAGCTCTTTTTGAAGACTCGGGATCTGGAATATCGATCATGACCCCAAGCGACGCGCGGAGCACAACCGGAATTGGAAACCTAGGGTGATACAGCATACCCACCCCACGAGAATAGCGGAATTCCGCGCCGGAAAGAGATCATATATATGTATGGTATGCTCTCGCTTAATTGCTTGTTTGACCAGGCTACAGCTCTATGATAGATAACAACGAATGCATCGCTAGCTCCCGAGATTACTCGACTCCTTCCTTCCTTCTTCACCGGCAAGTAGTGGAAACGAGTATGCCTTACCTGCCTACTTGAATTAGACGAAATGAGTTAACTGAAGGATTTAACGCTAACGGTACCCCACGGGATGAGCTCTGCATACTGTCGATAGCTAATCTGCCGTGTGGGGTACTCTCTATGCTCGTATTTTTTAATTTTTATTTGGAAAAAACCATCAATTTCATTCCAGGTCGAAACTCTGGTCCTCGGATTAAAAGAAATGCGGGGTACAATATGCCCAAGACACAGCTGCGCACCTTCGTATCTCAGCCTGAATATGGTCTGCGTCGGCGAGGCTGGACGACACCACCAAAAGATACGGCGCAGTCTCAGAGCCAAGGAGACATCTATAATCACTTGGCCAAAAAAAGCGTTTATATAACCGGATGGGGCTGCCTGTATCTTGTGCCCATCTGGCGCATATCGTATGTACCCCGCTTGATTTTCAATTTGAAGAGACCCCCGGCGGAGTTGAAACCGCCGTGAAAATGAAGATATCACATCAGATTCTGCGAGAGTGGCTTGGAGATGTATAGTTCACACACACACCGCCAGGCCACACACGTACCATCTTAATGCACGAGTCAGACTACAAGAGTAGAGGATTCGTAGATATATGTACATATGTACAGGTTAGGCTATGATTCCTCGTACTATTTTCATAAGGGACTGAAAGATGCTATGTGCATACATGTAGTTTAAGCGCCTCTAGGGTTATATATGGCGTGCGGGGTACATATAAGTGCAGTGGGAGTCAGTTTACGTGATTGACTCCACGGAGGTCTTGGTGTTAACACCAAGTGTATCAATATCAGATTATCAATATCAGATAGAGTCCGCGGAACGTACCAAGCCACGCACACTAGAAGCCAGAACCTCTAATCAAACATGTGATTAACAAGGCCTGGTGCATCATGATCTGTAGATAACGAAGTTTTTGAGCCTCAATCAGCGGGACTGAGTTAGATATCGTCATCAATGTCACTTCTTGGGACCTGCAGAAACGAGTATCTCGGGCCTGCAAGCCAGCCTACAGGTCTAGTTTTGAATCGTACGGCATATTCCGTGGCGAATAAAACACTGTGCCACAGTGCTGTTTCCACGGCAACAGGGTCCAACAGGGTGTGCACGAGCCAACCACAAGCTCAAAATGAGGAGATGGGTTGCTATCTGGGCGGGGCAGCAACGCCCGGTGCTGCAGGGCCCGATGCCCTTCTGTGTCATTTCGTTCAGAGATGGAGCAAACAAACCGGACGATACCAAACAAAGAAACAAAAATCAGATAAAGCCGGTGAGGCGCATGTGTTCAGAGCAGGCTCCCGGACTAGCCCGCTCGTAATAAAAAGAACCCCGCCCGCCTCTACTCTCATGAGCTCTGATGTAGAGATATATGTAACCAGGTATATGCGTAGCAGATTGCACTTGGCCTGATCGGACCCGAAATTACCGCCGAGGTTTCTCTTTCCGGGTGGTAGGATGTGACGTGTCTGTGCTGAGAAGTTCACGGACTCACATGATGTTGACCAGTTCGGTCTTTCTTGCTCGTTCCGGCATCTCCAAGAGAACTTTTGTTGATGGTCGTCTTGTCTTCCTGCAACCCAGAAAAAACGTCTGTATTGTGTGTGGGGAACTACTATGTCCTTGGATAGGGTGCATTGGGGCTGTCTAAAATGGTGAGAGGTTGAATCAGCTGGTGGAGGCAAAAGTGTTTCCAAAGCAGAGGAAAAGTGATGGTGGAGGATCGTTGGCTGGCAGGCATGTCATCTTACCGGTGCTTTCTGAGGTGATGGAGGCATATCTACGAGTACTTTATGATACCGGGCCATGTCTATTATGTACCCACCTATCGCATAAACAAATGTGTAACGTTCGTTTTACTGTGCGGAGGGAATGTGTGAGCAGGAAGAGGAGGTTTCCTCGGCATCGTCAGACCGCCCAACCCTGCATATATCCCCCCTGTCAAACACATCCACACGAGATCAGGTAAACCCCACCACTGCATTGCCTCCGCCTGTTCCTCCAATCCCCTCTTTTAGAGTCTCCTCTGCTCTTACATACTCCTCCCCTCCCCCTCACTTACTGGCTCAGTTCTCTGCGTTCTGCAACTGGTTGTCTTTCCATTTCCCTTTTCTCAGGCCTGCATGTTAATTGCTGCTACTCTTGGAAGGTATGTGACCATTTCCTCTGTGCTGGCTAAATCATTCGTCCCCTAGCCCGCATTCATCATCCCTTTTGTCGGTCTTCCTCATCTCTGTGCTCAGATTTTGACTCGTTCACTTGGTCCACCATCTACATCGTGCATTTCTGATGTCACTGGTATACCAGTTACCAGTAGGACCATCCCGCTAACCGGCCTTGGTATAGGAAACTTGCAATCCCTCCAAAGGATAGAAGAAGGCCAGGAAACGGAACGAAACAAGAAATCTGCTGTCACAAAGCAGGTGGAAGAACTCAAAAAAAAACGCAGAACCACCTTTCAAACCTAACATTTCCTTCACCTTTCCTCTCTCACTTACAATCTATACCTCCGATACCCCTACAACCTCATCAAATATCTCTCTACAATCATGAGTTCTACTGAACCTACGGCTTCCACTGAGAAGGTATTATGCCCGCTTATTCTGCTTATTGCTGTTCAAACTAATATATGGGATTTGCATCTAGCCTATCCTCGAACCTCTCTCTACCTCCACCGAACACGCCGACTTCCTTTCAACAGAGGTTTCGGAAAACCCATCAAAAATACAGCATGCAAAGAGCATAGGCACAACTACACCTGAGGTTGAGGGGGAAGAACAGGAGCTTATTGCTACTGTAGAAGACTATCCTACCACTCCCGTATCGGCAGTGGATCCTAAATCTAGTTCTGTATTACAGTTGACGGAAACCCCGGAGCCAGAGAAAGAAGCACCCCTACCACCATCATCATCATTAGAGCTATCCCCCTCTCTCAACCTGAAAGAAGCCGAAGAAAAGGCTCTCCCTGAAGCAACCCCGCTGGAGGCAGCGCAGCTAGAAGCTCACGAACCAAAGCTAGAGGCCGAAGCACCATCAGTTGAAGCCAAAGATAAGCAACTTCCCAAGGAGGAAGAGGTGAATGAGGAACCCTTATCCTCCGAGAGTGAGAAGCCGCTAGAGACAGCCACAGCGACAATAGAGCTTTCACATGCCGGAGAAGCTTCGGAGGAAGTAGGAGCGGAGGACAAGCTGCTTCCCAAACCCGAGAAGAGTGCTCTAGGCGAAGCAGATACACCTTCAGAGACGAATGAGAATCCTCTACCCGAAATCACTAAAACATCAGAACCCGAGAAGCACATCCCTGACTCTATACCCTCTCTCGAACCCGAATCTGGAGCATCGGGACCCACATCTGAGGGCGATAAGCCCCTGATAGAAGAGGTGTCTAATGTTGAGGTTGAGGGCGCTACTCCCAAGCCTTTACCTCAGGATTCCGAGATTGTTCACTTGGGTGATAAGTCAGAAGAGACAACCAAGGCTTCTACAGATGATTTAGAGTCCAAAGGGGCAAAAGAAACCGCCGTCCAGGAAGAGGGGACCTTCGCTGAGATTAGCACAACTTCAGCGACCACCGACGAAATTCCTGCACTCAGCGAGCCAGAACCTCAACCTGTTGTAGAGTTAGCCGGGACCCACACGGAGCCAGAAGTGACCAAAGAAACTCTGCCAGAAACAGTCAAGGAGGGTACAGAGGAGCCTCAAACATTACTAGATGTGGATGAAGTTCCTAAAGCTTCAGAAACAACTGAAGTTGTAAAAGAGGATTCGGCAGCTGAGAAGACGCACGGAGAAGCTACCCCCGAGCCAGCATCAACGGAGACCCATAAACCAATTCCCGAAGTAGAGACGGCAGAAGCGGAAGCAGTAGGACCTAATGTCTCGTCTAATGAATTAACCCCAGAAGTTGAAGAAACATCGACTACTGAGGAGATCGTGCCTTCTGGGCAGACGGGTACTATTAAAGACACCCCAGAGCCAACATCTGCTGAAGAAACTAGTGGGGGGGAGGTCCTAGCTGTCGAGGACAGTTCCGCTACTGAGAAAACTCCTACAATTGAGAACCCACTAGCTTCCAAAGAAGATTCCACACCGGAGACGGAAGAAGTTGTAGCTGTAATACCTGAAGCCTCAGCTGAGGAGGAAGCCTCATTAGCCAAAGAGGTATCAGAAGTCGAAGGAACATCCGAGTCAAAGCTTGAGGCAATTACTGAGCCTATAGTATCTGAGCCTACGGCTTCAGATGAATCTGTAACGCTTGACGAGTCTCCTGCAGCCAAGGAAACCGTAGCTACCTCTGAAACTCCAGTTACCAACGAAGCTTCAGAGGCGGTTCCTGAAGTAGAATCGACTGTCGCAGAGGCCGAAGCTGTTAATAAAACACCCACCCTTGAGGAAAAGTCTACTATTGCAGAACCTTCGACTACCGAGGAGCCCTTAGTCATTCAGGACAAGCCAACTATTGATCAAGAGTCAGTTCTTGATGACTTAGTGGTTGGGGCTGTATCAATTGAGGAAGTAGCGGCTGTTGAAGACGAGCTAAAAAGGGTTGAGCCCAAGGAGGAGGCAACTAGCTCATCTGAGCTTAAGGAGGCTGTTGTAGCGGAACCTGTGTTTGAAGCTTTTGATGGGACACGAGAAGCTGTAATTGAGGAGCCTCAAACAGAGAAAGCAATCGCAGCTGCAGAACAAGATCTCGATAATAGCGCCCCAGCTCCTATCACCGATGTTACA
Source organism: Verpa conica (assembly GCA_033030425.1). Classification (NCBI taxonomy): domain Eukaryota; kingdom Fungi; phylum Ascomycota; class Pezizomycetes; order Pezizales; family Morchellaceae; genus Verpa; species Verpa conica. The sequence goes on along the minus strand of JAUFSD010000010.1, from coordinate 1,621,178 downwards.
CCCCTAGAAGTGAAGCCCAAGGAAGACAAACATTCTGAGGAACCCAAGGTAATAGTACCCTCATTACCTATAATAGTTTTTACTAATATATGTAGGAGTTGGAGAATGTGGAAGCAGTACAGAAACTCCCGGGGGAGGCACCTCTCAAAGACCTTGAAGCTATGGCCGAACCATCTACGGAGAAAAAAATCGCCGAAGAGCTGCCTATTGTTGAGCAAGCGCCAGAATCGAATCTCACAGTCGAAGAATCCTCCTCAACAAAAGTTGAAGCAGAAGAAATCAAGGGTGAACCGCCGCTTGAAGATCTGGCTACTGTAGCAATTGTGTCAGAGGATGGCCCAGAATCGCAAGAGATCTCCCAGTCTGTAGAGGCCCAAGCCGTTGAGGGAGAGCCAGTCACAAAGGATGTATCGATTGGCGAGCAAGATGTTCTCGAGGAGGCTCCGGGTGTTGAACAGAATGAAGAGCCTGTTAATGAAGTCGTGACTACAGAGGAGGTAGTGCCTCTGTCAGCATTTGAGACCCAAGAGGAAGCGCAAGAAGAGGTACAAAAGGTGCCTGAGCCTGTCGAAGGGTCCGAGGTGAGAGAAATTCACTTATTTGACTGTTCTTTTCAAATAAGATTAGATTCTAACTTGAGTTATAGGTGAAGTCAGTTGAGCCTGAAAATACTACGGAAGATGTTGCGCCAGCTGTTACTGTCAAGGAAGAGCCTGAGGTTCAAGAAAAAGAGTCTCCCGCCGAGGCTGCAACAGATAACCAGGATGAAACCCCAGAAGTTCCTGTGGAGGTACCAGAAATTGTTGTGGAATTGACTGCCAAAAACCAACCAAGTCACGGCGATGATCTTGGTCCGGAAGCTACACCTGGACAACAGGATGCGTTCGAGAAGCGTAAGGCTGATGCTGAACCTGATACAATTGTTGTTGTTGAAGAGCCCTCTACTCCCGAGTTCACACCAGTTGATATGACCACTGCTGAACCAGCGCTACCAGAACAGGAGCCAACTGATAAAGGTCATGAGACAATGGCTGAGCAGACTCCTGACGCCGAGGTTCTTGCTGAGGAAACCCCAGTCGCTGAAGACACTCCTACCACCAAGGAAACCTCTGCTGATGAAACACCTGCAGCAGAGGAAGCCTCTGCTAAAGAAGATCCTGTTGTTGAGGAGATCCCTGCTACTAGAGATATTCCTACAGAAGAGACTCCAGCTGTTGAAGAGACCCTTGTAGTTGAGGAGGCTTCTAATGTTGAGGAGACTTCTAATGTTGAGGAAGACGATGCTATAATTATCAGCCACGACGATGCAAAGCCAGAGGACGTCGCTGAAGCTGAGGCCGCTGTGAAGATTCCAGACCCTGTCGATATGACATCAGAAGATACCACTACAACAGAGGTTACCGAACCCCTACCGCTGTCTAGAGAGCCCGAGGAGGAGGAGGAGGAGGCACACAGGACGCCTACACCTGCCCCAGTCGAAGCCGCTTTCATTGAGGAAATCCTTGACCATCCATCTCAGGAAGTATCTATCAATCCACTTCCAGCTTCTGAAACTTTCGGTAATCCAATCGATCTTGCGCCTGGTGAAAAGGTGCCAGATTTTGGCGCTTCATCCATCGATGCGAATGTCAAATTAGATCCTGAGTCTTATGAGAAAGCAGACGCTTCAAATCTTGGTGTCAAGCATGACACGGCATCAGAGGAAGTATTTTCTGTTAACCCTCTACCTGCATTCGAGACCGCAGTCAACCCGATTAACCTTGAGCCCGGAGAGCCTATCCCAGACATTGGATCTGCTTCTATTGGATCCGCAGTTAAATTAGATGAAGAGTCTTACGAAAAGGCCGATGCGTCTAATCTTGGGGTCAAGTCAGAAGCTACTACAACTACAGAACCCCAAGAGTTTTCTGTCAAGCCACTGCCTGCTTCCGAAACTACTGGGAACCCCATTGAACTTCAACCGGGTGAGCCGATTCCTCAAATAGGATCTTCTTCAATTGAGTCCAATGTAAAGCTAGACCAAGAGTCCTATGAAAAGGCAGATGCCTCGAACCTTGGGGTTAAACCTGAGGCAGGGTCGGAAGAATTTTCTATAAATCCTCTTCCAGCTTCGGAGACTGCGACAAACCCAATCAACCTTCAACCTGGAGAACCTGTTCCGGAGGTTGGATCTACATCTGTTGAATCAAATGTCAAATTGGATGAGGAGTCTTATCAACAAGCAGATGCTTCCAACCTTGGAGTCAAACCACAGACTGCCATAGAGGCTCTCAAAGAAGTTCAAGAGGTTTATATTGATCCTTTCCCTGCATCTCAGACCCCCGGCAATCCTATTGATCTTCAGCCTGGTGAATCGATACCAAAGGATCAATTGAACACCAAAGCTCTTGATGCAAATGTTAAGCTGGATGAGGAATCGTATGAGAGGGCAGACGCATCGAATTTTGGTGTTCAATCTTCTAATGCCCCTGTCTACACTCAGACTAAGGATGATGGACCTATTTCAGAACTAACAGACAACACCGAGCCTTCTAATGATGCGAATATGGATGGTGTAAAGGAGGTTGACCAGGGTGTTGAAGAGCCTGAGGTTGAAGCCCCTTCCACAATAGGTGAGTTGTGATGTTATTGTCCTTATGCAAAGACTATCCTGACAGTTACAGGAGAAGCTTCTGAAGAGACCAGGGATACTGAGCCTGAAGCATCTTCTGCAGCTAGTGCAGTTGAGCCTGGCCTCTTTGTCGACAAATCTACTGGAGAGATTATTGCTCCAACAGATTCTGAATCGAATGCCGGTATTATTGCTGCTTCTGTTCTTGGTGGTGTTGCCGCCCTGGGTGGTGGTGCAGCAATCATTGCACTTACCTCCGAGGATGATTCTTCGCCTTCAGGGACTACCGACAATAAGGCAGCCAAAGAGCCTACTGGGACTGATAAAAAGCAAGCAACTGATAAGCAGGTGGATGAAGAACTCATCATAGAGCCAGCTCCTCAGACTGCTCCGTCACAAGTTCATGGGGCGGTAATTCCAGAAGCAGATGTTAAGCAACTTCTTGAGGATGCCGACACCTCAGCAGCCCCCGCAATTGTTGTTTCATCCCCCCCAACCTCCCCCACCGTAGGAAAGCAGCAAGATGAAGATCGCACTGTAGAGGTCATTGAACCTACTCCAGAAATTGTGATTGAAGGCTCGACGCCAAAGGCAGTCGGGCGAGAATCAGGTGAGATATTCTCTCACCCGGTGTGGAACCAATCAATTACCCCTTTCTTACACTACTCCTTAGAAAACACCCCCGAAGGTGTCAGACGAAGACTTGCCGAGTCTACTTCACTGAGCCGGCCAGTTAGCAGTGGTAATGATACCATGTCAGCGAAGCAGCAAAAGAATATTATGCGCACTTTCTGGAATCTTCTCCTTTTCAATTGGCTTGGCGGTCTTGGAAGGGTATTTGGTTTTGGGAAAAAGAAGTCTCAAAGGGCTACCCAGTGAGTTTGGAGGAACGAATCTGTAGAATGGGAAACTAGGTGGGTACACGGGTTAGAATAGCTTTCGGTAGTAGCTAGCGGCTAAGATATTTAGTGATTGTTTTGTCGCATTTCCTTCCGTTGTTTCTTAGTATCATTTCCTTCTGCTAACTGTAAGGTGTGTATTTTACGTCTTTGTGGAGGTCAGGCAGTCTTGTGCATTTATTTCTTTTCTGGGATACCTTTTCTTTAAATTCTAGTTTCTCAATGGTATGGATAGCACTCACTTGTGTCGGAAACTTTCAAGGGTATTTTCATTTTCATTCCATATGCGAGTGTTTTTTAATGGAATTGATACTTTCGGGTTGCGTTTCCTCTTTAACGATTAATGAAATGAAATATAAATTCTTCAGATCAAGAGATTAAACCAAGTACTTGTGATTAATTCAAAGAGTTGCCTGGCTAGTTAAAAAGGAGAGCAAGCTGGTCTACTCCCTCAGATCAGACATATGGAATGATAGTGATGCGAGCATACTTGATGTTGAAACAACCACCGGAATGATCAGGTTGGTCAACATTTACAATCAAAACAGGAAAAACGGCAGCAAGTGGTGTGCCCGAAGAATACCAGCAGAAGTGTGGAGAGCAGAGAGAGTTGTGATACTTGGGGACTTTAACGCGAAAGCCAAAGAGTGGGACAGCGGGTGCGCCAAAAATAGAGAAGGCAGACGGATTGTACACGAAATTGCCAGAAGAAGAATGTCTCTTTTGAATGAAAGAGACAGATTTACATGGAAAAGGAAGGAGTAAGAGTCAGTTCTCGATCTGACGTGGGCCAGCGAATCCATTCTTCCTCTCTGCAATTGGAAATTACTACCCGGTAGTGGCGTAGGTTCCGACCATGCGGCTATCGGCCTGGAAATCCAGCTAAAGATTGAACGGATAGCAGACCCACTTAGGAATCAAGTGTGCCTCAAAGAAGTTAACTGGGACAAGTTTAGAGAAACTGTACAAGAGAAAGTTGATGTCGCAGGCGAACAGTGGGCCACAGTCGCAGAGGAAAAGGACGTGGACAAGATGGCGGAAATGATAGAAGAGTGGATCAGAGACACACTCACCCAATATGGAAAGAAACGGCGGGTTGTGTGGAGATCGAAAGTGTGGTTTGATGATCAAGTGAAAGAAGCAAGGAAGAAAGTCGCCAGAGAAGACAGGTGGAGGAAAAGAGCTGAGAGGAGAGAGGAAAATCAGGGAGAGTGATTACGCAGGCTTGCTTTGTGGAAAGTGGTTAGAAATAGCTATTTTAAACTTATCAGGAACAAAAAGAAAGAATCTTGGAGCAAGTTTATAGCTGAAAACAGAGGCAAAGACATGTGGAGAGTCTGGAAGTGCGTTAACAAACGGAAGACGGTCTACACCCCAAATTTGGTAACAGAAACAGGAGTGTGCACCTCCTTCGGGGAAAAAGAGAAAGCCTTTTATTTGGCCTTCTTCCCAGAAGTGAACGAGGATGTTGCCCCCCAGACCCAAGCTAGCAATAACAGACTTTTAGACATCACCAGCGAACAGATTCGGAATGGAGTTTGCAAACAGCCCAGCAAAAGAGCCCCAGGGCCTGACGGCATAAATAGCGAAGTCTGGAAAGAGTGCTGGCCAGTTCTGGGAGGAAAAGTTGAGGAGTTGGCAAGGACGTGCCTGAGCTCTGGCAAACACCCGGAAGTCTGGAAGAAAGCTGAGGTTGCAGTAATTCCCAAGCTAAACAAAGGCGACTACACAATAACTAAAAGCTACCGCCCAATCTCACTGCTGAGCGTACTAGGCAAAGGAGTTGAGAAGGTAGCTGCGCAATTACTTGGCGAGATAGGAGAACACTCAGACTACAGTCAACATCAGTGGGGAGGCAGAGAGAAAAGATCAGCGGAAGATTGCGTTTTGACAACCCTAGCGTGGAGCGAAGAAAAGAAGCACACTGGCAAGAGAGTGGCCTTGTTTGCCACAGATGTTGCCCAAGCCTTTCCCAACACTCCAGCCAGAATATTGTGCAACAGACTTAGACATCTAGAATGTCTCGAGCCCCTTGTTAGGTGGGTTGAAAGTTTTATGAGCTATAGACAAGTCAGACTCAAAGTGGACGATCAGTCCGGAGAGTGGAGACCGGCACAAACAGGCATCCCACAAGGAAGCCCTGTCTCCCCCACCTTTTTTAATTTGCACATGGGAGCGTTACTGGAGTATCTGGAAAGTTACATTGACACGCAGTACCCCGACGACGCTATTACACCTACTTTTATAGACGATCTTACTTTCGTGGTAGCAGGCGACTCGTGGGAAAGAACAATTGAAATCGCGACCGACTTAATGAAAGTAGCTCGAGAGTGGGGACAAGATAAGGGCATAGTGTTTGACAGAAGCAAAACAGAGTGGGTTAGGTTGTGGTGCCGAGAAGAAAGTGGAAGCGCAGGCACGCTTCAGGAAGGGGATGAGGAGATTGAGGAGAAGAAATGCATCAGGTGGCTAGGAGTCTGGGTGGATAGGAACTTGAGCTTCAAAGAACACATTGATACGAAAATAGCAAGCGGGAAAAGAGCAGCATGGAGTGTACTGGGCCTGATTAGAGGAGGAGTGGGGATCGGCGATTTGAGACAGATGTATGTGGGGTGCGCCAGACAAGTTATGGAGTATGCCAGCAGAGTATGGTGGAAGGGACAGAAAAACATAGCCAGCAAACTCGATCAAGAAGCAACAAGAGCCATGAGGCGGATTGGCGGACACTTCCGCACTGCACCTTCCAAAGCTGTTCAGATCGAGAATGATCTCATCCCAGCCCAGCACAGACTCGACCACAGAAAACAAATGGGAGCCGTCAAAGCCCTTCAACTCCCACCAAACGATATCTGTAGGAGGTGCGCAGAAAAAGCAGCAAGAAGAAGAGGAGAGCCAGAAGATCAAGAGTGGCGGGAAAATAGAAGGAGAAGAAATGCACAGCAAGTGCACGGCGTTGGGAGAGAAACCCAGGAACTAGTCAGGGAACTGGGAGTAAGTATTAACAAAATTGAAAAGTGGAAGAGAATACACAGAAAAGAACCAAATTGGGAAAGAAAAGTGCGTAGAGAGATTGAAATTGATATTAGAAGAGATTGCGAAGAGGAGAGAAGGAGACAGATGGAGAGAACAGAGAGGGAAAATGAGATTATTGTATATAGCAACGCAAGTAAAGGGGAGGGAGGAGTTGGAGCAGCAGTGGTGAGGATTGATCTGGATGGTAGAGAGGTGAAAAGTGAAAAGTATGGACTGGGCAGGAACATGGAGATCGGGGATGCAGAGATGGTAGGCATCAAGAAGGCGGTGGCTCTTGGCACACGAACAGCAATTAGGTTACGCCGGAAGGTCGTCACCGTACAAACGGATAGCCAGTACGCCATCAACCGAACCGTCACAAGGGAACCCAGCAAAGGAGAGATGGTAGCCGAAAGTATTAGATGGGAGTGCGACCACGCGAGACTAGCCGGCATTCAAATCAGACTTGAGTGGGTGAAAGCACACATCGGAGTTCAAGGCAACACCCTCGCAGACACCCTTGCCAAAGAAGCAGCGTCGGAACGACCGTGCAGGGAAACCTTCACATCCTTTGCCTTTTTAGAAACATCATCTCGGAACAAAGTTATTAATGACTGGGAAAGCGCGTATCAGTTAGCCAGAAGAAGCGGAGCCAAGGGGATAGGAAGACAGTACACAAACACCCCTCTCACCAGACACAAAGCAAGGTTCCCGAATAGCGAACGAGAAGCCAGGACCATTACAACCAGACTGCGAACAGGACACATAGACTGTGGCAGTTACCTTCATCGCATAGGGAAGCGTCCAACACCCAGCTGCGCGTGCGGACACCAGGTCGAAACGGTTCAGCATGCACTGGTTGAGTGTCCGCTTACCCAAAGCAGACGAAGAATAATCCAACGCGAGCTCGGCAGCCCAGACATCCCCGTTACCCTAGATGATATTTTATACCCTGCAGAGGAAAAGAATTGGACGTGGGGAGCGTTGATGTGGAGAGAATTCAAAAGGAAAAGCAGAATAAGAAGAGTAGAAAGAGGAGAAATTAGAGCAGAAGAGGTAGAGGACCGAGAACGGGAAGAAGAATGGGGATGGGGCGACATGTGGGAAGAAGCGGTGAGCAGCATACAAGGAGGAATTGGAGACGCAGAAGAGGAATAGAAGACGAAGGGGCAAAGGCGCTAGTTTACTTGTGTTTACTGGTTTTGTTTTATGTTTATTTTTGTTTTATTTTTATTGTTGTTTTTATATTGTGGGTTGGATTTTAGTGCGGGTACCATAACCTAAGGGTTGCATGTACTTAAATGATAAATTCATTCATTCATTCATTCGTGATTAATTCAAATAATATCAACCAGCCGAGTGATATACCATGATACTGGCAGGGTAACCCTGACGTCAGGGCTCCCCGTAATCTAGCTGAGCTTAGCCCAAATTTTGTCCCCTGACGAAATCTCAGCATCTCATCTTGCAACGTCTCCTGAGAACAACTCCTACAGCTGTATCATCTTGGACCAGACAATACATAGCTACTGGTCAATTCAAGCAAATCTAGAATTCATAAAACTTCTCCATGTCTCTCCCACCGTCAACAATCAGAATCAAGCGCAAGCTTGACGAAGCTCCCGTTCAAGCCCTCTGTACTTCCCCTCTCGCTTTTACCTAGACGGCACAAATTCTAACTTCTTTTCCTCTAGATGTCGACCGCTCAGAAACGAAGCGCCAAAAGGTTAAAAAGGACTTTGTTTTCCGTCTTGCCCGTACCGTCACTTCTCCTACCGACCCTACACCGCAACCCTTCCAGCCACAGCACTTCCCCCGTCCTAGTGCTAGTGGAATCCCGCAAGTCCGCAGCACACTCACGCCCGCCTCGCGCTCGAGACCAGCTTCACCGAGTATTGGAGTAGCCGGAACACCCTTGGCTTCGCGGACCCCTTCTCCGGGCCATGGAATCGGGCCCCTTCCACCTGGGTCGAAGTTGGCACTTGATACGAGTGGTGCAGGGTCTGTAAAGAGGACAAAAACGAGGGTTCCGCTGAGTGCGATCGCAAGAGGGGACTCATACACAGGCACTACTAATGCTGATTCTCCGGCGGCTCTCACACCTGCTGCTCAGGTAGATGAAAAGAAAGCCTCGGCTGGTGCTCGTCCGGGATCATCTGGTGATAGTGAGGGTCCTGTTCGACAGGGCACGTTCGGGAGTGATAAAACGCACTCTTTGTCATCGAGTCCGACTAGTACTAAGCCAGTGCCTTCCCCGAGCACAACAGCGAGCAAGCGTAAAGCTGCGGCTGCAGTACGGAGGTATCACCTGGCAAAGCGGCTGCGGATAAAGCATCCTCACCCTTATTCGAGCGCCGCGACACGCCGCAGTGCCATTTTTATCAGGGAATCCTCAGAGCCTCTTGATGAAGATGCTCCAATGGAACCGGATATGGAGATGGAAAAGGTAGTAGAAAAAGAGGAGCCTACCAAAACTCGGAAACGCCCCCGAACGCACCCAGAAGAAAAGAAACGGATTGAGGAAGAGAAACGAAAAGCCCAGCTGGAGAAGGAAAAAGAAAAGGAGCAGGAAAGAAAGTCCAAGGTTAAGTTTGAGGAGCAGCCAGAATTGGATCCTCTCACTATGGCTATGCAGAATATGGTGTTTGAATATCTCAACTCCGAGAAAAACGACGGTATCCGCAACCTCCCTGCCTCATCAAGAGGAAAACCCAAGAGTAAGATGCAGGATAAGATTGGAGGTGGTTTAGGAGGGGGCACCTGGAAGGAGGTGGACAAGAAAGAAATCGACGAGGAGCCAGAAGATGAAGAGGGCTTTGTTTATGACGTTTATATCCGTGAAGAAGTCAAGCCAGAGAACAGCAAGAAAGAAGGCGAGGACTACGGCCTTATTATGTAAGCAACTCACCCACTACCTAACGGTGCAAAAGCTAACGGGATAAATTCCAGCATTCACGGAAGTGACGACGAAGAATGGTGGTACGAAGGTGATGACGATGTCGACAGTGATGACGTCTATGGTAGCGACGACGAAGATAGTAATGCAGAAGACTACCATACTAACGATTACCCTGAAGAGCCAACCTACGACTCTGAAGACGCTGATGAAGTCGATGCATTCGGCGTCTTGGGTAATGACTCTGCTGGTGACGGAGACGATGATGATTCGGATTCGGATTCTGGATTGTTTAAGAGCTGGAAAAACAAACCTCGGAAGGGAGCCGATGACGAGGAATATGATCTCGAGTATGATGAAGATGCGGATGCGGAGGCAGAGGGCATGAGGCGGAAAATGGCGGGGATTTGGGGATATAGAGAAGGTGGAAGGGTTGTTGGTAGGGAGGTTAATAGTGGGGATGAGATGGAGGATTAATAATATGGGGCTTAAGAAGGGAAATTCGGAGTTTCTTTTTCAGAGTTAGGGTGTTGGGTGCATGTGGGTTAGATGTTATGTTTCCTAAGATTTTTGGAGTTCCATGAATCATTGTCTTTCTGCTGTATTAGAGCTTTTGACTGTTCTCTGGCGCGATACCTAATAGATCTTACTACTTAAGGATGACCTTCTAAATGCAGCCTACTAAAGCGCTTTGTACGGTTGAGTAACTGGTCGAGAAATCAATTAGACTAAGGACTAGAATTCTTAGATCCTCCAAATAATGTATATTAAATTCTCTACTAGGGCAGCTAAAACCCGGATTTGATCGCAACATCTGTGGAACACAAGCGAAAACACAGCCCTCTTTTCAGCTTATTGTTTTGAGAGCAATAAAATCTGAACACCTCAAGTTTTCAAAGAGTCTTATCCCATGGCACGTAGCAACGTCTTTTAGAGGGCTTCAAAGCCCTCTGATTTCTTAGCAACCAGCTTTAGCACCCATTACACCCACTTCACCCACCACCCCCACCTCTATTTTCACTTCAAACAGTCAAAGAAGAATCCTGTTGCTACACTATACTAATCCCAGATACATTAAGAGATTCCTACAAGGGGTTTTATCAATTACTGAACAGTAGAAGAATTATGACATTTTTTTTTTTTCGGTTAGGGCCTAGATTAATACTCTACTGGTGTAATAAAAACATCTCCTGGTGAATAGATGTTTCTTATGGGATTCAAGTTCTATATATATCCATTTTTTTTAATGTTTATTGAATTGTTCTGGTTGTTTAGGAAATTAAAACATATAATCCGTTGCTATGGTCTAAATTCCGCTACGCGTGATGGGATATCACCTTTGTATTTTCTGAATTTTCCTAGGTCTAATAGAAGATATTGCCCCCTAAAGGCCCTCTAAATAGAAGGATATCTTCAAAATCATGACTTTTGGTGAAGATTAGTGGTACAACTAACCCAACATTATAAATAGTCTAACACCACAGCAGTGTAGTTGATTGTATCTAAAATTAGAGTAGGTGAGTCTACCTCTTTCTAAAAATCTATGTATTATTTGAAGTATTTTGTGAGTGAATGGGTGTAACTAGGGAGACTGATTTTTGGTGCTCTGGCATATCCCCCCTCCCCCAGACATAGGTAATTAACTATAGCCCTAGTGTATTGAGATATTCTGCCATTATTAAAAACCAAACGCACCATACCTCTACATTGCTAATATTGTCACTTGAAAACCTACTATGATTTAAAGAAAGAAGACTCCATATATTTTATAATTCATTAATTCATTCACGAGAAAAGGAGAAAACTAAGACTACACAGGCGGCTTGATCTAGGGAACACCAAGTATATCACATTTCATACATCGTATAAGCAGAGTGACAAAAAAGAAAAGAAAAGCTTGTACCATTACATGTAACATTTCTCCCAAGACATATATAATTTATTAATCTTCTCCACCACATTATCAAACACCAACACCAACACCAACACACAAAAAAGAACCGAGTGACACCCCATGAATCACCCCGTACACCTTTCCTCCGGAGCTCTCCACTGCAATCCCAAATCCTCAAACAGTCTCTTCTCCGCCTCCACCATAGACTCACCCTTCCTCAACGCCGCATCAACACCACCAGCTCTTTCACCACTCTTAATCTCAAACACGCCCTCACAGGCGAACCTCCAGCCCCTAGATTCGCACCATAGTCTCAGATCCCGCTCGAACGTCGTTGCCCCGGACCAACCCAGTAACGCCGTGGCTGCACACTCTGGCGGCGAGAACACGATATCGACGCGTCTGTGTAGGTTTTTATTCTTGGAGCCTATGAGCCGTGGGGTTCGGTGGGTGATGTCTGTGTATTCTTGTTCTTGCCAGACTATCATGGCTTTTTCAAGGTTATCTGCGCCGCGGTGGGTTGTGTCGGTGGTGGTGGTGGTGGTAGAGGGAGGGGAGGTGCCGAGGTGGAGAGTGTAGGTTATCCAACCTTCTTTCTCGAGGGAGCTGATGAGCTCTTCTATGAACCCTGTGTGTGACTGGGTTGTGTCGGCGTGTGAGAGGAGGACGTCAACGTCGCTCACAGACGTGCTTCCGCGCCGGTATGAGCCGGCGAGAATGTGTGATATTCCCGGTTTGAGTCTTTCAGCGTGCCGTACGATGATCTCTGTGAGAGAGTGTGTTAGTATATAAATGAAGAGAGAGAGTATAGTGTTATACTTGCCTTCTATACGTTCTGCTTCAACTCTGGGTATCTTCTGTTGGAAGTCGTCATAATACTTGACTCCGATCTGCTGAACTCTTGTAAGTTCTTTCCAACCGTACTCGACCACGTCATCGAGGGTTTTCCACCTCTTTTCGAACCACATCTCGCGGGCGGTCTTGGGCCCAATGCCCCAGATCGAGTACAAGAGCTTGAGCCCGGCAAGGTTCTCGTTTTGCTCGAGTTGGGTCACGGCGGCGATGGTGCGTTTCTCGGGGTCGGTGTGGGAGTGGAGCCATTCCTTGAACAGGGAAGAGATCTTTGTGCTGCACCCGGGGAGAAGAGTCACTTCGGAGGGAGAGGTGAGAGGGTGTGGGTACGCTTTGAGCACTGCAATTGCTGTGGAGTATGCTCGGGTGCCAACATCGTCTGAGGTGAGAATACGAGAAAGTCGAATAGTCCTGAGTTGTGCGATGAACAGGTCGTTTGGTGAGCTCTCTGGTGTTGAGCGACAACAAGAGAGTTTAACCTGTAGATATTAATATTTTATAATAATAATAATAAAAGAATATAAAATACATACTTTTCTTTGGACCCACTCCGGCATATCTCTCAACCCTCTAACGGCCCTAACGACCTCTTCATATTCTGGAGTACTAGGTCTCACATCCCTCTTTGTTTTTGTTTTTTTCGATAACGCAATGATCCCCTCCGTCGCTCTACGGGCCTGTTCCTCCCTCCCAAACCTCGACCTCCCAGCGTACTCCACACTCTCCTCCGCGTCTCTTCGGGCCCGTTTCAGGATGCCCCTGCGCCGCTCCTCGTCTGCAGGGGCTTTATCAGACCCAGGCGATGGTGTGAGCTCCACAGAGGTGACAGTTGCAGTGTACACGGTGTAGTCCTCGATAGGCAGTAAGCACCCCGCCTCAACGCTCTCGGTGAACCATTTGAGCTTCACGACGCGAACCGGGGGCCCGCTGCGAGAAGTGGGCTCGTGCGATAATGGGGCGGTCTTGATCCCGCGGCCGCGGAGCTCAAAGTCGCAGCGTCTGGCGGTGTTGATGTCTGCGAGGAAGAGACTGGCGGCGGTGGGGGTGGGTGTTAGTGGGCAGTTGTGGGAGTGGAGCTGGGATGTGAGTGTGCTCAGCCTGGTGGGGGAGAGGTGGGTGGGTAGTAAGAAGGTGGGGGAGAGGTGGGAGAGATCCAGTGCAGCCATAGGGAGAGAGAGAAAGAGAGAGGGGGAGTAATCAAGCAGGGTAGAGGTAAATGAATATATTCTATGTGAAAGGTTAGAGTCTTGATAAAAGGAGGTGGAGTGGATATATACAAGCAGAGGGAACAAACGTCATTGTAGGCCTTAATATCATCCTCTAAAGCGCTCAGACGGTGATAACCAACACGAAGAGGGCACAGGCCGTCTTGGGCCTATTGGGGGAGGGTAAATAATCGCCATGTAGCCGTAGGTGCCCGCTGTCAAATGAGTTGGCCTTCTAATTGGATACGGCCCAGCGCCACTGCCCCAGACAAGAACCACGATGTGAGCTGGTGAGTCCCGTGGTGCCTATCGCGGGGGGGCTTCTGGCGAGTAATAATCGCAGGATTCACGTGACTCTTTGTGGGAATATCTTCTATTATCTTGTGTGGGTATCAGCTATGTATCTAGTCCTATGAGCAGGTCTGTGATGGTCTCTTATTCAGATTAGTGTGGTGGGCGAGCCTCCAGGTGCCCGGTTTAATACTTGTCAGGGGTTCAGTCTGTCTGCATGCGCCGGCCCGCGCAGGTAGGGGGTGGATTCTCGGGTTTTGTGGGGGGGGGGGGGGAGGGAGTAAGAAGAGTTTTTTATATCTTATTTTACTATTTATTTTGGGAGGGGAAGAGACGTCTAGAAAACTCGCATCTTGATCATTTCCGGGTGCTCCTTCTCTTATTGCTGATGTGTGGGACATAATATACAGTAATAGGTACCTTTATTCCAAGAACGGTCATCAATCACCCCGTCGTAGAAAACTATGGTATGTACTCCCCCCCTGTAGTTAAATAATTTATAAAATCTAGTAAAGTGTATAGATACATGAGGATTCCTGTGATTACTGTTCCTACAATAGCCTATAATAATGTAATACCCCGTCTACCAAGACTCCACCTTACCAGTACACCGGGTCCACCGAAACATAACTGATACACCCACATTCTCAACCGCACTCTATACCCTCCACAAAAACATTACAACCCCTAGAAATCCTACTCATCTACGACTGGAAATATCCCTAATAATCAAGATAAAAATATCTGAGCCCATCTCGGCCGACAATTATCACACTCACAGGCACCGTTTGTGGGTGCGGTATGCAGCTTACCGAGATGTACCGATCTCCCAGTAGAGAGAGAGGTCTTTGAGGCAGTCGGCGGCCTTGGAGGCGAGTGTTGCGCTGGTAGGTACTGTTGGAGGGGTGGTTGACGAGGGTGGTGTTGGGGTGTGTAAAGAGATGGTTTTTATAAAGGATTAATAGGTGTGTTTAAGGTATGATAACTCAAGGGGTGAAGATTAGATTTTTGTGTATGGATGATATTGTGTTATCTTTAGCTTGGAGTCGGTCCGTAGCTTCTCTAGTAGCTGGAGGAAGGGGCTGAGGTTCTGTGTCTGATAGAGATGAGAGCGGGTGTCGTTTTTGGTACCTGTAGAGGCCGCTTTGGACGGTTTCTGAGATTTGTGCAGTGGGTTTGTGGTATTATAATATTTTTACAAAGTTGTGTTGGTGCGTTTTTTGACCTTGAAAGTCGCACCTTGATCATTTCCATGCTATTTGTTGATTCGTTTCTAGGGTTCTTCCCTAGAGGTAGGTCTGGGCGACTGGTTATAGATTACTGTAGTAGTTATGCTTAAACGATTAATTGAAGATCAATGTGTTTCTATCATGTTTAAGCAAAGGAGTTGAAGCATACTGTCAATAGGTTAGGAGCTGACAGGAGGATCCGTATTGGGGCATTAAAGATATACTAGACTGTGATAAAGACCCTGCCTACAACTGCGAGTTGTAGATATCCTGATAGTAAACAGACATTTATGCTATCACCATCCCGGTGATGAGTCTCTTCAGAGTAGTCGTGTCATTAGTTTATACGCTGGGATTAACACCCTGAGTTATTTCATCATGACCAAGACCCGATACACATTTACACTACGGGATACACTAAATCATGTAGTTACTGCACATCCTTTGTCTTGACACAAACCCCCATGCGCTCCCTCACCGGGTCTCACTCGACACCAGCATGCCATGAACGGATGGGAATGAACCAGCTCCATGTGCCTATCCATAGACAGACATGACAATACAGACACCACACTACTCCCATCAATGGCAAAGGTGAAAAAGAAAAAAGAAAAAAAGAAAAGTTCCACTCCACTCAGCTGATCAGGCTTGGCGAATTCGGGAACGCGATATATGATGAGTAATCTGAACGTGTGTTGTGGGTGGGAGAGAGAGAGGAGAGAGGAGATGAGAGATAGAAAGATAGATAGAGATGAATAGAGAGAGATATAGAGAAATATAGAGAATAATCAATTGATACCCCATTGCACTCTCGTTCCCGGTGGTGAATACTTGACGTGATAACACCCACCCTGTGTTGTTCTTCTACTCACACCACCCCTAACCCTCGCTACCATCCATCCTCCGCCGTGATCCACACAACCCCCCCCCCCAATTATTACTATCCCTCCGAACTTTGAACTTCTCTCACCACCACACATACCCTATCACCTTCAATCGTCGCGTCGCAAGCCATCAGCGCTTTAAGCTATACCCCCCCCCCTTTTCTCCTTTCTCACCTCCCCTCCTCCTTCTCACCCCCCCCCCTCATAACGACGCGATGGCCCGCTCCTCCCGCCCTCCCCCAGAGGAGGACGAAGACGAGCAACAGCCCTCAAACGTGCTCCAATTCAACGACCCCCTCTCGTGGAAAGCCGGGAAACCCATCCCTACGGGCACGCTCATCAACAGGCTCAAAACATTAAGCAAGGAGCTGATCGCGCTCGAACAGGAGGCCGTTGATCGCGACAGTTTGGCGACCCCTGCGAAGGAGTTGGTCTCGGTGGGGCTATTACAGCATAAGGATGGTGGTGTGAAGGCCTATGCGGCGTGTTGTTTGGCGGATATGTTGAGGTTACATGCGCCGGATGCGCCGTATACTGCAGTTCAGTTGAAGGTGGGTTCTTTTTTTCCTTCTCTCTCTCTCTCTTTCTCTGTTCTGCTTTTTTTTCTTTCTCTTTTTCTTCTTCCCTTTTATAGATACGCGATGGGTTCATTACGCGAATTATATATCATTTAATGTAGAATTTGATGTTTTTTTCTCTTCTTTTCTTTTTCTTCTTTCTTTTTCTCCCTCTCTGTCTCGATCGCTACATGTATTCTATTCCCCCCCCCCCACAACAATCTAACACTGTATAGGATATATTCGAGCTCTTTGTTCGCCAGCTCCGTGGTCTCTCGGACCCTGAGACTCCCTACTACCAGCAACACCTCTATCTGCTCGAATCTCTCGCCAGTGTCAAGAGCGTAGTGCTCATCTCAGACATCCCCAATGGCGAATCAATCACCCTCAAAATCTTTACAAGCTTTTTCGACCTCGCCCGTCCAGATGGGCCCAAGAACGTCGAGTACCAGATGACGGATATCCTAATCCAGCTCATCGAGGAGTGCAACTCACTCCCCTCAGAGGTCGTAGACATCATCGTCGCTCAGTTCTTCCGCGCCAACCCCAGCGCCCTCGCCAACATCTCCTCCCGCGGTAAACCCAACACCAAGGAAGTCAAAGGAGGTGTAGCGGTAGGTGGAGGAGGAGGAGCTAGTGGGGGGGGAGCTGGTGGTGTTGGTGTTGGTATAGGTGGAAAAGGAAAAGATGATGGTCAATTAAAATTAGTATCTGCTATACCACCACCCGCATACACTATGGCGAAAGCAATCTGTAACGCCTGTATCGATAAGATGGCCCGACAGATCTGTCAATATTTCTCTGAGGTCATTCTGGACGCTTCGCCTTCATCACGACCGAGGAAGGGACGTCACACTTCAATGAGCCCCGACTCTGACTCTGACGACCCAGAGCTTCATGAGCCCTCCCACGAAGACCTTCAAGAACTCCACAAAGCCCATCTCCTCGTCAAGGAGCTCTGGAAGGCTTGTCCTGCCGTGCTGCAGAACGTGATCCCCCAGCTGGAGCAGGAGCTCCTTGCCGAGAATGCAGAGCTGCGGGTACTGAGTACCGAGACGATCGGGGATATGGCCTTGACTGGTGCGTTTGGCGGGAGTGCCCCAGCTACATGGAAAGCGTGGATCGGCCGCGCAAACGACAAGAGTAGCGCGGTCCGCGCCAAGTGGGTCGAGGCTGCGGTGAGAATCATCAAGGAACGTAATGACTTTATGGCGGTGCAGCTTGTTGATCTGGTCGCTGGGAAACTTAATGATCTTGACGACCGCGTTAGACTCTCTGCGTGTGTTTCTTTAGGAGAGTTGGATTATGCTAGTATTACGACCAAGCTTGGCGCTGACCTTTCTCCGTTTAATACGTATGACCCCGGTATGGGCTCTGGCGCCCCGGCCCGTAAGGCCAAGGGTGCAGATGAGAATACAAAGAATTGGGGTAAGAAGATCTTACATAATCTCGGTGAAAGGGTGCGGGATAAGAAGTTTAGCGTGCGCTGGGAGGGTATGTTTTGTCTTGCGCGTATCTGGAACATGGCCTATGCCGATATTGCTGCGGGTAATGAGCTCATCACGGCACAGCTGGGCTGGATTCCGAGTAAGATTTTGGATACTTTCTATATCAACGATGCAGAAGTCAATGTTCTCCTCGACCACGTGTTGTTTGTTGTCTTGCTGCCGGTGAATTATCCCCCCATTGAGAAGGAGAGAACGGCGGAGAATGGGAAGAACGGGAGAGGCAGGGAGAAGGAGGCGGAGAAGGAGCGGGAAAAGGAGATTGCAGAGGGAGATAAGATTCGTGTGCAGAGACTGTTGGTGCTCGTAAAAGGGCTGGATGTCAAGGCGAAGAAGGCACTATTTGCGGTCCCATTGAGGCAGATTAGTTATGCAAAGGTCATGGATGTGTTTTTGAAGAGTTGTGAGGATTATAATGTAGGTTTCCCAGATCCTATATCTCTAGTTTTTCATATAGACACTCGATGCTAACTATTACTAGGGTGGTGTGTTTGATAATGGCGTTGACGAAGAAGGGGTTAAACACGCCCTTAACAAATTTATAGAATGGCTCTCACAGAAGCTCCCCGACTCCCCTAAGGCTAAAGAAAACCTAATGAAATTCGCAAAACTCCACGACCGTCGTTGCTACCAACTCATCCGCTTCTGCTTCTCCCCTGATTCCGACTACCGTACTGTCGTCAAGGCACTCAAAGAAATCAAGAAGCGCATTTCCGAAGCCCCCGGCACCGCACCGGTCATCATGGAGACTCTCACCCCACTACTGTACCGCGTGAGCCAGCTCATCTACAACAAAAGCCACGTCCCCCACATTGTCGAGTTCAGTCGCACCGACGAAGCTGTTCTTGGCGGCGTGGCCCACGAAGTACTCAAAGAGATGTCCTCCTCGAACCCAGCAGTCTTCAAGGCGAACGTCAAAGCTCTATCCGACCTACTCCAGGAACAATCCTCGACAACCCGTCATGGAGCAGCAGACTCAGGCGCAGTAGACACTCTGAAAGCCTGCGCCGGGTTCGCAAAGTCCTACCCGATGGACATGCCACAAGAGCGGAAACTCCTACAAGCCCTCGTCTCCTTCGCGCTCACGGGGAAACCCCCGGCTGCGGCAAAGCATGCAGTGAGCATACTCATGTACTCTGCAAAGCGAAAGGATATGTACGCTGCAGACCTCATCAAGCGCTGCGTGAAGGACTTTTCGTTCGGCGAGGAGCATTTCCTGGCGAAGCTTGCGTGTCTTGCTCAACTTGTCTTGTTGGCGCCAGAGCAGTGCGAGGAGGAGAATGATAGCATTATGGATATTGCACGGGATGTGCTCTTGAATGTTAGGACTCCGGCAACAGAGGAGGATAAAGCGAATGAGGCAGCCGTCTGGGTTGATGATGATGTGCTGGACGATGAATGTAAGGCGAAGCTGCTGGCGGTGAGGATATTAGTGAATCGGCTGAGAGCACAAACGGAAAAATTGAAGGGATTGGATGATCAGGAGTCAATCAAAAAGACTGTTCCGAAAGCAGTTATAAAGATGTTGATGCAGTTGATTATGAAGGAGGGAGAGTTGAGTAAGGATGGTGATACACCGTGAGTTCTCTAGGTCTTCCTTGAGATGGGAGATAATCTAACGTTGGTGTACAGACGAGCACATAAATCCCGACTACGCCTCTCTGCTGCCCTCTCGCTTCTTAAGCTTGCCTCTCACAAAGTCTACGATGATCTTATTGGCTCTGTTGATTTTAACCATCTCGCCTGCGTCGTGCAGGATCACTGTACTGAGGTCCGTGCTGGCTTTGTCAACAAGGTTAAAAAGTACCTCGCGTCCTCACGTCTCGGGAATCGGTTCTACACAATCATCTTCCTAATGGCGTATGAGCCGCAGCAAGATATGCGAGAAGCCGCCGTGACGTGGGTCAAAGCGAGGACAGCGAGTATGAGGAAGACAAACAGTGGAGGAATCGTGATGGAGGCAGTGTTCTCGAGATTACTGAGCTTGCTAGCGCACCATCCGGATTTTGGGACGCAGGTGGACGATTTAGCGGATTTTGCAAAGTAAGTTTATCTTATTGGGTTTTGCTTTTTTTTGTGCGCGGCTTCCCCCCGAAAAGAACGAAAGAGATGGAGACCTGGTATGAGAGAGTATTTGGAGTAAGAGTGGGGGAGTGAGGCGTTGGGTTCTTTTTTGCACTAAGCCCTCTCTCTCCTACTTCTTCTCCAAACATTTTGCTTTGATGGGGGATGGAAAATCTACTTTAGGGGGGAACAGAGACAGACGGAGCTGATTATAAGTGTGCGCGCCTGGTTCTGTAGATATATCCTATTCTACCTTACGGCCGTCGCAAACGAGGACAACCTTAGTTTGGTCTACCATGTTGCGCAGAGAGTTAAACAATTTAGGGATGGGCTGAGTCCTGATAACAGCGAGGTATGATACCCTTTTCTGTGCCACGAAGCGGCAACTAATAGATACATACGCAACAGAACTTGTACTATCTTTCTGAACTCGCCCAAGCCGTCATCCGCCGTTACGCCGATTATCACCACTGGCCTATTCAAACCTGGCCCGGCAAGATCGGCCTCCCAGCCGGCCTCTTCATGTCTATGCAAAGCGCTGAACAATCTCTCCAGGTCTCTCGCAAGACGTATCTCCCCGAACAGATCGAAGTACGTCTTGATGGCCTCATCAAGCCAAAGGGAGGGCGCCAAGGTAAGAAGCGGAAGAGTGATCCGAGCGCTGGAACTCGTGTGGCTACACCTGCAAAGAAGAAATATAAGGCGTCTTCTACCACCCCTGTTGGCGGCGACACCCCAGCGACCGAGAAGAGGAAGCCAGGGCGGCCGCCTAAGACTCCGAAGACTAAGAAGGATGATATGGATGTGGGCGGTACAGAGAGAAGGAGAAGCGGGCGGGCGACGACAAAGGTGAAGTATGTGGAGAGTGGGCCGAGCGATGATGAGGAAGAGAGTGCGGGGTCTGCTGGTGACGATAGTGGAGATGAGGATGTTGAAATGGAGGATGCAGGGAGTGAGGGAGGTGATGAGGAAGAGGAGGAAGAGGAGGAGAAAGAGGAGGAGAAAGAGGAAGAGAGGGAGGAGAAAGGAAGTGTCAGGAGGGGAAGAAAACCAAGAGAGAAGATAGTGGAGAAGGAGAGTTCTCCAGTCCCAACTCCCACACGCAAGCGGAAGGGTGCCGTCGACACTATGGACGAAGATGAAGACGCCCAAGCCGTAGCTCCTGAACCCGAGAAGGAGAAGGAGCCATCACCGGAGCCTGAAGCCGAAGCCGAAGAACCCGAAAAGCACTCTCCACCCCCTAAAATAACACCCATGAAGCGTGGCCGTGGCCGACCGAAGCGGGTAGTAGCACCATCATCACCTGAGCTCCCAGCGCCCGCACCAACCAAAGAGAAGACCCCCGAGAAGAAGCCAACAAGGGGGAGCCGTAGAACAAGAGGTGCTGCGGCGGCAGCGGCAGTTAATGGTAGCACGAACGGTAACTCGAAATCTAAGGCTGTCGCTACAGGGGATGATGATAGTAGCGAGCTTTCCGAGCCACCCAGTGATGTTGAGGCTTAGATGAAGCCTTTTCTCTCCCCTTCTCTTTCTTCTCTTGTTTCCTTCTGGGTCTCTGGGAATTCATCATGTTATGAAAGGAGGGGAATTGTGTACTCTATTTTATATTTTTGTGTATGCCGATATCATCTACCCATGCTTGCGTCTCTCTTAGTGCACTACTAGGGAGAGATGAATTTTATATACTCACCCTTCTTTTGGGTACTTATATAACGATATGAACACCCCGGTAGTTGGATTAGGGTAGGATGGGTGGTCCTTTTTTTTTTTTTTTATCGTGTGGTTTGTTTTTTAAGGTAGTCTTAGTGTATGTACGTTAAAGCGATGGCGTTTTTATTTCTTTATTATCTCTCTAGTGTTTCTCTTTTCCTCCCTAAAACAAAATCATTTACTTGGTCTACCTTATTCACTTTCTCTCTCTCTCTTTTTTTTTTTTTTCTCATTATCTTTGGTTTTCTCCCCTCTTCTACTCGCCTCCTCTTCTCTTTTTGTGGTAATTGGCCCTTTTTTTTTTTTTTGTTCGAGCTGTGCTAGGTAGGTAGGTAGGTAGGTAGATGTAAGGGAGAAAGGTAGCTGTGCTATTTTTTATATTCACAAGTATTCACGTATCATAGAATCTTCATCTAGATGAATGCGCTTCTTTTCTTTTTTTTCTGTGTTCGAGTGATATACTGTGACTCGAGTAAAAAAGAATGAGATTTCGAAATGACCAGCAGGGGGGAGGAGGGAGGGGAGGGGGTTAATTTCTGCGTAGGGTGTTATTATGCTTTTAGGCTCGATAAATAAGGTGCACGCTTGGGGTTTTGTATTAGGTGTAATAGTGGAATATGTAAACATTCCTCCAACTGGTCTTGGTTATAGAGTGATATTTAAATAAGGCTCACACCCCAAGAAGTTCATAGTAGATACAACTTATCTCCTATACACATCCAGCTGTCGAATGAGTTAGTAGAGAGTTATATTTCAACCAACACAGGGTCATCGTCCTCCCCGCAGCACCGCATTAAATAACTATAGAAGCGATTCTAGTACTGCAAGAAACCTACTGTTCAAGAGTTCTACGGTCTAGCTCAAACTACTTCATATCCTTCTCTGTAGTATATATAGTTAACTAGTGTTTTTTTATGTAGTACTATAGATAAGCTATGCAATTTCTTTTTTGATCCTTGCATAATCACCCGATAGTCTGGTATGGGGAAGGGCAGTATGGAGTTTAATAATTGTAGTTTTATATATATATATAGTGGTGAGGACTATACACCGCCAAGCATCACGAACCACGTGGGCAGGTCACCGGACCATGGTTTACTATGCGGGGTAGATCAGAGGGGATTGTGTGGGGTGCAGAGTGCATGCATGGGGGGGGTGCGGATTGGCCGAGGGGGGATACCGGCCTGGGTTGTTTCAATTGTGGTAAAGTCAATCTACCTGCACAATTGACGTGGGTGTACAAAAATATCTCAATCTCAATATCATATCTTATTTTTTTCACTATTTCAATACTAACCGCAATTGAACAAAGTATATATAAAAAAAGAGATTATGCTCAGAAAAATCAGTTTCCCGCCTTGTTCTTTTTTTTTAAATTTCATTTGTCGCAACTCAACTAACTACCAACCGGAGAGAGCGCGAAAGGGGTAAAAAAAGAGAATGCTACATTTATTCGGCATTCTTCGCGGCCTTCTTCTTCTTCTTCTTGGAGGAACCCTTACCCTCTGTTCTTAGAGGAATAGCAAGCAATTCAAGGATAGATTCATCTTCAATCTTCTTCTCGGAGGTAATCTTCTCAAGGTCTAAGGGTGTGGGCCCGGCGAGTTTTGTGATTCCAGCCTTGGTGATCGCTATAGTACTCTCGATTAGTACAAGCTGATATAGAGTGGTCCGGGGAACAAACCAATAGTGGTAAAAAGCCTAGATGTAGCTGCACCATCCTTATCTCCCAAAACCTCAAACTGCCTCAACACATTACTCCTGACACATTCCAAAATCCCAGCCTTTGCTGTCCTTTCATCATCCAGCTGTCTCAATCCGAACGGGAAAGTTCCAAACTTCTTAATAACCTCGTTAAGCGTAGCCCTGCTAGACTCTCTCTTCATAATAAACTTTGTGTCAGTCTTTCTGTGAAGTGTAGCTCTCTTCCCAGCAACTTCCTTAACCTTTCCACTGCCCTCAGACAATGCAAGCTCAACACCCCAGGCTTCATTGACCTCGGGGACTCCCTCGCTCTTGGGGATACCTTCCCCTGGGAGGACGACGAGACGCTTCTTACCCTCAATCTCGTTACGTGCAAAGACGAACGAGGTGGTGGATTCGACAAGATTACAGCCGTAGGAAGCAGCGATCTTCTTCAACTTCTCGGTGATTTCATAAGATGTGGGGGCCTTGTAAGGCTTTTCGGGCGTATTCGAGGGGTGGACATCCGCGGGGAGCATCAGACGTAGGAGTGCCTCATTGCAGTAGTGGGTTGCGAGGAGAAGGTCGTTATGGTTCTTTTCAGCGGAGGTTTCACCAACGACGATTGTGTCGGATATGATAGCGGGGAAACCGTCAATCTGGGCACCAAGTCTATAATGGGTTAGAATCTGGAGGGAATGCTAGGTTATTTTGGTTGAGGACTTACTGAATCTTGAGGACATCACCATTAGAGATTGCGATGGCAGCCTCTGTGGTATCGGTAGAAAGGGGAGTGTAGGGAGTGAGGATATCATTGGGGGAAACGGTGGTGGGGAAAGCAATTCCTATGGGGATGTTAGTAAATTCTTATATTTCTGAAGCAGCAGTGGATTCCGAATATCAAATATCCGCATCCGCGGACCCCGGATTCCCACACAAAAAACAACCGCAACCAATAAATATATCGGAGAAAGCTGGGATCGAAAGTGCGATGAGAATTTCCCATACCCTTGCTAATCTTCTTGCCCTTGTAGACCTTTGCAGTCTCCTCATCCAACAACTTGTCACCCTCCTGGCAAAGGCTCAAAATGGTTGCACCTTCAACCGCCAACTTCACAACAGCATCAAGAACTTTGTGCGCGATTACCGCTGCATCTTTGTATTTTGAGAGTACGTCGGGGTTGTTCAACGTGTAGTCTATGTCATCCCATAATTAGCAATTTGTTTCGCAGCCAAGCAAACAAAGAACATTGTCATGATAATCTTCACGTACCAATTTCCTCAGCTGCAGCCTTAGCGTTGGGAGCGCTGGCAGCGGCAGGGACAGAATCTTCAGCGTCGTTTGAGGCCATGTTTGTATGTGATTGATGATATGGGGTTGTTGTAAAAGAGGAGTGATGAGGTTAGGTGGGGTGGTTTGTTTCTAGTGCGGGGTTTACGTGCAGCAGCAGGAACAGCCGACGACGTTGCTGCCAAGAGTCTGACGTTATGCGAGGAAACCTGCAAAATAGATCACCGAGGGGATGGGGACATGCGGCATTAATTTATTTGAAAGGAGGCAGTCCACTTTGTCAATCTATAAACAGTAATCGTAAGCCTTTGTTATAGATTCACTTCATCGCTATGTTTCATTAGAGGTTCACACGATCTAGAAATAGGAGTGATGAAGGTTTCTCCTCCCTACTCAAACACCCCAAGCTATCTGTACCTCCGAGCTGGGTGTTTGGATGGAGTTTCAAACGTATTTACGCCGTCATTGAGGATCACTCGGGTGCTAGGGCTAGGGCTAGATAAGGCTCGCGCAGCAGTGACACAATCCCGCTGTTATGACCTCACTCCACATCACTTATTGCCGTTAACCGCCAACAGCCTCTCATGAGTATCTTTGGTTAGGTTTTGGGGTCCCCAGAACCCATAGAGTAAAGAGGAAGGGGGAGGGGGAGGGAATTAATTAAATTATATTACTCATTCTTCAACGTTCCTTTCCGTGGAAAATAATGAAAATAGAATTCATTCAAACCGAATGAGCTCTATATTTAAGCCTTTTACTGGTCTAGACCCTTCTAAGAAACAACCGTCAGTAATCCTACCTAAAATAATACGGCTAGGACGTGGTACACAGGTCCGAGACTACACGACCACAATTACTTTTGGCTCTTCATCCGACCTAACTTGATCATAATTGTGTCCTCTGAAGCGAAGATTTATTTCCCGATATCTTGCTGATGTTTCTCTCCCACATCCCCTCTACCTATCTTAATATAGGTTTTACTTATCGCTGTTACAATTTAATTTCTCAAACTGTCTTGTGAAAGGGTCGATTTTAGAAATTATATTTCCCTAGATCAAAGCACCTGAGAAGGAAGAGTCTCCTCTCCTTTTACATCTCTCGTCCTTAGCGCAAACCTTAATCATAAACCCTATGCCCTCAACATCTTCGATTCTGACTAATCCATCAGTTACATTGTTTTATATTATAATCTCTGGACTATTCCTGCTGAAACTACCTACTGCCTCTAATACCCTTGACATTTTGTTTATAGTGAATAGTTTCCTTGCTATTGAGTTGTATCTTGTGATTTCATTGTCGCCCTCGAAACGCGGCAATCGAAATCCATGATTTACAGTACCTCTGGCTTCTCAATAATATTTGATAGGTTTACACTGTAAACCCTGCGCCCGCTACTTCAATCAATTGTCATACTACAGGAGAAGCTCGCTATAAGAATACGCTCGGGACCGGAATCTAGTATTCTTATAATGTGAATATTCTTATAGAGTGCTTATTCTTACTAGTAATATTCTTATAGGGAGCTTCTCCTGTATCCAAAATATTGCTCCAAAGGTCTTTTTTTTATATCTCTGTTGGAACCTACCATTGTACGGATCGATATTCATGAGGAGATCTACACGATCAGATTTGACCTTTGATTCGATGTGAAGAATGTCGACATTCCCTTTATCAAGCTTTGTTTATAGTGTGTCTATGCTCCACTTATCCTGAACAATGGTACTGGTCCCGGCAATAGCAAATACACAACCAATTAAATGACCGGAACAGCTACGCAGGAATACTTGAAACGAAGATATCCAATTAGCAATTTCCACAGACGGGCCAGGGAGCGAGTACCTGTGTTCATATTAACCTCTTGTTAATTCAATCAGGCTTTGATACTCTAGCCAGCTAGTAACCCTCATATATTTATCGCTTCGCTACTGTACTCTTATACTGAATCTTTACTACGCTTAGTTTAGCTTAGCCCTGCGCCGCACCCCTGTGTCAACATTCCCTTCGGTAGCTTCCGATAGGAACGTTCTGAGAATTACCCTAGAATCCCTGAGATTTACTTCCACTGTTCTACATAAATAAAATAAGTCTATTATTTTCCAGCCAAATTAAAAATACTGAAGGACCTACTGATTCTCGCTCATCCTTAACGGAATATCAGCCTCTGGCTTTCCAGCGATAAGACGAACGTATTCAAGAAGCCTTGACTCAAACTGGGCTTGCTTTGTAACGTCATATTGAAAGTTGTTGTAAAAACAACTAGCAGATATTTTGGAAGATCTAAACCCTAGATAACTTTCTGGGAAATATATCCCAAACAAAGAAGTCCCCATAGTTCTTATGATTGAGTAATTCAAACGATCGAATCTTTTATCAATCTTTTCTTCCAAGTTCTGTAGTTGAAGGGCTCTTGTAATTTTGTCTGTGGAACTAGTTAGTAGAAGTCAATGTGAATCTGTTGCGAACTCTTACTCAAGAAACTGTATTTTATCTGGGATTACATTCTCAGCTTCGCCACCTTGAACAAACTCTGCTTCCAGCATAATTCTCTACAAAAGTCACCTAATCAGCATGGCAGGGTAAAACTAAGTTCGTGACCTTCATTTACCGGTGGATAGAAATAGCAGGCTGATCGTCAGTCAAGTCTCAGATTAGCTGTTTCGCTAGAGCACTCGCTGAGGGTACCGCTTACTCTGATTACTTTTTTCCCCTGTTACTTGTTGCTGGATGTTCTTCCCTGCTCTCTTGTTGAATGGTGGGTCGGATGAGCCCCGGTGTTATAGTCAGGACACTATTTTTCATAAAGAGATATGCTTAAAGAGTTGTTATTGATGATAGAACAAAGAGAAGAAGAATCTTGTGCTGAATAGGATGCCAAGGGAGCTGATAGCTCAGCGTTCATGCCAGGGTCTTCCCATTTCCATAGTAATACTTAGTCTCGTGCCTAGCTAGGGGGCTCGGGGGCACTTTTTGAGATCTGAAATTTCTCACTACAAGGCCCAGAGAAAAAATATACCCGAAAAAGAACCGACTAAAAGCTCAGAGTAAGCATACTAGGCCCTACAGTACTATATAGCAAATATGGTAGAGAAGGATTAGGTGACGTGGGGGGTCTGGGTTAATAAAACCCGGGAGTACTTCTGACAGTACTAGAATTCCCCCAAGAGGTACCAGACCTTCTCCAAGAGCCCTCGAGCTATAATATGACGAAGAATTGGGCAAGTTCGGAGGGGTAAGCACAGTAGATATGAGATGAGAACGAGACTAAGTAGTATAGATAATAAATTCCATAATTCACCCAGCCGAAAAACTAGGGAAACTAAAAGTACAAAAAATCCACAATGCACACGTATTCCTCACTGTCCTCTCCGCTCCTTGGGTTATAACCCCTCCCTCACATCGTTTAGGGGGGTCATAAAATAGCGAATATAAATTTAAACCCACTTTTTCCCCAATTTCATCCCGAGGCGTTGAAAGAATGAAAACAAAGAGTTCTTTGGCACATACCCTGCATATCTAGATTGCCACCAAGAAGCAAAAGTCCCTATACACACCTGACGTCAGTAACATCCCACTACCTGCATACATCCCGAATATCGTTCTTACCCTCAATTGGCCCCAACTCGCCGAATCCAATAGCCTCAAGTACCCACGGTGAGAGGAGGACCAAAATCCCAAGTGCAATAATGGTAGAATATACAGGGTGATCTCTCTGAAAATCTGTCGCTGCCTCGGCCGCCTTCTCAGCCGCCTCTTTCATGGCCTGTCCCATTACAGCGCCTTCCTTAAGAGCAACTTCAAGTGCGTTCAAAATGGCAACCCCAATATTCTCGACCCATCCGTACTCCCCGACGATGTCGTTGAGCTTTTTCTCGAGATCGCGGCCGCTCTTTTCGGCGCTGTACAACGCGTTGACGACATCTGTTGCAACGTCTTGGGCAGTACGCCCTATCTTCTCGTCCCCTTTATACTCAAAGTAATTCTTATCGTTGGGCGCATTGTCAAGTCTGACGCTGTCACTAGCTGTACCTGTAATGCACTCGAAAACCGCTTGGAGAAGGCTATTCATCGCTGTGTAGAGGTTCGCCGTCTAACTAAAAAACTTCTCGTTAAAAAGACCCTCAAAACTCATTAAATGGCTTTTTACTCACGTAAAAATAAATATACTAGATTGGTTTTATCAAAAAAAGCGTACGTTGCTCCTTATCGCGTTGGTGGTGTGTATGGGTTGAATGAGTTTACTCCTTTTCAACTAAGCGCGGGGGATGCCCCCCTACTTATCTCATAGCCCGGCAAAGCTCCCCCCAAATGGGGCCAATATTCTCCATTGGTTAATTTTCAGTTGGAAACGCGGCAATTCTATGCTGAGCCGCCACCGCGCCTTGGGGGTAGCATTTTTTAGACAAAACGCGACCCTCACACTGCCCCTTGTTTTATCTCTACTGGATACCGACAGGGATTAGAGGTACGTAGCAACGGGGCAAAGATTACTATTTCTACTATTTGAGGTTAGATCTCTACTCTATCTAGCCCTCTATTTGGTACAAGTGAAAATGTGAGCTAGTGGAAGGCCAGGGAGTGTTGGTGGTGGGGGATAATGCAGGTGCGTAGGAGGAAATAGAAAAGTCACCAATTCCTCTGGTACCAACTAGAAATCGTCCATGTAGGTAAACGGCGCTTTTATTTTTACACGTTACTCTCGGGGCTCTGAGGTCCATTCGCACGAGAATTTCCCCTATTGCTATGTACTTCTAATCCTTGTTGATATCCACATGACGCATTAGCCTTCCACGTAGTAAAACTCCTGTTCTTCGCTCCATTGGAAGAGACCTTGCTTTCCTGCTATCGAGTGGTTTCTGAGTAGGTACTACCGTGGCAGGCTCGGGACTACCGCTTGCAGAAACATGCGGGATATATGGTGCATGTAGCCGTAAAAGTAACACAATTTCAAGTTCTTATAGCTTTACAACAACGTAAAATATTAAAAATCTTATAGGCATTGAGTCTTACGTGTGCAAGAAGAAGCTTTATATCTATCCAAATTTCAGTAGAAGTTGTGGCTGTAAAGTAAAAAGCCCCAATGTGGAACCATGCTGAGATATACTCATATGAGAATAGGTACTGTTATGACTTAAATTGATTGACCGATGTGTGTTAAGTTACATGAGTAACGGGGCTATATACCCTGTCCGTTGTGACCACCTATCTTTCAATCTACCCCTAACCCATGACCCACAGTACTCATACTTTAAACCATTAATAACAGCATAAATAATAACTGCTAATACTACTCAAATAACACCCAATCAAGACTATTTGTCTATATTTCCCAGATCACAAACTATTGCTTCCATTTGGCTGTCAAAACCGTCCCACCTGCGAATGTCTCGTGTCACCTTTTCCACCAAGTGCACTATACGCGTCGATAACTCTCTTCATTGTATACCCCGTAAACTATAGGTAACTCTGTCTATAAAAACATTCTTAGTAGGGCATAGTTTGGAAGGCCCTTGCCCTAGACCTCTGTAATTGGGTTAGAGTACTCCTTTTATAAGAATATTCTTCCTAAATTTTGGTTCCGACCTTATTCTTATAGATAGAGTCGCCTGCAAATCCATAGATAGCTTACGCCGAGAAAAGCAATCAAAGCTGAACTGACGAGTCCCATCTGTGACTGCATAAGAGAAATATTTGCACCAGACGATTGCCGTGTCTGAGAAGACGGTCCAACTATCACAGTATCAGTTAGTTAAATCAGTAGAAATCAAAAGAATGGCGTACCAAGTGAAGCATCATCACTGAGCACTCTTTTCTGCCAGCATCCATCTTCTCTGGCTCGAAGTTCGTGATAAACAGCCTACGATGCATCAGTTGGCATTCGGGGTATCCAATTAATTGCATACGTGCAATAGTCTAATCATGATAGCCGTTGCTTGTTGGCTCGGATAGAGTCTCGCACTCTTGTTCGAATGGTGGGGTTGAACGTGTTGAAAGCAAGTATCGATTGATATCTTATGGTACAAGTTGATTAAAACAAGTGAAGAGAAAAAGAAAGAATGTGAGGGGAGAGCCCCTACTTATACAGTTTAAAAGGACACTTAGTACTAGTTACTAGTGTCGTTCATGACGTCAACGTTTGTCTTCAAAAGAACGGTCTTTGACACCCCCCAAGATCCCCTACTTCTAGACAAAACGCCAAGCCTCACATCATATTGTCCGGCTCAACCTGGGGACTACTTACACAACTACCCGCAACTCCTCCAAAATAGTCTGACCAGACATCTTAAGTCGTCAAATTATCGAGCTGCTTCAGCGGATGGATGGGAGACTCGTTGCGATCGAGGCAAAGTAGGTAAACCTGCTTGATTCTTGAATCTCACCAACTTATAATCGCAGATTAGGGTTTCTGCCTACACAGCTATTTAGTAGTACCAGTCGTACATTACCAGCCAATCCGAGAGACCTAGGAAGCATGACAAGTGGGTTTACCAGTGGTAATACTATCTAATACTAACAGATGAATAGCTGCCAAATGCCAGGGGGCAGCCGCTCACTTGGGATTACCCACACTGCCAGGAAATCCCTTGGTCGGCGACAGACGTAGACAAATTGCCGAGTAACTAGGCGCCTCTCTCCGCTAAGGACTCTTATGATGGTCTCTCTTGCCGGTTTCGAGGTGTATGGCTGCTGGGCCGGATTGCTTAGAGGCTGCATTGCTTTTGCTTTTTTGTGATAGAATGGGGTTTATACTTATATACGGTTTTCTATTCATTGGGATTGGTCGAGTTATTATATTTTTTTATGTGTTCTTGTGCTGCGTTGTGGAGGAAGAATATAACTAAGGACAGGATATGGAATAAATATCTTGGCGGGGCTAGCCCGTTAGATAAAGGCCTACGGGCATGTAAGGTAGAACATCATCCTTCCGAGAATAGAAACAGTACCCCCCACAGCGTCGTAGAGGAGCTTGTTTAATATCATCTCACTAGCGGATGAGGGTTTTTTTCTCGGCTCAGAGGATTGCTGACTGGCTTAGTTACTGTTTTAGATTAGAATATAGATGTATTTTATTTTACTATGGTGCGCGGGAGCATAATTATAAATGTAATATGCTGTTTATACCGGCGGAACCGTACCTTAGATGCAACAAATTAATAAACCATGGTAAATACGGTCTTTTGTGATGTTATCAAAGTATTTACTCTTCTTATTAGGTAAATGAGATGCTTGTTGTGGAGTTATAGAGGTCTAGACATGATTTAAGGATTGCTGAAAGGGCGTTCCATAAAGTACACACCTGTGATCAGATGTTCGTGCTTTCCTTGTTTTGTACAAGAATACTGTTTACCGTGTCACAACCACTTGTTATACTACCAGGAGTACCGTTTTTTGGGGTAATACTAAATAGGTGTTTTGAGACCACTCTTGAATTTATTATATGTATTAGTAGAGTTTTTTATATACATAAAATTAATGAGTATTACATAGTAACATCCAAATTCACTAATTTCTAGCAGAACACTTACCCGTGAAAGTTGCGAGCTCAGGTCAAGTTGCTGGTGAATTATTAGTGGGGATTACGGCTGGTTAACTGAACTGTAAGTCTGCCGCACCAAAAAGGATAGGAAAGACCCATGTGTTTTAAGGTTCTCTGACCTGGTTTTGAAGCTGCTGCTACCCTTGCAACAACTGTTGAGGCACCTGAGCGATCTGAACCCTTGATCAAATACTGGTATGTTCTGTATCAGGACTGGTTCAGTTCTCAAGTCTTGGTAACAATCTGCTATGTTACGAATAGCTTGGGTCACACTTTGGGCGTTCGGCTGCTATTTCCCAAATGTGAAGGTTCTTGACATGTAAAGTGACTCTATTTCGGAAGTTGGAATTGTCCGGCACATTTAATGATTAGGCTGGACCAGCACTCTCTTAGACAGACCCGGCAGGTCTATACTATAGTAATTAATGATTTGGTCTAGTCCGGGCAAAGTCAATTTGTATAAACCATTGAATTACTCAGCTTGGTCGAGGCTAGTACTACTAATTATGTTTGATGAGCTACATACAATGAAGGTTAATGATGTAAGAAACAATTCTATTTGATCTATAGGAAAGCCTATATATATTTTTCGATATAAGCACACAAACCCTTACTAACCACTACAAGAAATCCATAAACCACCAGCAAGCTTCATCACTCACATCAGTCAATAACCATACCATCAGCAAGCTTCATCACACACATCACTCAATAACCATACCCACTCTTAACACCATAATGCCTTCACCTATTTACGACTGCAACAATATATCATTTGTTGATAATGGGTCAACTTGGACATGCTGTGAATGCGGAACTCCAGGAAACAGCCTTGAAGACTACTATCCGACCTGTAGCAGGTGTGAACATGCGCGTTGCGGGAACTGTAGAATTCCTAGGGCTCATTATAGCTACTAGATGAGGAACCAATTTAGGGTGGGGCATATGTAGATCTAAGCTTTTTGTTCGAGATGGGGGCTACTTATGATTAGTTGATTCATTTATTCATTCGAGATGGGGGCTATTTAGAGGCTCCTGAGTACGTTCATAGATTAATTTAATATATCTTTGACCGTTTATCTTTTACAGAGCCGCTTAGGTAGCTAGTCTTACTTGAGCCTTGAGCACTCCTATAACCATTTACCTCCACTCGCATTAAAGTAACTACGGGCCTCCCAAATTCATAGTGATATTCCATGACGCCAATATCACGTGCCTCGTGACATTCTTGGCAAAGAAGCTCCTCCAAAATTCCCTTCCAATCCGCGAGTCTACTCATTGACCCGCAATGCTGACGCCATTAAGACGGCCTCAGCTTCGTCTTTTATCCCCACTTCTCAAACAAACCCGTTTTCTCCGTATCCCTGTCTCCCGATCTCTTCAATTCCGTATTAAACCGTTGCATACCGTAGTTACTCTTCCACCCCACTTTAAGCCTCAACCCCGCACTACTACTACTCGTGAATTATCGACATCAAGACTGTTGGCAAATATGGCACCTATTAAGAAGGCAAATACGGCACCTGTTAAGAAGGATCCTAATTCGCTTTCGAATCATCTTGTGTATACTACTACGCATACTGATATCGACTTGGTGTTGTCGTTTTCAACTTCGTCTTTGTCTGGAGAGGCTACGCTGACGTTGAAAGCCTGTGAGGATACGTTGGAGGATGTGGTGTTGGATACGAGTCGTCTGAATGTGAGAGGTGCGAGTGTTGATGGGGAGGAGGTGAAGTTTAATGTTGCGGAGAGGACGGAGCCCTACGGGAGTGCTTTGACAATCAATGTTGGAAAAGAGGTGAAGGAGGGGGAGAGTATTAAGGTTAAAGTAAGTTTTTGATATTCTTTACCTATTGGTGGTTTAATGAGTCTGATATTAATAAATAGTTCATAGGTTTTCTACGATACTACTGATAAGTGTACTGCTCTGCAATGGATGACACCCGAGCAAACATCTAATAAGAAGCACCCTTACATGTGTAACTCAACCTCTCCTTACACTACTAAGCTTGCATGCTAAACCCCTAAATTACCAGTCTCTCAATGCCAGGCAATTCACGCTCGCTCTCTATACCCATGTCAAGATACACCAGCCGTCAAATCCCCATTTGACATCAAGATCCGCTCGCCCCTTCCGGTCTTAACTTCTGGTCTTCCAACCGGTACCCGCGAATTCATCCCCGGAAAATGCGAAGGTGAACCCGGAACACTTGCATACACATCCCACCAACCTATCCCAATCCCATCGTACCTTTTTGCTATTGCATCAGGAGATATTGCATCTGCATCAATTGGTCCTCGGTCCTCGGTCTATACTGGCCCTGAAGAACTCTTGGCTTGTAAGACGGAGCTTGAAGATGATATGGAGAGGTTTATGGAAGCTGCGGAATCGTTGATCTACCCATATCCGTGGACTACTTACAACGTCCTGATCCTCCCTCCCAGCTTTCCGTACGGAGGGATGGAGAACCCAACACACACCTTCGCAACACCAACAATTATCTCAGGCGATAAATCCAATATCGACGTGATCGCCCACGAGCTCTCCCATTCTTGGTCTGGAAATCTAGTTTCTAATGCGAGCTGGGAGCATTTCTGGCTGAATGAGGGATGGACTACTTACCTGGAAAGACGTATCGGTGGTATTCTTCACGGCGACAAACAGTTCCATTTCTCGGCGATTATTGGGTGGAAGGCGTTAAAGGAGAGTGTGGACCTTTATGGGGCGGACCACGATTTCACAAAGTTGATAGTGGACTTGGAAGGGAAGGATCCTGACGATGCTTTTTCTAGTATTCCATACGAGAAAGGGTTTAACTTCTTGTTCTTTCTTGATAGAACTGTGGGGAGGGAGAAGTGGGATAAATTTATTCCTCATGTTTGTGGGCCCTTCCGTCATTAGTAGGAGTATTTATTAACTTTAGGGTAAACAGTACTTTAAAAAATTCAATCAAAAGTCACTGACGTCGGAAGACTTCAAGTCTACATTGCTGGAATTCTTTGCATCGGACGCTGAAGCCGCCGCAGCATTGGAGAAAGAAGTTGACTGGGAGAAATGGTTTCACGCACCCGGGCTTCCACCAAAACCGGACTTTGATACCTCACTTGCTGATGTCTGCTATAACCTTGCGGACAAATGGCACAAGCTTTGCACTGATTCATCGAATGATTGGACCCCTGCTCCAGAAGATATCACTGGTTGGACCTCAGGACAGATCATAGTTTTCCTCGAGAAAATCACTGACTTTGAGAAACCGCTAAAACCGGAGCTCGTTGAGACCATGAGGAATAAGTACGGGTTCATGAAGAGCAAAAATGCGGAGATCTTGAGCCGCATCTTGATAGTCGGGTTGAAGGCGAAGGACCCAGAAACATACCAGACTGCTGCCAACGCTTTAGGCGGTTGGGGGAGGATGAAATTTGTGAGGCCACTCTATAGACTACTAAATGAGTGTGATAGGGATTTGGCAGTGAAGACGTTTAAGACACATATCAATTTCTATCACCCAATTTGTAGGGATGCTGTTAAGAAGGATCTTCAGCTTTGAGCTTGTAGATTATAGGAGAGAGCATTGACTTCGTAAGGGATATTTAGCATGTATAATACAAATAACGTTTACTCGCTGGAGTAGCATCACACTTGACTATTCGCCTGCTCCAAGCTTGGTTGGGAGCTGCCCCAAGCGTTATGCGAAGTACCTGCCAAGCTTTGAACTCGCGACAGCGCTAACCCCTTGTGTTGCTCGCAACAACAACACGCGTCTTCTAGCACTTTGGCCCCGCGATTTGTATTCTCTTTGTTCAATTGCCTGCCCGTCGAATCCCTGCCATTGTATTCCAGAAGAAAGAATATGACCAACTCTACACTTACCCCAGCTTCTACTCCGGCGGCTCCTGTTGCCCCACTAGTCGGTGGAGAGACGATGGACGGCATTGAAAGTACTGATCTGACGGGTGATTTGTTCGGCGAGACCCCTGCAGAAGCAGAAGAGACAGAGAAAGAAAGAGAGGACGAAGATAAGGAAGAGAAGCAAGAAGAAGAGGACGAGGGGGACGTGGAGAAGGTTAACGGCGATGACGAGAGTAAGGCGCTAGCGGTAGTTGATGTGAATGAGACTGCTCCAGCGAAGAAGCTGACGTTCATTGAGTGAGTCCACCATCCACCTACCTTAGCTTTTCTTGAACCAAGAAACAGCCAAAGGAGAATTTAAAAGAAAAAAATAGAAAAAAATAAATAAGGGAGTGATAATAATCTGGGGATCTGACCAACTAATACGATGGACATCAGTTACCTTTCATCACCAATCGTTACCATCACCGTCGGGGGGTCAGTTCTTACGGCTCATCTTGCACTCCTCCAGCGGAGCCCGTTCTTTGACGCTTCTCTCACTGTCGATGGTCTCGTAGGCGAAGACATCGATGCAGTTGGATGCTTCCTACAGTACCTATACACGAATGAATATACCCCTCGTCTCGTCCCTAGCACATTACATCCTGGTGAGATGGTGCTAGAGTCTATTGCAGTTGATGAAGTCGATGAGGATGGAAGTCATCTACTGAAACATGCTCGGGTGTATACACTCGCTGAAAAACTGGGGATGGAGGAGCTGAAAACATTAGCACATAGTAAGATCCACAGAATCAATTCTACCGCTAAGGGTGAGCTGGTGTATGCAAAGTTTGTCTACGCAAATACACCAAAGGAGGATAAGACTATCAGGAATCCGATTGCAACATTTTGGGCTCATAGGAGTAAGTGGTTTCTTCCTGCTTTGGTGTTTCCATGGTGCTGACAAGGTATAAAGGTCATGTTCTACGTCATGAGGCCGAGAAGGAATTCATGGGCATGATTCTTGAATTCCCCCAGTTTGCCTACGATATACTATCTATGGTTCTTGACCAGAAGGAGAGGGGGAAGGACCGGGGCAGGGTCGGTGACCGCGAGGAACGTGAGGGAACATCGTTGACTGATATGGGCCCACCGGCCCTTGAGAAGAGACCTGGGAGTAACCGAAAGAGGCCGAGGACTTCAACGCTTTTGTGACTAGCTGGGGCTGTGGCTAAAGCGGGAGAGATGCATGGGTGATGACCCATGATGTACGGTGCGTATTGGCTGCTGGAGAGTAGTTTTGGGCGGCGACCTACATATCATTTGCTTTGTTCTTCTGGTTAGTTGTCTTTAATTACACGACGGGAAGCGGTATGGTTTCTCTCTTCTTACTCTTCGCCTTTCTTTTTGAATCTTTCAGTTTGTAAAGTTCTCTGGGTTACTTGGTTTGTTTACAGACGTTCAGGTTTCCACTCTCCTTACGGACAAAAAGTCATTATATCTTTCATATAAATTCTCAACAAAATAAATTAAATTATCTACATATCCATATTCCAATCTATATCTTTTACATATATGAGCCTCCTATCTTCGATACCTATTTACATCATGTTGAAGCTTCTTCACAATAGTCTACTTGCAATCTTTATGGCTATTTAAGACCATGGCCAAACTCCCATCCCGTTCTCATATAGCCCTGAAACCTTAACAGGCGAATATCCATCACATACTGCTCTCTCTTGCACCTCCGGCTCCGCTTCATCATTCCTGTAAGCAGGCGTATTTGGCTGATACCACCCTTGACTGCCTTCATAATCACGCTCTACCTTCACGACAACGGGAATTATACCCGCAGTTTGAAGATTATACGGACGATGCCCGAGTGCCACGAGGGTCGAATTGATGACTCCCGAGTGGGAGGTCATGGAGATGTAAGTTGCGTTAGAAGCGGCAAGCATGTTGTCCATAGCAAACTTCACTCGGGCGTTACGGCCCTCCAAAGACTCACGGTGATAATTCCAAAGCGGATCCTGCTCCGGGAAAGAACCATCGAGTGGAAAATCCACCTCTGGATAGCGCTCACGAAGCTCCGAGGCGGGCGAGCGATGGTCTCCGTAATGGAGAGAGAGGGTCTCACGCAGCAGCTCGTTGGCGAGCGGACGAGGAGGGTCGAGACCAATAGTTTTCCATGTTTCGACAAGAGTTGAGAGGGAGCGGGATAGCGGGGATACGAAGTGTTGTTCTGGAAGAGGGACACCGTCGGGGAGTTGAGACTTCCAGGCGTCACGGGTGCGGTGGACTTCGGAGATGCCTTTTTCAGTCAGGCGGGCGTCGGGTCCCTGTGGCTGTTAGTTTGGGAGAAAGTTGGGAGTTTAAAGGACGGACCCAGCGGTAAGTGTCGTTGTGACCTTGCATGGCCCAGTAGCACTATATGGGGTTAATATAGCTTTAAACATTAGGCTTACGAGTAAATTCTATACGTACTTCCCAAGCTTCGTTTCCAAAATTGTGTTCTTAACATTGTTAGTTTAATAAATTAACAAGTCTTTAGAGTAGGATCATAACGTACCGGCAACGTTATGCTGTCCTTGCCCATGCCTAGCAAGATATAGAACCTTATAGCTGACATCCTCGGGAGCGTTCTGGTTCAAGAGAGAAATCCGGTTTACAAATTTCTTCCAGCGATCGGCACCAGAGTACTGTAGGCCGAAGGAGTCCGAGAGCTTTCAAATAGAGGGAGTATATTAGCAAATAGTACTTTGTTACAAATAATACCCAACTGAATTTTAGGATTGGTATATGCGAGACCACAACCCAGAGAACAAATACTTACAGGATCATAAGTACGGTCATCGGTACGAACATCGCTCTGCTTGAAGAAGCCATCAAGAACTGTATACTTAAGTACCGGGAAGTAATTCTCGACAGATTCAGTCATAACCCCATTTTCCTGAAATGCTGCGAGCACTTCCTCATGTCCGAAAACGGTAAAAATAAAAGTAGTAAGGAATGTTATTCCGAAAATCAGTTGACTAGTAGAGAAGATCATCTTGAAAGAGAGAGTAGGTTTTTTATTTTCCAGTCCGGCTGTATATAAAAAAAAAAAGTTATTTAAATTAAAAGAGAAAAAAAAAAAAGGATCTTGTAGGTTTTTCTTTCGAGTCTAGAGAAAGAAGTCGTGGGGGGAGGAGGAGGGGGGAAACAGAGGGTTTTTGTTATCGCTGGCTGGCTACATTAAGTGGGGTGTGTGGGTGGGTGCGCGTGCGTGGCTAAACGTTTACGTGGAATAAGTAATTCACATAGTTAGCCATTAGATATGTGTCTTATAACCTACTGACACCAAACATACGTAGTCATTCACTGTACCGTTCCGAACACAACTGGATTTACTTATAAGCTAGGATTTCTTTCCTTTTTTTTTAGCCAGTACTTATTGAAATAACGAAGAATGTGGGGAATTCCTAGAACCTACTGGAGGATAATACATCATCCCACGGCATCTATTTGTCTCCACACTGGGTAGATTCCTTTTTTTTTGTCGGGTCCAATAATGAGGTTCCACAGAGCTTATCTTACGAGTGACTCATTGTGATTTCAGCTCGATTTGGTTAGAAATACTTTACTGGTCAGTAGGGTGTATTACTCTGTTCCTCTCATTTGAGAGAGAGGGGGGGGGTTTGTCAAGAAAGACAACGTTTCTTCTTCAAGCTTGGCGGTTCCTTAGATCTGGTCGATCCTTAGGGTACTCTACTAGATCTGTGGAGCCTCCACATCGACTGGTGAGTCGAACTTTGAGATAGTGGCTGACTCAGCAAGGCGCTAGAGGAACAAGATCGGCTGGGGGGAAGCAATGACAAATTGTATAAATTCTAGTTGGTTCTGTTATGCTCTAAAAGTATGCTACGTGAGAAAGGATCACTATGATTCTAAGCGCGTACGTTTATTGGGTGGTGTCAATAGTACATCATCTCAGGCGGAGTTAGAGGCTTGAATCTGGTTAGTCTACGTCAGCTTTATTACCCGAAACGCTCGCGGGTTGTTAGTGCGGGAATAGAATATTTAATATTAATTAGTATTGATAGAAATGATCCCTCATTACCCCGCAGAGGGGGGGAGAAACAAATCTTTGGGACTGACTCGAATTAACGAATAAAGACACAGTGGCCTGTATTTCTATGTAAACCTGGTGCTACCTCTAGATTCAATCGACACGATGGATAATCGGTAGATTATATTGACTTTAATATTTGAAAATCCTTCAGAGTATATACCACCATTCCATGACACTCTAATAAAGAATATGTGATACATTCAATTAAACCTCGAATAAATAAATACTTCTTCTAGAGATATAGACCCATCCTTAATAAAAACACCCTATATACCAATCTAACCCTCCACTAGGTTCCATACTCCCTCCCACAAGATGTTTTCTAAACCTTTGATTCTCATACTTGGTATCCTCTCAACCCCAATACTCGCCGCTGCATCGCTCAGTAGCAACGGCAGGGGGTCTCGCGTCAGGGCCGTACCAGTCCCGGTCCCATCGCAAATCAGCTGCGAACCCAGTGATGCAAGTCCAAACCTAGAAGCCGCCAGACAAGCAGCAAACGCCATTATAAACCTAGACCAAAAGCGATGCACATTCAGTAAAGACAGTCCACTGTGCTTGGAGGTATACTGTGTTGGGGTTGTATGCATATCTAGGTGTGCGTCGGATGAGGATTCGAAAAAGATGAACTTTACCTGTAAGGAGATTGGTGATTTCGCTAAACAGGTTATTGAGAAACCGGAGTGCTGGTTTGGGGGTGAGGGGGAGGGGGAGAAGAGGATTGGTGGTAGGTTGAGAGTGTTTCGTGATGCTGTGCATCCGTTGGTGGCTTATCACTATACTGATATCGGTATATATAAGAAAGACTAGGTCTACTAATATGGAGTTACTTTGTCCGAGTAGCGGTTTTGGGTTATTATATACAGAGCGTAGTTAAATGTTGTACTATTTGTTTTGCGTGCTTCTACGAGCCTAAGTTTTCATAATAGAAATAAAAGTTTCAAATAAGATATCCACTTGAGTTCTGTGGTTTTCTCAATTCGATAAATAACATAAGACGAAGAGAGAGAGAGAGAAAATAGCCTCTGGTTCCAACGCGGTATTGCATGTGGGTGGGTTTCTGTCCCATGGAAGAGCTTCCCCAGTACCCGGCGCCCAAATGGGACATACGGACCTGAGGTGGAGTGAGGTTGGAGGTGTCTTCTAGCCTTGAGCCGGTTGGGGTATTCTGCACCTATTAGGGTGAAGCCCTGCAGGTATCTGGTAGATTGTGGAGTGCGAGTAGCCTCAGGGCTACATGTGCTATGATTAATTAATTAAATTTCTTTTTTTCTCCAACGCAGTAAGAGCTTATCGAGTGATAAAATATGATTTGAATAATTAGAGTATAATTCTTTTTGAGCGTTACAAAGAACTAGCTTATATGCTACTAAGATTCGAGGGAGAGCTGTATTCCATTGTTCTTATTCAAATATTGCATACCTTACAAAGTAGTCACTTGCCATAATCTACCCCACCTCAGGATCAAGTAAGTTTACGTACACATCTACAATCAAAGGAAGCTAGATAATAGGTACAAGGAATCAAAGAATTCTCTAGGAACAAAAAGAAATACTAGGATAGAAGACTACAAACGCCAAAACATAGACACATGCAATCGCAAATAAATATACCCTAAGGTATATATTTGATATCCCAGACGCCAATAAAAGTCACAATCCCGTACCCCTATCCCCAACTCATATACAGGTATAAAAAAGTGGCATTAAATGACACGCAAATAACTTGAAAACAACGTATAAACTCCGTTGGTAAAATGTCTTGGTAAACAGATAAAGAAAGCACGCCCAGTATATCTTCACCGCATCATAACCATATATGAGCCACCTCCAACTAATCTATCAAGATCCATAATTGAAGTATAAGAAAAAGAAAAGAAAAAAGGAAAGAGCCCAATATTCAAACTTCTATCGAAACTTTCAGTTTAGTTCTTCGCTGTATATGGGTTTCTTCGCTAGCGGGGTCGTCGACATCAAAGCCGCCGCAAGATCGTTTGGTAGTATCGGCTTGGCGATATGGGTAAGCATCCCGGCAGCATGACATTTTTCCCTATCGCTCGCAGTTGCATTTGCTGTAAGGGCAATGACAACAGGCCGTTCATCGTCCGTATATCTCCTTCGGAGTTCAAGACTTGTCTCTATTCCATCTGCTCGTGGCATCTGGATATCCATCAAAATAACCTATGAACCACAAATAAGAGTCAGAAGAGCTATCATAAATAGAGTTAAACAGAGTAATTGGAGGTAGCGCACATCAAACATTGTTCCTTCCTCGGCAGCTACTTCACACATCTCTAGAACTTCAATTCCATCCTTCGCATGCTTTGCTGAATAGCCCATTCGCTTCAAATGTTGTAATGCAACTCTTGTATTTACCGGGTTGTCCTCGGCGAGGAGAATATTCAATGGGTGCCGTCTAGCAAGCGACCTAAGTAGCTCAGACTCTTGGGTCTTAGTCGGAATATTGGCTCGCTTTCTATTTGGATCTAGGGCATCGTGTATAGCCTGAACATATCGGGACCTTGGCGCTGGCCTGACAAAAGTCAAGGCAATGTTGTAAGCTGTTACATTAGGAGGTAGGTTAACCCCGAATCGTGTCATCATAATAACCTTGATGCCCTTATCGAATTTATTGATTTGGTCAATAACCACGCAGGTTTTGTCTACAGATAGGTCGATTAAAGCAAATTCGTAATGGCCAACACCACCTTCACGGAGCACTTGAAGAGCTTGTTCGGCAGTGACGGTACGGCTGACAGATAG
Source organism: Verpa conica (assembly GCA_033030425.1). NCBI lineage: Eukaryota > Fungi > Ascomycota > Pezizomycetes > Pezizales > Morchellaceae > Verpa > Verpa conica. The sequence continues at coordinate 1,578,359 of JAUFSD010000010.1, read as the reverse complement.
TCCTTCGACCTCAAGCTCGTCCGCAAGGATGTTTGACGAAAGGACATGCTTGTCCGCAATTATTGCTCGTTTCCCAAGGATTCTTTTATCAGGTACCCACGCCTTCCTCTCTGTAGCATCTGCGATGATGGTTAGATGAAAGGTTGAGCCAAAGCCTTCTTGACTCTCGAACCTTTAAATTCATCAGCTTACAAATTCGGGAATTTACTTAAGGAAAGAAGATCCCTACCAAATATCACCACCCATCATTTCTGCCAGCTTCTTTGAGATAGCTAGGCCTAATCCAGTACCGCCATATGTACGACGCGTAGATGTATCTACCTGCGAAAAGGCCCTGAATAAACGATCATTCGCGCTCTCTGGTATACCAATCCCAGTATCCTGAACTGAGACCCTAAATCTCCATTTTTCCCTCTCTACCAGCCTCTCGGCCTCAGTTGTTACCAGGATATGCCCCTCTTGCGTGAATTTTACTGCATTGCCGATTAAATTGATGACGCATTGGCGGAACCGGGTAAGATCTCCGTGAACCATATCAATATTGGAGCATTTATTGCGGAATGCCAGTTCCAGGTCCTTTGTTGCAGCTGGTTCAGCAACGAGTTGTAAAGCGCTCTCGATGCAGTCCCGAAGAGAAAATGGCGCTACTTGTAGGTCTATCGCTCCATGCTCGATCTTCGAGAAGTCCAGGATTCCATCGATGATTTGAAGTGTCAGAACAGCAGAGTTTCGAATAGTTTCTACATACTCTCGCTGTTGTTCGGATAAGGGTGTGTCCAATAAGAAAATAGAGCACGAAAGAAGTGCATTGAATGGGGTTCCTATGAGAGGATAAAATGAATAATAGTTCTCAAATAAATCTTGTAGAAAAGGGACATACGAATTTCATGCGACATGTTTGCTAAAAAGCTCGACTTCTCAGCTGTAGCTTCCTCAGCCGCTTTCTTTGCCAGTTCCATTTGCCGGTAGAGCCGTGCTTTGTCTATTGTAACAGCAGCTTGTGTGCAGAGAAGGTTCAGCAGCTCTTGTCTCTGCCTTGTAAATGCGTGGTTAACAAGCTTATTTTCCAGATATAGTACACCCATTGTCTTGAGCTGGTTCTGAATTGGCATGCAGAGCACACTCTTGGCCGTTCTGTTAGAGAAGTAGGTATCCCTCCCATAGACAGAATCAAATTTCGGGTCATCACTATCTTTTAGAATTTGCTCTCCTAAGCTGGCAACAATATTGACTATTGATACGGGGACTAAGTCGGCTCTCATCTCCAATGGCTCGTGTTCCAAGATTGATACCTGATCAAGTAAACCCACCGTCTCAATATAAAGGTTTCCATCTTCCTTCAGAATCAAGACTCCATAGTCCGCCCCAGCAGTTTGCAGCACACTATTCATGAGTTTGACGATAACCTCCTCGAGGTGTATGCCCTCAGAAATGACCAAACTAGCTTTGAGGACAGTTCTAAAGTCTAGTTCAGAACCCAAGGATGAAGGATCGTTGTTTCTGTTGGAAGACGCATGAGATGCTGCATCGTCCTCGTGTGGATCTGGTGCAAAGAAATCTCTTGATGATGAAATAGATGGGGATTGATGCTGTAGTGAGTTCGGGTCGAAGCCATAATCGTGTGCATAGACTCGCGAAGATCTTGGACTAGGCCTTGGGGAATTCATCGCATTGTTTCCCATAAATGATGATACGCTGTCGCTCTCTATTCGAGGCATTACCGGTCGATTATCTAAGTGTAGAATAAAATTTATATTAGTAGAAGTTCAGTTTCTTCCTCTATGTGAATATATTGGATAGCATACCTGGCCCCTTGGAGACTAAATCTTCCGAGAAATTCTTCCTCAGATCCATAGCTTTATTTGTCGCGCCCCAAGTCGTATAACCCTTGACAGCCTCTCTTAAATATGGTGCTGCTCTTCTTTTTGAGAAGGGTCTCAACCAGGTTCCGCAGCGCTCACTCGCGAACGCGGCATCGTGAATAAACCCGTTTTGATTGGCAAGGGAGATTGCGTGGTCGTACTTGTCTAATATCTCAAGCTGCTTCCCTGAATCCGTGCATCTCATCATCTCTGCCTCTAGCATAATACTCTTATGCAACCATGTCCCCTTTGATGTTGTGCTATGTATCTGGATATTCTTCATATTTCTTGCCAGTAACCCCTTTTCTTCATCCGAAATTCTATCGTATCGTGCCATGTAGGCGATAGACGAATAAAACTCTGTGAGTGCCCCGAAGAAGGCGCTCATAATAGAATCTCTTATAGGTTCGCAGCAATGAGTCGCCAAATCCGCCGTAATATCGTAATATCCGTATATCGCTGAGATAATGAGGCGGTACATATGGTATACATATATATGACTGATACTTTCGCTGCTCATGAGTTTCATGAGGTCCTTGCTATCTCCAAGCTCTTCCCCTTCAAAACAAATTGGATCTGCGTTCCCCAACCCTCGGAGATTTAGGAGGAACTGCAATGGCATGCTTAACCACCACATTCCGGTCTGCTGTTTATACCTCCGAATAGCGGGTTTCGTAGTGTTCATCTTGATATGGACGGCCGCCAAGTTTTCACCAGCGAACATCCCAAAGGCTGGAATTTCCGCTCTGTCACAGGTTAGTAACTCTCCAAAATATTTACCCGAGGGGACATGCTCACAGGGCAAAAATTGTGTAATCAACATTAAACATCGCCATTCCTGCATTTACCGCCTGCTGCAAGCACCGAAGAACCTCGTTCATGCTTTGATGGAATATTCCGATATGTCCTGCATAAACTTCGTAAATCGCCGGAGCGAGCGCACAAACACCAGGCTCTCTCTCAATGAGAGAAATGGCCAGCCTCCCAAAAGCATAGCTTTTAAGAGCTGCATCATGCGTACCCTCAGCAGCTAGAATTATCCCAGTCATCAACATAGGATAAGCTCCGGCAGTCGAAATTCCAAATTCAAGACTTATGGCCACGCTGGTGAAACACACCGCCGAAAGTAGTCCAGGTCGACTCATGTATATAGGTAACAAGAGCGTTGAAATAAGTTCCTGGAGGAGAATAAGATTCTCATCTTTTAGTTGATGAATCCTCTCGATGGCCTTGATTTGCGCTATATCTATGAGAACTCTAGGCCTCAAAATGGCAGCATGGGCCTTAGCCTCCTCATCGTCAAACGGTACCTCCCAGTTAAGCACGCTTAATCCCAGGAGCCCTGTCTCGATCGACTCGTTTAATCTGCCTTGGACGAGCAAGCAATTCATTTTGTGTACCAAACATCGGATTTTCTCTCGGGGCTTGGCGCATCGAGGTAGGATTTTGTTCGCAAGGGTGATAGAGTCCTCATATCTGTTCTGCGCAAAGTACCCTTCCATCAAAGACAAGTTGATTTCCAGTGCTAGTTCGTCCATTTCGGCAAATGATCGTGCTTGTGCAGTCGGTCCTTGTGATAATTCCAAATTAATACTAAACCGTTTTCTCAGTTTCATTCCCCCTTCAGTCATTTCTTCCTCCGCTTTCTCATAATCGTCCAACAGATTCTTTGCCACTTCAAAATACAACAAAGCTGCATCAAAAGCAGTAGCAGCAATTGCCTTCTTGCCAGCTCTTAGATTGAGTTCCATGAGTGTCCGCCGCTCGGCCCTCTCTAGTGGAGATAACCAATGATTCAGGTGGTTGACGATTTCGTAAAGCATACCTTCTAGCTCGTCGTCCGGCACCTTTTCAAGCAACCTAATCCCAATCATCCGATGAACTCCGCGCCTTTCACCCTCCGGAATCAACGAATATGCTGCCTGCTGGACTCTGTCGTGTAAGAATCTATACGTGACCTCATCTTCTTGCTCTGAAGGTGATGGTGAGAACCTGGGGGGGAAATAGGACTGTGCCTCTAATCCGTATGGTGAACAGATTGGGCCAGTATCTTCATTGTCGTTTCCGTCCCGTTCATGGCTCAGAGCCAGAGGAATCTTATAATTTCCACTTGTAGGCAGCAATAAACCAGCATCCAAAGCACCCCAAAGATCTGATGCAGTTTCTTCCGGTCTCTTTCCTGCCGCCACCGCCAATGACTGCAACGACACCTTGTCCGTTCCCATACATGCTGCCAATACCATTGCTGTTCTAGTTGTGTCCGACAGCTTGAGCATTTGCTTTACCAGTAAATCGACTACAGTAGGTGGTAAATCCTCCGCTTCGATACTAGTCAAGTTGAATCTCCAATGTCCACCGCCTTTTCCACCGAAATCAAATGTAATGTATCCACCTCTATGTAAGCTTTTCAATAACTGCATAACGAAGAATGCATTGCCCTGTGTCTTCGCATGAACTAGTTCAACAAGAGTTTGCATTTCCGGATCATTCTTAACCTTTTCGGAATTAGGGTCTCGGTGTAGCGTGTCCCCGATGATTTTTCTGATAGAATCTTGAGTGAGCGGTCCTATTTCAATATCCACCACCTCCACGCCGGCATTTTCTTGAAGGTAATTTAGCATTGGTGGTAGAGGGTGGTTTTCGTCAATTTCATTATCTCTATAAGTACCGATAAGCAATAGACCTATACCCAGAGGCGAAATTCTCGCAGAAGCAAGCCCTCCTGTCAGTATATCATCCTATAAAACAAAACATTGTTGAAATGGTATCAAACCCCAGGTCCCAGGTTTCCTTCTATCCTTGACGCTCCATTTGCCTTTGGATCCTGAATCTCCACTTAATGCGCCATGAGCTCCAGTCCTCCATTCCCTCATCCTCCTATTTGCTTCATCCGCTATCCCCACTATTAGACTCAGCTCGTTCTGTGAGCACCACTGCAGATCGTCCAAAAACAATACCAGACCCTTCCTCCCAAAAACTGCCAAAAACCGACCGATAACCTCTCTAAACCGATTTTCTCTCTCTGTTGGACCCAAATTCGCCAGAGGTTCAACCTTGTAATCCGTGCCCAGTAACAACTTCAACTCCGGAATAACGTCCACCAATACTGCAGCATCCCCATCTAACGCCTTAATAGTATCTGTCCGCCATCTGGAAAGGCTTTGTGGCGGTTCTGAGAGTACCTGTCGTACAAGATCTTGCAGCGCTTGAACTAGTGTGAAGAAGCTGAACCCCCGCTTATACTGGTCGAATTTCCCTGCGGTAAAGTACCCCCTGTTTTCCGCCACTGGTCGTTGAATCTCGTTGACAAGTCGTGATTTTCCAACTCCAGAACCACCTCTTACTACAACCATATTACAGCCCTGGACAGAACATCTATCGTATGCCTGCTTCAACTTCTCCACTGCCTCTTCCCTACCATAAAGCTTCTCAGTAATGACGAATTGGCTCGTTGTATCAAGTTCCCCAACCCTCATGCCCTCCAAACTCCTCCCTTCACTCATCCTTCTGATCAACGTATCGATATCTGCCTTGAGCCCAGATGCAATCTGATACCTATCCTCCGCATTCTTTTGCAGCAGCTTCATTATTACGGTAGAAACAGCCAATGGAATCGACGCATTCATCTCCGTTGGTGGCACTGGTTGTTGCGCGATATGCTGATGTATCAGCTCCAGTGGATCCGTGCTCCGGAAGGGTAGAAATCCCACAATAAGCTCGTAAAGCGCCACTCCAAGTGAATAGAAATCTGCGCGATAATCAATAGACCTATTCATTCGCCCTGTGCACTCCGGAGCAATGTATTGTAACGGCGCAGGATTCTGCCCTCTCAGCATCGACCCGTCCGTTCCCCTTCCAGGATCTTCACGCTCTAGCCTCGAAGCTAGATGCCACCCACCAAGCTTTCCCATTATTGAGTTTGCAACAGTATGTTTTGACGCTTTAACTATCGGAGGTTTGATGACGAGAATAGAGAAGGTGTTGACATTGTTGTGCGTAATTCCAGCTTTGTGGGCTACGGAGAGCACATGGACAACGTTCGAGAACACTGAAAGGATTTTAATCAAGTCTGATTGGGTCCGAGGTTTTGCAACTGGTCGTACAGGGCTTCTCAGCCCTTCGAGATTATTGATTCCGAGAGGTAGAGGCTGAACATCGGGTAAAAACATCTCCCTTACAGTCATATGCGGCGGTTCGTCGCTGTATATTAAGGCCATACCGCCCTCCGGAAGGTATTCCCAGGCAAATGGCCGAACAATAAAAGGAAGAGATGTGAGGGTATGTGTTATTGAAGAGGAGTTTGAGGGAAATGTTGCTACATTTTGTACACCTGGGTTTGTCCCACTTGTCCCTACTGAAGAAGACTGGGAATGAAGAGATGAGCGAGAGGAGTTTGCTGGACCATGAGAAAGCAGCTTCCATTCATGGCGGAGACGTGCAAGGGTATCAAGATGGTTCAAAGCGCAAAGCTTTAATACCACAGGTTTACCATTCATTGAGGATTTCGCTCTGTAAACTTGGATATGATTCTATATTATGTATCACCAACCCTGATCAGTCATCTTGACATGGGTAAAATCATGAATTGCCTCACCGATTTCTCCCTTGACCGATCTCTCCTGTAGAATATGGGGAACACATACAATAACGTAGAGTACCCTCAGATCCTCGTATCCTGGAACGTTGGGTGGAGTAGTCACTCCTCCTCCCTCCATCTCTTGATCCCCAGCATCTCCTACGATTGTGTCTTGATATCCTATGGTTGCTGTTCCAGAAGCACTACTCCTTCCACTCTCAGTCTGTTCTAGCCCTTCCGTTGCTTGTACGGCAACAATCAACCCAAATGGTGCTGGAGTAGCAGCACTGCTCACATTGCCTGTCAGCATTTGAGCCACAAGCAATGTGGCAGCACTTGCACCTGGAGCTATCCCTAGTCCTGACCCAGAATTCTGGGACCCTGGGGAAGCGACCATTGGAGAGCTCTCTGGTAACGCTGGTGGTGGCTGTGACATTGTTTGTGCTCGAGAAATTCGTGGTGAGGCTGATGGGATTGCTTGCGTTTCTGAACTTGAGAATAGAGAGCTCCCATGGCGTGACCCATGGGAAGAGGACGAACCGGTTGACATGAGTTTTCCACGGTGGCGTTATGAGTGTTTGGTGGAGTTGCGCACGAGCGCTGATTTGCAGGAATAAGAGGGGTACTCTCCCGCCTGTCGGTATTAATCCTTGAATATGAGGCGTTCAGGGATAAATGTCTTTTTTTCCTTTATGGATTGTGAGCAAGTTACTATCCAGGCATTCTTCTGCAATCTGAACAGTGTTCACTAGACCCGCACCTCCGGACCTCTATCTTCTACCCCTGTCGCTCTACTCCAAGTGACTTGAAAATGTTCTCTGTGGCAAGGGAGACTCGGATGTATGAAACGTTTGCGATTTGTTTTGGCTGCGACAAGCTCGTGAACTTGGAATGTATGTGGAGATATAGCACGTGACCCGACCCTATGATTGCGATACTGGAAAATTGGATACTCGGACGAAAAGCTGTATGTACCTATAGCTAGACTTGAGTATCATCCCAGGGTATACGAAAGCACTGAAAGCTGATAAGAACACACCCGTTGGTTCTGGGTGTTTCTGAACTCGCGGCGAAAGTGACAGAGGTAAAAAAAAAAAAAGATAACAGTATTGGGGGGCTTGACACGGTAGATGTTCGAGATTTGCGGTTGCGATACCGACGATCACCGAGCCTAATTCAAATGTGGCGATAGCAGCTCAGGCTTTCTGTGGGGTAACAGTGGCTTTCTCCTCTTTTGCCTAGGGATATGTAAACGGGAGAAGAGGACGACAACAGAAGAACAAGAAAGTATTCAGGCTTCTCCTGCAGAATAAAGCAGCTCACCACCTATTCTCCGATTGACCGGTAGAGTTGAGTGACCTTCCTCCGCACGAGACCACACCCAATAACTGATGTCTGCCCGTATGATACACCGGATCGGGGTGGGGAAGGGTGACAAAGGGGAGTGGGGAGAAATCCACCAACGCGTGGGCCCCGGACACGCTTTAGGTACTACTGTGTCAGACCCACAAGGGCCACCGGATCGAGACAGTTTGGTGCCTCTTTCTTCTATACCTTCAAATAGCTGGTGATGGTCAGGGCTGGAAAGTCTGTGTTGATATCTGGGTTCTCTTCTACGGTCCACTGTGATCTACAATATATTGTGAGAATAACCCTCAGGGTTGAATTCCAGGGACGGGACAATAGTCTCGGTATCACCCATCCCCCCTCTTGCGGGTACATACGATCCCCAGCTTCGCAAGCTTTCTACGCGAATCACATGGGCTCATGATATGTAGAATTCGCATACTCCTCCTGGGACAACAAGGGGAAACGTGCTCAATAACAAAGGATCGAGCTTTTCTCCATAGATCGGACTTCAAGGACACGTTCTACCCAAATGTTTAAGCAACCTTGTCTAGGACTTCCGAAGTGCCTAACCGGAGACACGGCAGCAGCATTCTTTTCTTTTCTTTCCTCAAATAAAACTCCATATATCAAAAGCCCCCCTTTTACTCACCCCAGAAGTTATCCCTCGAAAACAAGAAGTTCAAGCCAGCTAGACCTCCTTATCTGTAGCGGCTGCAAATCTGGACGAAGAAGCCCCGCAGTAATTTCTCTAATAGTGATCTGTGAGGCTACGTACTCAGCCCCCCACACTGCTGAACCACCCCCCTCTTTTGCTTGTATGAAAGTGCTGTGAATGTTTAGGCGCAGAGTGACGTCATATTGAGCCCCTTACCCGTTCGTGGCTGAAGGCAGCTGTGGTTTTGATTGCCGTGTCCCCCCTGGCTGGACGTCAAGCGAGCGTGCAACCCAAGACCTGACGAAATGAGATTGCCGCCCAAACCCTGTGCGTATCGTAAATCGAAAAAAAAAAAAAACGCACAGGTACAAGGCCGCTTAACTAGAGGTATCTGGAGAGTGGCCCTAGTTCCCGCAGGATTTTCAATATCTAGAAAAATAACTTGAACCCCTGGATTGTAGCTGTGGTTATAAAAAAGGGGGAACCTTTCCTATGCCAGCGACCGAGGTGCATACCTTTTCGATGCCATCCACTGCAAAGTGTGCCAGCCAAAAATGTGAAACCTTTGCAACACGGTCCACCAACACTCTTATTAGGCCCTTTGGTACTTGCAGATAGGGTAACTTTGTAGTGAATTTTCCTTGGGCTTGTATATGACTAGGTGTTTTTTTGCAGGCAAGGGGAAAAAGAGAATAAAAACAATTAGACTAGCTAGGGGATAGCAGTGTTACTCTTTTAGCAGGTATGATGTGCTATTGTATGCTGTAGACTAAGTTGTTTGGGCATGCAAATTTTGTATCCTGTCTAAGTACACCAAAGACCAGATATTTTTAATAGATTCCTATATAATATAATAGGGGGGGGGATTATGTTGTGTGCTGGGTAAAGGTTTCGCATTTTGGCTGGCACACTTTGCAGTGGATGGCATCGAAAAGGTATGCACCTCGGTCGCTGGCATACGAAAGGTTCCCCCCCACTATATACACCTCAAACACGGTGGTCGAAATGGGCATAGAGCTGTTCTAAACACTAGAACTGAGATTTACTGGTCATAATCAAAACACATTATGCAGGATCCACTCAAGTATGGATACAAAAATTATCAACCAAACTACTATAGTGCAAAATATACTCTAGCAGACGCATGCACATTCCGGTAGGGCTCATTAGATAAATGTTGCTTTAGCCGATAACGGCAGGAGAAAACTCCTCCGCTATGCCTACCCGGCGGTTGGGTCCGGATAGATGAAATGTACGTATCCTAGAAGCTTTTCATTTGCCCCCCGAGAGGAAAATTCACAAAGCCCTGATTGCTATGGGAATCTAAGATCGGAAACATGTAGGAAGTTTTGTCCCCCCTGGTCCTTCCCCACTCCCCCACTCGCTTTGTTTTAGATATTTATCTTTCTTCTTCTAGTGTCACCTGATATCGCAGTGCTTACAATATGCGTATGGGCGATCTAGGCCTGAACCCTACATGAGCCTGCTGGCCGTTAAGGTTAGCGTGAATATCTAGGCATGGTTGAGCTCAGTGTTTTTCTTTCCCTATCATGCCTCGGTATCACCACATGAGCGTGCATATTCGAGCGGAGGTTACAAAAGGTACTCCCCGGAATGGTACCAGGCTGAGGCGCTGGGGGCTGCTCATTGGTTCTGTTCCTGAGTTGAGATGGCTGTATTGCCCTAATGTCGCTGGCAGTCATAGCGCAGACTTAGCTATTTCCACTTTTATATTCACGTGTAACATGATAACGGAGACACCTTCCAGCGAATCGGTGGTAAGGGTATGAGCCTTGTTGCCTATACATAATCGGTTAGTCTTGCAGGGATCATTGGTGTTATTCCGATTCATGTAGAATCACTCGGTGCGTTAGTTAATGGATTTCTCCGACAAGGCCTGTAGCGTTAAAACAGTACTGTGGTGAACTAAAACAGCGCTGGGAATAAATCATAGATAAGAGGTGTTATATAAAGGTAAGCCATATCACGTTTTATTGCGATCTTAAGCACGGGCTCCTGTTGGATGATCGATCGTAGATTGCTAACTCAATTTTTAGTAGGATCGTAGACATTCGATAGGGGTGCACAGATACCGCTACGTAAAGTAGAGCCCCCACCTGAACAACAGCACCGAAAGTCCTAGAAGAGACTAAGGGTAGGCATCGTGGTGGGATATTCCGGCGCATTTATTTGATTATAAATCCCAGTCTTGGTTGGTTAAACTCCCTGCAGACGCCCTCGAAAGAAGAAGGAAATATCCCTCGTGATAACAGAACCCAGCTAATAGTACGTGTGGGTGACAGATTTATACTTATTATGCTAACCTTCTCTGATGATACTTGGGATTACATGTAGCTAGAAATCAGCTCGGCTGTAGATAATTTCACTAGTTGATACACATGGAGGCTTTACACTAAATAGTTTAGTTTATCGAGACCTGAGGGCCTTAGTGTTACATGTAATTTTCGCTACACAAAGGCGGCTATTGCCAACGTTCATAAAAGTTTGATATTAGGATTTGCTCTAGTACTACCCCCCCCACCAACCAAACCTATAATTCATCCTTAATTATATCCTCTTGTACAACCAGTCCCTTTTTTACCAAACTACTCAATACTTCATAAACAATCTGGGCCGCCACCAATGCCGTATTTTCTGCATGATCATAAGCAGGAGCAACCTCAACAACATCCACACCAACCACATTCAATTCCTCAACACCTCTCAAAATCCTGATTAGTTCTCTAGTTGTCCATCCGCCAGGCTCAGGTGTCCCAGTCCCTGGCGCAAGACCAGGATCAATGACATCGACATCGATACTTAGGTATACTGGGATTTCGGTTCCAAGGGTCGACATAATCTTCTCAATGACGCCCTTTACACCAATGTCGTCGATATCATCGGTAGAGATACGTTCCCAACCTATCGAGGAATCGTATTCATAATCGTCCCACCCATCACCTGAGAGGCGGGTTCGGAGTCCTGCGTGAACATTTTTTGGAGTGGTAGAGTTTATGAGTAGGCCTTCGTGGTAGGCAAGATGAAACATGGAGCCGTGGTTAAAGATGGCTTGTTCTGAGGGCCAATATGCAAGGCGCCTTAAAGAGCTCCAGGTGTCGAGGTCTGAAACACAAAATCGCATGTGGTAAGTCTTTTAATACTTGAAGTTGGGAGTGTTTAATGAGACGTACGGGCATCAAAATGCAGAACTGCAACAGGCCCATAGATACTTTTCACTGCTCTTAGTGCTGGGAGAGCGATTGAATGGTCACCGCCCAATGTAATGAGCGTTGGATGCTTTTTTACATTACCACTATTGCCGCCTTTGGTGGAAATATAGCTTGGTCTTTCGAGGAGCTCAGTGAACGCTTCCGTCATTTGCTGTAGTGCTAACGCATTATCGAACGGTGTAATTGGTACTGTATCGTTTATTTAGAAAGAATATAAAGAATGTGAAGGGGAGTGTATTATACTGTCGCCACAATCAAGAATACGAGGCCACGAAAGGTACTGCCATACCCCTAAAGTTAGGGATACACATCGTGGAATCTTGATATAGAAGGACTAAGAGCTAACTGGATTGATCCCAGCCCTTGAATTAAAGCTTCCGAATCCAGTTTGCCTTGCAGAGGCAGCCCTTATAGCTTTCGGTCCAAACCTTGCACCAGGCCGGTAGCTTACTGCCGTATCGAATGGTGCACCTATAATGGCGATATCAAATTTCTCGTGAAGGTTTGTAAGGCATTTGACATGTGGAAGATGTGCAAATGTTGATATTCCAGAGAATGCATACTATATTTAATTTAGTGTATGAGCTTGACATGCCAACAGAGACTAGGTAGACTGCCAATACTTACGTCAGCTTCCCATTTCCCGCGCAATTCTGTTAGCCTTGGGTCTATTTCCTCTTCGTAATCGGTAGAACATAAACTCTCTCGGAATAAAGAGAATAGGAGAACATATTTAAAAAAGCATTGGGTAATCATTTCAGGTATGGTTGGTGGGTGGTCGTTACTCGGGGCGCGGGGCGCGGGGAAATCCGGGCTTTTTATGTATCTAGCTATGCCAAGACCCCTTACCTTGATAAGCGGTTATCAGTGCAGGTGGATCATCACTACAGCGTGGGGCAGAAAAGATCGAGGTTCAGAGTTTTTATTCGTCTTTTAGGTATTTTGTGAGGATTTTGGTACCAGGATCAATAAACCCCTATTAGCAGACCCTGGTTTCTTGATTTTGTCTTGCCTAGTAGAGTGTAAACAACCTACATAGCACCTAGAGTGTTGTACCTGAAATATGTATCGCCTTCCTCTATATTCGCACCTCGAGGTGCTGGAAATCGATCTCCCCGACCCCTTGCTACCCCGGGTAGATCTCACTGCACTATTATTGTCTCACTAAGATGAATTTGCTGTCCCAGACCTCTCGACTCCCCCGTGTCGCATGGAAACCCGAGCAACCAGACCCTAGTCTCGTTCCCATCTCCAGGTTCAATTGCTGTGCAGCGAAGCAAGCAATAAACTCTATGGGGTTGGGCACGAGACTAACCAGGCCTCTGTCCGCACACAAACAATATTTGCTATCTCGGATCCTTTAGCTTGACTGACCTTACTGGTACCCATTGAAGCCTTACTGGTACTTATTCAGGTAGGAATAGAGGTTCCGAGCGCCTAGATCCCTAACTCTGGCTATCTATTACCGCTCCCCAGCTAGGGATTATTTGCTGTCCCGGAAAATCTGCTGTCCCGTACAAAACCCCTAGATTCTAGCTATCCGGTATATCGAGATGTAACTGTATAGGGATCATTGAAAGGTAAATATAGTAGATACGTAAAAATAATTTTAGTATTTTACTTGAATAGGAGATTTATATCAATTAAGCATTCATTTATTTTGGGCCTTTATGAATTATCGCCTTTGAGGGGTCTAGGAAGAGGCACATATAAATTCTAGTGAGGCTCAACTAAAGTATATGTAGCCTTAGTGTAAACAGGCAAGGTAAAAGATGGGGTATTGTCGAGATTGCAGCGTATCATTCGGCTTCGAGTAGCGTAGTTTGTGTACTGCTTAGTCTTAGTTCGAACCTTAAGTGTATATATATAAACTGGCCTTATGTACCTCATGTCTACTCCTTCTATGCATCACATTCCTTCTCTCGTCTCACAATTGTGACTCCTCCACCTGCAACTGCTTATATCTTCAGAAAACTATCGATTTATTCCGTCTTCAGATACTAGTTGCGACTAGAAATTCTCTTTGCTACTTATATAGTCAAACGTGTTCTCCTACGTTCCCGTACCGCCTGAGAGGGTTTGAACGTTTACATCATGCCTACTATAACTAGTATGTGATCCTATCTCTCTTTCATTAAAAAAATGGCCTAGATGCTGATATATTTAAATTAAGGTGTGGATAAGACTGAGGAAACTTGGGAGGTGCCCAAGGAACCTCGTGCAAGTCTTCAAGAGATAAAGCTCGATAAAACGTCTGCTGAAGTTATAAAGGCGGCTTTGAAGAAGCTCAAAGGACCAAACATCGATGACCCGGAGAGTTTTGCCATGGCAAGTCCCGATGCTGCTCCTGAGGGCACGATAGTACTTCACGAAAACTTCCTCAATTTCTCTAGTATGAATCCAACTGGAATGCCTGGTATCTTTAGGTCGCCTCTAGAGCACAAAAAACTACAGTACTCCCAGTACAAACAGTCGTCGTATGATCTAACTATTGAAGATATTCCACTTTCAATGTATAACATCATCCGTTATATCGTATTTCCGGCTTCAGATATTACGGTCATCCCTATGAAACTTGGGAGCGTAAGGAGTTCAGGCAATGTACGGAAAACTGAATATTACCTCCAGCCCATTGAAGGTGATGCGTGTATGACCTTTGGCTACCGTAAAAACGTGGAGCTCGATCTTGTATTCTGGAACTTTGAACGATATACACATGGTGGCGGTATTTACGGAGGCGGGGCTCGGAGGTTCCCTATCAGAAGTGCGGTCTTGTTGGATCCAGATATTCCCAAGAAATTCCGCCCATCCGAAACACCGGTTTGCCTACTAGGGATGGACTTCTTAACTAAGTACCCTTACCTCATGTTTATACCTAAACTCGACCATCGTGGCGAAATTGATTTCACTATTGCTGGGGATCCTTTGGTGTACAGGCCTTATAGTACATTTGTCGAAGTCTCGAAGACGCTTGTCGTTAATATTGCTGCACGCCACGATATAGGGACTGGAAGGATTGGATGTGGTATCTTTTTTAAGTCTGGGTCGATCTTGAATATATTTTCGGGAGTGAGTGAATATGATAAAGATGGTAAAAAGCATACGGAAAATTTGTGGGAACGCGGTATTTTAATGGGTGTAATAAAAGCTCTACATGTGATTACGTCATTTCCAGCTGGTGATGAATTCACGGACGTGGTAATCAGAACTGGGAGCCCTCCTATCAACCAGCTGCTGGCCCAGATACAAAGTACAAAAGATGAACTTTTCAAAGAGATGAGCAATAGGAGTGGAGCATCCCTAGGTAGCGGTTTCTCGTCCTCCTTACCTCATCTCGATCTGGTGATGTATATCCGCTATCAGTTTCTTCGGGGCAAGCCATTGATCAAAATTCACTTTGAAGGATTTAGCTCAAATGAAAACTATGATGCTGTAGAGGCAGCAGGTATACTGGCTACCGGGGGCGTAGAGATGAAAGAGTTCTGTCTGAAGAATCCTGTAAAAAAGTGCAATCAAAAGGACATGAAAGATCAGAATATTACTATCCTGGAGCAACATCCTGATTTTAAGGAAGAAGAGCTATACGTCAGCTTCGGGATCGATGGAAATTTTTATATTCCCTCAAAGAGAGCTCTTCGTGTGATGGAAGAAGCAGACAAGAAAGCGTCTTTATTATTGTCTAAAGAGGATGCTATAAATAAGTTGGGATACCCAGCCTGGGAAGGAGAAGTTGCCGCTAAGACTGATGGAATCCTTGAAAAGGGTAATTACGATCTTCACGAATTCTCCCCCGCTAGTGATTTCAGGACTATAGTTGGCATCTTGGGAGAGGATGCAGTAAAAAAGTTAGATCACTGCCTAGAGAACTCTGAGTGGACTCCAGAAGATATTTTGGAGATTATCAAAAGCTCAACTAGGAAGATTAAGGTCCACGAATACCTTGGGTTACAGAACAAAGAATACCGTGATAAGTATCTGAAGGAACTGGAGCGTAAGGGACTTGAGAAAGGCTGGCATTTTTGTAAAGATAAGTCTTGGAACGGGTATTTGAGGAGAAACAGTAAAGTCTATGATAGGATGAGATTGCCTAATCCGCAGGGTAAGAAAAAAGCTATTAAGGAGGAATCTGACCTGAGTGATAGCAAAAAGGAGTTAGATCACCGGCACGAGGAGAAAGGTAAAGAAAAGTCTCCAAAGATAGAGGAGAATTTTCAGTCGACATCTAATACAGAGTTTGGCGATGCTACTGGTGGTCATACTTCTAATAAGGCCTTAGGTCAAGAGAGCTTTGATGCTCATTATAGTGAAAGATCAGGTGGCAGCGATTACACTACTGAGGATGACGAAAGGTGGATGGTCAAAGAAGAACCGATTACAGTTAATGTTCCAGCGGATTCTGACGAATCTGTAAGTTTGGACACAGATAATAGTCTTGTTAATTTCGCCATGGAAAAAAAAGAACAGTCAGGAATTGGGGCTAGAGTCGCCGCTAGGCATCGCTTTGGCAACAAGAGGAATAAAATCGTGCCGAACCTAAGTGATAGTGATTCCACATTTCGAGATCACAGCCTGAGAGATAGTGGAGACCATTCGTCTGAACATTGGATAGACTCTGAAACATGCACTGACGTAGAAGAACTACTGAGGTCAAAGAAGCATCTAAGGATCGACAGCCCTACCGTCGAAGGGCTTGGTAAAAAAAGAAAAAACGGCACAACTAAGACTAGGAAGCTTTGTCTAGAAGTAGAAAAAGTCGGAGGATATCAGAAATTAAAAGGGATGGATAATTCTTATTTCTATCGCACCTCAGAAAAGCTACTCCAAGAGCCAAAAAAATTTAAAGACTTAGACTGCTTTTTAGCTCGAGTTGAAGACACATTAGATGAAAGCTCCAAGGAATCTCTATCTTACCAGTTTCAGCAGTATTCCAATGTTGGCTTCTCTAAGCAGAGCGCACAGTCATGGGCACCAAAAATCACACATAAGACAGATTTGGACCAGCCGAAAACTAAAAAAATGAGCTACTTGTCCGCCCCTAGGAACCATGAAAAATCTTACAAAGTTAGCAGGAAGCTTTATGCTGGTATTAATGATATAGAACAAAAGTGGCCCCCGTTTGAATGGGCGCTGAAGTATGGGTTTCCAAATGAAACATATAAAGTCTGCACTTAGACTTGAGTGGGTAAGCTCGATTCTTTAAAGAACTTTTGTGATAAAGCTCATTGAACTAAAAAAGGGGGAAAAAGTACATTTTTACTTTGTTGAAAGCCCTAGATATGGGTTTATTCTTCTCTACTTTCTATTCTGTCTATGTTAACTGGGCTTTGGTATATGTTTTAAAAGGATAAAACATTGGAATTTCTAGATTTTTAGAAGCCAGATAGGTCCTGGGGGATAATCGTTAACTGCTAAGTTAATTTTCTGTATTGAGAAATATGTTACCCGAGGAATTACGTAGTTATTAGCTATAAGTAAAGTTAGATTCGCTAGTATCAATGAATGAATTACTCATAGATACATATAGATTGGCTAGTATAATAGTGCTACTTCAGTTTTTACTATTACATATAATCAAATTGGAAACTACGGAGGATTTATATTCTGATCTTGTAAATACTCAAGGGATCTTATACCTTTTTATGAGAAAATTCGTACAGGTGGCGGTGAGACCTAGAAGTTCTTCGGTATATATTAGTCTCAAATATACTGAAGGGTGATATATAATACTTAGAAAGCGAGCCCATTATCATAGCTACCGTACGAGAGGTATTATATATCACGCTATAGTACTTTTCAGACCAGACTGCTAAAATGTCCGGCCACCTCCTCTTCTTACCTATTGGGTTACTGCTGATTATACTCGTACAGTTGGACATCACCTCACGTCACTCTTACATGTGCTCTTGTTAGTATATAATAAAAAAAATCGTAAAGCGGAATCTCAGGTATGCTAATATTTATGTATGCAGGGAGGTGATATACCACAAGGTTTCAGATTTCGCGCCGAATTGGCTTTCAGTGGTAGTTTCGTATGGTAAACTACAGAATAATAGGAACGGCTCTCTAGAGTGGAAGGTGGTGGTGGTACTAGTTAAGTAAATCTTAAAGTTTTTCAACCGCTATCCCATGGTCTGTAACCGGTTCGCACCCCCAGTGGTGCGAATTTTTAGCCTACCTTAAAATTACTTTAAAAAATACAGAAAAATTCTTAAAAACTCAGAAAGTCCTAAAAAGAAATAGTCATAGGCTTTATCTGGGATATATGGTGGTTATTCATGGATAGTTGGTAGATTATAGCTAAAGTCTAAAGGGTATTTCCGTTCCCAGATATTCACAGTGTGTATATATGGTCATGGTTAACTAAAAAAGCCGTTTTTTTGTAGTATTTTCTATATAGTAACACTAGAAGCTATCAGAAAATCCTACATCTTTTTGAGTACCATCTTTTAACTATCAAGTGCCTCTATAAAAATACCTGTTACCCTAAACTGGATTATCATAGATTTATATAAGCCTTTGTTTATGGAAGCGCAAATCGGTCAAAACCTACTTTACCGCCGGTGGTAAATACAAGTTTAGGACTGCTGGAAGTCAGTATCTGTATGTTCAATTTACACTGAGGTCAGCATCTGTACACTCGATCTGCACTGAATCCAGCATGCTGAACATGCAAGGTTAGTCAGCTAAGGCTCAAACTGCTGAACTCCAGCACTCTCTATTTTTAAGTCAGCTTTATATTTTGCCACCGGTGGTAAATTCAGGTTCAGCATGCTGACCTCAGTGCAAATTGAGTGTACAGATGCTGAACTCAGTGCACATTGAATGTACAGATACTGACTTCCAGTTGTTTTAAAACTTTAATTTACCACCGGCGGTAAAATAGGTTTTGACCGATTTGCGCTTCCATATTTGTTATATAGTTAGTTTAATGACAAAGAATTCAAATGCTTAATAGAGAGAGTTATTTTGAGGGCGCTATAATTCAAAAGAGATAGAATACCATCTGGGGATTAAAATGAGCCCTTATAAAACCTAATTGGATAATATTCGGAGTAGTGGCTGTCTTTCTTGTAGATAGGTTTAAAATAATGAGCTACTATCTCTACCATAATTTTATAGTTATATATCATAATTAAAAAAAATCGGAAAAAATCAGGAAAAAATCCCAGAGGTGCCTAAATGGATGGAGATTATACTGATATAAAAATAATAGGGCTGTAGGGGGGTCTGTATTTGGTGGCTGGTAATTGTACTGGGGCGGTCGGAAATTCGCACCACCTATGGTGCGAAATCGCGTTGTTACAGACCATGGGATAGATTTCCTTTGGCTTCCAGGGAGGATAACGATAATAGGATTTTTTTTTTTGTAAAGCCTCCTTCATGAGTATGTCGGTGGACATAGAAAATTAATCCCGTAGAACAACACGTGTTGCACAAACTTTCTTGTCAAAATGATATACTTTCCATCTATCTAAGGATTAAATGATATAGAATGGAGATGAACGGTTAGGGTATCGGCGAATATGTCATGCTTTTACTAGTTTAGGTGTTTTATACTCGACTCCCACCCCATTCTAATGTAAATGTACCATCTTATGAACGGTACCTAGGTAATTTAAACCAAGGAACATTTAGGTTATGTTTAGTACGTTAATCAGGCTCAAGATCCAACGCCTTGAGAATTTCACACAAGAGTTTATATAACATGAAGGAAACATTACTATTTCTATAAGAATAACTACTTTATTTAGTCCAATTGACGCTAGGTACTACAGCGAATAATCTCACACAGCTCAAAAACCAAATCATCTAGGCGACTCTATTTATTATCCATTTCATAGGCCTCCGTATTATTAGCCTCTTCCCCCCTCTTAGATCCTGCTCCAGTTGATGGCCCCTTAGAAGACCCAATCACAACCCCCGTAACACCTTGGTCGATCTTATCGAGCTTATGATTCTTCATCAACAAGCCCATGGGCAGCATCGGAATACAAACACAGACCGCAATAGTCAATAAGATCTTCATCGTCTCATCATAAGCCCTAACAATCGCGACTCTCTCTGGGGTCCCCATAGCGTATGTCTGGGCATACACCGCCGACGAAAAGATCTGTTTGATCTCACCCTTTGCACTCTCCGGAAGGTATTCTGCAAGTTTGCGCTGGACATTGTAGCTCCACACGGCGCCGCTGACTGCACTGCCGACAGCGCCACCGATCGATACAATTGTGAGGAACAGTGCGGTTGCTGCGCCGACTTCTTGGTGGAGGGATGAGGCTTGTACTCCGAGTTGGGCGGGAACGTTTAACATCCCGCCGCCGATGCCGACTACGATTTGGGTCCAGACGATTTGTGCGGTGTTGGCGTCGACGTTGCGGTACCGGAGCATGAGACCGATTCCGAGCATGTAGATACAGATACCGGTGATCATGAAGTATTTGTAATGACTGGTGTACTTTATGAAGAGGGAGACGATGATAGATGAGACAGTTGATGCGAAGGAGAATGTCTGTAAAGAGGGCTTTTTTAGTATGATTTAGAGCGGACCTTCGGGGTGAATATAACTTACAAGTGTGATACGACCAGCCGCAACGCTGCCTGTATTTCGAGCAACCTGGAGATATGAATAGAAATATGGCTGAAGTGAGAGGTAGTAGGCCACTGATACTGTTAGACACCGCTATTCTTTCCTTATGAAGACTTACAGATACTTACTAAAATAGAAGAATCCTAGAACACAACCCGCCAATACTGTCTGGTTCTTGAACAGCCTTAAGGTCAAGAGTGGTGTCGGTGCCATCCTCTTCCACATCTCCCACATTGGGAACAAGACCAAACAAACACCACCGACAGCTATTTTATATCAGAAATCAGTCATGAAATCTAACTCGTCACCTTAGTCGCCGGGAATTAAACTTACAAATAGCAGCAATAATGCTTGGATTCTTCCATCTTCCCACTGCCGAAGCTGCAAGTGTCAATGGCACCAATAGTAAGCTGAAACCTGCTACCAGCAGCAACACCCCTAACACGTCCAACTCTGTCCACAGACTCTTAATAAAATTACGGACCCCTTGAGACTTCCATGGGTACTGTGGTACCAAGCCAGCTTTTGCAGCTTTACGCTGATTCACCCATAGGGATACGAAAAGTGGTAAAGAGAGAATAGGTGTAATAATAGCCCTAAATAAATAAAAAAAGATAAGCAACTACCCTCAAGAAATAACGAAAATAATACATACCACATGCCATAACCCCACCTCCACAGGGGAGTTCCCAACTTCCCAGCAATCTCCGGTCCAACCCAGACAGTAACCAAGAATGGTGTATCCGGTAGTGACGAAACCAATGCACGATTCAACAAGTCCGAAGTATCAGCAATGAAAATTTGCTGTAAGATACGCAATCCTGTGGAACCGGCGGCGTAGAAAATTTGAGCGCTAGCATATGCTTCGATATTGTTGGAAGCTGCTTGCTGGATGTACCCTAGGACGTATAGAAGCATTGAAATCGAGAAAGCTTCTGTACGTCCAAAGACATCGGCAACTTTGGCCATCGGAGGTTGAATAACGGCTATATGTTCTTGTTAGGAGGCCTTCTTGGTCTTGGGGAGTACTCATAATGCCGATATATCAGTGGGTCACCTGACTTTATCTCTATGAGAGAGAACATATTCCCAATGATAGAGACAAATCACATGACCCATTGACCTATCGATATCATTTCTAATATAGATTCATACCATTAAGGACGTTGCCAATAACACCAACAGTAGCGAGCAATGAGTGGGACGAAAATGATGAAGTGGCATTGTAGGCGAGTAAGCTGGTAACTTGAATATCCAGCGATGTACAAATTGCCATAAGAAATATACTAAACTCGGCGGGAAAAAAAAAAGTTAGCTAAATCCCGTCTGAAATAATAGCACGGTAGATTTCTTTCTCATACGTACCCTGCATAGGCAATATATAGAGAATCTCTTGTCCATATCAATGCTACTGCTTCAGCCTTTCTCACACCTGTCTGCATAACGACCCCTTCAGAGCTCTCTGGCACGTTTGTGCTCTTAGATGCATCAAAACTCTGCATTTCTACCCCCTCCTCTATATCGTTGTTCTTCATCGCGACGAAATCAGCTGTAAGCTCACAAAATTCTCGGTACTCTTTCCTTCCTCTCTAAGAGTATATTATAAATCAATTTTTTGTTCGTCGGTTTTAAGATCGGATTGTAGGAATTTCTCTCATTTATCAGAATCAATCAATAATGTAGCTGTTACGTTGGGGCAAATGGTTCTTTTTATAACCTCCACTCAGGATATAGACTAATGTCATAGCTATCACGAGGGGAAGGAGAAACAACCACTACCACCCCTAGTCCCACAAATTTCAAGAAAATTACCAATGATCGACACTCTTGGGGGTAACAAATGGGTGACGTTGCCGAAAAAAAAAACCCCACTACTCCCTCGGATCAGATAAAATGCTGCAGCTAGCTGATAGTTTCAGGGAAGAAAAAAACCGCTCGCTCGCTTCAGGGATGAGAGGTTCTAATTCGCTGATCTGTTGCTTGCGCAAGACTGGAGCTTCAGTGGGGGGGATACGGGCACCGAGTATGTACTCTACGAAGTACGAAAAAAAAAAACCCACACTCAAGCCTACAATGAGCGAGTATTCCTCTCTCTATCTAAGAAAGGATAAATTTTCCTTCTCTCAAGTGAGGATTCATCTGAATTACCACATAACTAGAGAGGCATTTGACATCAGTTGGTGTATCCGGCAAGCTTTGTCCGAGTTATAGTGCTGACGCGCAATCTGATAACCTTGTCACGAGCCGCATGACAATCTGATATGATTAATAGAAAACATAGCGCGCAAAATTGGTGCCGAAGTCATCAACCCCCCTGTTAGCTACTATTTTGTAGTAGAATGCTAGTTTAATAATTTGGACTTTTAGGCGGACTAGGTTAGCCTATACTATAGTAATTAATGATTTTGTCCAGTCTGAGCCAGGCAAATCCTAGAATGGCCCGGAAAAAACTAACCTCTAGCTTGATTTTCATATTAAGTAGTCCTCCTAGCTTTTCGGTGGGGGGGTGGGGGGGGATCATGAGGCTCGTTCTCCATCGCTAGTAATAACATAGTTTGAGCTGCCGCTCCACCCGGTTCTATAATTATGTACGAGTCTTATTTGTATCGTATATTGCGCCTGCTGTACTCATCTCGAATGAACTCAGTGCCTTGAAACTAGGCCATGCTACAAGCATTCCAGTTGTACTCCAATAATAGAAATCCAACCTAGCTCTCCAAAAGACTCTCAAATGATTACGCATTAGCATATGAGCTTCGTCTATGACTACCCTCAGCTACCTCGCTTTCTTAAAATCCCAGAAATCATTTTTGTGCTCTTCCAAGATAGCTATCTTCGGTGTAACGCAAAACCCCAATGCATGGTGACGATGCTACCTCCATTGACGTATCCATCTTATACGTTGTATTTATATATGGCCCAATAGCCCTAGAAACGCCTGATCTAGTGCTTTTATATTGAGACTGCTGGTAGTTTATATCGCCTAGAGCTCAAGCCAGATCCCTTAAAATATACCATGTCCTCAAACGATACTCCAGCAGATAAACCACTGCTATTGAGGACCCGAGAAGTTAGTGCTGTGTAAAAGTCTCTTACAGAACAATAGGCAAAATTCGAATTACATACTAGTAAATAACCTTTCCATCAAGAGCTTCTTCGAATTACTACTCCCTAGGTACCAAAGTAATCAATGACCTCTATACCATATACCTGGCCAAATTTTAATATTGAAATCATCCACTTCGTTTTCCAACCGTTGGTTGCCATGCTAACGGAAGATAAAGCAACGTTCTATAAGTCGTTACTTTGCATGAAAGAGAAATACCAATTATCTGTATCAACCTCAACTCAATATACCGCTGTTAGATATATAATCCCAAGTATTGACTGCCTCATCGTACGGCCACCAGAAGCTCAGTCGAAATATTATGACGATATACGCCTCATCGTAATGTCTCTATCAGAATACATAGCCAGACTCGCATAAGTCCAGTATAGAACCGTTTAAGATTGACCGCTACCAGACCCCAAGCTATAACGATGAACAGTAATTGTAAGATGGAGTTCCCCCTATTTCAAAAATAGAAAATATCAAGCTGTTGGTTGAATAAGCAAACGACGATTATCGCCGTCGTCATCTAATACCGTCTAGAGGTGCCCATCTCTTTCTAGTGAATCCCGGGTCATCTGACCATGAGTTTTTCAAATAGTAAAAAAGCTACTGCTGCGGGATTGGCGTCTCTTTTTGAGGTGTATTTTTCGTCAACTAGATGCATAAGCACTATATCTGTTATCTGGTTCAAGACGTCTGAATATTTTTTTTCGTTATATCCAGCTTAATGTCTTTGGTATACGCTTAAACACACTGCTTTTGATGGCTCTAGGTGATTGGATGGGAGAGAGCCTCTAGTGTTTGTCGTGAGCTTGGTTAGATTAGAACAGGGGAGGTAGGAGGAACTATATAATTTGTCGGTGAGTTCTTTCGGATACGATGAACTTAAACTCAAGTATCTTGGATATAAATCGAAATATCTTTGTTACTGTATGTGAGATGTTTAGTCGCTCTAGGCTGGGGATGCAAACAGAATGTGGATGACGTTGAGAGACGGGTTTTATGCTTTTATGCGTGTCTCAGACAACGGTACTACAAATACCCATCTGGAAAATAATACATCATTAGTAACCACGGAAACAGCCAACAAAGAAGCTCACACATCAGGAATTCTGCTCGATGGTATATGGCTCTGAAGCCCCCTGAGGTAGAGACCTGGGCTGTAACGGGAATTCGAGAGATATGAATGGGATACTGGACTCTGATTCTGTAGAGTAGAGCAGAGTACATACCCCCCTCCAACTACCCCAGCTCTCCACTATTACTACTCTATACCCACCACCATGCAATATTACCAACCCACCAACCCGGTCATGATCCACCCTCCGCAGATATGATTGGCTGGTCTCAGCCTTCTTTATTGGCCAGGGGTCATATAGAGCCCCACGACGCGACTTCCCAAGGCCTTCCAATAAACACGATTTCTATCTACCAGAGCACAAAGAGCCCCCTCCCATCCCACTACAACACCACGACATGAATTGATCTCTGCATCATGGCTGCCGAAACCCAATCCCCTGATCATATCGACATTTCCCAATTACAGGATCTCTTGAGCGTAAGTACCCCAGTGACGAGGATATTCTTTTCTTTTTCTTTCTCTTCCTCCTCTCCTATACCATTGCTACAGAATTACACCTCACTAAGCCCACACAGAAAGACACCCAACCCGTCGAAACCCAAATAATCTGTTCCCCACCTCGCTCCCCCGCTCTCGTCCCTCGCACACCCTCCAAAAACACCCCAGATACATTCCACGACCGCCCTGGCAACCTCCACCTCGCCTACTCCAACAGCCTCACCTACAGCCAAGTTGACCTCGGTGATACCCAAGTCGACGATGCAAATCTCTACCCCTTCACCCAAGCCCCCGACGAAGTCATTGCCGCTACCCCACCAGCTCTCCGTGCCCCCTCAGACCCGCCCCCGACGTCCACAGCCCCCGTAGAAGACCTCGAGAGCCAAAATGAGCCATCAACACTATTTCCCGAATCCCATAGGTTCAGCACGCCGCTGCAGCCCCGGAGCAAGAAGCCGGGGCATAACCCGCTGCAGGCAATGACGTTTGGGGGTGCGGCGTTGCAGGGTAGGATGCACGCGTCGTTGGCGCAGATGTTCGATTCTGTGTCTTCACCTGTGAGGCCGCGGACTGCGGGGGCGAGTCTTCCGCCGACGCCGAGTGCTTTAGAGGCAATGGGGGTCATGGCGAGGACGCTGTCGGAGAAGCTTGTAGAGAGGGTTGAGAGTAGTCCTGTGGCTCCGTTGAGGATGAGAGAACTGCTGTTGGAAGAGGATGAGGAAGAGGATGATGATGAGCCGACTCAGCCAGATCCGGTGGTCTATATCTCGATGCAGGAGTCGCAGGAAGCTAGGGAACGGAAACAGGCGAGGAAGAATCAACGGCGGTTGAGAGAGCTGTCACCGATCGTTTTTAGCTCTTCGTATGCGTCAAAGTCTCAAGTACCTACGCAGAAGGTCCTCACTCAAATTGACGACGACGATCTTCTTTCGGCTGGAGAAGAGCGGAAACGTCGTGCTGATAAGGCACGGCGGAAGGGCGACGAGGAGGTGAAGCGGTTATTTGCGAATTCAGCTAAAGCTATGAGTGATCGTGGGCGTGCCAAAAGTGAAGAAGTACGAAATGATAAGAAGCAAGAATATGGCCCTACAAGCTCATGGGATAACAAAAAATCTACAAAATCTGCTTCTCCGCCTCCTACAATGGACACTAGCACTGATGACACTGGAGACGAAGAGGATCCACAGCCGGCTCCAACCCGGGCGAGTAGCAGGGACTCAGTACCGCCTACTGCGACAGCATATGAGGAAGATGATCTTGAGCTCCCCATGGACAGCACAAGCGGAGATAACGTGGGAGTATCTACACCTGATATTCCTACACAGATTATACCAGCTGCAGCACAAACACAATATACACAGCTCCCACTCGACAATTGGGAATCACTACATCAGCTCCCAGTCAGTATACCCAGGCGTTCACGTCCTATACCTTCGCTACAACAAGAATCTTCGAATATCTCCCTACCACCCAATTTACCGAATCCTGCGATTACAGATTCTCAACCCACTTCAATGCCAGGAAGACCCAAGACATCACTAAGATCACTCGTCCCCTTTAACATACCATCTCCATCCTCACCCAGCCCAAGGAAAATCCCCGATTTTGTAAAGGAGACTAGTGGGCTTGTAGCACCGACTAGTAGTCTTACGCCGCTTCCGAGTGGGGTTTCTACCCCTGGTAATACACCGGGTAATGCTGTGGCAATGGAAATATCTCCTGTGGTGGAAACTCCCTTGATGCCGATGGACGAAGACGTAATCAACAGAACGCCTCAAGAGTCGCCGTTGAGGAAGAGGAAACGATGCTCTGGTGGTAAGCCATCAGGGACGCATTTAGAAAAAGAAGCTGTAGTTCCTTGCTCTGTCGAAGAAGGGCAAGGGGGGAGAAATAGGGAAATCAATAGGGAAGGAAGTGAGATGAAGAGCTTTGCGGGGATAGAAGAGTCTGGGGGGTTTCTGAGTAGTAGACCAGAACCAGATGATGTTGACATGGTCAGCATTGTGGCCGATGTGGGCGCTGGAAGAGGGGATGACCTGGAGGGTGCAGAGGAAGCAGACAACGAAAGCGAGGAGCGAGGAGGCAAAAGGGCGAAGGTCAGTTCTGCAAAGGAAAAAAGCGCAGCAGAGGAAACACATCAACCCAGACAAGTCCCCACAAAACCGAAAAGTAAAGAGACCCCAAAAACAAAGTCCACCCGCATGTCAATTGGCAGGTCGAAACCGAAGACTCTTCCCCGAAAAACACGCTCAACCAACCTCCGCCGGAGCATGACATCTATGCCAGATACACCTACTCCAGACCCGAACGCTACACTACAGGATACTGATGATGATGCTGACATCCTCAACACGACCAATCCACACTTCTCTGTCTCTGTTGCTCCTCAGGGTACAGCTATAACAGCCCCAGAACGCGTATTCGCCTGGTTCCGCGATGGGAAAACAGCTTACCATCCCGCTACTGTCCTAGAGAGTAACGGCCGTGACGTTAAAGTCGCATTCGATGACGGTACCAAAGACTGGCTAGGTCGGGACCACATCCGCGCCTTGGACCTACGGGTGGGTGACCATATCAAGGTTGACGTCGGGGGCATGAAGAAGTCATCATGGGTGGTGGAAGGTTTTAAAGAGGGTGAAGGGAAGTTATCAGATTGTAGAGGCCATGAGGTTGTTTGTGTTAAAGGGAAGGGAGGAGAGGTGGTAGATGTGGCAGTGACAAATATCTATCTAGTGCAAACAATGTGGAAACATTTCTCCGCAAGAGTTTACAATGTCTCTCCAAGCCGGCCACCAAGAAACCGGACTCCAAGCGAGTCATTCTCCACACCAACAACACCAAGCAAGAAGCGCAACACACCCATGACAACAAGTCTCTCCTCACGTCCCCCAGTTGGCGGAGGGGTATTTGCAAACATGGTATTTGCACTAAGCTTTGGCGATAAAGAAAGCGTCAAGAAAAGTATCACCAACAAGATCCTCGCCAATGGCGGTAGAATAGTCGACACGGGTTTCAACGAACTCTTCTTCGACACAGACTCCCTCTCCCTTCGCTCCGAATACACAAACACCGGTTTCGTCGCTGTCATCGCCGACACACATTCTCGCCGCGCAAAGTTCCTCCAAGCACTCGCATTAGGCCTTCCTTGCCTCGCTGGCCGCTGGATTGAGGACTCATGTAAGAAGGGACGAGTGGTGGAGTGGGAGCACTATCTTCTCCCCGCTGGGGAGAGCAGGTATCTTGGTAGTGTCCGGAGCCGCACAATAGAGGGTTATGATCCCCGGCGAGCGGCATTTGCTGGGGTTCTTGAGAGACGGCGGAGGCTACTGGATGGTCGGGGGGTTATGGTTGTGGGTGGGGGGGAGAAAAGAAGGAGTTACTTATTTTTGACGTGGGCGATGGGGGCCGAGAGGGTGTGGAAGGCGGGGAATCTAGAGGCTGTAGGGAGGGTATTACAGAAGGCTGAAGAGAGCGCTGGTAGTGATGAGGAGGCAGAGAGGTGGGATTTTGTCTATGTGGATGCGAAAGATAGGGATAAGGCAGAGAGGATGTGCAAGGCGAGAGGAAAGAAGGTGAAAGTTGTGGACGACGAATGGGTTGTACAGAGCTTGATCCTGGGGAGGTTACTTGACGATGATTGAGAGGGGGAGAGGGGTTAAGTAAAACTTCCTAGCAAGTGGAGAGAATATTAGTTTATTTGATCATCTTGGCGCGTAAATTATAGTGTAAGTTTAATTATATTATTCTAGGGGATTAAAAAAGAAAAGGGCGTTTTGTGCCTCTGAGAATTGTATATTAAAAGGTCTACTTATGGATTTTAACACTGTATGGTGGGAGGCAACTTGTTTAAATTTTATAAGAGATGTTCTCGGAATAAACTACCAGTCAGTTGTCGGGGGAAGATTGGTGGTTTTTGCTGGCCTTGAGCCGGTTGGGGTATTCCACACCTATTAGAGTGAAGCCCGCAAGCATATTTGATAGAGTGCGAGTAAGATAGTCTCTAAGCTACATGTACTATGATTAATTCATTCATTCATTTAGTTGTTGGGGGAAATATTTTAGTAATATTAAGGCTGTTCATATCCCGTCACTCGACAGCAATGTAACACTAAAACCCTAACCCTGGCAACCCTTTCACAAAGTTTAGAAACGATGGCGTACGAACCTAAAGACCGGGTCTGTAACTCCTAGAACATCCAATTAATTAATTGGAGGGGGAGAGGGGGGATAAAGTTATATTAGTGTAACCTAATCTAAAGAAATACGAACCTCCCTTATATTGTTAAGTAAAATATAGTAGTTATATATAGCAGCCCACCACCCACTCACCGCCCCTCCCCCCCTCTCATCAATGTTCCGCAAGAAAAAAAGGTTATTACAGAGGTATAAATATTCCCCACCGTTATAAAAAAAAAATTATTTAGGTATCAGATATCACATGCTACATAGTTGCACCCACTATAAAGGAAAATCCAGATATAGATACAACGAAGCACTTCCTCCCCCCTCCCCTCTGGGTTTCTTAACTATGCCTAAACCCCTTCTTATATTCCGCCCACAACTACCAATCTCAGTTGCAAAAAAGAAAAGAAAAGAAAAAAAAAAAAGAAAGAAAAAAAGTATCAATAAGCACAAATGTTTTAAAAAAATAATTATGAGACAGCCATCCCCGCACCACCCCACCCCCATCCACCCGTTTTTGTTTTTTTTGTTTTTTTCACAACCTAATGTACACCCACACCATTCTCCAAGGCCCTTTCCGCGCTCCTCCCCCCACTATCCTTCTCGAGTTTCTCAAAGTGCTTTCTCGCAACGGCAATATTCATCAGTGTCGTCGCGCTCTCTGCCGCATTAGCCGGCATGACCACCAGTATATACGTATTCGGAGTCAAAACGTCAATAAACGCACTAAACATATGAGCCCGCAACTCAAATGCCGTAAAGTTTGATGCCATTTTAGTGCAGGATTGCTTAAACTGCTTTACGATGTTTGAGATCTTCTCGAACCGGTCAGGGTAGGGGTTGGGTTCGGTGGAGCGTGTGACGGCGGATATGACAAGGAAGGTGGTTCGCTCAAAGAGGATTACTTCTTCTGCTTCGGCAATTTCCGCGAAGCGGCGGAGGTGGTTTTCGAGTTGGGGAAGGTTAGGGATCAGGTGGTAGACTATTTGAGCCCATGCCTATAAGGATACACACACACATTCACTTGTCAGCGTTCTGCTCATCTCTTGGGGCGTAGGTGGGGGGAAGGGGGAGTCGTACCTTGTATAGTGTTTCATCCCAGATACTGGTTGGGTAGCAAACGATCGACATCCCCCTGCTCCGCTCTTTCAACACCGCACTCTTTTCCAGGAATAGTTTATCCCGTAGTTCTGTCTGGACCAAGTCCATTTTATGAACTAGGCAGAAAATCAGTGCAGAGCTGCTATTGTCACGCAAGGCTTCGATGCAGGAGCTATAGGTGATGAGATCCCGGTCGAATTCGCGCGACTCGATGTCGAATACGTAGATCAAGACCTCTACATTCTTAAAGATGTGATCGCGTTGTTGTGAGAGGTAGTTTTCCATAAATGCGTCCTGCCTGTATTCTGTTAAATAAAAAAAACTCCCCCGAGATTCATGTCACACAAGACTCCCATAGAACATTGCAAGGAAGAAGGGGGGAGGGGGGAGGCATGTGTACGTACCCACCACAATCCCATAAGTTGAGTGTAAGGTTCCCGAGGAACCGTACGTGGGAATGCTCAACATCGATCGTAGCGCCGAGTCTTCGAGTATCCTTCGCGACATAGTTACTAAACACAATAGATCTCATAGACGACTTTCCGGAGCCGGATTTCCCCTGTTCCGAGCTCTGTTAGCTACCTGTCCTCTCTCCTGGCAACAAAAGCAAGCTTCCGGGGGTGGGGGCGGCTACCATAAGGAGAACCTTCTTCTTCCTTCCTTTCCTTTCCTCCATATCTTTGGTGATTTGGGGTTGGCGGTTGTTCGAGTTGCTCGCTCTGGCTGAGAGGGTTTGCGGGGGTGCAGTCGTCGAGGGGAGGGTGTGGTTGGGTTTGAACTTGAACCTAGGGCTGGGTTAGGGGAGTTTTATACCAGGCGAAGGCGATAACTAAGGTGCATCGCGCGCTAAGCCTGTTACCGTTTGGTGCAACAAAGAGCCTCATGCCCATGCATGACCTGCGGCTTGGCGTGGAATATGCACGACATAGAATATCACTCATGGGTCAGATTTTATGACAGGAATCAATGAATGAATTAATCATAAATAAGATCTATGGCAAGAATAAGCCTGGATCCCATAGGGTGTTGAGATAGCCTCGCAAGCCCAACAGGGGCAAGTTTCATTCACATCCCCCAAAGTGTGTCTTACAGCCCTTCCCCAGAGAAGTAAATATACCTTCAATATATATCTCATTTTAGATAATATACTAAGAAATATTTAGAAATACGACCTATATGGAAATCACAGCGTTAATATCCTCTGTAGATAGATGATAAACCTATAGGGTATCTATTCTGTAGCATCTATCTGTTTTCTGATTTCTTTTTTCTTCATAGTAATACAGTGCCCTATTATTGCATCCCAAGCAACCACATTGCATCAAGGTCTCGGAGGAATTTGTTAGACACGGTTGTACCTTACTGGGTTGTACTAATGATTTTGACTCATGCAGTGGGTTTTATCCCCTTATGCATCTACTTGCTAGTTTTCGCTAAATTTACTTCGTGCCCTGTGACTCCAAGAAATTATACCGTGACTCATTAGTAGCGATATTACCATTTCAACAGTAGATACGGATGCAGTAATGCATATTCACTCCCAAGGCAGGAGTAACAATTTTATCCTAAAGAATAAGGGTTTGCCATTATGGACCTCTGTCATCCAAAACATTATGCTAAGTTCTCAACAATAAAGCACATACGCCTGACCTTGATAAAAATAGACTCATTTTACGAGGGAGAAACATCTTATTCAATGATATCTACAACTATTTTTTTTTTGCTATACCCTAAAACACCCCCCTCCCTTATTCTCGAGTTATTCCTACGACTGAAGCTCACCGGTGCTCTCAACTCTACAGTAATTTTTTATTAGCTAGATTTTAGTAAATGAGGGGGGACACATACGGAGCACTTGGGCGGATTCCGACAACCTCTGCGGCGGTCTTCTTCTCCGAGTGATCATCCTTCATGAACGCTATCACCCAAAGCTGTTAGTTACCCAAAATTCAATCAAAATATCAATCTAGTGGGATAACTCACGGAAAGCCAAAACCTCCTTGATAGAATAATTATCCGTAATGAACATGACCATCCTATCAATACCCATTCCCCAACCTCCAGTAGGCGGCAGCCCATACTCAAGACTCTGGCAGAAGTTTTCATCAATAAGCTGTGCTTCATCATCACCCTGGTCTTTCTGGTTTGCTTGTTCCTCGAAACGGAGACGCTGATCAAAGGGATCATTCAACTCAGTGTATGCGTTCACGATCTCCTTCTTACACACAAAGGCTTCGAAACGCTCGCAAAGGCCAGGGATCGAACGGTGGTACTTGGCGAGCGGGGACATCATCTGTGGATGACCGGTGATGAATGTGGGGTTTACGCAGGTTTCTTCAATAAACTCGCCAACCATCTTGTCGAGGAGACGAGCGTTGGTTTGTGGTGGAGAACAATCAATGTTGTGCTTCTTGGCAACCTCTCTCAGGAAGTCGTTGGTCTCCTTTGTATGTAGCTGGTCTCCCGGAGGGAATGTAGTTCCAGTAGCGGCTTCGAGGGCGGGAATCATCTCAATCCTCTTCCATGGCTTCTCCCAGTTGACATCATATACTTCTCCAGAGACAGTTGTGAACTTGGTCTTGTAGGATCCAGTAATGCTCTTGACCATCTCGGAGACGAGCTCTTCAGTGATATCCATAATATCATTTACATCCGCGTATGCCCAGTAGAACTCACAGGTTGTGAATTCGGGGTTGTGGGTGAGATCGATACCCTCATTTCTGAATTGACGGCCAATTTCGTAGACCCTTTCGAGCCCACCGACGACCAGCATCTTCAAGTAGAGCTCCGGCGCAACACGCATGAACAGGTCCATGTTCAAGTCATTGTGGTGAGTAACAAACGGCTTAGCAGTTGCTCCTCCAGCAATCGCGTTCATCATTGGGGTCTCGACCTCGACAAAATCACGCTCGTCAAAGAAGCGGCGGATGTAGGATACTATCTTACTTCTAGTAATAAAGATGTCACGAGACCTGTTGTTCATGATAAGGTCGAGATATCTCTGGCGATATCGGGTCTCTTGATCCTTCAACCCAAAGTGCTCAGTCGGCAGCATGTGCAGACATGGAGTCAACAGGACAACCTCCCTAGCGAAAATCGAGAGCTCACCGGGATTGTCCTCCTTCTTCGGGTTTGTCCTCCCGGGGAAACCGACAATTCCAATGATGTCACCACGGTGGAGGTGTTCATGTTGAGCGAGATAGTCACCGACAGCGTCCTGCGCCTGTGCCATTATTTGGATCTTGACGCCCTCAGCGCGGAGGTCATAAAAGCGGAGCTTATTCCCTGATGCACGGAAACCATGGATACGGCCAGCGACACGGACTTCGGTCTCAGGCTTAGTCTCACCCTTCTTAAGGGAGGTGTATGAGGAGATGATGTCGGCAAGTTTGTCCTTGACGTGGAACTTATGGGGGTATGGATTAGGGTTCTTGGTCTCGCGAAGCTTGTTAATGGATCTAGAACGGATTTCAAAGTATTGCTAGAAGTCCATACCCGGTTAGTGTCAAAAGAAAATCCTAGATTCATCTATTGGGTACAGACGTTAGGTGTGAGTTCTTCCTCAGCGAGCTCATCTTTCTTCTTCTCCGAATCTGTAGGCTTCGGTGGGGCAGCAGCAGCTTTCTCAGCCTATCATTAAATAATTTCGTGTCAGTAACTATAGCAAACTGGTAAAAATTTGTAAGCAAAAACTAACCTTCTTCGCCTCTGCCTCTCTCTTCTTCTGTCTCTTCTTCAACTCTGACTTCGAGACCATTTCACCAGTCACCTCATCCTTGTGAAGGTTTGGGGTACTCCCCTCAGCAGTAGCCTTGTCAGCCATTGTGTTTTTTCTTGGTGTGATAACTGAAGGTTCTGTATGTATGCCAATTCTTCACGGATTACACTGGTATAAATGGTGACGAGCAAGAACGTGTGGGGTTGTTTATGAGTCAAAGAACCTTTTGAGAGAAACTGGCCAAGGTTTTTTTTAGATACCCCGCCAAACAAAAAGAGGGGCATGAGATGGTGAGATGCAACATACCGCCACCACAGCCACATTTGATTGATCTTGGCAAACTTCAGCAATGGTTTGATCCTTCAGCACACCAAAGGAGTGCCTGTATATTACTTACGTGCATGGCATCCTTTAATATCAGTAGTGAAGCTGTTACTTATAATTACTTACAGTAAATGATACATCCGAGCCTTATAATAAAGCTGACCACTTATTGAAATTTACACATTGAGAGCTAGAGCACTGCAGAAACGCCATTGGGTGAAAAGGCAACTCGTATATAGGGATTCCCGTAACAAAACGCTCGCGTATACAGCGGGGCATAAGCGTAATAAACTACATAAACAGTTGATACCTTACAATAAATTGAGAACGGTAGGATATTATGCTCTATTTTAAATTCTCGAGGTTTTTTTTTAAATAGACGTTCAATTGCTTATATAATTATAGCTATTCTAGGGGGACTTTTATCACGTCTTCCCTAGTCCTCCCTCGGACAGCCAAGGTTAATCTTAGAGACAGATTTCTAATCCCAGCACTGAGCTTGTCCAGAGAGCTAAAGCTTATTTCAGCCTCTCAGCAAGTACATGTAACCAACCTACAATCTAGGTACTACATGTACATATGTACCATACAACTCTAGGCTACAACAAACTCATAGCCATCTACACAGGCCTAGAGATATGTATACGTATATCAGAAAGTAGATGGGCTGTCCCAAGACCCGACGTCACACAAGATGTGATCATCATAAACATTAACCTAATTAGATCGTGCATAGCCGCAACAGAAAGCGGGGAGTATGTTCCTCGGTGACTCGGGCTGGGACAGCGCTTTGAACACGCTCACGCTCATGGCCTATAGCTCTACCCCTAAAGCGAAATGTCTACAGAATTACACGAGTTCAGTGACTATAGAATCAACATCGAGGTTAACGATATCGAAGGCATTTACACCCAGCGTGGAACTGGAGGAGTACCGACACAGCGATGGTTCCGGAAAAAGCTCCTTGGCCGGGGGGCGTTTGGAATGGTATGGCTGCACAAAGATGAAAGAAGCATGTGTAGGGCAGTGAAGCAGATATCCAGGGTCCAGATGAAGATGAATCAAAGGGAGTTGCGCGCTTTAATAACGCTGAAAAAGGTGAAGAACGACTATTGTTGGGTATTCTAAGGTTCTTCAACGCTAACTAGACCTTAGTATTCCCAATATTTTGTCGAGTTCTTCGGATGGTTTGAGAGTGAAAAAGATATCTACCTGGCCATGGAGTATATCGAGTGCGGGGATTTGCAAAGCCTCATTCTTGAGATTTATATGAGCGAAAACGATGCAAGGAGGGCCACAAAACAGCTCCTCGGAGGCATAAAGGTCCTGCACGAACATCAGTTCTGTCATCGCGACCTAAAGCCACAGGTCTACCCCCCCGAACCCACCTCTAATATATACATACGCAAGATACTAACTTGTAGGAGCATACAGAATGTCCTTGTTGTTCGATGGTCACCACTATTAGTAAAAATTGCCGACTTTGGAATTTCTAAGCAAGCTGGGGACCAGACACTGTTACAAACGGCGATGATGGGCACTATTGGCTACGCTGCACCAGAAGTTATGGACCTTGTAAGCGGCGATACTTCGGTGTACACTAACGCCGTCGATATTTGGTCTTTAGGGTGTATAATACACGCTATGCTAACCAAAGAAACACCATTTCTGGATATACGGAGACTCTACGGCTATATTTTCAATTACACCAGTACGGAAATCTCGTTTCCGAGGCAGAAACTGATCGAACGAAAAGCAAGCGCCGCTGTCATCAAGTTCATTGCTGCTTTGGTCGTCCCAAACCCCGAACACAGACTAACTGCAGAGAAAGCACTGGAGGACCCATGGCTCACTATAAAAGAGGATGAGAAAGACACGGTTTGGGAGCAATCCTTGCAAGGATTAAGCTTACATGGCCCTACGCTAATTGAGGACGTACCAGATGGTAGGAAAACCCTTCAACCTCTCATGCTATTTCAGGATCCTAGTACCTTGAGCTAATTAAATTATCAGTAATAGATGGATTCCACCCAGCTACCA
The DNA here is from genome assembly GCA_033030425.1 of Verpa conica. Classification (NCBI taxonomy): domain Eukaryota; kingdom Fungi; phylum Ascomycota; class Pezizomycetes; order Pezizales; family Morchellaceae; genus Verpa; species Verpa conica. Next base: position 1,542,043 of record JAUFSD010000010.1, on the reverse strand, counting down.
CTCTATCCCAAGGTGACATAACGGGCGTGGTGCACCGTTGCACTACTGCATACTGCGCAATCAAACACAGAAACCTAAGCTTTCTAAAGCGACTATGCCATGTAAACCGGGTAAATCCAGAGAATGTGAATACAAAGCAAGCTGGTAATACTACATTACTTCATATGGCCCTCGATGCCGGGAACGAAAGCGAAGAAATGGTGAAGCTACTCCTCGAAAAAGGTGCAAGCTTGACTACAAAGGACAGAAACCAAAGAACGGCATTGACCTTAGCAGCCCTAAAAGGGCACGACGTTTTAGTCAAGACCCTGCTACAAAATGGGGCAGACACCAACCAAAAGGACACAGAGGGGTGGACACAGCTCCACAGGGCAGCCGAGAAAGGCCATGAGGATGTAGTAAAGGTGTTGCTAGAGATGGGCGCAGACATTACTGCAGAGGCAGGTAAAAAAGGGAGGGTACTTCACATAGCAGCCCAATACGGTCCTGTAAATGTAGTAAAGCTGCTACTACAGCATGGTGCAGATATCACCGCGAAGAACGGATCCGATTGGACAGCACTACATTCAGCGGCGTTCGGGAAACAGGTGAATATAGCGAAAGCACTCTTAGAGATCGGAGCAGATATCACCGCAAAGACAGATATTGGCGAAACGGCACTCCACCTTGCAGCTCAACGCGGCTCTGACGATGTAGTAAAGTTACTACTCGAATACGGCCCAGAAATCGACGTAGGAAATAACGCAAAGGCAACACCATTCTATGAGGCAGCCCAGTATGGAAAGATGGGTACGGCAAGGATTTTGTTAGAAAGTGGAGCAGACCCTCTGGTAAAGATCGAGCGAGACTGGACACCGCTACATTCGGCAGCCCATAGTGGGCACGCAGATATTGCAAAGTTTCTCCTAGATAACAAAGCAGACATCGCCGCAAAGACAGACTTCGGCGATACACCACTCCACCTTGCAGCTCAACGTGGTACTAATGATACACTTAACCTCCTACTCGAGTACGGTTCAGAAGTCGACGCAAGAAATAATTCAAAGGCAACACCACTCTACGAAGCAGCTCAGTACGGAAAAATGAGTGCGGCAGAGATCTTGTTAAAGAACGGAGCAGACCCCATGGTGAAGATTAAACAAGACTGGACACCGCTACACGCGGCAGTCGCTGATGGGCACATAGATGTAGCAAAGTTCCTCCTAGAGAACAAAGCAGACGTCTCCGCACAGACAGCTACTGGCGCAACACCACTCCACATTTCAACTCAACGTGGCTCCGATGATTTAGTCAAACTACTACTTGAGTACGGTTCGGAAGTTGACTTAAGAAATAATGCGAAGGCAACACCATTCTATGAGGCAGCTCAGTGTGGAAAGCTGAGTACTGCAAGGATTTTACTAGAGAATGGAGCAGACCCGATGGTGAAGATCGAACGAGACTGGACACCGCTACATGCGGCAGCCTATAATGGGCACGCAGATCTGGCAAAGTTTGTCCTAGAAAACAATGCAGACATGGCCGCAAAGACAGACTACGGCGATACACCACTCCATATTGCAGCTCAACGTGGTTCTGATGATATACTAAAACTACTACTTGAGTACGGCTCAGAAGTCGACGCAAGAAATAGTACAGAAGCAACACCATTCTATGAGGCAGCTCAGTATGGAAAGACGAACGCGGCAAGGATCTTGTTGAAGAGTGGGGCAGACCCCATGGTGAAGATCGAGCGAGACTGGACACCACTACATTCGTCGGCCTATGAAGGGCATCCAGATGTAACAAAATTTCTCCTTAAAAGAAAGGCAGACATCACCGCAAAGACAGATACTGGCGAGATACCACTCCATCTTGCAGCTCAATGTGGTTCTGATGATGTAGTAAAGCTGCTACTGCAGTATGGTTCAGAAGTTGATGCAAGAAATAATGCAGAAGTAACACCATTATACCGGGCAGCTTCCGGCGGAAAGGCGGATGTAGTAAGAACTCTACTGGATAACGGAGCAAATATCACCATAGAGACTACAGCAGGTGCTACAGCACTTGACGAAGCAGTTAAGGAGGGGCACGAAGATGTAATTAAGTTACTTCAAGAGCATATGGAAAGTATTGAGTAAGTTTACAAACGAGGTGGCTAGCAAACGTACAGATTTTGTATTCTGGAAAAGTCTCAACATTTTTATAGATACTTCATTGGTGTACTTAGCACAATTTGGTGGTTTTGGTTCTTTCTTTTATCATATGTAGTTTATCTACGGCTCTTGACCTTTTTTTTTTCCTTTACGCTTTCTATCGCTAAGTCCCCTCTACTAGGTTAATTTACTAGTTTCCGGAATTTTAAGTTGAATGACAATCTACTAAACTCAATTTTAACCCAAAAGTAAAGTTTGATAGTAGAGTTAGTTTCCCCCCGCTTTTTACGTATATACAATAGCAATAAGTACATATCTGATATGCAATATAGTAAATATGGACTCAAACCTGCCACCGACCTTCCATAATGTTAATAGTAACTAAAAAGAGAAAGGGAAGGGAATAATTAGCACTAAGAGACTAAATTTGTGCCCTAAAAGCCATCTCTTACGTTTATGACGGTCCTTTTCAGCCTTCAAATATGATCAGTCTAGTATACCTATTAGTTCTCTAGAAAATCATCCAGGCACAGTCAATGATAGTTACCTACCCAAAGATGTCCCAAAGAAGCTTTAAGGGGGTTTAGATGTCCCCAAAAGCCCAAAGTAGACCACACCCCGAAAAAATAACTCTACCTACATATTTCAGCAGATTTTTAAGTACCGGTAGATCAAATACAGGCAGTTACAATCTATAATAATATCTCCACCAATAACCTTACTCCTAAAAGCCCACACACACATACACCTCTATTTCTTTTTCTTTTTTTTTTTCTTCGCCCCCTCGCAAACAGCCAGAGAGCAATGGAAAAAAAAATATAGCAGAATTCGCATCAACCGGAGGCAGTGTAATACCGGTGACACAGTGAGAGACAAGAAAGATGCGCAAGCGCAGAGCTCCCATCCTCCATTCCCAAAAATAAGTATAATCAAAGATGATCCCGTAGGACCGTTTCAGAGATTAACTATTAGCAATAATATATTAGTGACTGAATAGATATGAGAAGAAGAAGAAGAAGAAGAATGGAGAGGGGGATTTAAGGGAACGTACACTGAAAAGAACAGATACTACACTTGATCTAAGCCACTATGAGGTTGTTAGCAGATGCTCACGATGATATAATTGAGTGTTGAAGGAGATCATTTTTTTTGATTCCTGTTACTTACATTGGCAAAGAGAGCTGGTGGATGAAGAGGGTGCGGGGAGGAGGTGGTTATATAGTAATAGGAGTTGCGGTGCCAAGGGATATTTGGCCGAAGCTAGGGCTTGAGAATTCGCCGCCGCTAGGAACTTTGTAGAGTGATTTTTTTATGGGGCTAGCTAGGCCTAATAGTCAGTGCATTTTTATACTATTATCACGGAGGAACAGGGATTGATGATTTCACTCCCAGGTCAAAACAAATCACGGGAGATCACTCGGAGATGACTAAGTACTAACTACAGTATTCAAAAGCGGTTTTGATCACATAATCTAGAAAATGAGATTTCTAAATTCTCATATTGCACTACGAAAGCGGAAGTACATATCGCAGACACGAGTGATCACTCGTGATATTTACTATTCCCAGCTCGCAACCTTCGCTCAACGTACTTTTTACCCACTTAGGCCATTCATCCATAAACCCCCAATCGCCCCCCTTTTATCGCCTGGTATCATCCAATCTACAGCCTCGCTTCTGTAACCTCCTCAAATCACACGCCAAATCACCAAAACTTTTCAAAACACTACCCACTAAAAGTCACATCCGTCCTAGAAAATAAGAACAATTACAACACAGAATTATACACTTAACTACGCCGCCCTAGTAAAAACTGCAACAGAACACAAGAAAACTAATAATAATAGTAGTAGTAGTAATAATATTAAAAGGAGCCCAATATCTTCAAACACCAACTAAGAAAAGAGAAGTAGAGATATAGGATGAAAGAAAAAATGACATGTCATAAAGTTAAATCATGCCATCTTCATTGTTCAATCGATTCTAGACGTTGCCTACAGAGAAAAGATCTATAAGCATCAACTTGTAAACCTAGAAAGGAGTGGACTCACCAAGCACAACCATAAACCTCAGTCTACTATCCTTATCCGCATCCCCAATCAACCCCTCCTCCAAAATCAAACTAGAACTTTTCCATCCCCAACTCTGACTAAAGTTAAAGCTGTCTGGTCCAGATGAGAACATACTCAACACTTTCCCTTTTCGGCTCGGAGAGAAAATCTTGAAATAAGTTTGTATCATTGGCCTAGCGTCCACATAGTAGCTCAATGCTGGTACCGCTGAACTTGGAATATCCGCATTCGTCGGAAGTGATGAGCGCTGCGCGGATGTGTTGGCGCCGGGTCGAGCGGTGATGTTGACGCTTGTGAACGTGCTAGTAGTGAGATCACCATCTGTGGTTACTGTGACATCTCCCATGTCATCTACTGCAATAGACCCGATGAGTCCACTGTTGCCACCGCGTTGTTGCTCCTCTACATTGATGATCTGACTATTTGTCTCATCGCCGCTTCTATTGTGAGCTGAGCTTCCACCAGCAGTTTCACGATCTTTAGCGCGGTGAAGGTAGACACCAAGTTGGACATTTTTGGAACTGCGAACTTTCTGGATATAGATATTCCAGTGAGAGCCCGCATAAAAGACTGTCTTGGAATAGACACGTTTCTTCTCCTTTAAGCTTCTGACACTACGGAACTCAGCCGAAAAGCGAAATGGTGGGAACTCAGAGTAGCGGAGTTCCTCAATAATGGGGATGGCGGTGTCTATGCCTTCTCCTCCGAGATTATCCGTTCCGCGGGCTACTCTCTTGGGGCCGGGCCCACCTTGGTTGGATACAATGACATGTTGACATTGTTCAGGACAGTCTCCGATTACGGTGGTTGTATCTTCCGTTGGGATGTAGTATTTACGTTGGGGTGGTTTGCTTTTTGGTGTTGTTGGAGTATCCAGTCCACCGGTATTCCGGGTCGGAGTTGCTGGGTCGGATCCTGATTGAGACATTTTCTCTCCCACCCTTGGTGTTGTTGGTCTCTCCACGAGGGGCTTCTTCCCCGATGGTGTCGGCTGCCTGGCCATTTCTGTCTCCGTAATACCCAGCTCAGGGCTACTCAGAGTTACGTTCAAGACCCTTTGCCTCAGCAGCATCTGTTGCCACAGAGCTTCCTTAATCGTACCTTCGCTGACCGTCCTCCGCCCAAGCACATCCCTATCCTCTCCAATCTTCTGAAGCTCTTCAAACGTCATGTGAACATAGTAAATACCATTCTCCAATAGATCCCTCAACGGTTTCAAATCCGCTTCATCCTCCTCCGCCACCGAAACACCATCCCCTTCATACTCCTCTCCCGCAGCCCCAAAGCTGTGCTCGCTGGTGTAAGAGTAAGAGTATTTAATCCTCCAATCAATCATTTCTTTAACAAAGCAATACCTCAACCACTCGCTCGGCACATAGAACCCGTCATAGCCCACAATCTCCGCCGCAACCTCCCCACTAATCCCCTCCCAGTCCTCAAAGCTCATTTCCCAACCATCTCTATACAGCAGTGCCTTAGCGCTATCCAATAGTCTGTCCGTCAAAGGTCCGTAGAAACTATTTGTCACGAATCGCACGACCTTCGATATATTGCTCGTATCCAAATTCCGTAACAACGAGGCGACACAAGATTCAGCAAGGTCTTGGAGATTCAAGTAACTCGCCGTAGCTAACAGCGGAAGGGCATGTCGATCTTCTTCCGCCCTATCAACATGACCATACAACCTTGCGAGAGCCATTTCAAACGATTGCTGGGTTATATTGGGATCTGATGTTTCCGGTGAGAGAGATACTTCAGATTGTGTTGATTCCAACCAGCCACCATTAAAGAAAGACGAAAAGTATGGTGATCGATCAAGAATCAGGCGATGAAGGTTATACGTATTTCCAAACGCTATAATAGAAATGTCGCTACAAGCCCCTTCTAGAAACCCGCGTGTGTAAAGGAATTCTTCCAGTTTGACAGAATCAGAGCCTAGCATAGCGATTAGCCACCACCGCAGATGGGAGTAAAAAAGAAATTCGGGAGGCAGCAACCTCGATAGCTATGGGTCCTCCCACTCGTAGCGTAAGAGCTCTGGGGTGTTGGAGTGGCAAACAACCGCGAAAATGTGCCTGGTACAGCTCTATCAAAAGTTGGAGAGCTGATTGGTGTGGTTGGATCATCCACTTCTTTCACAGCTGGGTTGCTGCTGCTACCGGCAGTACTTCCGACCCCACTGCTGTTGTCAGTTGTCCTTGTTCCTGCACCAGTATAGTTCAGCGGCCGAGAACTGAAAGACTGCAGCCTCACGCCAGCATTGCTGTTGGGTGCTGATAGAGACGCGGCAGCTGTAACCACAGCTGTGCCGGAAAGACTGCTAGCCCCGGGATTATTGAATATTGACGGCGCAGCAGTCTGGCTAAAGAGTGGTTGCTGTGGCTGGGGTGGTGGAGATGAAGAAGATGAGGCTGATAATGGAGAAGTAAGGGGGGAGGTGGGGGACATGACAGTAAGCCCATCCACGAGTGTGTGCAGACCACCCGTGCTACCAGCACCACCTGTGTTTATTGTGGTGGCATTAGCCATGTCAGCGGAGGGGGGGGAAAGGGAGGGGGTTGAGCGGGGGAGGTATGTGTGTTGTTGATGATAATAATATATGAAGAGGGCCGTTGTCCTTCACTAAACGCGTTGTTGCCTGGAGTGACAGCTCTGAGGTCCGATTGAATAAGCTTTGGTACAGACGTTAAAGCCAAGCAAATACTTCAGCCTCAACCGCTGCCCGCATATGGCCCGCCAGCAGCCACACGTACGCCGCACAGCTGTGGTTCAGCCAATTACCCGCAGATCAAACAGTTTCTCCTATTTCCTAGTTACTCGTGGAGTGCGACTACTTCATTTCTGTCTTACTCTATTCCCATATTCTGATGTTTACACGAAAATTAACCGAGCACGTATTTATTCTACACTATTCCTCTCCTTGCTAGTCCATACATCAAATTCCTTACTTTGCATGCCGCACTGCCTTTTCTATGCTGCACTTAGCTACTAGCCACATTTAAAGCAATAATTTAAAGCCGTCAAACCGAATCCGGCATCAGCAAAGCTACCGAATAGAGTTTTTCGGCGTCTAGTTGATTCGAGTGACATTCCAGAAGGCCAATGATAGGCTGCTTCACATTCAAGGATCCTTAGCTTTAGGTGCTTAAAGTCCCCATGAACGGTTTTACCCATCTCCATTTCTAATTTAAGAAAACCAGAGACGATGTACGTAAATTCCTCATGCATTTTATTGCACACCTAAAGATCCTGATTGTAAGATCTATCGACCAAACTAGTAAAATCTCGATATAGAAGACTAGCATCTTGCAGAAACTAGCCATAACGAAGAAACCCAAAGTAGCAGCGCTTGATCCTATTGGCCCTAAGTCCAAACAAGATACCATAGAAGCTATTCGAAACGAAATAAAGTTTGCCAACTAGCAAAATCTAGAAGCAGAAACTTCGAGAGGGTTGAACCCGAATTCTATACGATGATGACATCCATCGGTCGTTTGACTGAATTGGCTTTTGAATAGAGTCAATTGATCCATCTTGAACCTCTTTCCAATACAGTAATGGCTGCGGTCTTGCCCTCCTGAATAGTCCTGTTTGTATTAACGAGTACTCCGGTGAATCCAGTAAAGAGTATCCCTAGTTCCCTAGTTAGCAGTTAATCCACTTCTTCTCCTGCTTTGTTAGTGATCAAGGCGCTTAGTCTTTCCCAGGTCCTCATATATCGTTTCATGGTTGAAGCTTTGAACTATTCCCAGCTCATGTTGGCCTCCTAAATTCACCTAGGTTAATGAAGGATATCAATTCCTTGAATACTAGTGAGTTGTAAGCTTGTGTCTATCAAGGGGAGATACTCAGTATGCAGAGGGGGGATCTATGAGATATGTAGTCGAGCAACCTCAATGGAAAGTCATGAGTAGAGAGGAGTGAGGTAGCATGCTTATGTCTAGACCTAGACCCACTAAAAAACTAGCGCCGTATGTCATTCTCAATCTCAAGGTGGGGCTTGAAAAATGTCGCACTTTTTTATCCCAATAAGGTAAAAACAATACATGGGAGAGGTAGCTAAAGAAAGTGGGTTCACTTTTATTCCTTCAACTCCCCTTCAGCCTTTATTGACTCGGGCCGTTGAGGCAATAAACTCGGCAGAATAGAAGAATAAAATTGCAGCCGGTACCCTGTATGTGAGAAGTTTCTCCCACCGTCACGCATGAGGTCTTGAGAACAAGTACCGGATACCTGCAACAGAACTACATGCAGTGTACCTCTTGGGGAATCTTACTTCACCAGGGCAGAAGGCTATAAACGCAGAATAAATTACACTAGTATTTTCAGTCTGTTTAGATGACGTAAACCTTCTATATATATACTTCCCCCTCTATTTCTCGTTTGAGTAATTATATACATCATTTCTTTTACACTTTAGATGATGAAAATTACATGTATGTTTTCCTCTGATCCTGAAAGCAATCGCTTATTTAAATCTAGTCGTGCGGTGTAAAAATCAACCCATAGAAGCAAAAATACGCGTGTTTACGCTCTTCCCCCCGAGGTCATAGGGCTAGGGAAGGTTTAACCAGCCAATGAACAACGTGCTCGCAGCTCTTGGTTCTGCAAACCTCGAGATTGTTTCTCAATACAGACTACTTACCCGTAGTAATTCATACACCGTGCCCTAACTCTATGTTCTATGGGGGTTCTAGTCCACGACGCAGCTTACGACCTAGACACTGCAGGCATCCACTAGTGTAGGGTTTGAGATAGTCTCCACACCTTGTATACAGGCCAAGTTAGCCGCGTAATCGCCACTCCCACGGACGCATGTGCCTTTCCTCCACGCGTTACAACCGCAATTGCATTTTTAAGGGGCTGTTGCAGATTTAGAGATAGGCGACGACCTGCTCTAGGTAACCCTTTAAAGTAGTCCCATACCTGATTCTTAGCCTACACCCCGCCCATCCCTAAGCCGGAGCTCGGAGTAAACTAACCTTGTTTCACGAGTAGCTTCGGAGGCCGGGGTTCCAGTTCCCGGATAATTTTTCTTGTGAGAATTTTTTTCCTCGGATCTAGAGCACTCATACTGCCGAGGGCACTCATGAGCATGTCACATGACTTGGCTGACCAGCAAACATGAATATTTACATGTAGTTGGTTGTCAACCCCCAAGCCAAGAGATCGGAAAAATATTTGGTATCGGATACCCGGCAACCCGGCGCCTAGGTAGCACAAACGCTTGGAAGAACTCAAGGTATAGATCTCCATACTGTATGATTGGGCATTTAAACGACGATACTCTACGGGAGATACTTTATGCGCGTGTCAGGCTTTAAGACAATTCCTGATTACTAGGCATAAAGCAGTAGCCAAAGATAATCTCTCCTCTGAATACCAAGACCAGAGAACCCTTCATGGACCCAGATCAACCCCGGGAATATGACCTGAGGTCCTAGCTTCTTCTAAAGTTCCCTATATGTTGACAATCCGACCGCTCCCGGCCACCTCCGGGTGGAGAGAGCCTATACCAAAGCATTGGCACTTGGTACCTGTAATCAACTGAACCCAAATCGGGACAGGACTCGAATTTAGTATTGTTTTCCTCCCAAGAAAGTATTTCTCTTGCTCAACCTGAAAACCAAGACGGCAAAATGCCATCCGGTCCGCAATGGCAAATATATCATGCAAGTCGGAGGTCTTGACCAGTTGATTAAAGCCCTTGGCGGCCCCCCTCAAGTACTTCTGCACATCTATGCGGCACCGGATCCTTGGGGCTCCGCAACCCGCACCTCTAGTTATCCAATAAAATGACCAAAACCAATACAACCTACACTAGTCTAGGATTGTCACACTTGCCGTACCCTCTGAATGGTGTGTCCCACACTCTGATATCATCAGGGAGTTGGGACACGCGGCACGCGACTGTTGCCGGATTAAAGCAAGATTGGTTACGTTATTTATTAAGATTCAGGGTGGAATAGGTTTGCTTGCTTGGACAATACCTTGGCAATCTTGGATACGCACTTTAGTAGGTTTGCACAGAGTGGAGGCAGGTAGAGCGTGTAAGAAGGCGCAGTACCCAACAAGGCTCAATGAAACAAGGTTATAACGCTCTTCCTATGCGGAGTACGTGTAGTTTGCCTTCCGGAGGTCTCAGCTCTTATGTCTATGGGCCTTCTCTTGTCAAGCTTATACCTCTCTATTTTCCCCCCAGGCTCAGCAGGGACAGGATATTCGGTGACAGCTGTCGTCACCCCATAATCTTCCATCATTCCTTCCTTTCCATCTTCTCATTTCTTCCTCCCTCCCTCTCTCCCATATCCTGTTTTTCTTCCCGACATCCTCCACAGTCATTACATAGTGTCGCTTTCTTTATTGTATGGGCTCTATTGGATTCGAAGGGTTTCGTAATTGAAGACATCGAACCAGTAGCTACTCACGCACTAGCACAACCCTCATACATCAATACATACCATGGCCACACCCACTAGTTATGCGGCTTCAGTCGTGGCAGCAGTAACACCTCTAGCATCGCCCCCTCCAGAATACAATAGTGAGCCCGCTTGGAAACTTCCTGGGTGGGCCGAACCAGTGGTAAAACTCATCTTCCCTATCAGTTTTTCCACATTAACACAGACTAATATCACTGAAAAACAGATTGTAACAAGCATCCTCTTCTTTGCATGCTTCTATACCCGACGGAGATATTTCAATATTTTCGGTAGTCAGCCATCCTACAAGTCTCTCCTTGACGTTCAAAGTCATGAGTTCTCACCATCATCCTCCCGAACATCCTCATCCTGCGGTAGCTCCCCCCACCGCTCTTCTCATGAAGACCCCTTAGCATCAGAGGACGAAGATGACTTCGAAGTTTGCTCGACGTCCAAGAACCCACCAAAACGGCGCAAATTCTTGGGAATACTCATCCTGACGCCGAATTCTTCTCGATTCGCTGATCACTGGCATTCTAGAGTGTTATATAAATTCCCCTTCCTCATGGAAATGTTCTACTGGATCATCACATATGCCATCTACCGTGTATCACACATTCTTTCTCAGGAGATGTTTTCAGATGATATCTGGGATACAGCCCAAGAGAATGGACTAAGTGTATTAGCAGCTGAACAATTCACGCCTTTGAGGTTTCTGTTACCGGTTCAAGAAATTTCGGTGCAGAAATGGTTTATGGATGGGCATGAGGAGCTATTAACATTTCTGAATAAGGCCTATGCGTTGATTCACATCCCAGGCTCTGTTTTGTAAGTGTTCTTCACAAACTTTCCCATCGTCAATCATGAAAAACAAAACAAACATAGATTCTAACGGTCATTTCTAGTTTCATCGCATGGTACTACTACTCCGCTCCTAACCATTCAATCTTCGCTATCGTCCGCCGTACAGTGACACTCTGTAATTTTCTTGCTTTTACCATCTTCGCCTTCTTTCCGTGCATGCCTCCCCGGCTTCTTCCCAAGGAATACGGCTTTATCGATACTGTCCGCCGCGACGACGCCCAAAGTGTTTGGATGAGTGGAAAATTCGTGAACCACCTCGCAGCTATGCCAAGCATGCATTTTGGGTGGGCGTTCATGATCGGCTGCACACTCGTTTATCATTCTGGTGTTCTGGGATGCATTGGTCTTCAGTATGGTGGAAGGAAGGGAAAATCAGTACAGCTACTTGGACGATGGTGGAAAGTTTGGTACTGTGCCTTGGGTATCGCATACCCGACTATGATCCTAGTCACTATCATTGCAACGGCCAACCATGTATGTTTACCTAACACTCTGATCCCCGCGAAAGCAATACTGACGAAGCCCCTGGTGATTTAGTACTGGCTTGATGCGATAGCTGGCGGATTTGTCGCAGCGGTCGCGTTGTTGTGCAATCGCGTGTTTTTGGTTTTTCTACCATTCGAAGACCTACTTCTCTGTGTGCTCCGAGTCGAAAAGCCGAAGCCAAACTGTGGGAACAGCCGTCGTTAGTTTAAGCCCTTGGAAAATAAACACGTCATCATTACACCTTAATCAGCCACCCTTTCTTATTTGCTAAATACGGTCTCGGAGTTTATTTGCTTTTTCTATCTTAGCCTTACACATTATACTACATAAGTGCATGTATCCAGTTGAATTTCTTTATTTCATTTCACCTGTATTTTTTTCGGAGGTTCCTACATTATTCCCGACTTTTTCTGAATGAATTACGGTTACTGGGGCAAGAGGGCACTCATTAGAAGTAATATTTCTTTATCCCGGATATTCACCCGGTTTAGCAAATATTATTGATAATCTAGCTCAAAGAGCCTTGGGCACTGTATTAAAGTTATATACGAGTGAGACTTCATGATTCGGCCGCGCCGCTCGCCTGTACTTGATAGTTCTTTTGATACTCCACTGCCGGTTTTGTGGGTTTAGAAATCCTAAAACCTAAGGCTCTGCGATAAGCTAAGGTATGCTTCCCGATAAGCCACATATTTGTATAGGCAACGAAGTTTACTGATAGCATGTGCTTAAACCGCAGCAGGGATTAAAGGCTGAATATGCCAAGAAATACTTGTACTCGCGTCAGGGATAAAGTATTGGGACACCCTGAAAGGGAAATAACACAACGAGATAGGTTCGTGATGCAATACAGAGCAACAATTTCAGAATTACAACTTACAAGACAGTATATATTTTAATCTAGACTTAACAAACTATACTCTGATTTTTTCCTTGGCCTAAACTCCCTAATAAAACACGGCAGGACACAGGTGCAATACTGGCCCCTCAGATCCATGACACCCTTGTATGTCCCAATACTTTAGCCCTGATCCAAGTACATGCACTCTTCTAAGGCCCCGACGGGAATAACAATGCCCCGGCCGGCAGAGCCCCAGCTGCCTAGGTGCCTGAAAACAAAATTCTTTCGGGATATTCTTGACAGAGCGCCCCAAATACCAGTGACGAATCTAAAAAAGGAGCTGAAAATGAATACCTAAAAGATATAAAGGATTCACTTAATGACCCTTACTCATGACCGTATGACTCTTTAAAGAGCACGCGCTCGAGAATACTATGTAATACGAATACAGCCTCTTTACTAGTCAATATTCTGATGTTACCCTAGCCTTCAGCTAATCTCAAGGCTGAAGCCTTACTGTATGAAGGTCCTTGATTGGCACTAAACTGGTGCAACCCCGCTGCGGGTATTATTAAAGCCGTGAGGTATGTCTATGCATAATAAGATGATCTACAAACAGTCGGAAGATCAGAGCTTAGGTTGGGAATACGAATACGACGGTCCGGCCCTCGGAGCCTTACATATCCGAACCTGTTTTTTTTCTCAGTCCGGTCTAGCAACATCTGTAAAATAACATCCGCAAAAGACAACTCAATGTGAGGGATTTGTTCCGACCCCATATCTAATTCCGCAGCTCACTATACGCAGAAATATCTATATATCACTCAAATACTTATATCGGCCACATATCCTATAAGTTTTAATCATCTACATATTTATATATAGATTTTCTCTCTTTATTCTACTATAAAATTTATTCCCCCAAAGTAGGCGGGAGCCAGAAAAATTAGATACAGTAGCTATCTATTTAAGTCTAGAGTAGCAGCTAGCCAGCTACCAATGGTTGTAAAATAGTACTTGCTGAAGAGTAAGCACACGCTCCTGGTTAATTTAATTCTTTCAAAGAACCCTCAACATATCGGACGAAATAGTTATTGATATTGCGTACTGCTACTCGGATGAATACGTATCTACATGTAACACTGTGGTTCATAAGAGATCACTCGCGTATGACATAAGAAGTAAATAATCATACAAGAACCCAACAAGCATCAATATATTACATCCCTACAAGGAGTCAGGGCCTATAAAACTACCTTAATCAAGACATATTTCTAGCAAAGAAGTAATCTTTTAACATCAACAAAAACACCCCGGTGAAAGATATACTTCGCGTAATATATACAGAAAGAGATTTTAATCCTGTATTACCCTAAATTACAAAAACACCCCATACATAATCAGGTATCATGCAGATCGGAAATTAACTGTCAGCCTTACTAGACACACACCCTCCATCCATCCACAACAGACCCACTATTATGCTCTCGCCTCTTCGTAACGTTACACGAGAGAATCCCCGTTAGCCTTGCTGTCAAGAATCCCCGGTTGGCGGTTCCCCGGGGAGACTTCCTCGTACTTAGTTCATAGATGAAAATACTCCGGAGGATCCTCCGTTACCAATCACCCCCTGAAAACAACAGCCTATCTACCGCCCTGGATGGTACAGGTGGCAGCTACTGAAAAGCGCTTATTTCCCAGTATATTATGGTACAAACCACAGCAAGAGATTATATGCCAGAAAATAGGGGCCAGATGTAAAGTGAAAGGGAGAATGCCTTAGAGGTGTGTGAAGAGCTGACGACTCCTATGCTTAACAGCTCTAGGATACAGTCGCAATCCCTGTTCGCCTATATAGTCCCAAAGTGCCTTGAGATACTATACATCTATAAAACAGCCGTCTCTTGATTATTACCGAAAGCTACGTCTCATCCGGAGATAACATCTCCGAGTTCCGGGTAGAAATGATTTGTTTGCTTGTGCACCCCGCTCGGAACCCGGCCTTCGATGATCCAGGCCATAATACTATTACTATATACTCATATATTAACTAATATTTAGCGGGTAACTCCCCGGGACCCTTGAGGTGTCCAATAGCCGTACTTGAGGCCTTCTGTTGAAATATTAAAAGCCCCCCTCCCCAACGATTAGTGGTAAATTCAAGAAAAAAATCCATCAAAACTCTATAGAACGGAGGAGCTCCCGCTACTTCTCGCCTATATTTTCAGTATACAAGAAATTCGCCAGCAGGAAAAATACATGCAACCCTTATACTTGCGCCTAATGTTCTGCGAAGACGCAAAGAATATTGGTGCGCATCCTTCTCATGGTGAATAGTGAGTTGATCAGCTACATCGAAAGCGCATCGGATACCTAGATCACCGATCGGTACTAGCTCATGAATCTTTTAGTGAACAGTGGGCGAGTAGATGAATGGCGAGCGCGGGAATCAACTCTCGTTTCTTTTTAGAGAGAAATATACGAACAGAAGATAAAGAGGCAAATACTACTAGCGAGCTAGAGAACACTTACTCAAAGATGATGAAAGAAGAATAATACAGTTTGATATAAGGGTACTAGACTTTGGTATTGTCTCCTAAACCTTCACAAAATCATAGATCCGTCAGCTATTGACAGTTACTCTATAGATCTATGTACCAAGAGATCCTGATCTCTGATTTGAGCCCTACGATATACATGGAGATTGAGAATGGTAAAATTTAATTACTTTACGGTGTTTGATTTGAGTCTTAGACTTTGAGATCTTCTCCTGGTTTCCAAGAGTTTTAATCTAACTCTGACCTTGAAATTATATTAACAGCCATAAAATTTACAGTCCTAGTATATTTCTACAGAAACAAACATTCCTTATCCTCACGGATTTTTAGTCTAAATTACTAGACTCGCCCTTCAAGCACGATTCAGAAGATTGCCCCATCACCTCAGGGTTTAGGGAGTTTTGAGATAAGCCCATAAATATTGAAAGTGCGAAAGCCCAACCGAAGGAATAGTATCCCAAATACAACCTTTTATATATTACCTACTACCAGGACCCCTCCCCTAGCAGACCTAGAGCCAGATTCCTACATAGAAATTTAGCGAAAGGAACCCTAAAGACCCAGAGTGAGCTCAAAATATATTAAGCGCAAAATCTAGTGAAGAGCTCAGCCACATTATAGTACAGTCACCGGAATGATCTATGGAAAAACAATAAGGGTTGAATTTGTATATTGTGGCGTCGTGCACAGATATTTCGCCATACAAATTCACCCTAGACATAAACCCCTGTTTTTCCATAGATTATTACTGTGACTGTAGATTTACATAAAGTTAGATTGTTATAAACGCTATCCAGGCGACTTATCAAAGCTCTAAAATTATATTAATAGAGGCTCTCATACTGGAAAGGTGGTGGATTTACCCCCCGAAACTATATCGAGAAACAATACTATGGTTTTAACGTCCTTAACACCTTACAAAACTCCTAGAGTCGGTTGATAACCTCATTCAGCCTTTTTTTATTAATGATAGCAGCGAAAAAACACCAACTACCCAAGCACTTGAAAAAACAGCATGAGCGAAACTTCCTTTGCATAGCCTACCAGCCTTCCTTGGCGATCTCCAGAATTCTTTCAGGTAAGGTTTTTGCTTAAACACCGGTCTTAAATACACCCTCTTAATATAGAATCTTTATAGGGATATCCTACAAAACCAGATATTAGTTAATATAATCATGAAATATCACTCGCATATTCCGGAAAACTGGTTATCTAATTTACGTAGACCTAGGGGGTCAGGATAGAAGCAGGCTTCTTGCTAGCAGTAAGTCTATGTAGAATTCTTTGGGAGACCTTAAGGGCCAATGAATATGGATCATTTGGTTTATTGCCTCAATATATATATGGGCATATAGTGCCTATAGTAGCACACACTAGAGCTTTCCACCTCTTTTTACCAAGTCCCCTAAGAACCTCCAAAATTCAAATAGAAGAAATGGACGGAATTCTATTACCCCCACAAATACCTACAAAACGAAAATCTTAGGGGCGTGCTCATGCCACTTCAAGACGCAGGTACGGTGCTAGACACTACATTGGTTTAGTAATCAATGCATTCCACTAAATCCCATTAAACCTATTAAGAGGTAACTATATACCAGAATCTCCACGCGATAAGTTAAAATCAAAAGATAACCTCCTACTACTTAGAAGTCTTTTTTTGAACAATGCAATTTTTTTTTTCTGAGTACAAAATCTGGCATGCAGTTATAAACTATAGCCTAATTACTTAAAGGTCTATGCACGCACATAGTATACTAGCTCCTCATCTAGCTATACTAGGGAAAGTTTACCTAGAATTTACGCTCAAAAACAGGATTCGAAATAACCAACGAACTCTTATTCCCCTGCGACTTCAACCTTTTAATCACCTTTTTCACAAGGTTCTTAAACTTGTGCTCCCCGCGCTTATGCCCCTCCTCACTAGGGTTGAACTGGATATGTTTATCAAATAGTGGATGATAATACGTCGGTGCACCTGAACCCGAGGGCACTACCTCCTCGTCATTATCCACAGAGCTGACTAACGTGACCCTTCCACGTACGCCTATAACCTGCTGGCTGGGAATATTAGTTGATCCACGGACACGCCGATCCAGGGTAGGGAAAACTTGAGGAGCTTCTCCGCCATATGTGCGAGAACGGGATGTCCCGGCCGTAGCACTAGAATTCCCCTTGTCCTGGTGATCTGCAAAAATTCCAGGTGTAGCAGGGCGAGGCGGGTGGTGCGAGCTACGACCAGACGTGGATTCGCGGTGGTTATTTTGATACTCAGGCATTTTTTCTCTCTCTATGGTGATTTTCTACTTGTACTAGTGATAAAGACTGAATATATAGTTACTACCAGGAAATTAGCCTATGAGTTAAGTTGAAAGGTCGGTTTTTGATAAAGATGTAACATGAATACATTTGAATGGCGGTTTATGGTGCACATACTAAAGCAACAAGTGTGGCTAAAAGTAGATATTTAGGAAACGTGAAGTAGATTCAATTTACCACCTCCGTATAATCACATGATCTATCGGTTTTTCAAGTCTCTAAACATGTGGGAGCAAACATGAAATTAAAAATTAAAATAAACCCCTACTTTAGAACTTAAGGCATGCATAAGCAAAGCCTAGCTGAGAGGTCCAATATTCCGGCGAAGTATTTAACTACAAAGACCCAAGGCATGAAGATATAAAAACAACTGGAAAGATCCTTCAAAATTAAGCTTTACTCTAAAATAAACCCCCCTTTTTTATACAGATAACAGCGATATACGAGAACAAAAGCTAGATTATCTAGCCAAACAAAGGAAGCGGTGAATTAAAAACTCCAATCTAATATAACAAACTACTCTGAAGAGAAAATCCGAAATAAATAGAATAACCAAGATTGCTTACCTGCCCCCTCCCCCAAAAAAAAAAAATTAATATATCCCATAATAAAGAAACCCAACTATGGACGCGATTAATCGAATTAACCAATTTTGAGCTCAACTTAAAAAAACCTATAACCTTACAAATATCTCTCTTTTAAACCCATTCAAATATAACACAGTCATTTAAATATACTTGATAAAAAAAAAATAAAAAAAATAAAAAAAAAATATACCCATCTCAAGCTACGAGTGATATCTTATGAATCGCAGTAACACAAAAAGCATACCCCGGTGTGTATTATATTCTAGATTACTCAACACAAGGGTATTAAATTATATTACATGTCGTCTGTTATTTTTGGCTATTGATGACATCTTCTCTACTCTGGATTGGATGAATTATATGAACATGCATGATAGTATTCTTGGCCCATAGATAATAGATACAGAATTTGTCAGTTTCCAAAACATTTACGTGGAAGCTTCCGGGGAGCACCAAGACGATGGCAGGTTCTAGAATAAGTGAATGAACATTTATATATAAAAATAAAAAAAATAAAACATAGTAAATCGCCGCTTTAAAGCTTTTTATTTCATAGCTTGACCCTTAATGCCCACCCACCAACCCACCTTGGTCGATGATACCTAGAGAAAACCTAACCCTATAACCAGCAAAATGACCTTAAACGTCAGACTGATAACAAACTCCTGCAAACACTACATCAATTGAATAATTTTAAGACTACTACAGCATAAAATAAACTAGATACATACCTAATAACCTCTTATATGCCCACACATACCCCTAAACCGAACCATTTATTTACAAAAAAAGCACCGAGTGCTAAAGCATGACCCAGCAAAAAAAAAAAAAAAAAAGAAAAAGGAAAAGAAATACAACAGCAGCTAACCAGCCACTCACAAAATCCCAATCCCCCGGTACATACCTCCAAGGGTACCAATGGATTTTTCTGGAATTACAGCATGGGGGTTTGTATCCGAACACCCGAAGGGCTTTTGCCGAAATTTGACACAAGAACTTCCGAAAAAGAAAACTCCGGCACATCTCGAATTATTCAAGACATCCTACCTTAAGAACAATGAGGTGCCGAATGGGAACAAACCCCCTCCCCCACGCTATCACGGATCTTTACGTCAGCTGATGTTACAACAAAGGTGCCAAGAGTTATGCGTTGCAATGTGCAGCGGCACTGCGCGCTCTGCTTGTCCCGTGACTCATATTGACAAGCCACAATTCAACCCGGCTCACGGACCCGTTTTCTTCAGGTGAAGTCACCGACCAGCTACTCTGGCCGATAATTGATGAAGCTGCTGTAAATTGAGCTTAATACGATAAGGCTTTCATAGCGCAATCTTGATCGAGGACTGCTATTTGGAAATTATGTTTTATGTTGAATACAACGAGAGAAACCCAGCTCGGTTGGGCGGCTGAGCGAGCAGTCACACAGTATCACTCGGTGCCGGGCAACCCTTGATAGCGCCGATCAATTTGCTACAAGCTCAAGGAATATATTCCTAGTTTACTACTTACCCAGGTAGAAAGTATTTAATAAAAGTTTAGGCATGGATCTCCCCGGAATATGCGTTATTATATGCCTACTCCCATTGAAGCCAATGTTAAAAAACACTGGTTCAGCCTGCAATTAAAACCCCTCCAACTACACGGGGTGCGCAAATATGAACACGAACATGAACCAATTATGTCTACCCAAAAAAATATTTTTGATCTTCCATCCCTAGTGAATCGAAAACGAAGTTGTAAAATGAATGAATGAATGAAAAGGTAAAGAGAAAAGATATAGTGCAAGATGAACGTTTAGATAAACGCTTTATAAGTCAAAACAATCAGAAGATAAAACTGAAGATACAAAGAAATAATGAGAACTAGAAATAAAAAAATAAAATGAGGCAAAGTAACACAATCATCACACTAAACGATAGTAGGTTATGAATGATTCAAAACAGGAGGTTCAAAACCAGACAGACAAATTAAGAGGCCGGGCAGAAGCAAGAATAAAAAAGAAAACTATCATACCGAAATGCCCATTAAAAATGCTATAGGGTCTTCTCTCATCTCTTGTTTGCTCAATAATCCAAAAGTCCTTCTACCATGTCCCAAAATCTTACTCCCTTGCTGTATCCAAGTAAAGAAATATTTCCGTCGATTACACCCCCGCTACCCTACTTTGACCAAGAATTAAAGCCACCACCCCTAATGCATGTTTTCATCCTGCTCAGCCCAACCGCCCATGCCGTTGTTCATGCCATTATTATATCCATTTAGGCCAAGCCCGTTTTGTCCCTGTTGTGGGCTTAATACGGGCATACTCAAAGCACGGCTATGCTGGCCACCGATTCGCAAGTTCTGGTTTTGCATGCCAAGACCTGCAAGCCCAAGTCCGTTGATATTCTGGCCATTCTGGCCCATCCCGTCGGCGACTGCTACGGCCGCTTGGCCGGAAGGATCCATCTGGTTTTGCTGGCCATATGCTGCAGCCGCTTGAGCAGCAGCGATCTGTTGCTGGAGCGATGATGCATACATGGCATCATTTTGTTGCTGCTGCTGCTGGGCCAAATACGCCTGAAGTGGGTTAGCAGCAACATTGTTCATGAGCTGCTGCATACTATTGGGTGTTGTAGGGGTTCCGAGCATATTAGGGCTATTTGAGCTCTGCATACCGGATGGGCTAAGCTGAGCAGGACTTCCGCCAGACCCGGATTGTGAGCCAGGCTGAAGGCCACCATTGACGGGACTGGAACTTGGCATTGGGGGGTGAGTTGCTGATGTCGGAGTACCTGACTGGTTACCAGTACTTTGCCTCGGCGGGTTTCCGCATCGATCCTTCCCAAAGTTGATCTTAAACCGCTTGTATTCATCTCTGCTCCTCATTGCCTCGATCGCTTTAATGGCATTTGCAATGTTGGTGAAGTTGACGAACGCACAGCTCTTCTCCCGAAGTGCATTAACGAGCTCAATATCACCATATTCCTGGAAATCCTGGCGGAGACGCTCTTCGCTCCATGACTCATCGAGATTCCCAACATAGACATTTCTGCTCGCACCTCCAGAAACCGCAAGGGCAATTGCCGGAGGAAGGGCGCCTGAGTGCTTACCCCAGCCAATCTTGAGGCGGCGATTGTGAATCATAAGCCCCTGAAGATTAGACAAGGCGTAGAAGCTTGCCGCAGCAGTAGGATCAATGAATGTTACGAAACAAATATGCTTATCTGGGATATATCGAATGTGGTGTAAAAGACCTCCGCGAACAACATTGCAGATCTCCTCAATCGTAGTTTCTGGGTGAATGTTACCGAGGTAGACCGTCCTGTTTCCAAGATTGTTGAGACCTCCGGCCGATGTAGCAACTGCTGCTGCTGCAACTGATTGTTGAGCAAGAGCTGAGGAAATCATCTCCCTATCAGCACCATTGAGGATATTTGAAAAGCCAGGGGCAATTCCAAGATATTGGGCGGCATTCTGTTGCTGAGTCTTAGAAACATATGCACAGCGATCTTTTCCGTAGTACACACGACGTGGTGTCTGCCATTTAGGCTCTTGGGGAAGCTGATTTACCGCCTTGATGGCATTCCCGATCGAAAGAAAGTGAACAAAACCAATTGCCTTCTCGCGGACAAGCTTGATAGTATCAATAGGGCCAAACTTTCCAAGGTCTTCACGAAGCTCCTCCTCAGTCACATCCTCAGCCAAGTTACCAAGGTAGACGTTACGGGAAGCGCCAGACTGCTGAACAGCAAGGGCAACTGAGGTTGGAACCTGCGAAGGCTTACCCCAGCCAACCTTGACATCCTGACCCTTGATAGACAGCTTCTTCAGGATAGCATCTGAGTGGAAGTGCGCAGCGGAGCCGGGATCTAAGAAAGAGATAAAAGCACAGTTCTTATCAGGCAAAAGGCGAACTGACTCAATTTGTCCGGACCTCACGTGACCAAGAATTTCTTCAGCGGAGGTCTCCGGTGGGATATTACCCAAATACACAGTTCTAGAGGTTCCAGCTACCATACCAGGTGAAGCCGCCATAGGAGATGTAGGCGTTTGAACACTTTGCTGGTAATAGGAGGCAAATTGCGGATTAAACCCTGTTGGTGAGGCGAGCCCATTATGGCCCATGCCGAAAGTTGGAGATAGGGGGTTAGATGTAGGAGTCTGTTGGGCGAAGCCACCAGGCATCTGAAACTGGGGAGAAGCAAATGCGTTTGGGGTACCGGGCTGGAAGGGGGAGCCAAGTAGAAGCTGCGAAGGAAGCAGAGGTGTAAACTGCATGTCATAGCCAGTTCCCGGGGAAGCCATGCCATTATCTTGGTGCATCGTCGCTGTATTGATTGACGGCATGTTGATGCGGCGTCTATTATGGTTACCCGCGTCGGCACTAAAGCCGGCGGGCATCTGAACTTGCTCTCCGTTGGAACGATCGGCTGACGATGATTTTGAGAGGGGGTGGGGAATTCGACCATTAGCTCCATTCGAGCCTACGGAGTTCCCATCATTGTGCATGATGTAATGTGAGTGGACAAATCTGTCCGATTGGGGGGCTGGCAAGACGGCCGTTTTGACTGATTTCAAGGACGGTCCGGTGGATTATCTCCGGACGCGTTGAAGGTTTAAGGGGGAGGCTGTTGACAACCGGATTCGAACACTCGACTATAGGGAGTCGAAACTGGCGTCAAATACAGAGCCTACTATTGAAGTACAGGACGCGTTGAAATTATGGTAAATGAATTACGGATTATCTAGAAATTTTGGAAGCTATTAGCAAAATTGCTAATCGTAAGGAGCCCAGTAAATGGGGGGGGGAGGGGAGGCAAAAAAAATTTTGCAGAACTTTTTTTTGGATTTAGGCATGTAAAAAGGGGCATTGTCACTCGGGATAACTCACAAGATGAAATTTAATCAACTCTACCAAAAGTATCTCACTAAATCCAGTTTACCGGGAAAAAACGGTATTACGCGGGATATGCTAGGCAGATTCAACCCAGGGGAAGAAGCAAGGGCCAAATAGGCAAACTCGAGCTACAGACTCAAGAACAATTGACTCTATTGATTTTCTTCAAAGGATGAACTGAAGTCTGTAGAGAGCAGAAGACAGCCCTAGACAGCAACGACAACGTAACAAGCTGCACTGAACAACCTTCGAATAGGCAAAACCAAAACAAAATGAAGGTGAAGCTTGACAGAATGCACCAAGGAAGAGAAGCAAGGAAGAAGGAAGTGAAAAGAGGAAGAGAAGTAGGGCACCAAAGAACGAATGGGAAGACCAAAGGTAGGGAGAGAAGCGAGAGAGGGAGAGAACAACGGAAAATATGAAGGAAAGGAGGCAGCCAAGGATTAGAGCGAACAGGATATGTACGTATGTGCTAGCTAGACAGGCAAGGCAAGAAGAGGGCCATCAGTGGTCAATCCTCCGTCAGCATCCATCAAGACCAGCCAGCACTCCAAAGATGGGACCAGGCTAGTCATACCGACATCCAGAATCACGAACGAAGGTCTAGAGGTCAGACCAGCCAGTCTCTGCGTATGAGACGAGCAGAGACACCATAAAAGGGCGCCTGGCTGAACTCAACACTCCAGATCGTGTGCGAGCCGGGGGGGGGTCTGTGGAGTGGTGGAGAGAGAGAAAGGGGAGAATAGCGCGCACGGCCGCCAGGGATTCTGCCCAGTTCACCACCTTCGTTACCAGCGATCCCAAAATGCCCCCAGACCCACGAAAAATACTGTGCAAAAGGGAAAAAAGAAAGTAAAGGGAAAAGGGAAAAGGGGGAAGAGGTTCGTGTTGCCGTACCCAGCCTAGACACATCCCAATGCAGCGAAGCCTGGGATGCCCCCGGTAGGTTGCTCTAAGCCCTTCTCGGTTGGTAGCACGCAGCTTTGACCGAAGCGTGGGAAATTGTCCTCGCACAGAACTGTGAGTGGTCCATCTTCCGTCCGTCCCTTTCTCTTCCAAGCTCATTCAGCCCCCGCCAATCCCCGAGCACGATGAGGAAAACACCATAAAGGCATTGAGAGCGGCCTGTTGCGGGCCATTGTAAGCTGCAATCTCTGAGGATATCGTGACCCGGGCCGTGTGTATGTGTATGTATGTGTGTGTGTGTGTGTGTGTGTTCGCCTGTTAGCCCTAGACAAAAGGAAACATCAGAATCTCACATATGCTTTAAACGCTTGAAACAATTGCATATATGTACCTCCTAGCGATTCAATTTCAGCTTGCTTTATAATAAGAGGGTACATGTAGTAGTTTTTAATCGGCTAACCTTGCAGATTGTCTACCTACCCACCAACCCATACCTTTGACCCCGAGTAGTGTGGTGCAAACTATCTAATTTCTTGACTACATGTATTTTCTCGTTGTTCAAGTAGACACCCGCTATATCTTGAAATCTTGCGGCTCAGATCGCTGAGCGCACATAGAAAACCCTACAATTATATTTCCCTTCCCATACGTCCTAGTTAATTCCCTATTACCTTACTGTCGCCCCAAGAAAATCCTCCTTGGCGGCTACTTACAGCAAGTGAAGCACTCCGGAAACCGAGGCATAGATATAATATTACAACCTTGTGCTTTCGTCCTTTGATGGGACCCTGGATACTGCTTTAGCTAGTCGGCATGCTCGCTACCGCCGCGCCCACGTGGAAGCGTCTGCCAAGATACCGAGTGATAATAGGTGAAGCATATTATGCGTGCGTGTAACCGCACCCCGAAATCTGGGGAGAAAAAGAAAACAAGAACAGAAAACGATAATCAAAGATACACCCCTAGCTCCCTGAGCGCTCCTTAAGGCATATTTGCTACAGCCAATAGTTTCATGATTTGTAACCAGAGATCCGCCAGTGTTTCCATGTCTTAAAAATAACTGTGCCCCACTCTCTTTCATTCCCTTCTTTCTAGCCGATCTGAAACCTCCAAATAGTTTATTCCATGAGCCGGAAAAGAAAAAAAAATACCCATATTATCCCGTAGCGCCGTTTTCCAGCCCGTACGCAGAACTTGTACATGCCGAGTGATATCTCATGACCTAGAATCCGAATAGCACTGCTGACCGTTTCGACAATCATACTGTCTCAGGCATGCGCAGGGCCGGAAGATCTCGGGGGAAAGCACCTTCTCCGGAGCGCCCATGTGTGATTGTCCTGTTGAGCCTATCCCCGGTATGTGCCGCCGTTTTGATCCTGCACCCCCGTGTAGGACACTATGCGTCCTAGAGAAAATAATACTGGCTGAAGGAAACCTAAATTACTTTAAAAGGGCTTATACCGGTAGCGCTGTAGCTCCTATACCTAAATTGAGGATCTGCTCCTTTTCAAGCAAACCGTTCGGGAGATGGGGGAGGGAAAAAATGTGTTTAGTGCCAAGTCAGTGGCACCACAACTTTAGAACGCCAAGCATTTTTAAGCCTCCAAGAACCAGCATCACAGGCTATCACTCACGCATACTACACCTTCCCCACACTTCATCTAAGGCCGCAGAGACGGTGACACGTATCGTGAGCTATCCTTGCTATCCTAGGTCGCTGTTGGGCCTGATTGCCAGTGCCTCAGAATCTCTAGACTCATGCCTGCTGTCAAGGGGTGGAGGCTGATCGCCAGCCGCATCAAGGCGGTTTGGGTGTCAGCGTAAGGCCTTATCTGGTGCTGGTGAACCTTCCGGATAGAGATCGCCTAGATATTATAGAGAGGTGAAGTCATAGAGTTTGGTTTCGCACCTGGGGAGCGTAACCTGGAGGTCTACTTGGTATACGTCGGATAACCGAAACGCGCTGGAAATAGGCACGGGGCAGGCTGTGACTTGGGTATAACCTGGTAAGCTGAAACGAGAAAGGAAAAAAGGAAGCATGTATTATATCCGGGTGTAAGAGACCATTATGTTAATGAAATACGTAAGGGGTGGTGGTACGGCAAGCCTTAGAAGTTGTGGGAAGCGGATGGGAACTCGGCACATTCGACAAAGATTTATGAAAAAAAAAAAACCTCGACCAACAAGGCTACATGTACTTGTATAACGTCTTGTTATCCCATCTTTGTCTACTATAGCCAAATCTTGTACCCTAGGACCACAAGGAGTGTGCCTATTAATGTCTCCCTAGCACCGAGCTACCTAGGGGCTAATCTATTTTGTAGTTATTCAATTGTCGCTGTTGCTGGACTCGAGGGATTAAGCATGTTGATAAGTCATGTCGATAACGCAGGTTCCGCGCCACGATATGGAACCGATGATGCCAAGACAGCAACAATCAACGTGGTGGATAGCCAGAAGCGTTCACCCATCAACACCTTCTTACTCCCCGCAGCGCTTACAAGCTTGGGTTCATTATCTCAACGACCGTGACGGTACTAGTGATGAAGGGAGTGGTGAGTTATCTAGTGAAGGGGGGGGTTCAAGGACAGTCACTACCAGGATCCTCAACGCTGTTATTCAACAAAGACGCGATCCTTTTGCTCTTATACTTGTTGCTTTTTGCGGGGCCCCAGAGTTGGGCTCTTTGAACTACCAGCAGCGCGTTTTTCTTTACATGTACCACGAGACTTCAATGTATTTCTAAAGTTGGACGCTTCCTGCTACCTTCGTACTAGAGGTTCTACTCGGCACAATGCCGGTTTAGAGTTTCTCACTGATTCCTTCTCCTACCTGCTCTTACTTGGAAGATGCTAACCTTACGACTCGAGGCTGCAGAATGAATTCGTTTCACCAGTGGCAGGCTGCAATGGCCCGTTCCGAGGGTTGCTTCCCATCTCACGAAGCCACCTGGAGGTCAAAACCGCCGCTGCCGAAACGTGGGTTCCAGAAGCTCGATTTCTTTTGTGGTCAAAGCCCGCTTAGGGTGCCGGCTCGGGACATTGAGTTTGCCACGAAAGAAAAATAAAAAATCGCACCTAGCTCTTGGCATCACCTCTTGGACAAACATAAGCGGGGTTTCTACACTTGTAGAACATTCGACTCATCAAACGGGCAACAAAGCTTGCATTGAAATGCATGAGGGTAGAACATACTCAGGGTGCAAAGAATCGAATCGATAATGAGCCAGGTACTCCAAAGGGAACATTTGATCTTATCGAGGTTCGGGCCAAGGATTGTACATGTCTTCTTGAGATACCATTCACAACTATTACATCAAGTCTTCATCAAGTTAGATAACGATGTAATCCCGAGACGATTTCTACGCTCTCTTGTCTTGGTGCAGCAAGTTCAAGGCCTTATACAAACATTCCAAAGGCTTAGGCACTCCTCCACGTTATTGCCGGAATTTCCAGGAGACAATCAGGGTACTTGATCTATTGTACTGTCGCTAATAGTGGGGGTTTTTCGTTGGACAGTCAGTTGCCAGCCTTGCTTTGTTGGGCTGGCTTTTATGTGGCAAGGCAGTTTGGCCTCGCCCCGGGCTACATTGACCCGAGTGAGAAGCAACTTGTTTTTTGTTTCAGCAATTACACTTTCTAAAGTGTTACAGGCTGGTTGTTGGTGTACTCTCTCACCACTTTACACTGAGGGTATAGGATATATACCAGAGTTTACCTCCTTGGTCATCGGCTCCCACCTTAAAGCTACGAAGGGTTGCCTGAGTTGGTGGGCTAGAATTCAATTAATAGAGGGTTTAAGTGAGGTATGAATTTAGGTCAGAGCTAGCAGTCGAGATCCCCATACACCTCTCTTCGAATTCTTGCGGTTGCGGTTCTTCAAGAGTACCTTTACGCCGGTGGTGGTTGTTTGCTATTTCTTGCCAGTAAAGAGATATTGCTAGCTTCAGTGCCTGGTCTAGGGTTGAGTCTCCACTGGGGGGAGGTGGCACTTGGATGAGGGCTAGAGGTAGGGTGAATGATCTTGAGACGTAATGTATCTTTTGATGAAAAGTTTCTTGTGTATGAATATCTCATTTCTCATTTCTCATTAGGTGTTTGCTTTAGAGAATCTTTGTTCTAGCATGCGATCTGGCTGCTTTTCATGTACAACAGTGGATTTGTGTCTTTAGTGGACGAATAATGATACCTGGTGCTAGGTTAGTGGTGGTTTCGTTGGGAAGAGGGCTCAACTTCGGATAGCTCTGGGGGCAAATTGGGATTGGACTGGCATGAAGGAATTGTATTTACTTGCAGAGGCATGTGTAGGGAATAAATAGCAATGGCATAGATGCCTAGGCCGGAAATAATCATGACCCAGTGATGGAAGGTGTTTGTAGTAAGATGCCCAAGTTTTTTCCATCGTCAGTCTCAGCCCGTGGTGGGAGTGAATGAGTGATGAGTGATGATAGTTGTTTCTCCCCATGGACTTTCCCTTCCCTTCCCTTTCTTTCCTTCCTCTCCCTCCCTTCCCTCCTCCCCTCCTCTTACATCCACCCAGAGACAACCAGCGATCCCTCCTCGGATCTGTACCCTACGTCCGTACACGCACACCACCCACACCCACCCATCTGGCATAGGTTTTCTCGGGTTCCCGAGTCCTTGTGTAGACTGTCATCATAGAAACAGTAGTAGTGGTTGTTGAGCGATTTGCTAGGCAGTGGCTCGAGTCGTTGACAGCTCACCCGCACCTCCCTGCTATTTCCTATCCTTCTCTTCCCTCCTTCCTTCCTTCTATTTCCTGTGCGGGAGAGGGAGTGAGAGACTGAGAAGAAAACCGAGCGAGCGAGAGAGTGTGCTTAGCCCAGCCTTCCTTCTCTTTCCCATTCCCCGTCTATCTCTTCTTTCCCGGCTGATTCTCTCACTCTCTGCTGTGGTCTATACACCGACTGTCACCCAGGCCCTGCGTCTCCGCGCCAAACCTAACCCCCTCTGCCTGAACACACAACCCCCCCCAAGTTCTTCAACTTGCTCACTCGATCATCTCTTCTTTCTTGCCGGCACACGCCCCAACCACCACAACACCTAAAAAATTCCCACGACGCGATCACTTCTACCCTATTCTCATCCGCCACCATCATCCTTCCCTTCTCTCCCCCCCCCCCCACATCTTCTCCCCACCCCCACCACAACCACCACTCACTTCCTATTCAGAACCTCGCTTCCCCTTTTTAATTGGATTATTTTTATTTATTTCCATCTTCTTTCTTCTTACTTCACTTTTTCCAAGACATCTTTTAGATTACACACGTTTTCTCTTTCTTCCTTTCTCTCGCATTTTCAACTCTCTCTCTTTCGCGTGCAGGAGCAATCATCTTTTTGCTGTTTCATTTTTTTCATTTTGCGTTTCCCGTGTCCGTTGCCGCTTGAGAGTTAACCCAAATTTCCGGGCTTATTACGCCATGCCTCCAAAAGAGTCCAAGGATGGGCGACCATCACGTTCGTCGCGACCATCGACCCGTCGCTCGACTCCTGTCAACACACCATCATCCTCAAAACCTTCAGCTACTCTTCCACAACACTCTCCGGCTCCACAACGAGCGTCATCCGCCTCGGCTTCGGCATCGGGCAGCGTAAAACACGGCTCGGAGCCAGACTGGTCAGAGCCACCGTTGGCCACTCCTAAGGCATCTTATAAGGAGTACGACGATAAGGCACTGATGAATACATCTACGCAACACATGCAGCCTCTAGGGGAGCTGCCCTCTGCGAAAATGCTTGAGGCGACAAAGCGTCCTTATCCGCACCAGGGAAAGAAGAAGAAACAGCCAGCGAACAATGGGGCCGTGGTTTGGACCGGGGGAACTGGGGGAACTGGGGGGTCTGGGAGTGCTAGCAAGGTCGCGAATGGGAGCCCAGTAATGGGAGGAGTTGGGGTAGGAATAGGATTGGTAGGGGCAGGAGCTGGAATAGGCAGTGTAGGAGGTGGAGGTACAGGTACAGGTGGAGGTGGAGGGGGCGGTGGAGGAGGCGGTAGTAGCAGTAGTAGCGGAGGCGGCGGAGTAGGGTCACCATCTACACCAGGAGGATCCTCACGTCCTACGCAGACCGTTAAAGTAAAGGCTCCTGTAATGACGACTCCGGCGCCCGTATCAGCAGCATCTCCAGGGGGAATGACGATAGGCTCTTCTGGCTCGCCGCCTGCTAACCCTTCTACTCCGGCTGGTGCAAATGGACCCCGGCCGGGTGCTGTCAACGGTGCCTGGCTGAACGGAAACGCCCCAAACAGCAAGACCCCCCAAGGCCGACAACGTTTGTCTATGGTAGTCGATGCTGCGATCGAGCGCAGTGCACAGGTTGGGAATGTTGATCTAGGACGCGCCATTAAAAAGCTTTACGATGAATCATTATCCAACTCCCTACTCGCGGATTTACTTGACGCGGTACTTGCTCAGAAGGCTACTGCAGAACAAATCCACCAGTTTCAGACATATGTACGAAATGCTCGGGATCCTAATGCAATGTCCGCGGAGCCTACATCTGCTGTAAACGGTACACAGCCTCCAGATGGAGGCCTGCCCAAGCCTCAGGAGGTACCGCAGCCAAAGCCCCAAGAACAGCCTCAGGATATTATGGCGACAAACGGCTCTGTTTCTACGGGTGGCAACAGCGTAAAGAAGGAAAAGATTAGTAAGAAAGAGAAGAAGAAGAATGGGGTAAAGAAACACCAACATGGGGAGCAACAAGGACAAGCAGATGAAGACACAGATTCCGATCTGAGTTCAGTTTCTTCCGATATGTTTGATGATCAAAAAGCCGACAGCGCTGCTGCTGCTTCAACACCTAATCACCATAGTCGGGTTCCTTCTCCAGTCAATAGTTTTACACCGATCCAAAGCGAATACCATAAAAACAGCGACTCTGAGCACCCGGCAAAAAGACAGAAGCTCCCAACATTCGATGAAATCAAACAAGACAGCAGTATTCGTGATCCTCCGCCCGCTAGCGTTGCCGCTCGCCCAGGAAAAGCATCTGGGAATTCAAGAAAAAGACATAGAAGTCCTAGCATATCAACACCGCCTCCAGTCTCTGCTTCTTCATCTGTCACCCCATCTTCATCAGTTGCGGCGCCTGCTTCAGCTCCAGTCCCTTCTAGTGCAGCCTCTGTTCCTGCGCAACCGCCAAAGAAAAAGAACAAGACCAATAAAATAAAAATTTCGTGAGTGTTCATTTACAATTTTATTCTATCAAATTTGGGTTCTACGACATACATTTTGAAAATCTAGGCCCAGGGATATAACGGCTGACCAATGTGAGAATATTGCAAATTAGCCCGGCCAAGAAACCTGTTGCGGAACCATTTGTAGTGACTGCTGGGATTGGAGATCTGAGTGATCATAGGCGTGTTCGTTACGGGTCAGAAGAGGTTTCTGTGCGTTTCCCCGCTTTTTTTCAGCAAACATATCACTTTTAAGGTGAATACAGGACCCTTCAATGCTTACAATTTACCAGGAGAACGAGGACGTGTGCGCCGTATGTAATGGTCCGGGCCGGTTCCTTTGCTGTGAACGCTGCCCTCGATCTTTCCATTTCACTTGCTTGAATCCACCTTTGGAAGAAACTCCGGAAGGAATGTGGTTCTGTAACAAATGCACAACTCAGCACAACCCTCCAGTAAAACCGCCTAGAGGACTTTTCTCCGAGTTGATCGACGGCATCAACCGAAGGAACCCGACATCTTTTAGGCTACCACCGGATATCCGTGGCTACTTTGTTGGTGTAGAAACGGGGACTCTGGGCGAATACGTTGATGTCCGGGATAATAAGACACAGCGATTTAGGTATGTATTGCATTTTTTGTTTATTTTCGTAATTTTGTGCTAACAGCTTACCTTTTTAATGTGTAGTAAGAGCGGTTTCGTAGAGGAATACGATACACATAAACTCAAAGATAAGCAGGGGAATGCGATTCTTTGCCATCATTGTGGAAAATCTGCTGTTGACGGCCAACGTATTATTTCTTGTGATTTTTGCCCGCTGAGCTGGCATTTGGATTGTATTGGACCGATGCCTATGCCTAATCCTCCCCCGACCCAAAAGAAATGGTTATGTCCAGCTCACGCAGACCTGGTATGTTTTATAATCTTAATTTACTTTCTCCGTATTTTTACGTCTAATATTCTGACTGGATAATTTATAGCTGCAACCTCGACGACCGAAAAAGGCACCTATCGTCGATACCTATCTTAGGCGAGGATTCAAGAACAATGGGGTCATTGAAATTGAGAATGAAGAGGAGACGGCATTCGAAGAGATCATGATGAGTGGCGTTGTTTATAGATTGCCGGAAAGGGGTATTAAGCTGGACTTTATTGAAAAGGTTAAGACGTAAGTACAATATCTCGAATTAGATTTATGGCGCTTTTAGGCTGACATTGTATTCTCGGTTAAAGGGATCACAATCATCATCATCATCACCATCATGTCCAGAAACAACGCAAGTTCGAGAAGACCAAGACAGCAAACGTTACACCAATATTGACACATCCTGTAACCCCATTACCTGGCCTTGAGAATCGCTCTATTATCGACCAACAACTTGTTCAATACTTGCTGGAATTTGCGGGCAAATACCCTGTCTTGACTACTTTTAGCGGAGAGGATATTAATAGTTTGATACAAGCTTTGATCGTAAGCGCACTCGATGAATATCCCCTTTTGCTTGTTGTTTCTGACTGACAGATGGCCCTGTATAAATAGAGCGAGGCTACTCCCACCGTCAAGGCTCTCTTAACCGAGCCTCAATCTTCTATTACCTCAACAAACCAACCACTATCGCCAGCCGCCTCACTAGATATGACTACTACAAGCACAACATTACTCGCTTCAGAGCATGAGAAACAGCAACTTTTAGCGCTACAGGATTTAATTACGAAGCGATTACAGGCCATTTCCTCGCCGCCATTTCCCCCGCCTCCCCCACCTCAGGAGGCTATTTAACAGACCTTTTCCCAACTCCCCCGAATTCGCACCGCATTCCCTTTGGCTCCCGCTGTCACTCAGGCATGAAGATAGGGGGTTACAAGACACTATTTTCTACACACCTATAACAGATTAAAAGAGGGGTGTGAGCGGAAGGGAAGGAAAAAACGCTAGAAAATGTGAATCGAGTGAAAATAAAGTGGGGCGGGAAAAGGAATGTCAGCGTGGTCACGTGGTGCAATGCGATGTAAGGTGGTTTGGTTTGGTTTTTTCTTTTCTTTTTTTTCCCGCCAGCCAAGAAAATAATAGTGTAAGAGAACTTGATCAGGTGTTTTTAGTGAAATTTTTTTTGTTTGAACGAATTGCGGGTTTTTTTTTTTCATTTACAAGTTTATAGTTACCACCTATTTCTTTCTCGTTCTATAAAACCCTCTGACCTGTCTTCTGTTTTTTATTAGTGGGGGAGGGGGTATTGCCGCTTTACTGTTTTTACTCTATCTGAGTCAATTCGAGATTTTTTTTTTTTTTTTTGCTATTTCTGTTTGGTGTTGCGAAATCCAGGGTTTAGATTGGTGGGATCAGACAGATGTACGGACGGCCGAGATATGAAAGACGGGGATTGATCGCCTGCGAGAAATGTGGCCAAGACTACGCAGGAAGAGACGAGAAGAGCCTATTGGGCTCCTGGTGTTGGATGGTAGGGAATGGTATTTTCTTTGTTTTTAGTACTTTGAAAACCGTTGTAGTCGCATATTTTTTTGCTCTGTTTATTAGCTTTGTTTTCTTTTATTCCTTCCTTTTTTTTTACCTTTAAAGTCATCATGAGCTGGGTGGGGTTGTATTTGTTGCTACACCGTATGTTATTTGGGCGGTAGTTAGTCCAGCATATTGTGTTTTTTTTTTCTTCATTAGGGGGGAAGATGTTAAGGATGCATAGTGCGTGGAAGGGATGAGTGAGAACTTAAGAGTGGATAACTTGGAGTTTTCGTGATATTTTTTTTTCTTTTCAAGTTTGATAGTTATGCATAGTATATTCGGTTTTCTTTCTATTTTTTTTCTTCTATTTTTCTTCGGAAGGTTTAAAACGCTGTACATTATCGACTATTCTACCATCAAATAATCTTTGCGAATATCAGTTAATATGGGTTTATAGATCGTTCGTTGCACTTGGAGTTAGAGTTTGGAACTTGTAGCATTACATGTATTTCTCCTCCAGGGATGGGGCACTTATCTTAGGCAACTAAAATAACACCTTGAGTTGCAAAGTTTCCAGGTTCATATGATATCACTCGGGGAACCGACTAGATGTTTTCGGTCGCAAATCTTTTACTTATTCATGCTAAGGGTAATGGGGTCTATCACTCCTTGGAGGAGTACATCTAGGTAGTCACGGCTAGACCATGTGAGTCTTTGTCTAATAGAGATCCAGGGATATGGCTAACCACGTTTCCTTAACACTATGAGTTTTTTTTATTTTTATATGAAACAATGTATGGCGGGGCACATGAAGTATGTACCTATCAGTTTTTAGTCTATAAGATTTTGATTATATTGGAGGTATAGTGATAGACCAAGTGATCTCGATCTCCCCGTGCCCTGACATCACCTGTAATCGAAGGCTTATGAAGTCATCCTATTTGCCACAAACATGTATTGTACACGGACCAGTCACCCCACACCATCCCATCCCGGTTTACTAGATGCAAGGGGGGCCCATGAATCCGAGGAAGGAGGGGGTTCTCTGAAACAAAAGCTGCCACATTTTGGATTAGAAAAAATAGCTGATTAGGGTGGGTTAGGTTAGCAGGCTCCCCCCCCCCCCTAGTGTTACGGGTTCTTTATTACCCTTGATACTTGTAATGTTAAAGCGTCAAGGTTGTTTGTTTCGCTAGTCTAGGATTCGACTACGAGTACAATGTATGTAGCTTAAAACAAACCAAAAACCCCCCCAACTCCAAATACCTATATTCTTACCTGACTCTAAAAAAAAAAACATAGTGATTATAGATCTACACGTAAATAAACACCCAAATCGCATTTCCACAAACATTCATTCTATATACGGCATGTAAATATAAAAGTGAAATAATATCATTGACACCCCGTGACCCGCAGCTCAGACCAGAAAACAATGTGACACAGTGATAACTGTTTTTTTTTTGCTTTTTGGAGAATGATAGCTTGAGGGGTGGGGGGGGAGTTTTCCTCGATGTTTGGATAAAAAGGTAAGCCGGATACAGCCTCCCGCCAGTTTCTTCTCCCACCGTTGATCCGCGCCAATGCTCTGACCTTATTGTAGGGCTCTGGCGTTGAGTGGCGAGACTTAAGCAAATAGCCAACACTGAAAGCGTCAAACAAACCCTTCAAGTGCCCTTGTTTGTGTGGGCTGCCAGACAACTGAAAGAACTTGAAACGATATCACGGTCTATAAGAGGGTCAAGCAGCCCCCCTCTGCCCCTCCCTCCCCTTCCCCTGGCTTCCCTCCCCTTCCCCTCCTGCAGATCCACTGGTGAACCCGGCACCCAAGGGCCAAGCTTCCTGACTAATCCAACGGGCCACAACAACGCGTCACGTCACTTCCCAGCCATTTCTTCCTCTTTCGGCCACATCTTCCACATCTGGTCAATCACACAAGAGCCCACCTCTTCTCCACCATCCACCACCCATCACCCACCATCACCCACCCTCGTGATATCCACTCAACAACACCAACCCCTAGCCATATACAACAATCTAGCAAACAATCATGCCGAGACCACTCCGTACTGTCAAGCCTCCATCGGCTCCAGGTGCGACCGCGAAAAAGCCCACCACCGCTAAAGTGAGCGCAGCCAAGTCGCGAACTACCCGCTCGGGAACGAAAGACATCCCCGATACTGAGTCTGGGCCACTATCACTACCAACGCCATCATCAGATGAACCCTCCAAGAGGTCATCTTCTGTCAAAAAGTCCACTACCACGAATACAAAAACTGTAGTGACGAAGCGGTCGACGCGTTCCAAAGCACCCACCACCATAATCGAAGAGACTGCGCCGACACCAAAACCGCGAACAACGCGTCGTAAACCCGCCGCCGCCGCAAAGGAGTCTGAGCCAGTAGTTGAAGCAGAGGTCGAACAAACCACAGAGGAGCCTGAACCCTTTCTCCCCACTACGGCATCTCCTCTGCCCCCCTCGACACCAGGGAGCCAGGTCCCTGCATCCAGCAATGCGGAAAACCACACTCCCTCAACTCAATTCCGGTCCTCCCCGCCCCCAATTCCATCTACACCACCTCCTCAGACTGCAACCAAGCGCCGGATTGTCCTCGAATTCAGCTCCGATGCAGGCTACTCCCCTCCCCCACGACCCACATCCGCCGAGCGCCCACGACTCCGGGAGCTCCAACCCGTCTCCCTTGAACCCCTCGATCCTACTGAGTCAGAGGTAGATGATGAAAATATTGACCCCCGTGCATCACCGACGCCAAAGAGGGGGAGGAAGAGTGGGTTTGTACCTGTGGAAGAGGAGCGGGGTGGGAGACCATCGGCGTTCTATATCCCTGGTGTAGACGAAGAAGAAGGATTCACAATCTACTCTGACCCAAAGACTCCTACACCACCTACACTCCCAAGGAACACTGCATTTGACGATACTATGAGGCCACCCGAGTCCTCCCCCGCTGCCACGCCGGTCAAGATGCGCAAACGACGCTCCTCTGGCGCAGTTGTAGATAGTGATGACGATGTTGCCGGACAAGGCGATGCCGAAGACGAAACTGAAAAAGCAGCCGACAGAAAGGGCAAGAGGAGAAAGGCCATCGAAAAGGTACGACTCATGACGACCGCGGATCTGCGTGACCTACTACCGAGACGGAAGAAGAACGTAAAGGCCGGGGAGAAGGACGAATACGACGTCATTAGCACATCAGAGGATGCAGTGGAGAGCGGGGATGACAGTAGCGATGAGTTATCGCGTCCTGCAGCCGGCCGAACCACCCGTAGTGGACGAGCAGGTACAAAGAAGGCCGCTACGAAGGTTAAGCCTGCTAAAACAACTAAAACGGCGAAGAAGACTACAACAAAATCCCGCAACGCCACTTCTACAGCACCAAAACTCCCTTCTTCAACCCGCGTGTCTAAAACCTACACCCGCAAATCATTCTCCTCGGAGAAAGAGAACGATTCACCTACCAAATCGCGGAACCGGAGCCGTCGAGATTCAGCAGTCGATGTAGCAGGTCCGAGTAGTAGCGGGGATGAAACAGTTGTTCCGGATATGGGGGGTAAGAGTGGGCGGAGGAAGCTGAAGGAGGTTGTGGAGAAGTTCAAGGAGGTTGATAGGTGGGATTTGGAGTTTGAGGACGTATCACCGAGGAGTTTGGAGGTTGAGAGTGAGGGCGCCCGTTAAAGGCGTAGAGTGGCACGAGATGGGATAGAGAAATGGGATAGAGGCAGCGTGATGAACTTTCTTTTCTTTTCTACTGTGGCAGGTCTCTTTTAGGTCTTTCGGTTTTATTTTTCCGTGGATTTTTGCTTTTTTAGTGCCCTTTATGGAGTTCTCTCACTTTTGTTTCTCTTGATTCTCTTTTGTAGGAGTGGTACTACTGGCATGGAGGTCTATTTGATTTTTTTCTTTCTCTTTGACCGGTCTTGAGCAGACTTTTACTACCTATTGTCTACTTATTATTACCCCCAGATGCTAGCTGATTGACTATGTTGAAACAAAACACAATTGGTATTCTCTTCCGAATGAATGTGGCCTAGTATTTTTCTCGTAAATCGTGAAATAGTAAGGCAAGAATGTAATATAGAAAGGGATAACAGTTCCCGAATAATAATAGAATTATGGTCAATAAATCATTGACACGTCTAACCTCCACATATCACGCTCCCACCAATAGTAACAATGATATACAAGTATACTAGTTGAGACACCAGGAGAATGCCAGAACTTAAAACCTCATTCCCCCGCAATGATGGTCGTATACCCGAATAAATCCTCTATTACTTCCGAGCCAAGTAGAATATCAAGAATATTCCGCTACTTATGGTAGCGAAAGAATAAAGAATGCAACATAGCTGCATCTGAAATATCTCTTTTCTGTATTTCTTGGAAGTGACTTGTCTCCTGGGGTTATAGGGCCTTTTTTCCCTTCTTCATGAACTCGGAAACTTTCTAGTAGTTAGGGGTGTTAACAAGATTATCTAAAACTTGTAGTAGACTTGAGGGGTATATATATACCTTTCTTGGATTAATCAAAGTGTGTTTGGGTGTTATATGTTAGGACTTGTATGCGTATTTAGAATGGAGCACGGGGAATAGAATCGATACTGTACTATCCTCTGTAAGAAAATCCAATAGTCTTTCCCCGGGTGTGATAATAGGTAGTGTTTTTTTCATGTAAGGTTATTAATGATCCTAATGCCTCGCTTTACCGTACCGCATCCACCCAACCCCCTATATGTTAGTAGTGTATTATAATGAAGTTAGTTGTAGGTAATGGCTATGCCTGTTATTTTACTTAGGTGGTTGATCACAGTACGTGATAGAGAGCCATGGACGGGCACAGAATATTACAATGGTATATTTTCCAAGATGGAAACGTAATATCTGCTGCGATAGGTATCTCAATGCCGGAGGAAGGAGGGAAGGAAGGGTTATTTTTTGAAATCAATGACCGTAGGGGGGGTTTTTTTTTTAACGAGCTGAATTTGGAATCGTCATCCATTTATCCGGGACTCCGCCTATAATCAAGACTACGGAAATGCAGCTTTGACTAGCCCATATGAAGCTGCGGTATGTTTGAGATAAGTTGATGATAGAGTGTAGTGAGGTGGAGTGGAGTGTGGTGGGATGAGGTGAGGGAGGTGAGGTGGGAAGATGGGAGTGTCAGAGACTTTAGCTTGGTTGAGCGTAGACCACAGGCCGCTAGGGGACCACGCTAAGGACCCGGCAACCTGTTATCAAGTGTCACCTATGCGAATAGAGATAAGAAGTTAGACTCCTAACCCACAAAAAAACGAGTGATACACCATGTTCAACTTCCCAACACAGCTGAAAGACAACAAGGATACATGCAGCCTAAATCCCAAAGGTCTCACCACAAACGGTGTAAGCCACATATTCTCAATCCCCGGAAGACTTCTTACTTGCATCGATACCCATATATATATATTTAAAAAGGACTGCAGCGAGTGGCGTTTGTGGTCTTCCCAATCTCCCAGGAAATGGGAAAATGTGGGGAAAGCTTACCTACTACATATGAGAGACTATGGCATACGTACCTATCTTATGCAGGATAATTTCGGGCCGGGGGTGAAGGTTCCCGCTTCGTTCCGTATGCATACTATGTGCCACAAGGATGTGAGTGACAGCCGGTGAAGCATCTACGGGTATGATAACCAAGAAGGGAAAAAAAGCACATGTGATAATTGAACCTGGATCGTGGGTTCTTTATTTGGTATCTATCGTATATCTCTAGCCCTTTTTCCGCTAATATCAAGTAACTCATCTCCTAATCTGATATCTAGCCCTCCTGTATAGGGAAGGCTTGAAAGAAAGGAGGCATGTTTGTCCATACATCGACCTCTATCCTATGGACCGCCCTCCAAGGCACCTGAGATGAACCCATCCATGAAGAAAAACAATAAAGATATAAGATACAAATATACCCAAAACAAAACTCCATTCCACAAAGCAAAAAACATAAAAAAATACCTTAATTCAGTGCTCTTAATCATCATACCTAGCCCCAACAAGAGAAAAAGACACCTCATAGACGAGGTGAGGAGGGCTAGTGAAGTAAACCTTTCGAAAAAGGGAGGATACCAGAGTAGGGATTATTTTTTAGGAAGGGCCCAGAAAACTTGTACACAACTCTAGGCTAATATTTGTTTCTCTCCCTCTCATGTGATTATTCCGCCAAGGATACGGTGAAACATTTTTCCGAGACCTGAAGAATGAGGGAGAGAACGATAACCGCATTATTCATGAAGTACTAGAAGCACCCACGGCCGGTGAATCCGCCCTTTCTTTACCCTTTGGACCCGGCGCCTCTTCGCGGTAGAGCCCATGCTCATTCAAGTATTCGATGACGACGTTCGGGAGAAGGTAGTGCACACTCATCCCCCATCTTAAGAACTGTCTAATCCTCGTACTCGAGATATCGTTCGCAATAAGCTGTCTCACGATATGGATATTGCTAACCCAGTCCTTGCCGAGCTCCTCACTCCACTCTCTCAGTGGAGCCAAAGCGTCCGAAACCGACGACCCCGAGCGTTCAATGACAAAGATCCCGTACGAGCCGAGGATATGGTCAAGATCAGGCATAGACCAAACACCGGGCTGCGACATAGTCTGCAGGAGGTCAGAGCCACCCAAGAGCATCACACGCGCGGGCTTCTTCTCATTGGGCGTGAGTGCAGAAGTGGAAATTCCCCCGAGAACAACGTTGATTTCGTGGTCAATGTGGTCAAGGACTACTGCGGTGGGTTGGTATTTGGCCTGAATTGTTTCCCAGGGATCGACCATTAGCCATTCGGAGGTCTGGTCGCAGGCGAGCTCGCACATCCGAACACTATTTGTTGCGGGGGGGTCAGTAATCAATTTATCCGATCATTGAGTCAAGCTTCGGACCGGGATGTGAGGGGGAGGCGGGGGAACACAAACCGATGCGTAGCACTTGCTAACCCAGCTTTATTGTAAGAGTCGCTCACGGGGCTCATGTAACCCCCAACGACTTCATAGACATCGCTCATGTTCTGTTTGATGTGGTCCACGGCCATCTCGAACATGCGAAGGTGCATGTGAGTAATAGGGGAGAAAGAACCGCAAGCGACGACAACCAGCGGGGTTTTTGAGGGGTCATTTAGAACTTGTCGTAACCGTCCAGCGGGGAAGCTATAGGGAACATCGCCACTCGTTTGTGCCATTACGGACGACATTTTTAATCTTGAACACGGATTATGTGACTAAAGATTGTTGGGCGTGAAATTGATTGATGCTTGTTAGGGTAAACCTTTCCCCGTTCGTATTTAGTGGTAGCCTTAGCGGTCGGGGGAACTCTTGGGAAGAATACAGAGCTTGGTAGCAGTGATAGAAATAGTAGATTGGTGACCGGAAGAGTATTATGAAGGGAGGAAGGAAGGAAAGGGAGAGGAGATGGGGGGAGGTAGAAAAAGGACTCAATAAAAGTGAGGAGGAAACGACTGCGGGCGCGAACGTTACTAAGTGCCGTAGTTACAAATGGAGCGGTAGGGGTCTACATGCAGTCGAAAGTAATAAACAGTTGCAATGGTAATCTGCGAGACATGCAGGTCTTGGTCACATGTGGCGCAGTGACTCTGCCTTAATGGCAAAGTCACTTAGCCACACAGAGAACCGAGGTCCAGCAAGGGACAATGGGAATGATACTTCCCCTAGAGGAGACAAAGCAGTATTAGATTGTGGAGGGATGTTGCTTGTATAAAGGATTAGGCAAAGGTAAAGCTCTAAACAGCTGTAACAAGCTGCTGTTTCCAGATCCTTTTTCTTGAGTTTACCAAGCATCTAATCCGCTCCAATTCACTGACTAATTAGCACTATTCTAAACCTATTACCACTATCGGATATATCACTCTATGAGTTGTAAGGTACCGGAAATTATGTGCTCTCTACTCTCTTTGACACCACTCCTGCTGCCAACTCTCCCGCATACCAGATGTAGGAATACCGGTGGCGTAATACCAAGCGAGAACTGTGACCGACGCGTACACCTCTTTGAAGATCTAGGGGTCTTTTCTAGAAGATCAATCTATGCAAACCTGAATGGCGCCCTAAACCAACATGACATATCCGGAGGCGATCCCCAACCACCGGTATGAGCAAGGAAAAAAACCCTCCCCTCATCATACAAAGAAGATAACCGCCCTTGTCCTACTCACCATACAAACGCTCACAATAAAATCTCGCTTCTCTTCCCAGTTAACAATTAGCCTAAAGTTCCAGCTCCTTCTTACATAAGACACATCTCTAACAAGAGACAGCCCCCTCCCGATGTTTCCCCAGCCAACAGTCTAGAGTCGAGGCCCAACGTGGGTGATGCGCGTGGGGTGCAGGGTGGATCCCTGCATGCAGGAACACCATAACAGGAAAGTCATGTGTATCCATCGGGATGGGATGCCTTCAAGATTCGAAAGAGTCATTGCCATGACTCGAGGGGACGTGAGTTTTTATGAAATATTCAGAGGCTAGATCAGTTCATAATCATAGTCATAGCAAAGCAAAAAAAAAAAACTCATCTAATGATCGACTCAATCCGCGGGAGAGAGAAAAAAAAGTAAAACACGAAAAAAGCAAAAAAGCAAGGGGAAAAAAAACTGCAAGAAAAAAAAAAACCTCAACACTAGACGAATGAATGATTGTTATAAAACAATTGAGATGTTTACTCTCCTCCAATCTCGTATAAGCGCCGCCTATGTGTGTATAACCGCGTGATCAATCGGGGGTTGGTTATAAGGTAAGTAGGTTCAGTTCGCGCCTAAGTGAGATAAAGTCTGTCGTCTGGGTACACCACTTCCTGGTACGAAAGCCTAGTTATAACACGCACCTAAGCGATAGACCCTATCCTACAGCAAGTATAGTAGGCGTAAAAAACCTAAACATACAAGGTATTTTCTCACATCCTTTATTCAATCCCCCAGTTACATACTCAGATTCTTCACGAGGATGAGGGGGGAAAGAAAAGTGCATATATACCGGGTAGGCGTACAAGAAGTGCTACAGCTTCGTATCGATCTCAGCATTGACCTCGATGCAAGTTAGCGCATAAAGACCAAACTGCCCTTCTAGAGTTCAGCTCTCGTGTATATAAAGCGGGGTTGCGAAAAAAGGGCTATTCTACATACCACCTGATGATTCAAGAGCTAGAGACTCTTGTTCGCTGGAATCAAATATACCTCCCTGTTAAGATATTGAATTAGTATATGATCTACATCCTTCTGCATGAACAGAAATCAAGACTTTTATGTTTTATATTTTGTATTTTTATTATAGCACCATCACCGTCGGGAATACCTTCACTCTGTAAGCGATAGAGAAACCGGACTTACATTCCAGTAGGCTAGTCTATAATCTATTTACGACTGCTAGAATACTAAGGGGGCATAAGGGTATATTGAATTTATATCACCACATATCACTCGCAATAAGGAAACTGCAGAGTATGTTTACCACGCCAAGACACAGGATATAGAAGGCGCGTATCTTCAACCTACGTACCTCGAGTCCGGGAGTTCATAAAATAACCCTTGATTCTTATATAGAGCCTCAGCTAGCTGTAGTATTACAATAAATAAATATTGGATTAGTTACATATATTTCACCTACTAATTACACAACCTCACCCTGGTAACAAAACACCCTATTATCAGATCCTAGGCACACAATCACATTAATCCACCTAGACCCTATACACAAATAGTCGTCTTATAAAACACCAGTCTTGGCACAATCGAGTGACCAAGCATGATCACACCTAAAATAAAAGTCACATCACATTCATCCCAACTCCCCCTCCTCCCACCTGTCTTGATATATTTCTTTTAGTTCTAGTAGTACCTAATTACCAACCACACACACATACCGCATACCACACTGTACCCCGCTTACACATACACCCCACAACCTCTATTCCTCCGTTTGTAGAATCAATGGGTAACAAGCAGGACGAGAGAAAAAAAAGAAAGGGACCTAC
This sequence comes from Verpa conica, assembly GCA_033030425.1. Taxonomy (NCBI): domain Eukaryota; kingdom Fungi; phylum Ascomycota; class Pezizomycetes; order Pezizales; family Morchellaceae; genus Verpa; species Verpa conica. Next base: position 1,498,302 of record JAUFSD010000010.1, on the reverse strand, counting down.
ACAGTCAAGTGGAAATAAAGGAATGAAAAGAAGAAACAAACAAGCCCACGGAACCTCCGAAGGAAAAAAAATATACGGACAATAAAGTAAAGAAAAAAAATCTCACGCCACACACACACAAAAGTCGAAAAGTAAAAGAATCCAAAATCCAAATCCAATCAGTCCATTAAGCACCATTCGCTTTAGCCATTTTATTAACCCTCGTTTCAACCCTCTCCCTACACACAAGTTAGTACTCATTCGTATACTAAAAAAAAGGGTATCCAATATACCTATGCCCTCGGTTCTTCAAATGCATTAGGAAATTATCTACCGTCTTCTCAGGTCCTGGGGTATATAGCTTCCCCGGACAATCGTGACATCTAATCCTCGGCATCCATCTATATCTCACTCCCGCCCCGCCCCCTCCACCGGCTTGCGTAACCGGCTGGTCAGTCACCGCATCATACGCTGTCTGTCGCATCATTCCTTCAAAGTTATCTTGGACATACGACTTCTGTAGTGTCGCTAGTGCAAGGGTGAGCCATTCGGGTACCGGCTATAATAGTATGTTAGTTACTGCGGAGGACAGTGTACGGAATGGGGAAAGTATACAGGAGCGTTAGATTGGTCCGGGCGGCCCGGTGTAGTGGGGGCTGCGGGGGTGGTGGGGGTCACAGCAGCCGGGGAAGGCACGGCGGGAGTCGCCGGAGACGGAGTTGGGCGACTGGTGGAGGGGGTTGGAGGCGCGGGTGGCATCATCGCTACAGGGGGTACCGGGGGAGCCTGCTGCTGGATGGCCGCTTGCCGGAAGGCGATGTTGGCAGCGGTTGTCTGTTGCGCTGCTTGTGCGGCCCTCACCCCCTCACGACGCTCGAGCTCTGCTAGGAACTTGGTGAGGCGGTCTTTACCGACCTTGAGCTTTACAAGAGCGCTGTCCATATGCATTGGGACCCCCGGTCGACGTGTCATGGCAGGATAGTGGTGAGTATGGATAAGGGCATGTGGAGTATGGTGGTCGCGGTGGAATCCGGAGACCTCGGGGGTTGCGGAGCGGCCAGTCGAAGAACGGAGAGCGTTTTGCGCAGCAATGCGTTGGCGTTTTGTCATATTTGCGTACCCGGGGATTGCCTTCTCAGGGGGTGTCTCCTCCGTATCACTCTCTGAAGAATCATCGTCGGACTCACCATCCTTGACCATTTTAGATGTCATACTCCTCTTCAGCTCCGAGATTTCTTGTACTGCGCCTGGTAGTACACTAGATACAATTTGAGATCTATGTGTTTTTGGTACCTCCCGGAGATCAGGAAGTTGTGGGCCTCCACGACGGTTAACACGGCGCTTCCGTCGTTGCTCTCGAGATAATGATTTTTCGGCGCGATCCATTTCGTTGTCAGAGAGTTCGTAGAGCATTGGTGTGAATTGGTTTGCGTGGACCGGTTGTCGGAATAAGGACGGGAGCGGGGAGGATAGCATTGCGGAGCGGATGTCTTCGTCTTCGATGGGGCGACCGTCAAAGGGATGACCGGTGATGAAGAGGGATTTCGTAAAGAGTTGAGCCTGTTCCCGTATCGAGTGTGCTACCGCTGTTGTAAATTCGCCAGACAGTGAGAGATCGCGGGTAAGAAGCTGAGCAAATTCCTCTGGGGAATTGAGCGGATTGTTGATGTCCCATTCGAATTGATCCACAAGTGTGTGCTGTCCAATCGTGATGTTGAGCTTTATGAGCACCCTCATATCATCATTCTTATATGCCGTATATGGCATACTCAGATCCAGTGGGTCGTCAACAAAAAAAATGTGGGGATGATAATCTGTAACCTGATCCCTTATCGAATTCGACACCATATGCACCAACTGCGGTGACAACGGAAGATGAAAGTCCTCTACCAGCTGCTCCGCAAACAGCTCCAGCGGTATCGTTCGGTCATGCATATTCCACGTGAATGTATCGCGCAGCTTAATCTTATCATAATCGATATCTAACCTAATTGGCACCAAGGCCTCGAGCAAATCCGCCTGCTGCTGCAACTGCGTCCGTGTTAACCTCAGCTCCCGCGCTTTCCTTGCGCCGGGTCTCTTTCGCTCGCACGGGTAGAGGATCCGCGCTTTGCCGTTGGTGGAGCCATTCCCGTAGCCTTGATACCCATAGCCGAATATCGCGCCCGGGTTATGAGCGCGCTCGCGTCGCAGAGACTGGTAGTATTCTGCTTCGCGTCGTTTACTCCGTATCAGGTCATTTGCCGATTCGGACTGGGATATGAGCGCCGCGGCGTGGAGATGGTCGCGCGTTATGTATTGATCAAGATGTAGGGCTGATGTGCTAGGGCGTCTTTTGAGCGATTTGCCCTTGGCCTCTGCGGAGGGCGTGTCGCGGTCATCTTTCGAGGCTTTGAGTTTTCCCTTTGGCGCGTCAGAGGATGATTTGACGGTTGTTGGTGATGAAGGGAGGCTCGACGGAGACGATGAGTGTGCAGGCAGGGAGGAGTCTTTCAGGGACGATGCAGGCAGAGGGGTTTTCTGACGGATATCATGTTTTGGAGAGCCAGGACCCGGGAGGGATGTATCGGGCATGATGGAAGGAAGAGGGGGAGAGAAAATGAAGGGGTTTGGGAGGGGTGTATGCAAGTGGAGCTAGCTGGTGTGTGGTGGGCCAATCTTGTGAGTTGGGGCTATAGTATTAGGTAGTAGTAGCACCTGTAGACCGTGTGGTGTGCGTGTGTATGATGTAGACGTCTGTCCTCACACGTTTGATGACGGGGGGGGGGTAATGTCCGATGGAGTGTCGGAGGGGAGAGGTGTGAAGTGTCCCGGAAGGGAATTAGAAATAAGGTTAATTCGCCACCAAGGAAGGGGCTGAGATGGGATTGGGAGCGAGTGAATGAGGATCAGAGATCAAGAGACCAAGAGATCAAAAAGATACAGGGCAAGACAGACAATAGAACGGTACGGTACAAACGATGGATAGGCAGGGGGATAAAAATAAATAACACTGTCCAAAAAAAAGATTAGGGAAGGGGTACCAAATGCAAGAGAAGCCTTGGAAGCAGCGATGGAACGCACCCAACCACAAAACACCAAGCCTTCCTGGGGAAACGAGAGACGAGATAACGTGGGGATAGGAATAGGAACAGGACAGAACAGGAACAGAATAGGGATAGAACAGGAACAGGAGCAGGAACAGGAATAGAAACAGGAACAGAAACAGGAACTGCACAAGGACAATGAGGCTCAACTGACAGCCAGACGAACGCGTGGTGGCTAAGTAACGTAGTCTCCCCCCCCCGGAAATGTGATGCGCTAAGATGATCGGGCTCCCTGCCTTTGACTCTGCCCCTCCCCCAGGTACTCGGTACTCGCAGTCCCTTCCCTGGCTCCTGAAGCTTGTCCGAGTCTTTCCCTTCCTTTCTTTCCTTTTTCTTCCCTCTCTATCGATTCTTCCGGCGGCCCACACCACGCCTGCCTGCAGCTTATAAGGCCCGTGCTTTGTTAATTCCAGGGACAGTGGAGTGATGCAGGGTGGAGGCTTTTGTTTCCTGGTTGTGCCCTTCTCTTTGGCTCAAGATGGGTGTGGTTGTGCGGGGGGGAGGCAAAACAGATCTTGCACATCAAGACTATCATAAATGCAACGGGGCAAGCTGATCTCCATATTTCTTGCTCCTCTCTCGGTACTTTGATCCTGGCCTTGATCTCAGTCTGGGGGTACTGTATTGGGTCTTCTGTAAGACTCTAGCTCTCGTGGATTATACTTGTTAGATACATGTACCTTTTTTATTTTTTTTGTTTCCAAACTAGCCAGTGTCTAAAGTTCACTACCAGTCACAAGTCACGTGGTCTAGGCGTCATCAGCTCAAACTACCATGAAACATACATACATTTCAAAAACCTGACGCCAAGGCTGAATTTGCACAATAATTATAACCAAGATTCCTCCCAATGTATCTATACGTCTCATAGCAAGGGTTCTAGTTTTAACTTTTGTGGCACACGAGTTAGGTACTACTCACACAGCAGCACCAACTCCCAGTCCAAAACATAAGACTATCAAACTATATCCCTCAAGCACTGACCAGCAGGGCAGCTGGTCCCTCTAGTCAGCGGATAACATGGGACAAACAAAGTTTTAGAGCTAGTGCATGTTGTCAGTGCGTGACGTCTATTTAACCTTCTACCAACGGTCATTATCACTACCCCCACCAAACACACCTACAGAAGTTAGGTGACCCATATCAACTACAGCTACCGTCTACTCTCAAAGACTAATATATTCTTCTGGCTACCTATATCGCAAAACCAGAAGGTATCATACTGTTTCCTAAAATAGTTAGAAAACAGATAGTCTGCTACCTATGGAGAAAGCATAGTAGTCCTTCGTTATCAGACATTTCATACCTCAGACGAAGAAAAACTGCCAGTCCTCGACTGTGGGTCATCCCCTAGGACCATCCAGGAGGTAGAGAGCTTTAATAAGTCACGTCCTAGCTAGAGGCACACTCCTACTTCCGGAGACAAGTGGTTCCTAGGTTATGCATTAAAATTTAAATCGTATTAAACGAGAGAACGGATCATAAATACATGGAGTCTTCCGGCATGATGGCCGAGAGAGAGGGGGGCCAATAAAGATAGGATTAGAGGACTCTAGTATAGAAAGATGTGTGGTTGTAAATTGGTACTGATCACTCATGGTAATTAATCCAACATGCTAACTTCTAGAAGACAATTACCCAACTACACAAGAGCTATTTAATCTGGTGGGAGAGGAGGGGGTGGGTTTCCCAAAAAGATAATTTACACATGGAACGGCCATCAAACAGATCTATATAAGTAGTCACTACTGGGTAGAATGGGTGCATTTCAGGGTTATTCTCAATAAATAAATCCTGAAAATGTTGTTATGGCCTGTAATGCCTAGGTGCCGATACATTCACCCAACTTTTAAGAAGCAAAATAGAAGCTCACAGTATGGCTTGCTAACTAAACTCCTCACCAAAGAAGGATTAAATATTGAAGTTTATGCGACAAGGTTACTAGAATATAGAAATAGGGATAGAAGTTAGCCTAGTTTGACGTTCATAAGGTGTCCCCCCTGTTAATCCTATTCTATTTGATAATCTCGCCCAAAACATTTGATTTACATACCTAGTGGGGATAAGGGTCCTCGAGTAGAGACTCCAGTCATTCTTCTACTCCAACTCGTACTAAAAAACCCCTCTACTGTAATCGATTGACTAATAATATGTATAGTCTCGCTATCTCAGGGGGTGAAAATCAGTATGATAGCTAGGATAATAGATCTTTCCAATCCGAGAGATAAGCCTAGCGTTAAGGATTGTAAGTAGAAATACACCTGTATAAGGTGATTCCCAGCTTTTAGGGGGCTGCGGAACTGAGGATCCTAGATATTTCTTATGACCATCACTTAAATAAAACCGAGATAAGAAATACAGACAGCCTGATAGCTTGTTCAAAAACTTGCTGGTAATTTCTTCAAAAAGTGCTAAATTAAGGCCATCATCATAGAAAGATACCTGTCTTTCTAGAATCCGCATAAAGATACAACAGATATAAAAACAAAAAACTCCCGCTACCTAACCAAAAAGTCATCATAATTGCGGTTATTCATTACCCACTGATTGTTTTCTTCTTTTCACCTAGCCACGAGTATTCTGTACTGTCTAAGCTACTTAATGCCCCTCACCCTCACCATGGCCTGGTGGGTTCGGATAATACCAGGTCGAAACCCTACAACCCTCATTAGCATAATCTTCTTTCCTTCTAACTCAAGTACCAGAAAGAATACTCACGAAATAATGATATAGAAAATCACACACAGCGCTCCCTCCAAATAATTACTCTTCCCGTCTTTAATAAAATTCCCTACTATAAGCACCGCAAAAACCAATACCACAACCATAAACACCTCAAAATTTAAATCCAGATCCTTTTTGGCAATCCACCCCACAATCACCACGATCGGACTCACAAACAGCGCAGTCTGTATTGTGCTTCCCAAAATATGACTCAGTGCAAAATCCATCGCATCATCCCAGGCTTCATCAACTGCACTCAAGTGCTCTGCTACTTTTTCAACGAGTGGAACTAGGATCAACCCCATAAAAGCATCGCTCACGTGGCGGTTGTTGACGATCCAACTGATTTGTTCAACCATGAATACTGAATGGAGACAGACAAGAGTGAGGGAGATGATGGCGAAAAAAAGTGATTCCAATACTGTGAGCTTAGCACGACGGACATTGTCGCGACGATCCTTATTCCTTCTGTCCGCGTGGTAAAGGGCCTCGTCAAAAAGGTGATGGTGGGTGTGAAGCTGGAAGTAAAGGTAACTACAGGTCCACAAGTTAGGGTTTGTGTGCATAGCTATAAGGGTATAAATATGGATCATACACTGCATAAGCAACCAACAGCAAGATAGAGGTGTATCTTGAGATATTAAGTATCCGAGAATCTAGATCCTCAATTGTCGTCATATTCGTACCGCTAATACCCTCAAAAAACGCAGCAGGCAGCGTCAATACCGCAACAGACAGCAACAATAACCCACCCCCAGTTTCTGCTAGCGCATCGCCGAAACTTTGCGAGTCTATCCGCATTCCACCGATGACGAAGCAAAGTCCCGTACAGAGGAGTAGATTGGCAAGCATTGATCCTAGAAGCGCTGCCTTGATGACCTCAAACTGTCTTTTGAATAGCAATAGGATGCAGAGAATTATTTCGACAGATGATGCGGCGGTAGTCTGTACTACTATTCCCAGAACCTACAACCCATTAGCTTCAATCATAGGCATCACTCATATCAGAAAATTCAACTCACCCTTGGAATAGTCCTTGCTAACCCTGCACTCGAAAACGCCAATAAATTGGCCGTAGGAACCATCGCAAGATAATTCGCTATAAACACCCATAAATGCCATTCAGGCCGGGCCCAATGAAACGCGATTCCAATCGGGACAAAAGGCCACAAGACATTTGTACACGCCCCGAGAAAGCAACCACTTTTAAATACAATTGATAGTGCTTCAATTGGATGAAAGCCTGTGCGAGGGGAGTATTCTAGTTCTGGGTCTGGGATGGCCTCGCCCCTTTCCGGCTTTGCTGGATGGGTGTCGATATAGGAGGTTGTGTTTGGGGGCATAGGACCCGGCATGGAAGAGGTAGGTGGACTATAAGGATGAGTCGGATGGCGGTCAAAGCTTGCCATTTTTGCGAGTTGAGAGCAAAGAATTTATAAACTGAACGAAGGACTTGAAGTGTTGAGCAGATGTCCTGCAAGTTGGGACAGAAGTTCACAGTTTATATGAGCATATTGGAGATAATAAAAGGAAACAAGCCGAAAAATAGAAGACGTGTCCCAGCACTGGGGTAATTAATATAGATAAAGTAGTCTCCGTCATTGGCAATAGCTTGTTTTCCTACGGCCTGCGTATGTCTTAGATACTGAAGTGGCTTGTCTAGGATCCCATACGTAGGAAGGATTTACTGGTTTGGCTTATTGTGCTCTTTTGAGATGGTAGTTATTGGAGCGATTCCGATACTTGTGTTCCTTGGTTTTTGAGACGGCGCGTTGTCATTCGCCTGCTGGTTGGCCTTGGAGGTTAGATATTAGTGGCTTGGCAACGCATCGGCGATGAGGTCATGTCACGCCCGGAAAAATAGTAATCTGTGACGGTGCGGAAACCTGGGAATAGTAAATTTAGAGATGAGTGTTTAGCCTGACAGCTGCCAACTTTTACCATGCTTGCTAGTAAATTTAGATTATATATCAAGCGTTATATTCATTAATCGTGGGGTTGATTTGCTAGGGTTTCGCTCTTAATACATGGAGATATATAAAACAAATGCCGAGAAGCGTGACTATACATATTGGGTGCTTTGATTGGCCCCTCATATCCTCAGTAAAAGCAGAATCCTACGCACATTAGCCCATTCAAAAGAGTAAAAGATAAACACCACTACATATGACTACCAATCTAATGTCTACAGGAGCATCCGAAAGCTTCGAGAGGCATAATTTCACTTTTCAACAAAAAAAAAAAATAAGTGCTGTATTGCGACGACGCACCCAGCCTAACTAGCTTACAATATAACAGCTGTTATATATCTATTTCAGAAGTCTACGGGTGCCTCGGGCTATAATCCTGAGTAACTATTCTACGATATAATTAAAACCTTATATAGCTCCTGAGGATCGATCACAGCAATACGTAGAATAGGAACATCCTCAGGTGCTACGCTACTCGCATTTCTATTTATCGTAACAATAACCCCAAGTTTGTGCTTGTCTACCCACCTGCGACAGCCGATCACGGCCTCCCAATAGGAATTACGCCAAGAAACACGATTGAATGGGTGCATGTACTGCTATAGCGGCAAAAACAGATCGTGAGATATGAGACAAGAGCAAGAGTTTCAAGGCTTTTATTCGTTCTTTAGATTTTTGGCGAAGACTCTAGAAATTTGATTGGTCACAAGGCTTTGTTAGTTTCCCGATCTCCTTTTTTTTTTTTTTACCGTAGGTTGTAGAGTACCAATGAAGGGACTGGCGGACCCTGAGAGCGGGGTATAGAGCTGTTCTCTCTATAGATAGCCAGCCAAGTGTTTTCCACCCTCTACTCTAGCAAAAACCGGCGTACTAAGGTGTACACTACACAAAGAATCCAGCGGTGAATTCTAGAGAATATAGGATTTGTATGGGGGAAAAGTCGTGAGTGCCCTCCAGAAAACTGCAAGCTTCAGTCAGCGTTCTATCCAACCAGAGATAGTTCTCACCACTTACCCTTAACACCCTGTACCTACAGCCTCTGGTAGAAATCTGGCGTTTAAGACAATTGATCTGCTATGTTCTCAGCAAAGACTTAAGCAATATCATTAACCTCAATCCCTTGTTTGATAGCCTATAATTCTACCAGAGGCTGTAGTATATGGTATCGAATAGGGGATTAAGGGGACTCGGGAGAAACGTTTCCCCTAAGCATCAGACAAGTAGTTAACCCAGTCTGTACTATAAAAAAAATGCCATAGCCCAAGGGCTCCATGTATTTATTCATTCTACTATAAAAATATTTAGCCCCTAAGATTCCGAGTGATACTGTATGATTACAAATAACACAAAAACGAACATAGGAGATACTCTTAGTATGATCTTTGAGCATCTTGGCTACCATGATACCACTACCTTGTTTAAAACCTTTAATCATGTAGTTCTTATAGTTTTCTTGTAGACCTCTAACACGAAAAACACCTAGAATTTATCTTGAATTTCTTTATCTATATTTCTCATAAATATCTACATGGGAAAGTAACAAAGACAAGAGCTAGCTATATGTAGGGAACCCAAACGCCTATTTATCGTTGATGAGTTTATACATATCTTCAATTTCCTTAAAGGTTGTAGTTAAGTTCTCATGGCCAGTTTCAGTGATAAGGATGTTATCTACGGCAGAAAGTCAATATATGCTCTCAATAGGGAAAGTAGGAAAGTATTTCCATGAAACGGTGGAGACAAACCTTCGATACGAACGCCACCAACATCCCAATACTTATCCAGGACATCTTGATCAATATATTTCGAGTGTTTCGGGTCCTCAAGATACGGCTTAATGATGAACTCGCAGAAATAAATCTACCCTTCTGTCAGCATTACATCACTCTCACAACCACTCTAATACCACTTACCCCAGGTTCAACAGTAATAACCTCTCCAGTCCTCAACGTCCCCCTCTTCCTCAAATAACAAAACATTTTATCCTCATCTTTATAGTTTGGATGACCACCACTATCATGGGTATCCATCCCCAACAAATGACCCAACCCATGCGGAAAAAAAGCACAACTCGTCCTATTCTTCAATATCTCATCCACACTACCTCCCTTCAGAATACCCATCTTCAGCAGTCCCTCAACCGCAATCTTATGCGCAAGCGTGTGTATATCATCCCAGCTCGCACCCGCCTTCGAAGCCCCAATCGTAGCCTTCTGCATAGCCAAGACAAGATTATAAACCTCCAGCGACTCCGGCGAGAACTCACCATTGATAGGATAAGTCCTAGTCACATCAGAAGCATAATTATCATACTCTGCACCGGCGTCCAAGAGCAAGTTAAGTTTACCCGCAAGGCTAGCATTATTCTTGACATAATGAAGGGTTGCAGCAGAGCGGCCGGAACCGTAGATCCCATGGTACGCCTGGGTTGGCGCACCACCCGCAATACATCTCTCTGTGAATACAGCTTCTAGCTCCCTCTCGTTCACTGCGTGTTTTACAATGTTCATGGCGCGGTGGTGCGCTGATGCTGTGATTGCGTTTGCTTTTCGGATCAGTGCTACTTCGTACGAGTCCTTGATCGCGCGGCATTCCTCAATCGCTGTTTTCAACACGTTTGTGTGAAGGCTGCTTTGAACATCTTGTGGGGTATCTTCGGATATCTGTTTGGCGATTGCGAAGATGGGTTTGCTGGAGGAGGCACTGGCTGCGAATTCGCAAAGGTCGTTGTGCAGGTCTGGGGTTGTGTGGCGGACGGCATCGACGTCGTAGAGTTCCTTTGCTTCCTCGATAGAGAGGGGGAGCCCGGACCAGAGAACGGATGAGGGGGAGATGGGTGGGATGTAGAGGGTTAGGGTGCAAGTAGAGATTGAATAGGTGAGGTAGGAGTCGGGTAGATTGCAGCCAGAGAGATAATAGAAATAACGGCGCTGGCGAAAAGGTGCTATATTGAAGGTGGATGTTAGTTATCCGTAAGGGGGAGGGGGTTGTCCAAATTCATCTCATCTCATCTCATCTCATCCCATCTCATCCCAAGTAGATACTTCATCGCGAGATTCTGCATCAGGAAAAAAAGAGTACAAACCTTCACTATCACAATCCTCCAACAACTTCTCCTTCGCACTCTCAAGATAAATTAACCCATCCGTAATCTCCGGGTGCTTCTCCTTAATAAACTTCGCAACGTTCTCGGCATGCTTCTTTGCCGGATACTTACCCGTGAGGATGGCCTCAGTGGCTGGATCCAGATTCATCTTCATGAGTTTGAATATATTTCTCTTTCGCCGGAAGTGGAACGACTTGAATGCTATTGCTGCGTTTAATTTTTTGTTGTTGACGGATGTGGAGGAGAGTGCCCGAATCGATGATGGCAGCTGCGGGGAAGGCCGCGTACACGTGAGAGCGATGGTGGGGTGCCGGCGTACGCGGAAGGCCGTTGATACCCGCGCAAACATTAGTGAAGACTCTCCCCGGCGAGTTTCTGAAATCAGTAATAATCGGTGATGCTTGTTTGCCTGAGTGGGGCTGGCTATTGTGCAGTTTCCCAGAAAACAAATGTCACCTGGCTCACCTACATATGTATTGTAATGGGAACTGCAACAACACGTCCAATTCTAAAGACTGAGAATCCCTTGCACCTTGCATGTAGACCTGGCCCTGAATAAGGTAGGTACCCTGACAATTTCAACGTCACAGACTCTCACCAAAGCGTTGAGATGGGAGGTGACATGTCTCACTCTCTTGTCAAACACAGCCCTGGTAGGTATATTAATTATAGATTTTTGAAATATTTGATTGGTATAAAAGATCATTATTACGCCAACATATGAAATAAAAACGCGGAAGAAATACAAGAGATAATATGTGCTCCCTCCTCCCGAAAAAAACCGAACCCTTCATTGCTGCTGGGGCATTTATGTCGAATGCCGAAAGAATAACACCCTCTCTTAATGCTGGATACGTTACAAATCCCAATTCTAATCCACAAACTCGAAACACGGCCGTAAAAATCATATCTAATCCTTCCACCTATTGAGGAACTTCTGCATATCATCTGGCTGGGGCGCCGGTGTAGCCTAAGCAATATTAGCATCGCCATCTCAACAACCGAGAAACTATAGCACCTACCATATTGACCTGGCTGTCCACGGTATAATCCCACGCTTGCGTAATAGTAGTCTGTACATTCGGTGCCGGCCCTGCCGCTTTATAAATGGTATATGCACTCGTCGGGTACTGCATCTTTGGGCTCGCCGTAATACTCTTACCGGGCTGCGTCTGCATCGGTGCATACCTTGTTGCCCCCGTTTGCATCGTATATGGGACATTAATAAGGTCGCTAACCGAATCTACCGCAGCGGAAGCATCGACCACGGTATCAGTAGACGCAGGCGGATCCTTGTCTCCCACCTTTTGAGCAGCAAGCTGCGCGGCCGTAAAGGTTCCTGTCATGCCAGACATGGTGAAGCGGGGAGTATAGTTTTCGGTCACACCCCCAGCTTTAGCAACGGATCTCATTTTGATGAAATAAACGTTATCGACATTGGCACCATACGTGGGGTCAATAGTTAGTTTGGCCGAAACAGTCCCCGATGCGAAAATTGAGTCGACGACTCCAATAGTGTTATCACAGAACTATTGTGCTGTTAGCTCCCGCACACACATGCACACACTCAATTCGGTCTTCTTGTCCTCTCCTGCTCGCGGGTAGGAAGATACATACAGGATTTGCATTGCTCCCGACACAAAGCCACATTGTAAAAGTGTTAAAGTCAGACAGGCTTGGCCCACTCCCAGAATCTTTCCACTCGACAGTTACAGTCGTACCGGCTTTCCATGTCGTGCTACGGGTTGGGCTCGTAAACTCCACGTCTGCTGATACCAGGGTTGAGAAGAGCGCGAACGCAAGGGAGGCGAGAGAGGCCGAGGTACGCATTGTGGGGGTAAGGAGGGGCAAATATAGCAGTAAACGAAGGAGGTCAAGATAGAGCTCGTGCTACTGTCGTGGGAACGTACTAAAGGGTTGATACGATGTAGAATTAACCTGGGAGGCTCGAGGGGGGGCAAGCTTCAATGTTGGTTGCTGGCGTTGGCTGCTGGCTGCTGGCCGCCAAGAAAGGGGCTAGAAAGCTGCCCGGGGCGCGTGGGCCCCTGTTGATCTCCAAGAGAAAGTTCTAGATAAGGATTTTGGGTAAATTGGATCTATAAACTCATCTAGATAGATGTCTACGTTACGTTTCTTCACAATGGACTCTGTTCTGATTTTTTTATTTCTGGTTGGGCGTAGTTTTCTTACTCCTGCGAGGACCCGGCTTAACGTGGGAGTGGTTGGAAAAGACGTTTGGTAGCTACGTGGGTATATAAGGCGTCTCTATAGCTCAATGGGGTCTATCTAAATCTCTTTGGCTACCTACGGGGGAGATATCAATTGGCCAAGTATACACTTTCAATTAAGTAAAAAATAAAGAATAAAGAATAAAGAATAAAACCACTTCCACTATTCTCCAGATTTCCCCACCTACTCCATACCCCAACCTTATACTGCAGTATCGACTAGCGAGAAGTGTCAGCAAGCGAATAACCAGGGAGAGGATAATCTTTTATTGGCCTGGCTTGGCACATGAGCACCTTCTCAACATCAACCACACATGCACACTCACTTCCGCAAACATACATATACAGTAAGAACCTCGATATAAGCATGATATGCCCAAGAAAATCTACTCTATCATACATGTATGTACGCCTACAACCAAGGTAGTACTTGTATCAAGGCAGTGAGTGAGAAAAATGGAATCACCAGCTCGTATGCTTACATCAATGTTCCACTATAGCCATGTGGCACCATAATACTGCCTCCAACAATGTGCCACTACCTGCGCCTACGCAACGGCACAGGATTAACTTAGCCAACCAGCCCCAGCCACCGCCTTGGACCACATACGCGTTCAGCAAGATTGCCTAGCCTAACTATTGTGTAGCTAACCTTAGCATTATCGCATGACACCCAGACCACGCACCGTTATTACTCCTAGTAGGCGGTAATTAGGGTTCTGAGTCCTAATCCTAATAATAAACCACCTACTGTAACTAATACAGTTACAGGAACGGGTTAACCTCCCTCTCTGATACATGTTAGTATCCAGATACTAGTCATACATGCACCACTACCCGAAGATCCTCCCCCCCCCCGAATATTCGTGAAACCTAGCCTTGGAAGAGCAGCAGATGACCTTGCCTTGGGTAATTGCTTCTCATGTACTAAGCCCTACCCAAACAAAAGTAACTAATCACCGAGCAATGCATCGAGTGGTGTTGTATTCGCCTCGCTTGCTGGGACGGTAGAAGAAAAATACTTAATTCCTACAAACCGAACAAGCTCATGACTTAAAACGCCTAGCCCTGAATAAAGCCAGCGGTTATTCTCAGAAATCTTGTGAATTACTGATTTACAGTGAGTAGTGGAATCCCCAGGTTAATCTTTTTCAGCCGGTATGTTCGAGGGTAGGCTAATGAAATATTTGAGGAAGCCGAGAGATACCAATAGAAACCTTAAAAGTATAGGAGAAGGGCACTGGGTTCTCTAAGGAGTTAGTGGTCGACATTAAATACCATTCCTATATTAAGCGCAGTATATACCTACGAGAGGGTTTAACTACCCAAACCCGCCAGCCAAAACACCTTAATACTTCCCAAAAGATAATACCCACTCTAATAAACCTATACCACCATTAAAACAAATTCAAACAGTCCAAGAAACCCTATGCGCATAGCGCTTTTACACAAGAGGCACATAGCACAATATATGCAAAAGAAGTTCCAAGTCCTAATCACAACGCATCTAAACCTCATTACCGCTATAAAAATAGTAACTATAGAGTACCTATGACTACTACTGCATGTAGTTTTGAAAACAACCACTTATTAAAGGGCTACATATTATAGAGCAGCGCAGTATCACGTGACTATATTTTAGCCTCATAGCTTAGTCAGCATAGTTTCTGGCTCCGATTTCGCCGACTCCGAGAAGACGCAGCCCTATTGACTAGCGGCATAATGTATCACTCGGGAGAGATACATGCATGCAACATCAGCAGCAGCAGCAGCAGCGTGGTGAGTTCAGGTATGAGAGATAACACCCTGGCCTGGTCCGTCCGTTATCAGAGACAACATGCATTGGTTTGTCAAGGCAGATAAGCAGGTCGCGACATACATGTAAAAGTACATGTAATCTCAGAGACTCGAAGCCCTAGTGGTCGAGCTCTGCTGGTTTAAACTTCCGACCAGATACTAGTACTTAGATGAGTCAATTAAATGAAAAACGCCAAATTACACCACTCAACCGCAAATCCCTCTCATAATTAAATTTCTAAAGTAATTAAACCCCTATGCACATGTATTTAATGAATATATCACGCAATCTAAAAAGAAACCCTAACCCCAGGGGAACTTTTTACCGTGGATTAGCTACCTATCATTCATCTCCTTGCATTAGAAATTACTTTCTAATTATTCCACCGCCCCACCTCCTTTCCCCCCCTTCCTATTCCTCCCTACCCCTCCATCGGTACCGTGGGCCCAATCCAATACCCAAAAGGTTCCAAAATTAACGATAACCCTTTGATGGTGCCAGTCGTGTCTCCTTGCCAGCCCCTCCATGCTCCACACTGCATATCCCGAATGCACAGAGCAACTCTCGAGCGCGACCATCGCGCTAAAGACCCAGAAACTAAAAACGTGGCAATCCCTTATTACCAACACCCGGGGCAAATGTAGTGGTAGCAAGTTCGATAGAACGAACTCAAGAGGGTGTGCGTACTGCGCTGATAGTGCTATCGGGGCAGTGAATGCATGGTGTATATGGTGAACTCGCGAGTAGATCTTGCGCGTATGGAGAAGCCGGTGCACATAGAAGAATATTAATTCACAGAGTATGACCGAGAAGAAGATGTCTTTGAAGAATTTCCGAGGAGTGGGAAGGTGCTGGGGTATTGGTAGTTGTGATGATGGAAAGATGGTGATGAGAACGGCTTGGAAAAATAGGCCAATTACTTGGTTTCGCAGCACCACGAGTATGCAATGCCGTGTCTCAGTGGTCGTTGGCGGGGGTTGAGTGGGCCGTATTTTATGTGCAGTTGAGAAAGCGGGAAATGCTCTGTCTAAGGAGAGATAAAAGAGGCCTGGGAGCCAAAAGCAAAACAGCTGTATGAGGACTGTACCCGTGAGCTCAACAAATAGCGAGTTGCGAGAAGCGATGACGCCCAACCATATCTGTGAAGCCATTATATGGGGGGGGGGGTGCCCCAAGACGAGGAAATGCACCCGCCCTACATATCATGGTATGTTTATTAGCATGTGATAATGACGAAAGAACTACAGCACCCAATGCCGCCCGAGAGAGATAAACCCCTAGGCCGAAAGGGACTCCGGTGCTCCTGTCTAGCATCTTTCGCTCAACTCCAACTCAATGGCTCGGCAAGCCCCAGAATGGTTGACGTCAGCATAGCCTGGTAAGACTCCTTGCTCCTCGGAGGCAGGGCTAGGGTTCCCCTGGAAAGCTTATTTCGTCTTGGCACGCTACCCGTTGAGCCTCACGGTTCTGACATCCCAATGCCAGCCATATCAACGAATATTCCATTCCGAACCTCTGCGTGAAACAACTGCCGCCTCGCTTCGCCCCTGACCGAATGAGAGGACACGATTAGTATTGTGGCCCAGAGCAGGTCCAGGAAACACGGGTTTAGCGCCTATACGATACCGTTACAGGGGACATATCGATCGATCTTTCATCGAGCGATCGATAGATTTCCCCATTATGCGAGCTGTCTGTGTGAGTGAGAGAAAAACAACTCTCACATACAACCAGTAAGCTTGGGCACTGCACAGGAGAGTGCGAGCTGCAACATAACCCGAGAACTCCGGAGAGTTGATCCGTCTGGAACGCCCGCGCACCACACAGGACGCACCCCGAGATAGGAATGGGGTAAGGGCTGAGATTAGGGACGTGGGATAGGAGGATTAATTGGGGGGGTAAAGGCTTGGTCCAAGAACCTGGCTCCTTGCCGGTCCGGGAAAAAGCCTTGCCACCTGGCCTGGCAGGTAAACGATGTCAAAACTTTATCTCCACGTCTCGGAGTCGCTGTACCTACATAGACACTCCAGACCTCACCTCCCTCCACCTCCCTCACCTCCCCTCTTCCCCCTCCCCCTCACATGGTCCGTGCATTATTGAGGCTCGAGAGAGGCGAGTGAACTTGGCCAACAGCAATTGGAGCAATCCATGTGCCAATCACACGCGAGAGTTGCCATTATCTCAGCATCAGTCCAATACGACTTCACGATAGCCATACGCACTGAAAATGGCATATCCACAGCTTACCCCCCTCCACAGATGCTTGTGCCCTATGGCTGATCTTCTGGCAATCAGTACATGATAAGTACAACAGCGTTCCTCTCTTGCCTTTTCCCGCTCCACTCATCGCCTCGCTTCATCCCCATGAAACCTACCCGATACCAATTTACCCGTCCTTTTGCCCTTTTTGCCCTTTTTGCTATTTCAATCCGGGGTAGCAGAAGACCGATAATCGTCATTTTCGAATTACAAAACGATTCTCTACTTGCATCTACATATCTATAGAGGGGCAGTGTCTCAAGCTCCACCAAAAAGTGCAAAACACTGTGGGACTCACAAAAACCGCATTTTCTCTCCCAATTAAAACAGTATCTCCCCCTGTATATCACCCAACGATCACACAGCAAACCCCAGATCTTGCCAGATATGTACTCTCCGTTCATCACCGATAAACAATCTGGAAAAACACTTTCCTTGACTCTTGTCTAGCCCCCCCCCCTTGCCCCTCCCCTTGCCCCTCCCTTCCCCTCTTCTGCCACACCACGCGTTCGATACAGCCACATGTATGTCCTCCCACCACACCCTCTTGCGGAAAAATTAAAAAGAAGGCAAATAAACAATAAACGATCCAAAAACATCTGATGTCCTCATCTCCTCTCATCGCAGCTTCGGTACATACTGCAGGCTGTAGTGTAAGTACCACAAAGTACCCATGCCTGATAGTCAAAGTACCAACCACCGGCAGCCCGGGCATCCAATATACTTGCCCTGAACATTAACACCCATGGACGTTGCGGCGTTTCCCCCCCAGCCCTTTCCAAAATCTGCCGTTCTGTTGTAAATCCCACTGCGTGGTTTTTTTTCAGAAGTCGTAAAAGTAAAAAGAGTGCGGTATATATTCTTAAGAGTTACGTTTTCCGCGAAATTACGTTTTTAGTCCACCTTAGCTCCTCTCCCCTGGGAATTTACGAGGTGGAGGGCGGCGAGGTAGATCACCAACATATCAATTCCCAATTCGTTATGATGGAGGGGTGCCCTCTTCGAGAAAACAGGATTCAAGTGGACGCTTTTGGCGAACAAGTAAAAACGAGGGATGGAGATTTTTCCCAATGAGTGTGTGAAAGGAGCAAATCCCCAAACCCTTGTCCCACGAGGGCGTCAAAAAAAAATAAAAAAGGGAATCATCAATGTACCATCATCATCATCATTGCTCAATAACCTCGTCACAATATCGTTTCCCCCCTCCCTCTCCCCTTGTTTCGACTTCTTGCTCCTCACAATAGTAAAAACCCCGCACAACCCCGACAACCCCCGCTACGTACCGACCCTACCGCGAGTACGCGCTAAACTGACGTGACTGATTTTGCTTTATTCACGTACGTTTTGAGTCAAGAGGATATTATGAGTCGCACACACGTCGTATTTAAAGTGTAAAAAGGAAAAGAAGGTTATTGTGCTTTTATTTATTTATTTTATTTTTTTTCCCCTTGCTTTTTCCATCCCCCCCCCCTCACCTCACGTCTTCGCCGTTTCCAGAAAGCAAAAGGAAAAATCAAAAAATCAAAAAATCAAACGGCTTTTTTTTTTCGCCCCCTCCCCCCCCCCTTCATCATCCATACACAACATCATCGTCATGATCGACGTAGGCGAACGGGTTAAAGTAACGAAAATGGAACGGGCCGAGGGTATCAAAAAATTTAAATAAATAAAAAAACATGAAACGAAACGATAAAAAAAAAACTTTTTTGTGCTTCCCCAAAAATATGCGAGAAAAAAAAAGTATTTTAAATAAATAAATAAATGATAAAAAAAAAAAGGGATGTAAGGTTTATCCACTTTTTTTTCTTCTTTTTTTTTCTTTCCCCTTTAATCTGTTTTTTTTCTTTCTTTTTTTTCAAAGTAACCGCTAGCTAGTTCTCTCTTTAAAAAAAAAAAAAAAAACAGAATTATTTGTTCCATCTCCACAATAACAAAAAAATTAATAAGTGGATAGCACGAGGCGTTCACGTGTTGAGAAGGAAAAAAAAAAAAGGAGGTGGAGAAAAAACCATCGCCTATTTGTTAGGAGAGGAAAAGAAAAGAAAAAAAAACAAAGGAAAAAAGGAACACGCAGGAGGGGGAGAAGAAAAAAGGTTGGGACAAAGAATTCAGATAATGACCATCGGCCCGCCACCACATCTCATCAACCGAGATCCCCTAATAAAAAAAAACAGTAGAGAGCAAAAAATGGATGAAGTAACGAGAATAAATTTCTTTTCCCCTCCCAAAAATGCGAATCAACGTAAACCACGTAGGGAGTCGCCGGGTATATGTATCGAAATAGAAAAAATAAGATCGCATGCCTCAGAAAAAGAAAAGAAAATTAAAGAGAAAAAAAAAAGAATAGCTCCAGACCATGACTTGCCCCGTAATAACATCCTAAAAACCCCCATAGACAAAAGAAAAAAAGAAAAGACTAAAAAAAAATAGGCGCAAGAAAATACAGGCGTACAACTACAATGCAATAAAGATAAGGAGAAAATAGTGGCGGGCTATACATCCAACATGTTCGGTTTGGCTGTCGCCTCCTTTTCTTTCGGGCTAGGCGGAAGCACCAATGCTGAAGTACCCATGGTGACTTGTCGGTTCACTGTCTCCCTCAGGCTTGCCACCTGTTTCTCCATCGCAGCCTTGTCGACCTTCAAATCGAAATTCATTAAGAAACAGAAGCCTATTTGCGGAAATGAATTAGTAAATAATATCCGAGACACCCCCAATTTTTTGCGCAAGGCGCCAATTTAGGGAGGAGAAGGCCAGGTGACTGCGCAGGTGATCACTTACTGACTTCGAGCCTACTCAGCTCGTACTCGCTCAACCCCCCGACCTTTGCAAATCTTTTGTGTGGATAGCTAAGATCCTCCAATCCTTTACTTGCGACTCGCAAGGCGGCGAGGAGTAACCGATGGACGTTTAATCGGGTTAAGGGAATGACTCGCTCTGTTACTGCAAGGCGGTGAAGGTATACCGAGGCGGCTAGATAGACGGCTGTTGATAATGGACAGAACCGATGTATCCTGAAAAAGTAAGTTAGTTAATATTCAAGTAAAACATTGAAGTAATCGGATGAATAAAAAATAAAATAATTATTTTACTTCCTCTCCAATCTGAAAAAAAAAAAAAAAACATCAAAGAATAGAAGTACAAACCGGAAGAGATAGTCTTCAATCGGAATTGAGGGCGCAGCTTTACTCCAAAATTTCCGTGTAATGGAAGCATTCTGATGGATACCCTTCGCTCCAGCCCCGATGATCTTGATCTCCCCCCCATTACTCAAAAAATCATCATCGCTATCCTCGTCTCTTTCTTGTTTATGTTTGATAAGAACACCGTCCAAGTCCTGGGGCATAGCCTTGCCGAAGCAGAATCCTGTTGAAGGGTCCCTGTCAACGGCTGTGGGGTGAAGTTCCTCCTCCATTTCAGGCGTTACAGGATCACTCGGAGGTGGAGTAGGGGGGATATCTCCAGTCATGGACACCAGCATTTCGATACTCCTTGAGAGTAGCGTTAGAGCTGTTGTCGCTGGTAGGTGAAAGATATCTTTGTCGTCTGCACGCATCCCTAATGGTTTTGGCGAAGATCCCCGGACAGCGCTTGTAGTTGAAGCAGCAGCAGCGCCTTCTGGGTCAATCTCAGGGTGAGGTGGAGGTGGAGCACCTTCTTGGGGGATCTTTTCGTGATCAAGAATTACGTGGGGATGTTCAGGCGTGTACGGCGGTGGTGGGGAGGCAAACGGAGAATTCATTGCGATGGCAGTATTGAAACTTGTTGGAGAGAATTTCCTCCCTCCGTAGGTCGATGTGCGGAGTTTTGACAGGAGGGCTTCCGCATGGCAGGCATGCTGCGAAAGGAGAGTGTCGGTGGCCGCCACGGTGAAGATTGGGTTACCCTAAGGGTAGACTGGCCGAAGTTGGCTGGGCTGGTGATTAGGGCGTACAGTGGGCGACAACAACAAGCTGCCTGCTTTAGTTACTATATATGATGATTGATTATTGCCGTGGAGACTGCCTAAGCTGTGGTGACTGCTGTGGGGTGCTTTATTGCGGTGAGTTGCAACAGCCTAGATAGATGGGAGCTTTCTAAGGCTTGCGTATTAATGTATAATGTGCAATGTGCAATGTGTGTGTGTATGTATGTGTGCAGTAAGTAGTAAGGTAGTAGCAGTAGTAGTAGCAGTAGCAGCAGCAGCAGCAGCAGCAGGTTTTAGCAGGATGTAGGTTGTATGAAATGCGTGGATGCTGCGTAAATGCGTGAACCAGAGTCCAGATTCAAATCTCGAGGCGTTTGGCGGGTTATATGGTTCTCTTATGCAGATGCTTGAAATATGTACTCGAGACTATCAAGAATTCAGGGCACTAAGCTGCTCGGTGGGGTGGGAAGGGCAGCCAGGTATAGTAGCTAGGGCAGCCAGGTGGGAGGAAAATTAAAAGCAGGTGAACTCGAGCGGAATTAATATCAATGCGAAATGTAAGACTATTCCTCGATCAAGCTTCGTTCATAATCTAAAACCGAACGGCACTTCTACTGTGGCAGAGGGAATAAATAGGTCAGCTGGAAATTACGGTGTATGGCCGTGCTTGCTGGGCTAAGTAGCATATGCTATGTGCTATGCTATGTGCTATGCTATGCTGTAGAATTCTGGTGTCCTACGATTCCCGTTCCTTCCCTCCGTGTCTCTGTTCCTGCTATTGCCTGTTGTCGCTGGGTATATCTCTCGTTGGTCGATTTCGCGATTCTTTTCGATCCCGATTGATTGAGAATAAGGAATAGCCCTGTTTTTTTCATAGCTCTTTTTGTGTTCTATTCACCCCCCCCCCCCTCACCCAAGAAATTCGACACGTCGTAAAATCAGGAATCTTATAGAACGAAACGACGCACCACTGTATCATAGGAGGGCTCACGGAAATGCGGTAGAACATGGAAGGGGGGAGTCGGAAGCAGCAGCGGAGAAATAACATGAGACCGCACGGCCGAAAGAGACAACACAAACGACGCCAACCAACAACAGCAGCTATCAGCACCGCTCTCCACTGACAGCGCAGCAGCGAGTGAGGGTCCGTTCAACTGTTCAAGCCCGAAAAAGGGACCGGTTGCGGACTCCTTGCGGCCCCGAACAGCTAACTAACTGGGCTGGCTGGGCTGGGCTACCTACTCAAGGGGCTACCTGTGCTGTACATACTGCTCTTGCTGCCGCCGCGGACGTATCCACCCGCTGCTGCCATTGTTCCACTTACATCCACGGATAGCCAAGTGCCAGAATAGAATGATAGCTACATGATTGAGAGGGGGAGGGTATGTAAGGAGGGCCCTCAGGTTGTACCCGATCTCGGCCAGATCTGTATCTACGTTGTTCTTCTGATGCTGCCGTTTATCGGCCAGCCGTGCTTCTATTCGTGTATATTTGTTTGTTATCTGTATGTCTCTATCCCTCCAGTCTCTATGGCCACTTCACTTTGTCCCTCCCTATGAGGCTGTCGAGTCAAGTCTTCTATCCCTCGTGGAAACTACATACAGTGACTGCAGTACATGCAGCTCGTCCTGTCCTGGTCTCGATTCCAAATTTTAAACAACGTGCGAACACGGAGAAGAATCCGAGATGCCGCCTGCCCTCCCTAAGCCAGGGTCTGGGGGGTTTCCTGAGCCACAAGATTAACGGTATTTGTGCTGCCTAAGCCGGAACGCTGCCAGACCCTCCCACCAGTAGATTACATATCACACGCGTTTGTGTGTCCACTTTAACTGAAGGGAGGAAGAGGAAGAAGAAGAAGGGGTGTACACCGATATCAAACCAGCCCATCGTCATCTCTTCATCTCCATGTCCAGGAAATGGTCTCGAGAATTGCGGGGTGCTGCCCCACCTGGTACGGTTCGACGTTGATTATCGACTTAGCGCAGTCGGAGGGGCTGCGGGCATGGACCGGCACCTTCGCCCCCATAATCTGCCGCTAGCTAAAAGCTGGTGTTTCTGGAAGGAGAGTCCCTGCATGAGGGAAACGAACCCTCGAAAATGAACCAATCACTATTACCAGGATTCAATTCTGCTCGTCTCCTCTTCTCCCCCACAAAGCGGACGTATGAGGACGTCATTAACAGCCATCGTAAAATAAGCCTCGTGACAGCTAGGAAAGATGTTTCCTTTTTTCTCCTTCTCACGATGATTGTCCGTTTCATTGCCCCTTGGACCCTTGATCAACTTCACTTGCTTTTTGTTTTCACGGCTGTTGAGAATTGGAAACATGGCTTGCCTCGTACATTTTACAATTGCATCCCTCATCTCGCTTTGCCTAGTCATCAGTTCTCGGTTACACCCCATGCACGACTCATCGATGCTGTCTCCTGCCTTCGGTATGTACTTATAACCTCCAATCTGTGTTTCCCAGCTGACACGTCGCACATACAGGCGCTGTGCCGGCAATTGAGTGATCATGATGAACTGAAAATATAATCCCACCCCAGGTTTATGCACCGGAAATGTATTATGTACTATTTTTTCACGATCCTTTTTTTTTTCTTTCTTCCTTCATAAGCTGTCCTGGTGATGTTCCCCCAATTGCAAGGGGCGGGAAGAATGTTTAGGCCATCTCCTGCACCCTTACTCGATGAGCGAACAGTAATCGTTCAATGGGTAGCTGATCTCGGCCCTTGTCAACCGTAGTGATGTTCAACGAAATTTCCTTCGTTCCCGGACTCTCGGTACAGATACTTGGGCTAACGCTCGGTTCAGGGTCCAATATGTATCCTATGATTCCCAGGGTCATAATGTGACTGTTTTGAACGTTTATTGCCGAGACAATAGGTTGACATAGGTCACGCGGGTCTTACTGATACATTAAGTGGCGGGAGAAGCCTCTCCATAAACCGTCCAGGCAAATTTCAAAGGGAAAAAAAAAACACACGATAGCAGGCACACCCCTTAGAGCTCCCTAAAGCGGGGGTGTGCGTGGGGGGTGTAAGAAATCAGAGCTCAAGAAACGAGATGCACTGCAACAAGCGGCAACAGAGATGGGGCGCTTCAAAGGACTACTTTAGTGCTGGTCAGGAGATGTGGAAAAAAAAATATCCGAACAGCCTGGGGCTAAATGGAAAGAAGGGAAGGAAGGGGGAAAAAAAGAAAAAAATTCTGGTGACCTGAAAGAGATTTTACAGATTTCGGTTCGGAGGTTAATAGTGGAAACCGATTTCGCATCTTTGCTTTTCCCGCTGGACGATTTCTGGGGATCTCCAAAGTAGGGAATTTTGCTTTTGCTTTTGAAGTCTCATTCAATATCAGACCGCATGTCCATGGCCTGTCTATTTCCTTTTGTTTTCCGCCTCTGTATTTTCCAATATATTAGCTAATTATCTTCTTCCATTATTTCTTTTTTACTCTGCTCCCGTCAGGATGGGACCGTGCTGCGCCGTGATGCAACTCTTGACTCTTGAGACCACTTTTTTCCCCATCTTTTCTTTTCATGTCTCTCGCTTTTGTGGCTGGAACGGGAAACTGACGACTTTACTCCGCATTGCCTAGTCCTGATCGTGCACTTGTGTATGTTTCTGCTTCTCGCTTCCCCTTATTGACTTTCCTAACAGAATCCCATCATGTACAAATTGCTTGCTTGCTTAGGCATACATGAGGTACCCCACGCATATGGGAGTCTCGGTGGAATGGAAAGCTAGAAAGAGCAGCCCGAGATTAGACGTCCATGCTGTGCGCTGCTGCTATGGCCGAGGAGGTAAGTTTAGCCGTTCAAGATTTTGAAGAGATTTTCCTCGGTATACCTCATAGTTTCTTTTTCATTCGCCATACTGCCTGAGAGGAAGAAAAGGGTTTGTCACGAGGAGCCCAGGCCGGGTATGCCCAATGATTGTACGGTTAGACTAGATGTAGGAACGAATACTTACGGGTAGCCTAGGCGTTCGCCCTTTGCCTGTTTCAGTCCGAGTTATAAACGGAGGACCCTGCGTTTCCTGTTGGTGGCCGGTACGTACACATTATAGTTTAGCTGCTGACGACAAACATCGTGAGATTTATTTCCCGAATCGCCGAGACTTTGGCTGGGGGTGACTTACCCTGCCCACTAGCACCCATCTGTGCTGGGCCCAACGCGATTGCCGTGTCTATAACCACCTTATGGCCTAGAAGCTGTTATTCGGTGCCGAGGTAGAACCGAAGTTTCCGAACAGCAAACTGGGTAGTTGGGAAAAGCAGCTTTTTCTTCCTACTGCTGGTCCCCATGGCAAAACTATTAAAACAAAGAGCGCCCAGAGGTCAGTGCGCGCGTAATCCAACATGCAACAAGGTGTAAGGAAACTTTTCCAATTCAACCGGAAACCCCAGATTTATTCTACGGTTCCACAGGCTCCTCCCCCCCTCCCCCTCCTCTCCCCCATCTTTTTTTTAATTTACCCATCTCCTCATCTCTCCTCATCTCCTCCATCTCCCCACGCATAAAGTTCATCCTTCGCCGCCGGCATTCGGGGGGATGTGTGTCCAGCAGGGATCCTACCTACATACATGATACATTTGTTCTAGGCAATTAAGGCAAGGCAAAATAAAAATAAAATAAAAAAAAGCTAGCTAGCTCCTCACTTGAAACCGGGTAAGGAATGGAAGAGTACAGAATATATGGTACGTACCGAACTAGTATATCCCGTGATCGGGTATCACAAGGATTATATAACAATGTAGTAACGATATATATACCCGTTTAAGCTAATAATGCTTACTATCCGAATAACACACCATAAAAAATAAAAGGCCGGCCCCTTCCTTGACGTTTTCAGCCCCAAACCAGCCATAGATATAACCTATTCTCGGGGTGGGTTCCGCAACCTCCCCGGAAAACCCCGGAAAACAACCTCTTTTAAAGTCTATTCGGGTTAGGAAGGAAGCTTACTACTAAACCTCCGGCCCTTCGCGGAATTTAGTAGACAAAAGTATACATAAGGGTATCTACTTTTGGAAAGGGCTTGGGCTTTTGTGAAAGCATATTCCCTGAGCCCTTGGAGGTCAGAAGACTTGCTCTGCTCGATTCGGATAGTGTATCCTCGGTCTTGAAGATCGTTATTACCTAGAGATCATCGGGTCCGAGAGCGTTTCCTCGGGGCCTCGTTGGGACTCCCCGAGTTGGAGAGTGTATCCTCGGCATATGAAGGAAGGGAAAAACTCTCACCCGTGAGATATATGCGTACCCGACGTAAACCGAATACCTGAGTCACTTGTAAAATATTTTTTTTTTTTAAAAAAAGGTTTGGTCGAAAAAAATCATGAGAAACACGCTCCCTCCCCTTCATGCACGTATTCACATGCTGTCAAAAATATCTAGCTAGACCCGTTTAGAGTTTATATGCATATTAAATAAAATAGGTGCCTCTCCCGATCGAGTCGCATCATATAATATGTTTCCAGGACAACAGAGCTCAGACCCCGAATAATACCAAGTCATTATCTGGCCTTTCTGGTAAAAACAACCTATTCCTTATTTGGCGTGTAGCACAGTAATCTCTCTCTTTAGTTAAATCATCCAATCAATAAATGATGTGATAGGGGGGGACAGCGTACGTACTAATATCACAGGTCTGGTTCTAATATGAGTAGGAGAAACTAGCTAAAACAAGAGTCCACCTTTAAATACTCGTATCATGGCGTATGGGCCTAGACCCCCATTTTTCTTTTACTATAATTTTCAAAACTAGCTAGTAGAGATGTTCAGCAGTGTCCTTTTTTTTTTTTTTTTTTGTTTATATTAATTATATGCAAAAGGCTTATCTTAGTCTCCTCATAAGTCACAATTAAAGACAAACTTACAAAATAGATATTTATCACGAGCTACGTACTTGCTTTTCTTGTTTTTTACTATAACTATTACTGTAGTTTTAAAAGACCTATCAGAATTTCTCTATGGCGGTTTCTATAGTTTTTTAGGGTTTATATATATGTGAGTAGTGACTGCGCCTACGTACTTGAAGCCCACTGATCGTCAGGGTTGTGAGGGGCGCCGTGTATGAGCATACGGCTTGCCTAGTGAATTACGCTAAGATGACTTCAGGGGATCACATGTGTCCTTTGAAGTGGCGAGAAAAGTATAGGAATAAATAAAACAGAAATAAAACCACGCTAAATACCCTATAACTAGCTAGACACTTTGTAATTGAAGATGGTCTCTGAAATGCACGATCCTTAAACAGTCCCTCGTATATATATATACGACTATCATCTTATTATTTGGGTGTAAGTGACCAGATTGCCTCCCAAGCCACTGACGAGTGATAGACAGTGACGCCACTGAGTTTACAAAAAAAAAAAAAAAAAAAAGAGGCCGCAGGTGGAATATATGAGCTATAATATAATTATTCAGGGTTAGAAAGTAAATCCGGATCGGCCGCATGGGTTAAAAAAGAAATTTATGCCCCTTACCATGTGAGCTGCTAATGAGAAGCGTAGACAGGCGGAATTTTTTGGCGCTGGGAAACAAGGATGTTCATAGGCATACCTAGTGATGCGCATGCATAGAAATCAGGATTTAGAGGTGCGGGAAGAGTGCAGTAAAGTACGAGGCTTAAAACCGGCTCCAAAAAGCCCTGAAATCACTGAAAACTAAATGCTTCTGAGCTCCTCTGCTGGTTTATGTGCCTGAACAAGCTCATTATAGGCTATAGAGCTCATTATTAGGAAAATATTATATCCATATTAATAAAACACCACCAAGAGATCCCTTACTCTTCAGTATAGTAGATATTAACCGAAGCAGTAACAGACCATCAATAAACCCCTTTAACCAAGTACCGATAAGAAACACTTCTATATTTATATCCCATAATTCATCGTACCGAGTTCCCACAACTGCCATTAAAATTTTTCTCCATACCAGTAGAGTAGATATCTACCACCCCGTATAAAAACCCCAACCCAAATCCAAACACCAAAGGTCGTTAAACTAAAAGGCAGGTATGAGACCCACTGGAATATTAGCATAGCATAAAGCATAATTACCAAGAAAACATCCAACCATAACTGCCACAAGAGAAGGCAGAATTTAAGGGTGAAACAAAGGAAAAGTACTTATAGGGTTGAGAGGTAGTAGAACCAAGAGGCAAAACAGGTTTATGGAAACGCAGATCAAAACAGAAACAAAACCAGTAAATTAATGACATATACCGCCCACCGAAAATATCCAATGCATCAATCACTCAGCTGTACCTAAACTTACCCCACCCCGCCTTCAAAATCCCTACCCTCCTTCCCTCTAGTTCTAAAGCCATGTCCATCCCAATTCTCGTAATAATCGGCACATTGCTCCCCAAAATATTAACCGCCTTCTGAACATAGAACACATCCTTCCTTTGTGCGCCCCACGAATAATCACCTCCAATATCCATACCCATACCATTTGGGCCTCCTACATCTCGCGCACCACCACCCTGCATAGCAGATGTGTGGGGAGCATGATGTGCATGGTGAATAATTTGATTTTGTGAATGGTGAGGGGGATGGCGAGGAATATTTGTGGTGGTGTGATGGTTCGGCAATGGTATGTCGGTTGACGTCGCCATGCAGATAATTCGGAGGCTACCGCCATTATTGGTGACACAACTTTTAGCGATTTGAGTAACGTCGTTAAGGCGCGTATTGGTGTCTTCTCCTTTTCGAGTGTTAAGAACTTGGAGGGTGGTGAGTTTTTTTGAAAGGAGACCGAGAAGAGAGAGAATGCTCTATTGCGTGTTGGTTTGAATTTGCCCGTAGATTTTCAAAGAACAGTGGGGCAAGAGGGGAATTGTTACGTACCTGTGTGAATTGTATCGAAACTCCCAATTCTGCCAAAGACCTGTAATTCCTATAAATCTCAACCAAACGAGCATGCTTGATATATAGCCTTGCCCTCGGGCTGGTCTTTAGATCTATAACTAGTCTCTCTAGAGTTTCTGAATGTCGTGAGATTTCATCCATTGGGTACCTTGTATGTAGTCTACTCAGTAATATCAAGCTCCGAAGGCCCATGAATGAACCTATGAACTTATTTACTGCATTCACATTTTGTGATATAGTACTCATATAGCTCGGGGGTTCGTCCTGGAGGGGAGGTATTAAGAGGTATAATTTTTTAAGGTTAATAGTATTGTAGGGAGACTGGCGCCAGAAGTCGAGGAGAGAGTCGGTCTGCCGGCATGCTTGAAGGGTGAGTGATGTGAGCCGAGATAGGTTAATCGCATCCGACAATAGTGATGCCGAGTTTAAGAAGGGAAATTCAACGAGCTTTAGTGAATCTAGTTGCAGGCGATGATCAAATGGGTGATGATCCACAACCTCCATCCGCTCAGCAATCGAACATACATCATCCAGCCCAACCCCACCATCTTCGGACGACATATGAGAGAACTGAGAGAACTGAGACGCCCCAGAACTGCGAACAAGTTCAATTGAGCTACAAATCTGCTCTATCCTGGACCACTGCGGTTTTATTTCTAGACATTCTGATTTTTCGATTGTACCACCGAAGAAGCACTTAACAGGACTCTCGTATTCATCGCCTTCCCGCATGCTATCAATTCTAGATTTTAAAGCATCCCAATTTGTCGAGATTTCGAGCTTCCGAAGGTAATTACAGGATGTGATCCACCTTTGAATATAGCACATTTGGTCGAAGGTTGTGACGTTTTGAACTGAGAGGGAGCTGAGCTGTGGAAGTCGCATAGGTTCTACACCCCGGAGGAGCCCATTGAGCGCTGGTTCGTGTCTCCAAGATATTTTCTTAAGGTTTGGATGATGGACCTGAAGCTGGTCAATTACATCCGTAGAAATTGAGGAAGGTAGTAGCCATCTAATCAGGTATAAAACGTCTGAGATTAGCAATCCTGTTTACTACTAGATAGCTTTTGAGAACCTACTCGAACTTCTGCAGCTGGTTCCTTCCAATCCTCTGTAGCAATAATACGACCAACACATTAACCATGTTCATCCTATGTGAGCTTCGGTATAGCTTTGTCGCTTCGCAATGATTCCAATCCCCGACAATCCGTAGATTCTTGATAAATCGCACACCATCGTTCTTGGCGTCAAGGAGACATTTCAAGCGTTTTGGTGATAGCACCGCGTCTTCGATGGTGAGATCAATAGAGCAGTATAATCTTGGAGTTGCAAGGGTTCGAAAAATTGAACAGACGAGACATAGGGTCTGGAGATCTCTTTTTGTCCTAATCTAAAGAAAGGATGGTTTGTCAATATGTATTCAGGAACCTTCCGTCAGAAACATGAAACTGGGCTCCTTGATTTACTTACCTCTCTCAAGATCAACCCAAGGACATCAAGTGGCAGCTCAAGTAGGGTCCCCATCCTGCCACGAATATATAGAGAGAGTCCCAGGCCCATAGGAGAGGGACCGAGATAAAGATTAAACGGTCGCTTACGATCGATCTGATAGGGAAGAGCTGTCCAGGCACCACAATTGTTCGATAGAACGCGAGATAAATGCAAGCACACGAGCCCGAGATATAAGCAACAACCGTCAACAGCAAAGTTAGAATCGAGACCACCGAGATTATGATGTACTACATGGGATGTAGGTCAAGGAAACAACAAAAACGTAGATATAGGCACATAATGGGGTGATGATCAAGGCAGCTGTTGTATCAGAGGTTTGGAAGTTGGGAGACCATAGAAACAATAAATACATCTTGGCAGTTGAGCCTCAATCACAGTCTCACCAGTAAGCGCCACGGCGTATCTGGTTAGATAACCGGCATAGGCACGGTCTAGGCGGGTCGTCTAACACGATCGCGCTCAGATCTTGCGTGGGGTCCTTAGAGCTGCAGTATGCATGGAAACGAGGTGCTTTCTAGATTATACGCTTTGGGGCTGGCGCCGACTACAGTTGGAATATTACACGGAATATGCGGTGTCTGAGTTATCTGATGCAATGTGCTTAGGCATATTGATTGCCCGATGCAGGTTCTTCAGTAGACCCCGAGAGCTTCGAACTCAAAAGCTGTTGGAGACGTAGGCTAATAAGTCAGTAATCCGGGAGTCGTAATACAACTACGGGAAGTGATTTGCGAACCTCGTGACGACTTAGCATATCCCTCAATTGTTGCATCTCCTCATTCACTTTTAAGCCCCAAGAGGGTTCTTCCGTGCCCCCTCGAGTGATAGAATTACTGAAATCCAACCAAACTATGTTCCTCCCATCCTCCCATCCAGCATCTTCATTATTGGATTCGCGGTTATCAAATACCATGATATTTCTCCATTTAACATCTCCTTGTACTACTCCTGCATCGTGAATCTTTTGCAATGCACCCACAATCTCCCCTTTCAGCTCGTCCCCCCTTTCACCCATCATATCTTGCATAGCCAATCGTCTCCCACCGATGTACTCAATCCACACTGCCATCAGCGGCTTATCTACCATATCTTTCTTCCTCCGTCTACTGAGGCCTTTCAGCTTCCCCTCAGACAAAAGGTACGTTTCATGCGTAGGTGATATGCGGAGGAACCCGTGAACCCGTGGGGTAAAGCTACCAGTTAGCTGGGCGGCGCAAAGGAGGCCGTAAGAGGCAGACTCCCGCTGGTAGTAGATGTAGGGCTCGGGTCTCTCTGTGGGTGGTCTGGAAGAGGAGGCACGTAGATGGATACTTGAGGGGGTGGATGAAACGCGATTCTGGAAACGGAACTGTAGAGAATATAATTAGCTCTGCGCTTAAGGGCTAAAGAGATATTAAGATAAGGAAATAAAAAACACTTACGATCTTAATCACTGAAATAGCCTCATTTACTAATATCTTAAATACAAAGCTATGACCACCATGATCCATTCTCTCCCAGCTTTCGATCTTCAGATCATCGCTAGAGAGTTGGGGTATGGTATTGCCCGTAGTATCCGAGCATATAGAGGTATCATTAATAGGGGTATCGGACATTGTTTATTAGGAGTGAATCCCAAGACCTGTGAGTTTCTGCTGCACTAGCTGCTGTCTTATACTAGCATAGAAGGGGTGATGATGAGACTGCGAGGTACCTGCGGAGAATATTACACACTTAACCGCTGCGGCGGGGCATCTTGCGTGTTCCCCTGAATGCTTGCTAGCTGTCATGCCAAGAACTTGTAAGCCACCCTACTAGGTATCATCGGTATCATGCGTGTTCTAGTCAACTGAGTAAGCTGGTAGGGAGATTTGATCCCTGTATCTTGTTCCGGGATACAGGAAAACCTAAACCATACTGCTCTTATTTTTTATGGAGTAAAACCTATACATGCATTGCATCAATTGAATTTATAGAACTATAATTAAAAAATGATTTCTGAAGAATTATGTCCTAATACATGTAGTTATAGTATATGTAAACCAGCTGAACTCAAGCATTGGCCTGGTCATAATAGAACTACTGGGCTAGTGGAAGACATACAGGGTGTGCCAGTAGTTGGGTATGCACACCATTGAGCCCTCTTTCCATAGATATCTCCCCCCGAAGTGTCTTCTCAACAAATGTCTCACACCAAGACCACAATTTCTCTGCCAGTTCCTCGTCTGAAGCTAGTGAACTACAATTCTCCTTCTTTGCAATGGGCACCCAGTACTCTCCTCTGAGGCCATGTTTTTCTACATCTTCACTTGCAGCTAAAAACAGCCCCGTCGCTGCACCATCCTCTAGACTCTGTCCAATCCGTTGAAAGAGGCCACTGACAGCACCTCCAAGAGCCCCAAGGTGGGTTTTCCAAGTATCCATAGCCTCCGTTGGTATATTTCCTGGAAAATAGGTATTTGCAAAAACATTCTTTGGGAGGCGTTTCGACAATGAGTGTGTGAAGAGAATATTTGCTACTTTAGAGCGGGCATAGCGGTAGAAAGAGTCATAAGATGGCCCAAAGGAAGTAGTTGGCGTAGGAGAGGTGAGGGAATCGAAGGATATCTCGCGGCAGAGGTTGTGAAGAGAAGATGACGTCACAATAATGCGGGTGGAGGAGGTCGAGTGCGTCTGTGGTGTGGATATGAGGAGGGGAAGAAGAATTTGAGTGAGATGGAAATGACCCAAGTGGTTTGTGGCAAAAATGGTCTCTACACCTTGCGGAGAGAGGTCGTATGTTGGGAGAATAGGCATGGCTATGGATCTTAGCTTTCGGCTTCAAGCCCACGTATCCTGGGGATGAGTATTACCAGCATTGAGAAATAGCATATCCAATCGTTCCAACTTCTCAGGCCCCGGGCTCATTAATTCCTTCCCAACCTTCTCAACAACTCTCAGGTCCATCAAATCACATTTCATAAATTTTACTTTCTCCACCAACCCCCTTTCCATTCCTGCCTTCTCGAGTGCAGGAACCCATATATCGTCGCGGGTCTTGTCAAACCTCTCCTTACTTCTTGCTAGCACTATCACCTGGGATATATCATGTAGTAACAACTGTTTTGTTATTTCTGCACCGATTCCACCTTGGCCGCCGGTGATTACAGCAACCCTGCCGGTTAATGGAGGACAGGAGGAGAGATTCCAGTTGTTAGATTGGAGAAATCCAAACTGGCGCATTAGGGAGGCGGGGCTGGGGACTAGAGATGCCATATCTAATTGCGTTATCTGAGTGGTGTTAGGGGGAATTGTGGATGCTGGTTGCTATGTAGCTGTCTGAC
Source organism: Verpa conica (assembly GCA_033030425.1). Classification (NCBI taxonomy): domain Eukaryota; kingdom Fungi; phylum Ascomycota; class Pezizomycetes; order Pezizales; family Morchellaceae; genus Verpa; species Verpa conica. Next base: position 1,464,553 of record JAUFSD010000010.1, on the reverse strand, counting down.
CTGATCTGACAAATGACGTATGTATGCGTAACTACAGCCTACATTCTGCTAACCCTAACCCAATATTACAGCCAGGATCCCACCGACTATACAAATTTACTGAAGTTGTTGGAGATCTCCCTAGTAATTTGAGGAACCTAAGAATACAAGCATTCCTTCGAGTATGAAATACTGTATGAATTGCCATAGGTGGTCTGTCACACATGACGTCTAAAGTTCCTTTCTCTAGAAACGCGGTAAAGGGGGTAAGTCTTATATCTATCCGTTGTGTTAGACTGGAGTATTTTTAGTGGGTACTTGCCGGGTTTGCAAGTACCTGACAAGACAACTCTAACGTCTTGTGTGACTGATAGCTCATTGTAATTTATAGTGTATATGTAGTGGCTTGTCAAGAGATCTTTGTGACTTAATGTCTTTCCTCCTTGATCCGGTAGATCCTACAGGAACTCCGAGAAACGGAGCTCGACACATCAAGGTAGCACAGTTCAAAGATGAGTCAATGAAAGAAGCATTTCCTATATTTTACAAACGCTTGGGCTTACTCCTAGGCTGGTTGAAGATCGATCGGACGGTGTGGAATGTTCTAAATTTATGTATGAAGGATTAATTATTACGAGTTAACCCTAAAAATATTCATAGACGTTTTGATTTTATAAGTAGCTATATATATAGTTTCTCAGTCTCGTGCCTAGCCAGAGGTTTGCTTTGCTACGCAGTATTGTAGGGTCTGGAGTAGTAAAGTCCTGAGATTCCTTGGGGCCACCCCGGGGTCTCCGTAGCGTTTGAAGGCTCATAGAGGGCTTGGGGGGGGGCTTTCTGAGTCAAACTTACTTACGATGAGGCTCAGAGAAAAACAATCTGGCTGAAAAAGAACTGACTAAAGCTCGGAGGGTAAGCACACTAGCCCTACAGTACCACATAGCAAAATATTGTATTAACAGGGATTAGGTACTGTGGGTTCTGGGGTAATAAAGCCCCGGAATACCTCCGAGAAGTACTAGAATTTCGCTTGAGGAAGTGACTAAAGTAAACTACAGAGCTGGGAAGCGTAAATCGAGCCTTTTTGGGAGAGGAGTCAAAGAATAGAAGTGGGATGTCCTTGGTAAATGTCTGAACAAAGCGGGGTAATAGGGGTTTTTATGTTGGGTATGGTGTTCTCAGATATACCAAGGGATTTTGTTAAAATATAGTCGTTTCAATTCACTTCTCATATAACCTATCATGTCAAAGAAACCTAACCCACACCTTCTCCATTTTAAACCCATTCGGGCTATTTACCCCAGCTCTTCTACATGTCTACAAAGTCTTAACTATTGCTACTAACATCTATATATCTAGTAAATAGTTATTCTTTGCATATAGAGCTCTACCCTCAACCGTGATGGGTAGGTTTCTTTATCAAGTGTTGTATACAGGCGCAGCTCACCGAGGGCTATAGAAAACTCCATCAACCCTCAATCACGGCTATTTTTCGGAAAAATAGCGAGAGAACCTTACTAGGGAAGCCGCTAATAAGCCTATCGATGGACTTACAATCTCCGTGGTGTAGCGGGTGGTAGTAGGCATAGTAGTGTTTTGTGTAACTGTAGCATGTAATCCTGACATTGAAAATTATCGTGGCTATGATTGTTTACACGCTTTTTCCGGAAAAACATCCTTCCGTAATTTCTAGACACACTTGTATCAGAAGTTGCATATTTCCATTCCAGTAATACTCTCCAGAGTTTGGGAGGGGCTACGGCGATGTCTTCAAGTATGTGGGAAAAGCATTTGACTAGGCTAGGTAACTGTTATAGGTTTTGTGTATTTATAGGACTAGATAAGAAATATAGGGGGGTGGAGCGTTCTGGTTTTCTCGTCATAAAGGAGTCTCATCTAGATAAGTATTTTCGAGGGGTGTAATATTGTTGGGTTTGGTTGTAAATTGACGTATGTAGCAATGGTAAATATTGCATGTAATCTGTAGCTGTTTCTCGGATAGGCACCTACATGTATATAGCTATACTTTGATCTAGATGGTGGTATATATTGTTGTGGGTCTATCGGGAATAACTTGGGAAGTTATCGGCTGGCAAGGCTAGTGTTACAGGGTATAGTAAACATATGTAGGTAAAACTTCTATTCATTACCCCCCCCCAGCGATCAACAAAAGACAGGTTGCTTCTAGGCATGTCCATGAGGTATTTACTTTTTATTTGGTAGTCAAGGTCTCAGGTATTAAAATGTAAGACTTCCACACGAACAATTAGATCATGATTTTAAGCCCCTGCATGGTGATTTAATAAACCCTCAAACACCTCAATGCCTCCCCCACCTATCCACAAACGCTCTCTTCTCCCTACCCAGCCCCTGAAGATCACCACCCATCCTCTCTAGCTCCTCTAGACCCCTTGAAAGCCCTCCCATCCTACCCGCAATAATATTAACCTTCCTTTCAACGTCTTCCAGACCCTCTATTAGCTCCTCTCCAGCAAATGACATAACTCCTCGCTGCTTCGGCAATGGGGGAAATGTGTTTGCTCCTATGAAAGCGTCTTCAATAATCCTGGCCACATTCCAGAAGTCATCAATTGCTTCGCGGATCTCTACCTCCCCGGAAATGTCTTGTTCTTGCGCCTGAAGCCTTTCTGATTGTTGCCGGACTTGTGCGTCTAAGTATTTGTACTTCGATGCCGGTAGCTCTGAGGTGGCACGGGGGGGAGTTGCAGAGCCGCCTTTTAGAGGTGAGGCGAACAATGCACTTGCATTTTGTGCTGGGATAGACGGTGTGGGAACACCCAAGAGCGTGAGCATCCTTAGCTCTGGAAACTCTTCATCGGTGTTTTTGGGATCTCCTCTTGCAATATCGAGACTTGCACCACGGCGGCGGTTTGGTGGGGTAAAGATAGGCATGTTCCTAAAGGGCTGCGGGTGCTTTACCGGAGTTTTTGGTCTTTCTTCTTTTTGGTTATCGCTTGTTGATTGTGAGTCCTCTTGTTTGCTGAGAGGGGATTTTGATTCCTGTTCTATGGTAGCGATTATTTGAGATACTGCTCTTGCCTTGGCAAATTCTCTTTTCAGCCTTTCAGTGGCTGATGTGTTTCGTTTTTGCAAGTGTAGGAGCACATCACGGATCTAAGATTTTGATAAGCGTAAGAATTTGCCGTAGTTTGGCGTTGATCTAGAGACAAGATACTTACATACGTGCCGCCAACTCTTAACCCTTCGCCCGCCTTCCGTCTCCCACTCTCAACTTCTTTGAGTACTGGTCGTAAATATTCCTGTTCTGCAGCCATCTGAGCCACAGAAGGGATCTCCGAGTAGAGACTCTCTAGGTCCTGCTTGAGTTCTGCAATAGCGTCTGTGTCTGAGTTACCATATTTTGCATCATTGTTTTTTTCTGGGGCGACGATCTCGAGAAACATGCGGTCTAGCCGGGCTTTTAGTGCAGAAGCGGACAGGATTGCCAGTCTAAGTAGGAGAAGGGTTAGAATTAAAATATTCAGTGGGAAATAGTAAGGATATAAACTCATACTTCTTGACCAACACAGTAACTCTTTCGACGACTTCATTTTCATCTTTTCCCTCACTCCCACTCACAATAACTCCATCTGCTAACCTACCAAGCCGTCCGAGTACCCTGTCATCGCTATCTAGCATTTTTTCGACCCCCTCTAAATCAATTGACGAGGCCTTTGTATTCTGCTTAAAGTCGGCGACTTCTTCTCGTAATATTCCTAATAAGTCATCAATCTATTTTGTTAAGGACTTGGGTCAGCCGTCAAGTATTAGTATTTCTTACTAAGACAAAAGAAATGTCTTACAGCAGCCTGTATATTCTCCTTCTCCGATTGCCATTTCTTCCTTCGCCTCTCTTCTAGCTTCCTCTTTTTTTCCTTCTCAACCTTTTCTCGCTCCTTCATAGCCTTTAGGTTCGCTTTCTGCTTCTTTAACTGTGCTGTTTGCTGTTTAAGCATTTGCGTTGACGCCTTCAGCTCTTCCGTTTCAGCGTGTAATGATTCTTCAGATCGCGGGCGGACCAGGTGAAGGTCTGTGTGTTGTTTCTGGAGCTTTGACAAATTCCCAGTTTTCTTGAGATGGTTGTAGCTGTGGAGCAATTAGCACAGAGTGTAATTTACTATTGATATAGACGCTCACATCTCAGCTTCCTCTAGAGATACAAGTGTATCCTTACCAAGATACCGTTCAACCCAGTCTGCTACTGGGATTGAGGTTTTGGGGTTGCCGAATGCCCAGGACACATCATCGGCAGCCAAAGGTATGTGGTGAGCTAAGAGCACACCCAGAAGATGAGATTGGGCTTCTGAAGGGTCCATTGCTCTTGAGAAGCACCTTGTCAGTTTGTTGTTTGGGATGGCCGTGGAGGCTCAACCGGCGGCCGGGGATCAACAAATGTCGTTGAGCTAAGCTCACACTAAAAAGCTTGGTTGGTGATTCCCGGGCTAACCAAAACCGGGGTAGAAACCCTTCCTGAGTAACCGAGGTCAAAGGCAAGGGTCCCGGTAACTTCACACGAAAGAACTCCGAACCATCTCCTAGTTATATCCAAGGATCGTAAATCGCGATGTCGGATTTTGTAAAATTAGGAGTTGCTGGAGTATCAGACGCTTTCTTGGCATCTTCACTGGTATATGATCTAATTGATCCCCTGATTCCGGTACCTGACTCATACCTAGTTGGGCATAGCTAACACTCACTGGTAGACATTTCGTTCATCATGGCGGCGACTTCTGGTATCTTGGCTCTATACTCCAGCCGGTATCTTCTTGATACTACTAGCATGTTGGGGTGTTGATTCTGTAATAAGATTCACTGGTGTATCATTCCCTCCAAGCGTAGCTTGCATGATTCTGTTATTCATCGGTCTTATTGGATGTGATGTGTTCCTCGGCGAGAAGAAAACTAGGGGAATAGTTAAAGTGATTGATATACCAGTAAGTACTAAGTCTTTTTCGGGTTAAATTATGCCCCTCTAAGTACCCGGGAATACATATATGGCAAGTGACAAGTACTTTTTGTGTATTCCATTAGGGAGTGAAGTTATCCTTTTCTAACTGAAAATCTTCATTTCCCTATAATATGAGATAATTTTGGCCTAGATTACATCTTCTTACACTCACTGTAGGCTGGTTTCTCGCTCAGGTATATCAACGTCTTTTTCACGCCTAGTTTTATCCTCCTTCCGCTTAGTCCGAGCATAGGCGGTATCGAAATCGGCAAGATCATTGCAATTTTCTGTCAGATTGCCTTGATTCCAACAGTGAAACATGTGTATAGATATCTGACTCTTTGAGTAGTAATTGGCTTCATATTCATGCTCTCTGTCTCATCTTACCTCGTCCGCGCTCTCCAGATACTTTTGAAAACTTCAAAACATCCTCCGGAGCAAACCACCTCCGAAAGTTTTCGAGACTCAGTACCATTAACAAATATTGCTGAAACCCCACAAGTTCCATCTTTAGCAGACACTCCTCAGGATTCATTGCTCACGCTAGAGGTTCAAGAGCCTGAGTTAGTATCGCCTCAGCCTGCCGCTGAACCAGCCCGTATTCGCGGACCTGGTCCAGAAGTCACCTTTGCTTCTCAAGTGCCCGCACTCCTATCTCTACTTCAGCAAGAGGGTGCCCCACTATCCCGTTCTCAAAAATGGGCTGCATTTCTCACCGCCCATCTGGACACTGTAACCTATGTGTCCTTCCTTCTCGTAGGCATTCCAATTGCATATACAACTTCCTACACAATGCCTCTCCAACTCCCTCTCAACGTCGTCGCCTACAACGCCGCCCTTTCACTCCCTCCTAAGGTTCGTAGGGTTCTCCACCCCGTGCTTGGGTGCTCCATAGTAACCCTCCTTGCATTCTACATACTCTCTTTAACACTACAGCAAACGCTGCCGACGACACTCCACGAATATTCCACAAAGACACGGTATCTCTCTTTATTCCGTGGTCAAACCTCATCTCTCCCGCTGCCGGGAGCGGGGGATATATTTGCCTCTATTCTTGATGCATCTATTGTTGCATTGGCACTACCAATGTATTCACACCGTAAAGAACTAAGACGCCATCTCCCCAGTATTGTTGTTCCTGGGGTTACAGTAGCTGTTGCTAGCCTATTTGCATATCCTACAATTTGTTATTCCCTAGGGATTGAGTCGAGGCGATCGCTCTCATTTGCGGCGAGAAGCCTGACGCTTGCACTGGCTATCCCATCTGTCGATAACTTAGGTTGATTTTTTCTTTTCAATCCCCCTCTCCCTAGAATATTTGCCGCTGATAATGATTTTTTTTAGATGGAGACTTGAACCTCGCTGCGGTTTTGTGTATCACATCTGGAATCATCGGTGTTCTCATCGGTGGGCCTGTACTGAAGTTCTTGAGGGTTCCTAAAGATGACTATGTTACGCGTGGGGTTGCCCTAGGGATGAACTCGGCTGCTATCACGACTGCGCATTTGTTGACGGTTGACCCGAGAGCTGCTGCGTTGAGCTCGTTGGCGATGGTGTTGTTTGGGACTAGTATTGTTGTGTTGACGGCTATACCGGTGGTTGTGCAGACTCGTAAGTTAATCTGTGTCACTTATTCTAGACTGGGAGGCTGACGGTAAGGGGTTAGTTTGGAAGCTTGTAGGTGGACTATGATGAGGAAAGGTGGCTCGAGTCTTTCTGAGGGGATGTCCTAGGTCTTTAATGGGGATTGTGTATTTCATGTTTGGAATTGTTTACTAGATCTTTTGGCATATGTAATTTCACCTCTGCATCTCCAATGGGATGGCTATATTATTGATATTGTTTACAAACTATCACTCGAGAGGTAGATTTCTGTGTTTTTTTGTTAATTTTATATTATTTACACTAAGTTCTGCTGCTGTTGGACTTTGGGAATTCCTTCTAGCACGTTTCGTAGCTCGAATAGGAATCAAATCCTTCTGATATGGAGTTTTAAGTTAAGAGTTTGTAGGATAAATTACGTTTTGGGGGACTTATAAATCCTATTTGATAGATGGTCGATGGTGGAGGGTGGATGGGTGGTGGTGGGGTAATCGTAAGGTAATTTTAAAGAAAGGGGAGGAAGGGAGAGGAAGAGAAGGGGTAATTTGTTTGGGATTCTTGGCTAGGATGCACAGGGAATTGAAATAGCTTGGCTAGACTGCGCATAAATTGGTATATATAGCCCACCAACTGCAGCTCCGGTAAATACTCTAGCTGCTACAAGAGCAAGCCCTAGTAGCACTACCACTGCTTCTATAGATTAACACAGACACTACCACTACCACTACAACAACAACAACTACTACCACCACTACCACCGCTACCACCACCACTTCTACCACTACCACCACTACCACCACCACTTCTACCACTACATTAAAACTATCACAACAACTACTAGAAAGAATTTAAATCATGTCGGCACAAAAAAACATTACTACTAACGACTATTCCACCATTCGTGGGTATTCTTCTGGATCAGGTTCGAGTAGTACTCTTGACTTTGAAAAAGAGATGCCCCCCTCTGCGGTCGCTTTTACCAACAAGATAAAAAACAATCTTACAGGATCTAAAACCACTAAGCGCAAGTGGAGCTCTGCAGAATGGGATGCTCTCCTTGCTGCCAACGTTGTCGAAAGGTGGGAAGCTTCAACCTCCAAGAAGTTCTATAGTTTTGTCTCTACCGATATCTACAAGCGCTTTGGTCTCCACAACTCTGGGAAATTGAATGGTTTTTATCGTGAGTGGGCTGCGGGCTTCATCACTTGCCAGGCCGATGAAGGTGTCTTTATCTTTAGTCATGAGTTCGAATATGCTTGCCTTGTCTCTGTGGATATTCATAAGGCGATGGGCTATTTGAAGAATGCGGCTGATAAGTGTATGGAAGGTTGTTGGAGGAGGATGGGGGAGGTTTATGATAAGGGGAAGCCGGGTCAGTATCCAGGACAGGACGAGGAGGAAGACGATGAGGAGGATGAGGATGAGGATGAGGGCACTGATGGTGGCGATGAAGCCTATGAATACGAATCTGAATATAGATATAACTAGTGGGTGATACTTGAAGGGTTTCAAGAGACCAATAGGTGATAAGAAGCAATAAGCAGCAACTAGGATGAATACAAGTTAACAAAACGGCGAATCACTTTGGAGACTTGAGTGATACTCCATGACTCAGGCCAAGCCCCGTAACAACAAGTCAGCAACTTTGACAGATCACGTGCATACTTGGCAACGTACGCAGTCAAAGCCGAGCTCCGCGAAATCTCTATGCCTGCCGTATACGTACGGACCTCTAAGGAGCACAGACAAGGCTGACATCTCATCCCATTCTATTCCCCAAAATCTATTCCCTTTTCTCAGATTGATTAACTATTACATCCTCTTCTCATTAGGTCGATTTCCCTTTCCTACTCGCTTTAGATGGCCAGTTCTTCAACGCGCCATGATAACCAACGCTCACATGCGCCGGGGTTCCCAACTCCCTCGAAGAGCTCTGTTGCGCCACCAGCGGTGGACACAGACACCGTTGAGTTGCGGGATATGATGGCAAGCTCGCCACCACCTGAGCTAGAGCTTAAGGATGATATTGTGAAGTTGAGTATGCTGGGTGATGATGTCGCTGTAAAGGCGTTGCTGGACAGTGGGAAGGTCGCTGCAAGCTGGGTAGATTCTGAGGGGATTGGGCCATTACATGTAACTCCCCCCCAAATTCAAAAATCAATTCCCCACCCCCTTTCCTTTTCTCGGTCGAAGTCCTTAGTATGAATAGACCACTTACTTGAAGTGAATTGTAGTGGGCCGCAATAAACAACCGTTACGCAGTCTGTAAGCTTCTCATCGAGCGCGGCGCAAATGTAAACGCAAAAGGCGGCGACTCTGTCGCAACACCGGCCATGTGGGCTGCGCAACGAGGTCACTACTATACTGTTAACCTCCTCCTCCGGAACGGCGCAGACCCTCTATTGACCGACAGCAGCGGCTTTAACATCCTTCACCTAGCTACATTTGATGGGAATCTACTCTTGTTGGTTCTACTCTTACATCAAGGGATCCCGGTGGATTCTAGAGATCCGCAGATGCATACGAGTCTCATGTGGGCGGCGTATAAGGGGTATGCCTCTAGCGTAGACCTCTTTTTGCGCTGGGGTGCAGATATACATGCGGTTGATGATAACGGGTTTACAGCACTGCACTGGGCGATTGTACGGGGAAATTTTGGCTGCATTCAAAAGCTCATTGAATATGGTTCCGACCGGTTCGTCAAGAACAACGAAGGGAAGACCCCCGCAGTGGTCGCAGAAGAGCTAAAAACACAACGGGTCTGGTGGGATGCATTAGAGGAATGTGGTTACGACACTTCTGGAAACCCATTGCACCCCACCGGCACTATCCTTGGAGTGCGAGTACAAGACAAGACCGCAATTCTGCACAAGTTCTTCTTCTGTTGGCCTACAGTTGTAGTTTGGGGGGTGACGATGTGTCTCACACATCTGCCATGGTTTCTGGGAATACCTGTAGCGGGAATGCTAGGGGCTGGGCTACACTGGGTTGCAGATAAAGCATTGGATTATGGAGATGGTGGGGAGAAAGCGATGTATAAAACACCCTACTTAGCGGGTATTTTTGGAGCAACGGCATTTTGGATTACGGAGAGATGGCTTTTCCACATATTACCTAGTAATAACCCCTCCTTTGTGTATTATTCTTTGAATATAAGAAAAAAATTCCCAAAAATATGGGTTGGTCAGATTGGGGGCACAAGTTGACTTTTTCTTTCTTTTTGTGCGTTTAAAAAGATACATTTGGCACCGTCCCATTCAGCAACATATTCTTTGCCGCAGCCCTCGGTTTCTGCGTCTACTTCTACGTAATCTGCATGCTATGTGACCCAGGATACATCCCGAAACTCTCTAGCGTCACTGAGCAAAAAGCCGTAATCGAAGATTTGTTGAGCCTTTGGAAATACGACTCCGACAACTTCTGCGTCCAGTGCATGGTGCGCATGCCGCTCCGCGCAAAACATTGTAAACGCTGCGCTAGATGCGTTGCTAAACATGACCAGTTCGTCTCCCCACTGGCTGAGGAAGGAGGAGTAGGTGCTAACGGAAAAATAATAGTCATTGCCCTTGGGTTTTTAACTGCATTGGCGTTAAGAACCACCGTCAATTCTTCCTCTTCGTCTTCTGCCTCGAGGTCGGGATCTTCATTCTCGTCCGCTTAGTCATGACATACTTTACTATAATTCTGCCTATTGAAAACCCTGAATGCAGCATCCTCGCCGAGCCCTTCTGCTCCCCTGTGCTCCAGGACCCATTCACAGTTTATATATCACTCTGGGGCTGCATGCAAACAACATGGGTAACCATGCTTCTTGTTGTCCAGCTCGTCCAGATCGCACGGGCCCAGACCACATACGAGAGCATGCACGGCGACCGCGGCCACCATCACCACGGATTCAACGAAAACAAAGTGGCTGCTGTAGTAGCTAGCACTATCGCAGCAGGAAGCACGAGTATGGACGGCGCACAGCTGACCCCCGGTGAACGCGGACCCGACCCGGTAGTCGGCCGCCGCGGTCATGGTCATGGTGGCCATAACCATAACCATCGCCCAAAGAATACAGACACCTGCTTCACAAAGGTCAAGAAGGCGCTCGGAGTGGGCGCATTCGTTAACATTACTTCGGACCGTGGAAATGCTCGCCGGCGTCGCGGGAACCCATTCTCTAGGGGTGTCATCACGAACTGTAAAGACTTTTGGTGTGATCCAGCGCCGTTATTGAAGCCGAGTCGCGAAGGTGGTGGGGAGGCCCTGCTTGGTGGAGGGTTAGTAGATTATTTTAATATGTATGAGGCACCACCGAGAATGCGGGTTGGTGGAAGTGGGGGAGCAGGAGGTAGGTACCAGAGGTTGGCAGAGGAAGAGGAAGAGGTATAGATATTATCTAGAGAGAAAGAGGGTAGTGGTTAAATTATATCTATTTTTTGCTTCGTTTGCGGTTTAGGGTATGAATAACATATTAGCGAGTTATTGGATTTCTTGTACGGAATTTCATGATTTTTTTAGGATTCGAAAAACAACAAAAAAACATGGGTAGAGGGTGGGTATAAAAAGAGGTGTGTGTGTACAACAGATTTGGCTGAAATGTACCATAATTATATGGGACGTGCGAGATATCAGTATGGATACAATAAAAACCTAATCTGTAGTTCATATACCAGTGAGTTCATGGATTCATAAAGATAGCGGAGGGGTCTTGGTCCTCTATTGCCTGAGGAATCGAGTACGGAATCTAGGTTCTCCCTTTCTGTAAGTATGGGGGTCTATGTCTAATCTAAAGTTTGGAAATAGCGAAGCACAGACATAGGTTGTACAGGCAAAAAGAACTGAGGGTTTCATGTGGTATCAAAAATTAGTTATTTCTTTTGGGGTCGATGTTTTTTAGTTCATTATGTAGTCTTCCAATTGGAATCGTCGTTGAAAGAGAAGAGGTGTAGAGAGTGATTCGATTAAACAAGTGAAGTTACCATTCTACTTGTGGCTTAAGTGGTTATTTATATACGTAAGCTCCTCCATATAACACTTCTGCCTGCCAATAGTTTTTCACGTGACTGAATCCGACCGATCTTAATTATAACCCGCTGAACTCTATAATAAAAGATACTTGGCAAGTATGCGTAGGTCATCAAGGCGAAATGGGAGAGGGCTATAAATATAGTTTAAACCTCCTCTTGGACAAAGTTTCATTCATAGGGTTGCATGTACTTATGATTCATTCATACAAAGTTTCATTCATGATTTATCACTCGGTTGCTTAATAGGGCGTTGAGCGTATTTTGTGTAAAGGGGGGTTAGTCTGGAGGCTTGCTATCTGCCCTAGATCCATCTGACCGCCGGATAATCGGAACGTCTTCGCATGACTTCTTGGAAAACACAAGGAAGCTGGTTTAAAGCCTGTAGACAGTGTTGGTACTACTTCGGAACGAATGGGGGATGTGAAATGGGTTTATCCGAGAGAGCCCATGGACCAAGCTAAAGTAATACAGCACAACTGCACTATAAGGGATCGGGTTATAAGAATAATCGCTTTGTAAGGGTACGCACTCTCGACCAGACAGGGATTACTTTGTGTGTAGTGAGCCTTTTCATAATGATATCCACCCTACAAGGATATGACACTACTCTAATTTCATATTCTTATCTCCTTATAATTAAATTAGCGAGAGCTTCGGCGCCCTATACTGAATATATTCAAGCCGGTTCCTTTATAGCTCGAAATTTTAAATAGGATATCGGGGTAAATTATATTTCACAACAAGAGCTATATCATCTGAACCTACGTCTCATAGCAGAACGCCTTTCAAGCTCTGCAACAATCAACTTAAAAGTATCCTTGTTCGACGCAGTCTTTGCCTTATCTAGTACTGTTTCTCCTCTTTTGCTGGGGAGCGAAATGCGGGCACCTCTTTCAAGCAGCAGTTTGGCAATTTCGTTACGCCCTTGAGATGCTACAATGTGCAGTGCAGTTTCTCCTTCGTCATTCGTAATGGAAGGGTCGATCCCGCTGTCGAGTAGGATACGGAGGGTCTCGCTGTATCCCTGAGACGCTGCAAGATGCAGTGCTGTTTGCCCTTCCCAGTCAGAACTTGAACAGTCCGCCCCCATCTCGAGTAGCAATTCTACTATATCATCACACCCTCTATACGCTGCCAAGTGCAGTGCAGTTCTCCCGCTCCTAGATTTTTTCGAGATAGGAGCACCGCTCTCGATCAGTAATCGAGAAGTAGCTGGCCATCGAAAAAATGCGGTTTTGTGCAGCGCTGTTTCCCCGTTATTATCCTGGATAGATGGATCGGCCCCTTTCTCAAGCAGTAGGCGAGTCACACCAATTGCTCCATCACCCTCGAATGCCACCGAGTGGAGTGCTGTTTCCCCATCTTTATCTTGGATTGAGGGGTCGGCACCAGTTTCGAGTAGTAGCCGGACAACTGATTCGTTCCAAGAAGATGCTGCCATGTGTAGTACTGTCTGACCTTCCTCGTCTCGAACAGACTGGTCCGCCCCTTCCTCGAGCAATAGCTTAATCACTGCTTTGTGCCCATGAAGTGCCGCATAGTGCAATGCAGTCAGTTGATAATTAGACTGACTAGAGATAGCGATACCTTTCTCGAGTAATAACTTTACTACTTCTACGTGACCTCTATATGCTGCCTTATGTAAAAGTGTCTGTCCCATAAGGTCATGGACATTGATATCGGCTCCATTCTCAAGTAGCAACCGGGCCACTGCCTCATGTCCATGAAATACTGCCATGTACAATGGTGTATGTCCCAATTGGTCTGGTGTCGAGACGACAGCTCCTTTTTCGATTAGTTGCCGGGCGATTATGTGGTGTCCGTAGAATGCTGCATGGTATAGAGCGGTTCTACCGCTATGGTCCTGCCATGACAAATCGTCCCCATACTCAAGTAACAGCTCAACTACAGTATTATGCCCTCTGCATATTGCTTTATGGAGTGCTGTTTTTCCATCACAGTCTGGAGCTGAGAGATGAGCTCCCTTTGTTATCAGCCGCAGGGCCGCTAGTCGGTGCCCTAAATCACAAGCTACATGTAACGGTAGTTGCCAGCAATCATATGTATCCTGATTGTAAGAACTGTCAAGCCACCTTCTCTGACTCAGATGACAATATTGCAGATAGGCTGCAAGGGCATTCTGATTCTCGAGGAATCTAAGAAGGATGTCCACTGATTGTTCTTCGGGACATGCTTTTAGGTGGAAGAATAGCTGGGGGGCTGCATAAGCTATGAAAGGGTGTACATGGAGTCTGTCCACTGAGGAAACGTGAGTTTTGCAAGGACCTTCTATGGCAAATATCTCAAATAATAAATATGTGGTACAAGCCATCATAAGGTTGAAGTCTGCATCTTCTGGAAGGGCGCCGGTTTTCACAAGATACTCTTGAACGGTATAATGGGCCAGCCTGACAGTATTCGTGTTTTCGTCGATCATTACAAGACCAGCGCAGACATCCAGCAAGGTCGTTGCATCTGGTAAGTCAAGTTCTTCAAGCTCATATCTGTTTTGCTCTATAGATACAGCCACTCGAATTTCGTCGACTGTAAGTGTTCGTCTAGCCTTAACAAGCCATGAAAGAACATTTAGCGCTAGCTCTTGGCAGCTTTTGGGTTGCCCAAGAAGACTCTCCATGATCCTATCATACATAAGATCTAATCCTCTTGCAGAAGAGTTTTTGAGTTTATCGAGTTCCGTGAGAATTTTCTTCGTAGTAGTTTGCTGGCAAAGATATTCAATGTGGAAGTGAGCAAGCAAAAACCTGTTTCCCTTTAGCAAAAAAAAAAAATACCTGTGGCTCGAACCACTTGATACGTACATTCCCTTAGAACAATCTATCAGATCAGCGATAATCCTGTCCTGGCATTTTCCCTGTCGAATGAGTCGTTTTGCTCGGATATTTCCGTTAATCTTTTCTTCGATATAACCTTTTACATCTTCCTCATGTGCAGAAATTTCCACCTTTGCACCATGGCCAAAGTGGTCTTGGACATCTTCAGGGTGTGGTCGACTCGTCAGAAATATGTTAATGCCGTCCTTCCCCATGCGGTGTAATAATGGAAAGAGTTCCTTTCGCTGCTTTTCTGGGTCGCATTCGTCAAGGGCATCAAAGATGATGAATGTCCGGGAGAATAACTTTGCTGTTTTAATGAGGATGGAATAAAGTTCTTCCAACGTAGGCCTCCTACTATCTTCTACCTCCACCTTGTTGTACAAGTCTTCGATACTTGCAGGAAGATATGATATTTGACGGGCAAGTTGCTTAACCAAGCTTGAGATCACATGAAGTGGTCTCTGTTGCTCCCTTTCTTTATAATCGAAGTATATGCAAGCCACCCCGTAGTTCGACGTTTGTGACTGGCTCCCGAAATGACTTGTGACAATAGCACTTAAATTGTAACGACAATATTAGTGGTGACACAGCGTAGAAGGTAATAAGAGTACCTTATGAATGTCTTTCCGGCGCCAGCTATTGCAAGTTTTCTAGTTAGCATACAATTTTTTTGGCTACTCTGTACTAAAGATATGTGGTCTTGCGCTCATACATCCTACCAGGCATTTCTTAGGGAAAGAGGTGGAGATGAGAAGAGACAAGTTTACATACGAATACCATAGCCCCAGAGCAGCCGAGAACCTAGCCCTTCCATGGACCATTCCTGGAACTCTGCTGTTTCGAGAAACCATCTGCCAGTTCCTTTTTGCACTCTATTGCTAATCTCCGTGTGTTTCTTGTCGACATTTTCGGCGCAGAGCCACTTCAGTACTTTCACACGTTTCTCGGCTATCATATTTAGCTAGTTTAACTAGAATAAGACTATAAAGCCTCACCTATGCGAAGATCTTCTTCCTTCTGTCTCTGAACATACTGAGCTACGAACTCAATATGAAGATCTTCTCTAATCTCTTGAACATCAAGATGTATATTCTGTACATATCTCTCGATTTCCCTTGACAACGAACTAAGTTCATAATTAGCACAGTCCCTATGAATTAATTTAATTAATAAAATCTTCCGTCCACAGGGAATACGATTAGAAAGTAGGTATATACTGCCTCACACTTGGTCTGCTGTTAATGCAAATACGAAGAGACTTTTGTGTCTTTCTATCCTCGAGATAAATTGTGCGGTTTCTTTCTCCTTAAGTGGCCACTTGATACTATCAACCACACCCTTCCAACCATCTCGAGGCTCTAGATTTGCTATAAGGTCTTTTAACTCCTGAGAACACCTCTGTAGCGGTCCATCGGGGTCATTTAGTCTTTGTAGCGCTGCTGTTGTTACTGATGACTTTTTGTTCGCATCCGCGTAGTGCTGCAGCGAGATTAAAACTCGACTTAGAGAGCCGAGTTCGTCTAAAAGCTCTCCAAGGTCTTTCGATGCCCGCTTTACCCCGCTGATATAACTATAGCCGATAGATGTTAGTTTACCGGTAAGCTGGATGACAGCAATGATACTAGACACAACTCCTAGAATCTCGGCCATGGTTGATATTGACGTATGTTCCTTGGGGAAAAGCCACCTGGAAGTTGGCGGGGTCATCATGTGCGCCACCGGTAAATCCAGACGTTCCACAGCCACATCAACAACTGGCCCAACTTTCATACTTAATATTAGATTTACCAAAAGCGAGTGTCGACTAACAGACTACTATCACAATATCTCGCCCGGCGCGCATAATAATAATAATACATACTACTTACAAATGGAGCATAAAACCGTTGCTTAATTCTCCAATGATCTTGTGGTACCGTTCCTTAATTTCAAAACTCGTTAGGAGAATAAATGCATCAAGGGTTAGGGTTGATGTCTAAAGAGCCTCATCACGCTTTAGGCATTGCGTAGCGGTAAACATCTTGGCGAGCCAGAGAGGACACGGTGCTTCAGTAAATACAGCTTCAACCTCATCAACCCTGAACCGCTTTGTAGCGAAATCCGAGCATCTGCAACAAAAAACAATATTAAGAAGAAGAACAGCTATAGAAATGGAAGAGAGACCAAAAGTCAACATCAATGCTCTTTCAGGTGCACCCCCTCATCCATTACTGAGCCTAGCGAACCCCATGCTAACATTATATCTCTAGAGCTCAAGAACACTACCGATGATATGATAGCTCCTGTTTGAAGCCTACTCCTTAAGTCTTTATGGGGGGCAAATGAGGATTAAACTAATACGTGTCTAGTATCTGAAATCTCTCGGCTACAAACAGAGTCACGTCCTGACAGATGTTCGTCTCGCTCTCGGGTTCACCGCTTGTGCCATCGCCGCTGTTACCTTCTACTACGACTGGACTGCTGGATTTGAGAGTGCAAAGACTGGGACTTTCTACGCGGTGATTGCATACTTCATCCTCAACACAGCGCTGACTTGGTGGATATGGTTGGTTGAGGGCGGGAAAGTATATGTGGGGGAGAAAGACGGTGTTAAGGTTTGTTCCATTTTCAATTCTATTGTCACTATCTGATAGTCTATTAGAATGATTGGCTAACAAAAAACCGGTTAGATCACCATCTCATCTCACACCGAGAAACATTCGCCCTTTTACCACGTCAAGGTTACTTCAGTTCTACCCGGGACATCTGCGCCACATGTCGTTGAAGAGAAGAGCTCATTCACAAACTGGTTCGATAAGCAAGGTTACTTTGTAGCGAAGCCGTTCAAAGCTTTCTTGCAAGATACGATTCCCTCACTCGCAGCCAAGACCCCGGAAGCCGCCGCACTTTTGAAATCGAAAACCAAGAGCGTAAAGAATTAAATCATACCAGACACTCTTACCCCTCTGTTTCTCTATTTCCTTGAGCCTGTATATTTATCACAGCTTAAAAAGCGATTAAAATCACAATACAGACCCACCTGGCCTAGCCTATACTGTCAGGATAATAATTTAAGGCCAGGGCAGGGCAAAGAAGCCTTTCCACTGTGTTGTGCTTGATGATTTCCTATGTTATAATGCATATTTACACCCTTTGTTCTACTTCCTCTTTGCAAACTCGTAGTGTGCCTGTAAAGCCGCAAGATCATTACCCCCCCAACCAACTTCGTTTTGATACGGGGATCCAGTATTAAACCGCCTACCCATAATACATCAGTACCTCCTCATCTCGGTTTAATAGGCGCTCTACTGCATTTAATTCTTAAAAAAAAAAGGGTAAACATACTCAGGGAACCTCAAATCATAAGCCCTGCTGGGCTTCGAGTCTTGGAATAAACTCCTGTCTGCGGCAGCACGCTCAATCATCGCTGTGTGCCTGTCATTCCGCTCTTCCCAATCCTTCTTTAAATCACTATAATATTCGATCGCACGGGTGAGTGGAGAGCTCGTAGCACCGGAGATGGATTGCTCGAGCTTGTAGAGTGCTAGGCAGCCCACAGCAGCTGCAATGGAGATGTAGAAGCCCTTGCCAAAGCCTAAATGCATAATCTTCTATCAGCGCCTACTCAAGTAGAAATGAGAGTATAAGAAGTAGATTCACTTTCTTCATGGCTAGTAGGCGGCTCATGGTGATGGGTATGCGTCTCGCTCCCTGGGGTGTTTGGAGGTGGTGCTTTGCCTTTGTGGGCGTCGGAGAGAGTTGCGTTGGTACGCCTAGTAAGTAGGGCTCGGGAAGAGCAGGCGAGTGCCCTGCTGCGGACGGCAAACATTGTGTGGATATGAATTGAGAGGAGATGTGTGGGGTATATCCACTATCGGGTGTTTCGACGTTCATGATACACCACGCCAAGAGGAGGTGGTAAACGTTCGCCAAGTCTTGGAATGACGGGTAACCCCTAACCCTAGTTACTTTAGATGTCACAGTTCTCAGGCTCGTGTAATTCTGTGCGGGGAACAATGAGTGGGATAAGATAATTTGGGTTTCTACTGTTTAGAACTATACCGGCTGTTGTGGCTATTTAGATGACATTTTGTCAAGGTTAAGCCGTTATACCACAGCATTGATAGCTCCAACATGAAAGGTCACTCGAGATGTACTACTTTACTGGGAGATAACAATATATCCCAAGCTTTACTCTATCTTTAGCTAAAAAATGATCATTTATCTCTATCTACTAGACAGGTATTGATCAACTCAAGCCTAAGCTAAGCTTTAACTTCACCCCTCGCAAACACGGCAGCTTCAAAAGGCCTCAAAGTAACTACCCCATCATTTACTATCACCTCCGAATCATAATTCCCCAAAAGAAGTTTCGGAATCTTATCTCCTTCAAACTTCCCATTTACCAAGTCCCATTTCACCTCATGTGGTTGAAAGTTCAACACCACAACAATAGCCACCGTCTCATTACTTTCCTCTTTACCCATATTGCCCTCGCGCATATATGCTATCACACCTTCATCTCCCTTTGTAAGCATTTCAAATTTGCCATAGACAACAATAGGGAGATGCGCCTTGCGGAACCCTAAGAGCTTGGACCAGTAGGAGTAGGCACTATCAGGGTTGCCGATTTGGAGGGAGGCGTTCCAGCTCTTATATTCGTCGTTTACACGCATCCAGGGCTTTCCGGTAGTGAATCCCCCATTCTCGGTACCGTCCCACTACACTTGTGTAAATGAATACTGAAAAGAATAAGATATACTTCTAGGGGGCATACTTGCAAGGGGGTTCTTCCATTGTCCCTAGCCTTCAGCTGAACTTGTTCCATGATGTCTGACATGTCCGCACCACCACCTCTCTCTTCCAAGATTCTTATAAAGTAGAAATATTGAGTCAATCTCTGAAAATCACGTCTCGTATCACTCCACCCGAATTCACCTCTAAAGAAGGGCAGCAAAACGTACTTATTCCAATAATTCATCGTCTCAATATCTTTATACTCCTCTATTCCCCATTCTTTAGGGCAGTTTCTCATGCCCAGCTCTTGTCCCTGGTAAACATAAACCGTTCCACTTTGGAGAGCTAAGAATGTTGCCAACATCTTCGCAGCGGTTGTTCTAGCCTCGTAATCCTTGTCTGTAACATCACGGTTGATAAACCGGGATACCGTCCTACTCTGATCGTGATTCTCATCAAAAAGAGCGTTCCAGCCGTCGTTGTCGATCATGAAGTTTTGCCATTTCTCAACAATACCTGCCAGGTCTTTAACATGCCAGTCACGGGGACTAAACTTCCCGCGATCGCCATTGTCGAAACTCACGCTATTGATGCGAATATTAGTATCTGTAGAAAATCTGCACCCAAGAAATATGGATCTCACATGTCAAACTGGAATATCATATCTAACTCTCTCCTATCTCTTCTAATCGCCTTCAAAACCTCATTCGGATCGTCAACCCACGGCATTTCCCCAACCGTAATTGTATCATAGTCATCCAAGACCTTAGTTCTCATCTCGTGCAAGAACTCATGCATCCTCGGTCCATTCGCGCAATATTTCATCCCCGACTGAAACTTTTCACCGGGGGCTGTGATCGGAGCGTCGGGGAAGGTTTGCACTTTGCTAATGAGATTAATAACGTCCATGCGGAACCCATCAACCTTTTTATCAAGCCAAAATCTCATGACCTCGTACACTGCTTCACGGACTGGAGGGTGTTCCCAGTTCAGATCAGGCTGACCAGGGAGGAAGAGATGGAGATAGTATTCGTCCCGAGTCTCGTCATATTCCCACGCACTAGTTGAGGGTCCTACGAAAACAGATACCCAGTTGTTTGGGGGATTCCTATTGCCTTCACTATCATACCTGGGAGGTTTCCAGATGTACCAGTCCTTCTTTGGATTATCTCTTGAAGATCGGGATTCCTTGAACCAAGCGTGCTATTCCCATACTCAGTATCCCCTCTGTCTGTTTAAATCCACCCAGGAAGTATGGTGAGGGAGAAAGAAAGATAAAGGCCAGGATAAATAAGCCTACTTGATCTGAAGTATGATTCACTACTAGATCCATTACCAGCTTCATACCCCGCTTATGCAACTCCTTAGTCAATTCATCAACATCTGCCAACGTGCCATAGCGTGGATCAATATCACGGTAGTCTGAGATATCGTATCCCATATCTTTCTGGGGCGACTTGTAGACTATATACAATCAAAAAGAAACAATCAGCTATCAAATTTATTGATAAGAGTCATTTGATGATATTAAGCCCGAAACAAGTTGGTAAAACCCACTTGGCGATAACCAGACAATATCGATATTGAGGTTCTTCAAGTAATCAATCTTATCGATGATTCCACGAAGGTCGCCAATGCCATCGGCATTCGTATCATTAAATGATGATGGATAGATTTGGTATACTGCAGCTTCCTTCCACCAGGCACAGTATGGCTTAGAAATTGATCCTGCGTTATCGGTAGCCTTATCGTCCTTGATAATGAGAGACATTGTAAGGTTTGTGCAATTGAGTTAGGAATGGGTCTTTTCCAGACTATAGATTCTGTAGGTAAACGGGGGAATGAGGGGAATTACGATACGGGCTATCTCTAGCCGGATTTTATTTTAAATTATTCGCTTTTCCTGGGGTCGCACACGATCTCGATGGAATTATGTATGTCGGTACAATGTACATTGACGTCATGAAATCAAATGTTGGCATTTCCCCAGGAATCATCTCTAATCACTCGCTAGTTGGTTCACAGTCTAAGCTCAGGCACCAGAGGGTTCTGAAATAAAAACTATTTTTATTTTGTTGTTTCGTTATGATAGAAGTCAACTTCCACCAAGAGAAACAAAAGTGAATATTCCCGTACCCTACCCAGCTCTTTTAACCCCCATAGACATAGCTTTCCAACCCCAATACCCATCACCATCATGATAAACACCATAAGAACTTTTATGCGGCCCCACCCATCCAAATCATGTCTACCACCTCGACTCCGGTCCCAAAATGATCCCGTTCTCATCTCCGGCAATTTCCAACCGATATTTCTTAATTCATAACACAGGGCAAGGGAAGTGGATAACTCAATGCGAGCATGGAATGAACGCAAGAGGGGAAAGTAGAAGAGAATGGAGAAATACACAATAACAATAGAAGGTCAAGGAACCCGATAAAACTATTCAAAACAAGTTGATACATAAAGACAAGCATGACTTTGATAAGACGTAGTCTCAGCACAAAAGGAAAGATCAATCCTGTTAAATGAATATAAGTACCCAAGCATAAAGAAATACGAAAATACAAGACTAAAAAATAAGAAAAAGCATTGGCCCAGCATGAGCGGCGTAAATATTTTATAACACCCTAAAAGAAAGGCACTGTATACATATTTTGTTACTCCATAACAAAGTCAAGTAAAAAAGAAATTCGGCATAACGCAAGCATAAGAGGTCAAAGTTTATCTCAACAACTCCTAACGCTGTTGAGAATCAGTACTCAACTCCTACCAGAGGTCGAGAAAGGGCTGGATAACTCACCCTTCCTCCCCTTCTCCCCCCACCAGCACCTCCCTGTTGCTGCTGTTGCTGTTGTTGCTGTTGTTGCTGTTGCTGCTGCTGAGGGAAGACAGGAATACCGTTCATTGCACCATAAGGGTAGCCCGCCATGAGTTGCTGAGCCATCAGTGGGTTGAGTGCTCCTGGACCCATCCCTATCCCACCAAGCATCGGGTTTCCAGCCATTTGCTGCTGTTGGGGGATAGGAGAACTCCCTGGGTGTCCTCCACGAAACTGGTCTTGGGGACCGGGTGCGCTATTGAAATTGTTCATTGGAGGTGGCATATTGTAGAAACCGGCATTAGGACGGCCCATTGATTGCTGTAGCAAGGCTTGATATTGCAATGGAACATTACCCATTCCAGGAGGGCCACCGGGCCCGTAAAGTTGAGCATTCAGGTTGAACTGCTCAAATGCCCTCAAGGTTGCTAGATCAATGCCTCCATTCTGAGAGAGCTGGGCTGCAGCTGCAGCATCAAAGTTTGCCTGAGCGACTGGGTAGTATGGTGCTGACGGAACATCCCGGTTATTATGATGGCTATTCTGGTTGTTGTTTGCAGGGGAATTGTGGTGGGTTCTGTTGCGGTCGTTACCAGCGTTTGAATTACCGTTCACCTCCCTAGGGTGGTCTTTTGGCCCATTATTATTATTACCACTGTTGGTGTTATTTGAGACTCCGTTGCGAGTAGACAAACCAACTTCGTCCATCAATCTCTTGTATCCCTGTGAAGGAGTCGCCTTAAGCTTGAGAAGGACGTTCCGGACGTTCTGCACAACCTCAGTCCGCATAGTTTCTTCGAAGAATGGCGTGGTAAGCACTTTGAAAATAAGAGTTGCTCCACAAGAATGATCACTCAAGATGTCTTCCAAAACCTTATCTCCAGGTGAAAAGAAAAGTGCTTTAAGAATAGTATCACGAGCCTCAGGTTCATTCCGTTGGTTAATGACCTTGAGAACAGTCAAGTATGCCACCTTGTGGGTGCACAAATGAACTAGGTGAGGAACCAATCGTGGGGCGAGAACAGTTCGCCGGCGGGGGAAGGTGCATGTATCCAAGAACCAAGTTAATAACAGTGCCCCATTAGCATTGGTGGCGAGCTGTACACTGTGCAGTGCAATGGCAGCTGCTAGCATTCTCTGTTGGTCCTTGCTGGCATGATGGCTCTCCAGACACGCCCTCATTGCTCTTGCACCAAACCTTCCTTGTGCAATCTCCCACATGCGACCCAGCATAGTCTCAAAGATGAAGTCATTCCAAGGAGCTGCAAATCGCAAGCAGCACTGAAGAACATAATTCCCATATTGATCAAGGAATAGCGCAACAGTATATGGGCGAAGGCAGTCGCAGATTTTATTCATCTGCGCGGGCGTCTTTGCCACATCGATAATCTTCTGACCAGCCCAGGTACCATTCTTGTCTATTCTACTAATTAGCAGCCATACCTTTGGAACTTTGCTAAGACATGCTTACGAATTCCGATTTCGGCCAAATGGGGACCAATCTCAACAAGCATCGTCTCTTTAATCTCCTCGGAGCAGTACTCAAACAACTTTTGAACAACCGTGTTTCCAAGATAATCTAGAGGGCTGTCAGCTTACTATATAAATCTTTAGAGTAATAATTAGAAACTAACCACTTGAAAGCTCAGCAATTTCTGGTAGCATATTAAGAGCGATCTCTTCGATCTCAGAATTTGAACAATTTCCGTTGTCAATTCTCTTTCTAATATCCCTGAGTTTTGGTGCATCGTGGACACGGTTATGACTAGGTTCAGGAATAGATGGGATCTCAGCCTTAAAGTCATCATACTGGATAGCAAAGTCAATGTTCTTTGCCATTTTCGGAAGTTCAGTTGTCTCTGCACCAAATTCCACAACAATCGACAGTATATCATCTTTCATTTCGGACAATTCTGGAACTTTAGGCACTGCAGTACTGTCATGTCCTGCATCTTTGCCATTTACACCTGTAGTTGAGTTATTGCCATCACGTGACAGAGAAAGCCCATTCTCAGCACCAATGGCTGTAGGAGGAGAGGTCTTCTGATGCGGGTCCGGGCTTGGTGATCCATAGACACCTCCACTAGGGGTAGGAGTACCATTGCTTCCAGCTGACGAAGGTTTAGCAAACCCAATTCTAACAGGCCCGGCACCAGGGAAAATCTCTTTTCCATTCAGCTGATTACGAGCCTGGATTGCAGATTCCATGCGTTCAAAATTAATGAAACCACAATTCTTGTGGGTCAACACTCGTGCTGACTCAACATGACCAAATGTCCGGAAGATATGGTCAAGAGATGTCGTCGTAGTTGATGCAGGAATATTTCCAAGCCATAGAGAACGTGTAGGCCCTTCCAAAGAAGATTCTTCAATAGAAGCCAACCCCCCTTCGCCACTAGATGGGCGGGGATGTAATGTACCAAGTTTCAAAGTATCAGATCCACTCTGTAGATCAAAGTAATCACCCCTCATATCAGAAGCACTTGTCATCGAGTCAAGTCGTGAAGGTGTAGCTAGGTAACCTTTCAAGCGGTTTGCAGGTGGAGAGTCCAAAACACCGGCGGTCCTAGCCCTTGGCCTACTTGGTGAAGAATGATTTGCGTATGCAGCAACAGCCAAAGCATGGGCATTAGCTTGGACTTGAGCAGCTGCGATTACAGACAAGGAATTAGGTGTCACAGATCCACTGTGCTGGGTAGAATAGAGGTGGCGAACTTCCTCTTCCTCATCCTCATCCTCCTCTTCGGCGTACTTCTCCTTGGCATTAACTGAATAAGACCGGATACGATTAATATTCCTTTGTACTGAGGTAAGGTCTGAGACAAATGGTTGAAGAGCAGCTGCGCGTTGTCCTTCGATGAGTGGGTCAAGAGTCATTGGTTTTGCAAGGGTTGCCCTTGAGGTCTGGGGCGTATCCACAAGCCCAAGGTAGTCCAAAGTTTTTGGTGCCATATGAGTACCCTCGTCATCTTTTGAAAACGAAGATTGTGCTGGAGAGGATGGGAGATTATTGCTTCCGGGGCGGGACTGTGACCAGGAACTAGAAAAGATGGAAGGCCCGAAAGCACTAACATAGTTTGTGCGCTGGGGCAAGTTCAAGGATCCAGATCGCAGCCTAGAAGCTACGGAATAGGTTGAGAGACCTCCCCCGGATACAGGAGATGAATCTACTATGTCGAGATTTGAAGGGGAAGCAGATTTAAACGGACTTGGGACCGGAGAAGGGCGGCTTGTCTGTGGAAGGATTTGAGAGATAGCCGGTGGGGCGTTGTTGAGACCGCCGGGTGAGAACTTAGAAGGAACAGTCCCAGCACGAGCACGACGATACACTGGAGATGCGAAATCAGATCCAAGCGGTGTACTATCAGTGAAGCTGTTGCTCGGCTGTGACTCCTGTACAGTGTTCTCACGGTCCCGTAGGGAAGAATTAGTCGGCATTGGTCCCCACAGACCTGGGGGATGTGGGGGTCCCACGCCTTCTTCGGCTTGAATTTCGCGTGCCCTCTTCGAGAATAGCCTGCTGCCGGAGGACGCATCATAATTAGGAGAACCTGCCCCCATTCTTACGTTATTCGTCGAATTTCCAGCACTCATTGATCCATTCGCGAAGCCAGGGCGCAGCGAGCCAGAACCCGGGTCAGTAGGAGAGGAGTTAGCAGTATTTCCTCCAGTAGAAGAACCAGAACCGTGGTGAGTTGCGAGCGATTGCAGATGGCTCATGGTGAGATCAGAATTGGACGACATTAGGAATTACACCTGTGAATCACGACATTAAACTTCAACGAAACATTATGAGAAGAAGGTTTTACAAACCAGTGATGTGGGCCCGCCAATTGGAGAGGCTTGCTCTGAGCAAATGTATGTATTTAGACGTCTCGAGTATCGAGGTCTATAGCGGTCCAGGATTGAAAGGTTCGAAAAAAATTAAGCCCGGTGATCCGATATCCACGAAGAGAAACCGGGAAGTTTAAAAATTTTGTCCTTGTCGTTCTTTTGATTTAAGATTATTCCTCTATGTAGCGCAGCTTGGGGGGGGGGTGTCTTCGTCAGATTACAGCGGCCGGGATTAAAATGGATATCTCGAATATATGTGCGTATGGAAAGCACTGACACCAGATGAAAACGTGGTCAGATAAAAAACGGTTACCGACAGGAGCAGAGTCGACGTAGATAAAGCACGAGAGAAAAAAAAGGGCCAAGGAAGCAGGGAGGCTCTGTACGCTAAAATTTTATGACGGGCTGGTAAGTACTCACATTCCGTTACAACACGAGACTTGTTCCAAAAAAAGACCGATTTTTCGCCGGTATAAAATAGGGATGGTGAAAGTACGAAGGGACCGTGTATGCGTTAATGCTGACTTTACAAAGTCGCTTCAGATTAAAAGGGGAGGGTGGAGCGGTCCAAAGTAGAAAGAAAAGCCTGACAACGTTGTATGTAAGGAGCAGACTACTGCGGGCGAAGCAGGCCTTGACGAGGCGGCGGGGTGGGGGAGAGAATTGAGGGGCGGAGGGTAGCGGGCGGAGGAAGATTAGAGGCGGAGGTGGAGAAGAAGAGGAGGAGAAGAGGGTGACGGGGGAGGGAGAAAAAAAAAGAACAGGCACGAGAAGGGTGGTTAAGGGGTGACGACCGAGGAAGGGTCCAGGAGAGGAGACAGAGCGGAGTATCGTGTGGCAGCAGCAGCTCTTAGGAGGACGAATATCTAATCCCTACGTAGTACAGTGTGTACTGGAAGACGCACCAACTACTCAGAGCCAACGACTTGCAATGGCCATCCAGTTCTTGTGATTCGTGACCCATAGACTGGTCAGTCTGTCGTCTGTCTGTCTATCTGTCAGCAGCCTATCCGGCATCAGCTCGAGTTCCAGTTCGTTTTACGGATTGTCCCCGGCTACTTTACCTGCCGGTAGACGTTAAACCTTGCAATTGAATGCCAGTATGAATTAGATAGCTACATACATATCGCGGCTGTTGTGGGGAGTCTCGGATTCTTCAGGAGGTCGGTCCAGCATAGCTGCAAGGGTTTCCCCCATTATGACTTCTGGCCCCATCTCTTTCCTAGCCATTGGAATATCATTCGTCGGTTAGGCACCTCTACTTTTACAGACAGGTACGAGAATGTTCGACCTCTCACAGCACCGTTGAGATCTCAACCAATGCTTTCTTGGGCAGCAAAACAAATTCCCACATTTAAGTGAATGGCAGATTTGGGTTCTCGATGGCCATGAGATTTGTGGGGATCGCAGCTGATGGACCAGCTGGCTTTTCAAACGCATCGCTTTGCGCTCTGCAGATAGATTGCAACAGCACATACGCGTACATACACACAAAGCACGTTCATGTACTTTTACTAATTAGGCCTACTAATTCGACTCAATTCGCCAGGACTAGACGTGCGAAACTCAAGTGGATATGTATGATTACCCTCAGCGGAGGAGCAATCTCTCAAATCCCGAAATTTAGCCCGGACGTTTGAAAACTACCCTCCCATAACTTTCGGTTCCCGGCTTCTTCAACGGGGTAACCCCTTCAGCGATAATTAATCCTAGCCTCTATCGATGATCATCGAGGTGGAGGATCCTGGGCTGGCATCTTTACCCGCGCACCCGAACATTCATGAAACGTGACTTCAGATAACTAAAATCCAACAATGACCCCTTTTTTTTTATCCGCGTTTTCTGGAACAGCTTCCGGTGAAATTCATATCAACTATCTACCTGATTCACCATGTTTTATTTTCTAGAAGAAGCGCTGTTACGTGAGCAGAACGTTAAACCTAGCTATATGGTGTTCTAGAAGTACCTCTAGTGAACCGGCATGCGCTTCGCTTGCCCTCTCGGCTCCTGACTTTCTCACCGAGCCTGACAAATGGAGAAGGAGGTTTGAAAGACTGAACTGTTTAGGACTAATTATCTACAATATGTATTCACTGTTACGAATATCCAAATTAAAGGTTATCAAACCCTTTGGCCTGTGGGGAATGGTATGGCTAGACTGTTCCAATGCGCCACAATACAGAAATAGAATCACAAACATCTCACCGCTTGAAAACGGTTTTCCAGGGATACCAGCCTTTGGTCTGAAACGGCCTAGCGTTACCCGGCCTTTATTGCGACGACGATTCAAGCAAACCGAAGTTAGCAAGGACGGTAGAGTAGATTATAGTTGGTCCGTAGGTGTGATTCGTGTCTCCTACGCGGCCTGAGTGCGGCAAAAATTATACTCCCAATATACAGTTGGAAGGGTTTCTTAATTCCTAGTACGCATGAAATCGTGGCCTTACTAGGCTGTGCTGGGGGGGCGAGGAACTGGATACCTTCGGGTTCCCAGAAGAATAAACGTGCATTTTCTGAAACAACGATAAGAAACCATCGACTGGCTTTTAGCACTTCAAAAAAATCACTTTACATCGAAAGCCAACCTAAAAATACATCTATCACTTTTTTTTTGCTCTATTAAAAAGAAAGAAAGAAACTGCTTATTACTACACTTTTAGATTCCTAACTTAAACTCACTTCCCATTTTTATTTTAAGCTTCCCCCCTGATGCTTGTAAGACCCAATACTGGAGAAATAAACTTTAGGGTTCTTATTTATGGCTAGGCAAGTTTTTGTGCATATAATGCGACGAAGGGAACCCAGTTGCACATTAATTGAGCTCGAGCAATCGGATTACGACATAGCTTACGACTAATTAATATCATCTAGATCCTGACATGGTCAGGGTAATTAAGTAGCGGCTAATACTTCAAGTCAAGCGTCAGGAGTTCAAGGTCCTAGTAGACACTGACGATTCTAGAAAAGTGGAACACCCGTAGTGCAAGAAAAACCGACTATAAGGTAGCCCCATCGCGCCCAGAGCCAGATAAAGAAAACTAAAACCCCTTGCATGAATTTTAATTGTTTCTGGAAACGCTCGACTATGTCTGCCATAGGAGCGCTTCCCCTCGGTGGTAAGGAAGACAAGGGTTCTATCAGTGCGGGGAAGCCCGTTGCAGAAGTTTCTATTCCTGGTAACAAAAGCGAGCTTAGCAGTAACAATCCCTTTAGAACCTAAAAAAAAGAGGGAAATCTCGATCTCGTTATGTACTTGCAGTAGGCATAAAGTACATGAACTGACCTTTGTCGGTAGCGATTTCGATTCGTCCTCACCTAGCCACAGTGGAAAGTTAACTGGCCGGTCGGTTTAACTATATATATATTCTATATATGTACAGACTCGACTAAATTAGCACGACTTGGGTTAAACGGCGCAGTAAGCTAGACATACGTGGCTTATCGCTAGCTCCACATGTTTATCTACCCGCTATCCTTTACTCTTGAACCCGCAGCTGCACTTGGGACTGTTACGTCTGCAGAATTACTGTGCCAGACCGCGAC
The DNA here is from genome assembly GCA_033030425.1 of Verpa conica. NCBI lineage: Eukaryota > Fungi > Ascomycota > Pezizomycetes > Pezizales > Morchellaceae > Verpa > Verpa conica. The sequence continues at coordinate 1,435,240 of JAUFSD010000010.1, read as the reverse complement.
TATAAACTAAATCTAATGTCCGGTCATCATGCTTAATCTATTTCTCTCTATTCCTCTCTAGGACTACTATATTGGGCATCAAGGCTAGCTACGATCTAACTAATAGCGTCAGCTAATGTATCTCGATAAAGCTTGACGAAAGCCTCGAGAATTCCGAACTTTTCTTAGAAATTACTAGCACTCAATTACGCAGCACTAATCATACATCACCCAGAAACCTTATTTTCTATTGAAGAAAACCTCCTAAATAAGGGTAATACACTAGCTAGCAAGATCCCCGTAGAGGCCCGCGCTAAGCAGAGTCCAGGTAATAAAGCCATCATATATATATAATATCCCTTCAAGCACCATGAATAGAGGGTACTCTTGCCCAAAAGGGAAGCAATCAATCAGTTTGTTCCAGTACATGGGCTTCAGAATTTTCCTAAAATCACGACAACGAGTGACTATATATGAGAAAAAATAAGACCGGCTGAAACACTTAATGTGTTTTACCGTCTAACCGCCGTGATGACTAGGCAACCGCTCATGAGACACTTTCGATTGCCATAAAGAATAGCAGAATAATTCATAGGATATATGTGTAAAACCTGGTCATAGAACCTTTGTGGTCATATAGATCTAGTTAATAGGCCCTTAGCAAATATTAAGCTGTTAATAATATTCTAAAGGTCCATCTCCTGCCAAAATATGAGTGGTTACATACTTGGTCATTTAGCATGATATAAAAGAATGGTGAACATGAGGGTTCCCGAACCCTCAAAGCTCTAGAGGAAATTTTTTAAGTATATATAACCCCTAGCGTTTTTCAGCCTTGATTCACTATATCTAATTAATTAATACTCTGGTGCCACTCACTAAAAAAACCTAGCTCTGAAATTATAGCTCAAGTTGGCGCTTTTTTGAGCCCCTGAATTGATCCTTCATTGGCCTTCAGTAAGCCTCAAATGACTTTAAACACTATATATAAGTAACCCCTCTATATTATTTAACTTACATTCTACTTTCTTACTATTCATATGAGGCCTAATAAGGCTCATGTAATTAATAATTACTGAGGGGGAAAAGAAATATGAGGCCTATAAAGGGTAAAAATATCCTAAGTGGGCATGGCTTATGACGGGGTAACTACGCAGTTACCCCGTCATAAGCCATCTAGAAGTAAAGAACGTTAAATCCTAGCTACTAAAGAGCCCAATATAATGATCTGTTTGAAGATATTACTACATAAAGTTGTTTTTAAAATGACCATTTAAGTGGTCAAAACTCTCTTACCTAATATAAGTACACAGATATTGACCGTTCAATGGCATTAACCAAACACAATGACATTAAGGTACATGTAGTTTATCGACGCCCTACTAAAATCTAATTTAACTAAATAAAAATAGTGGCAAATGTTCTGGCCACGTACGCAGTCTTGGGGTTTCTCAAACCACAATCAGTACCACACTAGCTAGCTATAGCTCTATATAACCATTCAATGACAGCCGATCACTATAATTCCATGGATGTTTCTAGCTGTACGTACAGGTACATTAAGACGGTTTGAGTACACACTCTCTAATTGTTATATTATTCGATTAACATTCTACTCCATACCGTGTACTTCTATAGGAATAATTATACCCTTCGATCGACATTTCTATCTACAACTTAAAACACCACCAGGTCTCCTCATTAATAGACAACAGGCGTCATATTCAGTTCCTACCAGTAGAGGTTAATTAAAACAGGGTAAGGTAGGGGACTAGTGACAAAGCATTTAAGTCGACTCCAGACTGGATTACGGGTACCCTCGCCATTCTGGCTACGGATAATTATTCAGGGTAGGCTCTCGGCCCTTTAAACCATCCTCAAACTCACCCCCAATCCATACAGCCCCTCTACACTAAGTCAACAATCAGACGAGTAAATTACCAGTCTAAACCCAGCTATCGCTAAACATTATGATAACGAGCATGAGTGTTGACAAATTTCCACCACCCCCAATCCCCTTTATAGCCAAATCGTCATAATATTTCGCACGCTTTCATCCCTATTATAGCCCTATATTCCGGTTGATAACCCAAGCACTTATCGGCAAAAATCCCCACTCCATGGTTGCCCCAATATAAACAAGTAATACTCAGCCGATGTTCCGGGAATACCACGCCCTATATGAAAGTTTCTTCCGGGCGCCAATGGATGCCTTCTAAATTGGTATATCTCCGAGATCCCTGACTTGATTAAATTTTTTAATGCATGTGACCCTTGAGGCAGATCAGGTAACGATTAAGAAACTTCCCCTTAAAACCTACTAATCCTACTATTTAAACCCTCTAGGGAGGGGTGATAGTTATAGACGCACAGAGATACCCATTCTAAAACCCCCCCCTCCCCGGCCCCTATAAAGAAAATTCTGCTAAGTACCCTATATACCTTATGCTCTAAGTTTCCCGGTCAGGCCAGCCTTTCGAAAGCCAGAACCCCCTGGCTAACGGAGAAAACTTTTTTCCGATGTTGGGTTTCCTTCTGCCGAAGTTCCTCTTTCCGGATATATGTAAAATATTTTTTGTATTAACCATATTATTGTCTTAATAACCCCTGAGTACGTAGATACCTGTAAATCCCGCAGAAGTGAGATATAGGTATACGTATCCCATACTCCAGTAAAGCTACCCACCCCAAACCTTAAGACTTTTTGTTCGCCAGCCTGAAGTTTATATTGCGTATATTTATATAAAGCCACCACCACATTCGGGGGGGGGCAGCATTTTCTACCTGATTAGGATACGTATTGCCAGGGGACAAAAATAACCGACACCTTAAACTGATTGGTACAACGGCCATTAAAACAAAGACTCTTGGGTAGGCAATGTATATAGTGAATAGACCCAAGTACCATCTGGAGTACTCTGTGAGCACTCTAGGGCTTCTAAAAAAGTCTTTAGGATTGTGGTTCCAATTAAAGAGTGGTGTTATAGTAAAACTGTGTAAAAGTTACTTGTACTCATAGATTATGGGTGTCGGTTATTTTTGTCCCCCGACAATATATATGGCTTAGTACTCGCTTGTAGATATCGTTTTTTATAAGTTTGAGTGGGTTGAGTGGGTTGAGTGGCGGACTCAGTGATACGCTGTTCGAGTTGATTACTAGTTGGATAAGCTAGTTAGCTCGTTACTGATAGAAATTTTTAGGCTAGAACGATCCTCGAGCTATTGATTACATAATTACCACGAACTATATCGAAAATGAATCCTTTGCGACAACACTAGAGACGTAAAGGGTGATAGGAGGTTTAGGACTCTTAGGTAGCTGGGAGGAATGGCTACAGGTCCGAACCAAAGAGCTCTGAAAGGTGAGTTTAGGCGAAATAGGTAATAAGTAGTCTGATTCGTATGTTGCCAGAAGTATATGTTGGCCTAGAATCTTGTTAGTAATTTGTCTTAAAAATATAAACTTGATAGCCCCCCAAAAGTCTAGACTTTCCATAGTCGAGGTCTTGGCCTAACCATCGAACTCCATTAAGACTTTCCTGCAGGTCGATTGTGATAAGTGATAACCTATATGTATATATATACATATAGGGGGAATTATGGACGGCCCTCGATCCCAGTTCTTAAGCCCCAAAATCAGGACTTAGGACAATCATACTGTTCTTAGGATCGACTGTAGAGTAACCACACATAGTGAGTCAAATTAAAACCTCTTGTAGGGCGAACGATCGAGCATGCCCGTTGAGCTCTGACTAGAACTAGGGCTGGGAAACGTCCAGTATATCGAGGATCAAGACCCTGCAGAAACATGAGCACCTCCCCCTTCCTATCCAAACTAGTGCTCCCAAGGGTGGAAGGGGGAAAATATCCCTCAGCTGAGTAAAACCGAGTGATAAACCATGACTCCATAGCCCTCCAATCATATCCCTAAATCTTCAAATAATTGGCTCCTTGATCCCCCAGAAACAGCGCTAGGGCTCCTATTTGAATCTACTGACTCTTATATTAATTGCCTAGCCGTATTCTCAAAATCTGACTGGCTAGCTCTGACTCCGGGGAGTACAAAATAGTAGGCAGACTAGTTTACAATCTGGCGCGTGCCCCACAAAGTCGAATTTAAAATCATTACCCACACACAGGTACCTTCACTTACTCATTTCCCAAAAATACCCACCCTCTCTCTCTCTCTCTCCACATATCCAAGAATAGGCTAGATCTTGGGGTGGGATCAACCGGGATAGAGATAGACCGAGTATCCGAATTGTTGTGGAACGATCGGGGAATATTCTAGCTGGCCTCTCCACAAATTACCGACAACTGCTTTTTTGACCTTTTTTCCCACTCCACACATCGTTATCGATTTAGATGGTCCCATGGGACGAGTTATGCTGGGAGAGGAGGGGGTAGGATGGAAGTTGCTAATGCAGGTACAGGTTGGGGTATTTAGTTCATGGGGTATCACTCGAGTTCTTTATTCCACCCCCCTCGGGTAATCGTTACTAGTTTTGGACGGTACGGGGCGTGGTGTGAGATTTAGCGGTTATCATACGTTGGGCAGATGTTTTATGAACAGCCCTATGTGGTCAACGGTAAAAATAAAATAAAAAACAATGGAAATGTTTGCAGTCCGGATAATATGGTTTTCCAGCAGATTTGGAACGGGCCTAAACCATGGTTCCAGAGGGGGGATAATAATTTATTTCTGAATTTTTTGTGACATCTAATTATGGAAATATATGCAAATACGGGAAGAGATTCTTGTAGATTATTCGTCGGAACTCTTAAGCGGATGTTTGTTTCCCGGATCTTGAGGGCACGAAGATTGTGGCGGTACATTACCCCCAATGTCGCCGTTTAAGATAGTTCGGAAATATCGGATGTTTCTTATAATTTTTTTGGTGGTCTTAGGTTTACATAAGCTTTAGTTTTTTTTGTCAATAATATATTTGTCATCATGTTCCGAGGTCTTCTATCACTCATCATCACTCGCAGGAGAGACTTTGATTAACCTACAAGGACAGCGTTACACAGAAGTCGGATACCCACATGCAGCACAGTCATCGTAAATCTACGGGTAACATTTTAAAGTTCGTATCTATTTACTTGATTACAAGCTTAGAATTAATCTCTCGTAAGAGAACTTTTCGCAATGAGGCACTGCACAGAGTAAGAATCGTAAGTTCACTGCTGGCTGCAATTCCTCTATCTACTTCAATCAGCTCATGCAAACGCCTTGAGTCACGTACATATTCGAGGAATTTGATACAGTAAGAGAAATGTCTCCCGTTGGTGCGATGATAGCATAAACACGCGTAACGTACACGATGCCTTAGCTATTGCCCAGCATAATATAATGCCTGTGAAATGTTCCACTCACGCGCGTCGATCCCTAAACGTACCCCAACCAAAACCTTTTATCCAATATAATGCAAGAGTCATTATTAGATTCCCGTTACATTCGGAAAAACCTCTTCCCCCCCTCTCCTTGTAAAAAAAAAAAAAGCAAAAGCTGCTCATATAATTTCTCCGTCTCCGATAGCACATGCTGGGAAAATTTTCCAATAAACCCCTCGAAATATACGTACTCTACCTAGCTAAGGGGCGGGTTTCCTAATTAGTACAATGCATGCGAGAACCGCGCTCGCTAGAATACATACCCGGTCACATCATCGCTTCTGCACCCTCCGTCTCAATCGCAATATCTCCGCAAGGTCGCGCCTTCCCCTGTAAAATAATGTACGATCCTCCGCAAAATTGCACCTTCACTTGAATCATCGGCTTACGGTCCGTTGAGAGGGGGGTGGGTGGGTGAGAAGCATGCGAGAACGAGTGCAAGTGTTCAGATCCAGACCACGTCTCTCTGCACGGGAATTGGGGATTATGCCAAGTGGTATTTGCGTTCTGCAATGTTTGGTTACCTGTTTTTCTTTTCTTTTCTTTTACTTCTCGATTGTCTAATGTGAATTCGCGCTGCAGAAGAAGACATGTATGTAGGAACTAAGCAAGTTTTTTGTCCCGGTGGATAATTTTTTTATGCTCGTGTCGTACGAAGGGGGCTATGAACAAGTTTCCACATTCTGGAAGGGACCCACCGTGAGTTTAGGGTTACATGAGACGGTGGTACGAGCATGTAGACATGTCCTGTTATTTCGGGTGAATGGGAAAGTCGTACTCGGGCCGAGGGGGGAGGGTGGCACAGAGTATAGAGGTACAGAGGTACAGACTGACATGTACTCAACATGCATTCACAGGGAGTCACTCGATCAGGTGATTGTGGCACCCCGGGTGTGGCGAATGACTGTGCAAAGCCACACAGCACCCTTCAGGTCACGTTACTCAGCCAGACCCTGTTTTTCGCCTCCGCCGCCCACCCTCTCTGTTGGGTTAGATCCCTTGCGGCGCGTCATTTCGTCCATCATCGATTCTGGTGAGAATTTCGATCTCATCGAAGAGCATCGATAAACCACGCGCCCATGCCTTTCCTTACGAAGCACAAGACAACGTCAGTTTGAAACCCCCTAAGTGGTGTGAACAATCTGTTCTCTTTTTTTTAAATACCAACCCTGCCGCTCTTGAACTTCTGAAAGAATGACGGGTGCTCAAGAACAAGACGAAAATCTATCAGACGCGGTCTCGCCTACTAACACCGATCATGTTTTCGAGGAGGACGACTACAACGGGGAGGAGAGTGAGCCGTCGGTTCGCCCCCCTGTTGCGACCGCACCTGTAACGGCTGTGGAGTCGCTAGTCGCTGGACGCGCACGACGTTCGACGGCTGGAAACAGGCTTGCAACACTACTACACCAGGAGGCTGATGTGGAGGATACTCTGTTCTTGGAGGATGAGGATGACGTTGAGTTTGCTGCCGAAGAGGCTGAGGACATGTCGGATGTCCAACTGGACTCCTCTAGCGAGGATGAGGATGATGCTGGCCCTCCCGCTGTGGATGCAGCGAGTGGTGAACAAGTTGATGAGGATTTGGAGGGAGAGAGGGAGTTACAGCGTATCACAAAGGAGGATAAGGCAGTCAAGAAACGGAGGGCTGCGGAAGCATTTCTGAAACCGCGGGTTTCAGCGAGAAAAAAGGTCACGATTAAGGATATATCTACATCTACATCTACATCTACAACTACAGCTGCTCAGAATGCTACGGAAGTTCCCTCTTCGTCTCCGCGACAGAGGAAAAAATCAGAAAGGGTATCATGGTTACCCGAGGTTTTGGCCGTAAGAGCTTCGAGTCGCACATTGTCTCTGCAGAATAGAACAGAAACGATGAAACGGCTAGAAGAATCTGAGAAACGGCGATTACATACCATTAAACTAATGGAAGCTGCTGCCGCGAAAAAAGATAAAACGAATCCTCGCAAAGTGATGACGCAAGCAGATAGGCTACGTGAAGCGAAACTTACAGAGGAAATGAATCTAAAAAGTCTAAACAGGTGGGAGCAAAGTGAGGCCTATAGGTTGGAGGAGCAGCGGAAGAAACTTGCAGCGTTACAAAATCGCAGGTTGGTGGGACCAGTGATTACATTCTGGAGCGGGACGGCAGAATGGGACGAAAAAGGGAAATTGATGAGAGTTGGTAAAGGACTTGTCGAAATTGTTGAGGGTGGCGACAACGAAGAAGAGGGGAAGAAGGGTAAAGGCAAAGATGGAAAGAGAAAGAGCAAACTAAGATCAACGACAAACAGAGGAAAAGGGAAAGAGAAGTCAACTCCCGAGGGTGAAGCTGATACTGGACAAGATGGACAAGAGGTGCGGCAGCAGGACGCGGTTATAATCCCTCACCCTGAAAAAAATTCGAACATCCCATCTCCACAACCACCACCTTCCACAAGTCCGTCTCGACCGACAAGCTCAACTTCGGATAATCAGAACCCCGCACATTCGTCCGATACCGCGCCGTTAGCGCCACCTGCCCCGGGCGCGGCTTCTCACCAACAGATTATCAAAAGCAATGGCGCATTACCAATGCTCTTAGAAGGGATATTGGAGTATGCTACTCTGCCGGATCCTTCGGAACATAAGGGACCATCTCCGGAAAAATCTACAGACGAATCAACATCTCCCACACCTCCGCCTCTGGTAGAACCCCCGAGACCGAAGACCGAAGCATCTACAAGGAATCTAGTAGTACTTGAGAATTTTGACCCACCGGCTGTTCAGACCAGGGAGGGGGTAGTCAAGGTGCTTTTTCCCAGCGAATCAAAGAGGAGTTGGCGTAAGTACTCTATACTTTTCCTCCCATTTTGTTGTTTCACGTTGTTATCGTCATCAAGTTTTTTTTATATTCCCTCGTCCTTGTACATTGCATGCACATTCCCAATTCCCGGTTCCTAAAGTGCGATCCGGCCCGAGTCTAACAGGGGTATATCGCTACTTTAAGAAAGCCATTGGACTTTCCTATTTTCATTCTTATACATTTTTTACCTTCTATCAAAATCTATAAAAAAAAAAATCTACCTTGTACTTTTTCCGATACTTCCCCTCGCACGTTACATGTCTCGGCATTTGTTTTTTTTACCACCGATTTCTTTGACCCGGGACGTGTTCATTCTGTGCTTTGTGCATTTCTCGGTTATCACTAAGCGATGGCCTGTCTGCCTGCTTGCTTGCTTGCATAACTTACTCCTAACACTGGTGCCTCTAGCGACCCCCAAGCAAACCTGTGTCATAACACATCAACCGGCCAAGTTTCGCGATCCGACCACGGGGATGCCTTATGCATCTCTACAAGCTTATAGAGAAGTGCAGAACATCCTACAGGGCGAGATCCAATGGAGTTGTCTCTTGGGAGCATATGTTGGGAGTCCGAACATTGCTGCTAAGGGAGTCCCGGACGGATTCCTCAAAGAGGCTGTTGCAGAGTAGGATGGTGGGTGGCTGATCGATTTGGTGTGATTGGTGAGGAGCTGCAGGAGCCAACCTTTTGTTAATGCTTACCTATACCTTGGTGGTCTGCGCGGCGTTTTTTTTTGACCTTCTCCTCTTCTGATATTGCGATTCTGCTGCTCGCGTATGTACATGTATGTAGTATCGGTTTGGTTTCCTATACGTGTACTCTAAAGCGAAGTACCCGCGATTGCGGGGAAGAGGCGAATTACGAGAGTGAAATGGAGAATGACGAATGACGAATGGGTGTTGGAATAGAAAAAAAAATATCATAGGGTATCATTCGGTCAAAACGGTTTCCTTCACTTTTTTTTTTACTTTTGCTCCTGACTCTAACCTTTGGGCGTCATGCCGAAACGGCATCTGTACCTATATGCCCGTAATGCGGGAACATTCGATGGCCCGTAAAACAAAACAGATAAGTTGCCGCAAAAAAAGTCTACCGGGATGCCCCTGTGTTTCACTGTTTGCTTTTTTCCTCTATAAAAATTTTCTATTGTGTGTAGTAGGGATAAACGACACGACATATTGTAAAGGGAGATCTGAGGGAGGGGGGGGGGCAAGAACGGAACCTCCCTCCCCCAGCAACATCAGCACTAGGTACTTGTCTACCGACCGCTCGCTAACTAGCTAGCGAGCTAGCTAGCTGGACAAGAGGGTAAAGGAAGAGCATCTTTCATATACAGCGAAGGGGCAAAGTAAACCTAGGACATAGTGGGAAAACAGGGCACCCATTTGTGAGATAATGGGATAATCAAGGTGTGCCCTACATAAATGTAACCAGGAAGAGGGCAAAATTGGCGGGAAAAACGGGGGGGGGGGGTGGAGAATGAGTTTATGGGCGATACGAAGGAGGATGGGAGAGGTGGGTGGGAGGGGTGGAAAGCATAGGGCACTCTGTGGTTTGTATTTTTATTTCATTATTTCATTTTTTTCAGATAAAACGATGTACCATGTATCTAACGGCCGGCCGCGTGAGAAACAAGAGAGGGAAAGGGAAGGGCGGTCGGGACTCGGGAGATGTTCAATATTCTGGGGGGCTATGTATGGGGGGGGCGGCCGGGTGGGCGCCTCACAAAAGTGATCTGCTAGGAGATTATACCTGGGGTGGGGTGGAGGAAACGAAACAAGTATGTCGTGCCTTATCTGTTTCGAAAACATCTGGGCCTACCCCGAGATTCCCATGCTGGCTGCGAATGACCTTTTGTGGGAGTCAAGAAAGAAGTGATCTATGTTTCTTACAGGACGTTCAGCGAAGTGAGGTGATCTTGACAAAACCATGGATTGGGAGGGGGGGGTATTTTTTTTCCCTCTCCCTTTCCCCTCATTCTGATGAATTCTCCAGGCATAACCTCCACCCCCCCCTTTCTCTCCCCTCCTTTGCATGCCGGGAGTTCTTCGCTTCTTTGACGATACGCCAAATAGCTTATCTCTCGCCCACCCTCATGAACTTAGGGGAGGGTAATTATCACATCCTATACTCCATCCAGAGAGCGACACTGCAAGCGTTCATGCGTGTGTAGTGCGCTGGCTTTGCCGAACCGTCTCAAAGGGAGAACTCTCGAGCTCTCTCTCCTTAGGAAAATGGAAGAATTGAAAAAGAATATCCCCCCCTCATTTTTTATTGTTTTATTTTTTTTCTCTTGGTCTGCTTATTCGTACATCCTCGTTGTTACATGTCATACACCGGCCTGCGTATGTAAATAGCGGCAGGCATAAAAAAAGGTTAGAGAGGGGGAATTATTATAAAAGTTATAATTAATGAAAATAATAATTATGAGGGACAATCGCCACGCGCGTGCGCGTGTGCGCGCACGGTGGAGATGACAATAAACAGTCTAGTAGCTTTCGAATTGTGGAGGAATTAGTACATGGCAGGCAGGCGTTTGCGAATATGTATTCATAGGAACACTATAGATGTGTGCCGCGGAAGGTGACATTGGATACAAGTAGGATTTTAAACGTGATCCACATGCACCGAGAGAGAGATGGAGCTGGGGGAGAGAAGAGATCAAAGCAATTGTTTCTTTTTCGATTGTTTGGTCGATTCCTCTCGCCTCTTTTATTTTTAGATGGGCTTGGGTGCAAGCAGTTGTACCTTTGAGCTGAGATGCCTTACTAGATGTAGTGTAGCTATGGGGAATCTCGATGGGTCTCGATTCAAATCATACTGTAAACGCGTCGAGCATGGTACAAAGAGGTCGAGAGCCGATGAACTTGGACGAGTTTCAAACAAAAGTCCATCTTGTCCGCGGGCTTCAACCCTTTCTCTAGACGCCATTGCAAAAAAAGAAGTCGTTGGTTATCTATTAAAGACCTGGGGGGACCCTACAATACCGGCTCTCGACACTCTACTCTCCTGACATTCTCTGTTGGGCTGACTAGAACTGACTGGAACTGCGCTGTTATTGCCACTGTAACAACATCCCTGGAAGCTTGTTCGAGCGTGAAACCTGGGAGAAGAAGAAGAAAGTTGTGGTGAAAAACAATATCTCACCACTTTCACTATCCTTTCCCTCTCACTCGCTGTCACCCCTCTCTCACATTTTCCTGCTACCGGCTTTGCACAAGGCACGTACATATCAAACAAGCTGCCGTGTGCAGTACGGTACTACGGGACAATTGAAGCACCAATCCAGCACGTGGGGCCGAGAACGTCTCGAGACGGAGTCGTGGAGTGAAGTGGAAGAGTTACATATTATTCAGACCTCAGACGCAGGCTCCCACACCCACCGCACAGTACAGACCTCCACACTCGTCATAGGTAGTTTGTGATTGCATTTGGGGGTGCCAAATAATTACATATCCTGCCGCATAGTTGCGTGGTATCTAGTTGGCTGCTGCTCTACTGCTGCTGCTGCCTCTGCTTCTGGGCCAATCTAGAGACTCCCCCTCCCCAGAACTCGACTGCCGAAACCGTCCAAATAGCACGAGCTTCTCCCAACGGCAAAGCTACCCTCGCATTTTTATTTTCCCGGGATCTTTGCTCCTCATTGAACTCCCCTTCAATAATAATACGACACTGTCCTCCCTCCTGTCGTCATTCGCACTTATATCCATCCAACTCCCCCCCCCTTCCTTCAGTTCCATCTTGAATTCCATCCAGCAGTATCATTCTTTGCAATTGTGATCCCAGATCCGAAACTCAGCCTCCATATCTTACTTCCCTGCGGCGGCGTTTCAATTATATCCCGTTTTCGGCAGCGTAAGCACCAACAGCTGAACCACAGCAAGCAAGCTCAGCACGGCGCGCACGGGTCTCTTAGATCGATACATTATACGTGCACAAAGATAAGGACACAAGGGACTCAGACAGTCGGATCTGTACCTTCCAATAGTATTTTCGCCCTTTTGCATCGAAAACAGAGAGGGAATTATCTACTCTCACGGCGACACCTCCCGTGCACCTTGCCTAGCTTCCCGAGCTAGTTACCCAGTGGGACTGCGACTGCGTCTGCGGTTGATATCACCAAAAAAAGCACCAGGGGACAGTCCTTGATTGTACCCTTACAACCTATTTTTGTTTCATTATCTTGTTTTTATCTACAACCCTTTTCCCCCAGGGCCTCGAGGACTCGCTCCCTCGAACACAACCGTCAAGCTGGCTACCAAAAGCTCCCGTGGTACTAGACCACCAACAGTGCGCCGTACAACTGCCCCCAAACCTCGAGGCTTGAAAGCTGGACCCCAAGCTGCCCCAAATACATCAGTGTCGGCTTCCACAGAATCAGATTTATCAATGGCGACGAGCTTTTTACCCTTCTGGTAAGTTTACTCTTAATTCATATTTGATATTGTTATCCCTTCCCCCCTCGGATCTATTATCACGCCGAGATAAGGAACGCGAACTTGTAACTGCTGTTGCAAATCGAACCGTGGCCTCACTCTTGTTTTCCCTCCTTTTGTTCTCTACAGTAATCACATAATGGATAATTGAAAGCTGACTCAGAAAAAATAAAACAGCGCGCATTGCGAGCAACAAATTGTTGTGCCAAATACCAGTATCCTGTATTGCTCCGAGAAGTGCAAGCGAAAGGACCAAGCTAAACCTCCTCCAATTCCAATTGGGCCCTCATCTCCATCGAGCGGCAATTGGTCAACGCCGCCGTTGACACCATATGGCGATGAATTCTCAAACGGACCCCCAAGAAAGAATTATGTCGAACCACTCAGCCCGACCCCACCACGTTCGGTCCCAAGTGAGGAACATCCGGAGTATGCAGGTTCGCCACCAATATCGATAGTCGGGCGAACATCTTCCGACGGAAACTACCACTACAACCACTACCGTTCAGGAACTACTTCGCCGATTGATTCTCAGCCTTCTTCGCCCACAAACAATTCGAACATCTATATGCCGCCGCGGAGGCCTGTACATCTGCGGACATTGACCGGAGGTTCTATTACAAGTTTCTCGGGTAATGCATCGAACAACCCGCCTACCCAATACCAGTTGCATCAACAGCGACCACTACCTCCTCTGCATCATCCGGTTTCGTATTCCTCTTCTCCGCGCTCAATTGAGCTGGTAACACCATACCTATTGCAGGACCATTCCCAATATGCCGGGCGCAACTACAGCAGCCACGGATCCTCCTCAGGATCCTCGCCGTCAGGATCATCAGATGATCTGCAGTATGAGAAGACGCTCCCCATCGCGGAAGTGTCAGCCCAAGTCGGTAACCTAAAAACATTATTCAATTTCGATGCTATACGGGGAAGGCCTACAGCTTCAAAGCATGGAATGTATACACCTATGGACAGAACTCCGGAACGAAGTCCGATAAGAGGAATGACAAGAGGTCCTCAGCCACTCATGATGAGGAGTGGGGGCTGGGTGAATTAAGCCGAATCAAATCTAGAATCTGTAGCCACGGGCACGATTTTCTTTCGGTCGGAAGCGGGGTACATAGATATTAAGCCGGATGAAGTTGTTGGTTTTTTTTTTTTTTCTTTCTTTCCCACAACCTTGTGTCACCTCCGAGGGTAACCAAAGGGGGAAAGGTCGTGATTTTATTAAAATATTTTATTTAACTTAGTCTTTCTGCATGTACTTTGCTCTTCTTGGTTTTCCTTTGGATGTATCTGTTTCTTTTTGCATACTCTTCTCATGCATGTCGGACGAGAAGACGATCGAACTGGTGTTCTTGGTTTTCGCGCGGAGTAATGTGTCCGGTTTTACTTTATATTTCAGTCTAAATATTTTTGGTCGATATTTTTTTCTTCCTCATGTTACATATACGGTACGGTCTTTGGTACTGGCTAGAGGAAGGCACGGCATGAAGGGAGTTATCTGCTTGGTCGATTTTTCCGGTTATATCTTTATTTCTTGTCTAGCATCCATCTGTAACTTATGACTTCACTCATCATCTCTGTTTAATTGGCCCTCTTTTCTACTGTACAGCAATGTGCCTGGTGTCTTATTGTACAAATTCTATATAGTTTCTGAATATACTGTCATCCTTGATACAATTCTAAACATGGCGGGTAGTAATGGGTTTGCATCAAAGTTGGTGATCAATGCAGTATGTACCGGCGGGATCCTTACGTCATATCTAGAAGTTACTTTCCAGAGTTATCTCCGACTGTGGAAAAAACAAGTTCAAGCAGCACGAGTATACCCGGGGAGTGGGCTTGTATTCAGACCCTTACCTCGTCTTATCAAAAAAAAAGCACACACAGAATGAACGTTTATTCACAAACCCACAATGATACTCTTATCGCATCAGCTGAGGCGAAACATACGCCACCAGTGTACGTTGCTGTCTCCTCACCCTCACCCCCCTTTTCCCCCTTTTCCCTTGATGATTCGATGTTGATGTGGTCGGATTTTTATGTCAATATCCAATATTTTGAAGTAGGCCGCAGGCGTTATTTAGCGTGGTTGATTTATACCACCCCACATGCTTTAGCGAATGTTAACGATAGGTTTATAATCGAGCTAGCCACTTTCAATAAATTGGGTTATCATATATTCAGAAGGTCCATGGTGGCTGCATTCTTTTCTTTTCCTTTTCCTCTCTTTCTCTATCTCTCTCTCTCGACAAAAGGACTAGTTACATTCACCGCGAGCCTTAACTTGGATAACAAGACTAACCAACAACGTTACTGGTCCTTCTTTTTCCCTCCACCCACCGGTACAGACTTCCCGAATTGGATGTTGCGCGTTATCAACATCCTATAATTCGGGGGGGGAAGGGTGGTTCTTTCTTGACAGGTCTATGCACCCTTGCTTCGGGAATCGTGTGGCGTCCCGCTCCCTCGGTTACAGCCTTGAGCGTAACCTTCTTGTTCGCGACGATACGTGGCGTCACACGATGTCACTCGTCTCCGAGACTACTACATGTAGACTACGGGAATCCCTTTTTGAGCCCCCCTTATGAAAAAGCACAGATCATGCAGTCGTTGTTGTCCTCGCCCACCCCAATCCATCTAGCTATGTAAGTCTAGCCTTTTGAAAAATCTATATATACTATTTTTTTTTAAAAAAAAAGAACAACAAAGATGTTCTTCAGTCGTGTCAAGTGTTGTGCATGAGCTGAGGTACGTATGTACGCGGGTATGTCCAAGATCGGTACCTGAGCAAAGAAAGAAAGATAAAAAAAAGAAATATAGGAGAAAAATCCCCGATCTCGGTAAAACTAAACTAAACTAAAAAACTAGCTAGCCCGGGTTGCGTCGGGCTTATCGTCAGCATCTTGACGCTGATCATCGTAAACTGTTGGGTATCGTGAGAATTCCTTTTTTTTCCCCCAAAAAATCCCCTTTCCTCTTGGGAATTTACCTGCCCCTCCCCCCTACCCAATTCTGTCGTTACTATTAGGGAAGGGCGGTTGGTTAGTGGTCTGGAATATTTTACTCGGCTAGGAAATCATTTACAACGCATACCTAGGTATATCGGCTTGCCCACAATATCTACCACTACTGGTATCCCTGCTTACGGCCACTCGGCATCTCAAAAGTCACTCGGAGTCTCGGAGTCTCTCCGAGACAGTCTTAAACTGCACTAACACCGGGGGAGTCTTAGGTTGTCGGTCTGAATCAAGTGTTTTTAGGAACATGAATTATCACTCATGGTTGAACCTCCGAGGTTCCGAGTAACAACTACTACGTGTGTAGATTTCAACCAATATCTACCCTGGAACAATGTTCTCTCTTCCCATCTCTGCTCTACCCCCTCCATCCCCCCCTCCATCCCCTTCTGCCCCACACCCTCGCCCGAGGAGCTTTCTCCGTTGCAGATTCTATTCGTGGTACAAAGGGGTTTCAAGTGGCGACATACAGCCTATTGCAGGCAAACCCGTCAATTTTAGAAGAAGAAAAGAAAGTATCAAATATCCTCAAAAACACTACCTCCCATCGAGAAATGCGAACAATCGAGATGATAAAGAGATGTAGAACACTACAACAAATTCACCCTCTACCTCTCCTTCTCTCACTCCCCTTCTCGCCCCGTGTAATAGCTTTCCCACACTTTTGGTAAAGTGGGAATACATACCACACGAACTACCCTTCGCGTCATCCAAGACCTGTTTCACCACCAGCATTTCAACTACAGAGTAAACGCACACACACAAAAAAGAAGATTCATCAACAGAACAACACTCATAATGTCAGCTTAACAATAACGTGTTGTATACACATGAAACAACTCCTCCTAATCGATTCGTTTATTGCATATTTTCTACGTATCGCGAGTGATACCTTATGAAGCAACAATCACCCCACTCCACTCTCGCTCCTCGGGGCGAGAGAGGGGGAGCGCTAACAGATCCGTGGTTTGAGCAATCACGCACGCTCCCGCTCCCGCTGCAGAGCTAATGGTTTCATCCGACGCCTCCTCTTCACGATCCATCACTCGATGGGATGGGGGGGAACCCGCACACGCGAGATTGATCGTATCGTATCGTTGTTGCCTAGAAGCAGTCTTGATAATAATAAAAAAAACACTCACACATACATCAGTAATACCTATACTTAGTACACTCTAATCTCCACAACGTACTCAAAAACCTATTCTAGAACATGTCTGCTGTATGTATAGCGGATCAGATACCTACGCGGGACATAACACATCTGTCTATCCGTCCGGTACTGACAAGTGTCAAGAAACCGATGGGGAGGATGGTTTCCTCACCGGGGGGAAGTTTTTTTTTTTTTAAGACTTGCAGTTGTCCTCCCCCCTTCCGCCCCCCCAGAGTAAGATATCGTCACGTATCCCACTGAGACAGACATAGTTCTGGAAACGGTAATTTTTTTCTTTTCTTTTTTCTAAAAAAAAACCACCTGATTATTTCTCCCCCGCAAACTCGGCTCATGGAGAGTTCTTGGCATCGTTCTTGGCAGTCGTAATTGCTTCGGTAGGCAGAAAGTCATGATTGCTTTTTTGATTCTTTGGATGGATTTAGCACATGACTCGGTAGATTTCTGAGACTTGTAGCTTTTTTTGGGGGGGGGTGCTTGTAGGTGGTAGGTAGGTAATTAATAGGTAAGTAGAGTACCCGGGAATATGGGTCTCGGTAGTGTAGGAGAGTATTGATTGGATATGGAGGGGTTTGCTGTACTTGTGAAAGTGCTCAAGGTACTTACTACCTTTAGTAGAGTACTTGTATAGAGGAAGTAATGAATTTTTTTTAGGGAAAGGCAATATTTATCAAGATTATGTAACAAGTGCTCATTCACAAGAAATGTCTACAACACTTACAACCTCATTTCCACATCGTCACCTTCCCTCTCCCAGCCTTCTTCGCCCTCAACCAACAACCTCCCACCTTCCCCACCACCCCCCACCACCGCTGCCAACCTCCCACCACCTACCCCTGCCCCCTCCTCCGCATTCAACACAAAAAACACATCCTTCTTCGTCAACACCCCCTGCAATACTCCATGCGTCGCAAACAAAACATAGCGCAATCCCAACTTCTGAAACAGCCCCGCAACGAGCATCAAGCTCGCCCTCGGTGATAATGTAATCGGCGTTGCGTCCATCCACCCCCTTAGATCTACGACACCCGCTGACCCCGGCAGCGGGTACGGTGCGGTGGCCGTTAGTGCTGAGTCTGCGCCTGAGGCCGCAGACGAGAATATACACTCTGTGTCACTGGGACGTTCAGAGCGGGCTTGATCGAGTGCAAACCGGAGCTCGGAGCGGGAGATGTATCCGACAAGACCGGCGTCGCGGGTATTTGATACTACTGGGAAACCCTTATACGGCTGGCTAGCGAGGAGAGCGTCAAGCGTATCGATAGTGTGGCCTTGCTCGGTGATGACGACCAAGTCTTCTATGCGGGTCATTACCTCTCTTACGGGGACGTCAGGGACGGGGTCTTCGCGGTTGTCAAGGAATGGGTATTCCTTGAACCGGATCCAGGACTCGTAGATGCCGCGTTTTCCGAATGCGTCGCCGACCCATTTGGATATCATCACTGCGATCATGATAGGGAGGACGTAGGTTAGTGCGCCGGTTAGCTCGAACATGATGACGACGATGGAGACGGTCATTCGTGTTACGCCGCCGAGGGCGGAGGCGGCACCGATGATGGCGAAGACGCCGGGTGTGACGCATTCGACGTCGGGGGTGCAGGAGGTGAAGATCCAGAAGGTAGGGTGGGTTCGTTGGAAGGCTTGTACGACCATGCCCATGCTGCGGCCATAGAGGGCGCCGATGGCCATGCTGGGGAGGATGATCCCCGCGGGGACTTGGAGGCCGAAAGTGGCGGATGCGAGGAGGATTCCGAGCACGGAGGAGAGGAGGAGGAGAATTATGGGTGGGGCGCTTTTGCCGCCGCAGAGTCCGAGTGGGTCTTCGGTGGTCTTGCTGCATTCTTGGAATAGGTTTGCGACGAGGGCGGAGGGGGAGGGCCGCATGAAGATTATAGGGTAGTTTATTATTGCGGTCACTAGAGCGACGACGATGACTTCTGTGACTGGATATTTCCGTAGAAATGAGGACTTGCGGTAGAGTGCGATGCGCATATTGAGCTTTATGAAGAAGGCACCATAGAGACCCCCTAGTATGCCGAGGAGTGCAAATGGAATGATTTCGAAATCGTGCCAACCTCTGGTGTATTTAACTTGGTATAACACAAGTTTTCCAGTTCGGAACGGGTTCATGAATTGTAGTGTTACCGCCGCAACCATGGCAGATACAAACGACTGCCACATTGCCTTGTCTGGAAAATAGTATGATAATTGTTCGAGTGAGAACAAGACACCGCCAATAGGAGAGCCAAATGCTACGGAGATTCCGGCGGCAGAGGCGGCGGAGAGGACCTCACGCTTGCGGGCTTCGTTTTTGGAGAGGGAGGGAAAGAGCTTCATGGAGATATTTGCACAGCAGCAAGCTACATGAACGAGGGGACCTTCTTTACCGAGCCAGAGTCCCGAGGCTACGGCAAGACACTAGAGGGATAAGTGTTGGATTAAGGGTGAGTGAGAGGGTGTGATGCGACTTACGAGGCCGATGGATTTGATGACGAGGGTCCAGGCGCCCATGAACCGGCGGATCACGAACCCGCCGAGAACGGTCTTGATTTCGGGAATACCAGAATGACGGGCGTACATTGCGTAGGAGCTCACTAATATACTTGCTGTAGCAGCAAAGAGGATCTATAGGGAGTGTTAATAGTGAACTATAAGTATGTGATTGAGAATCTTACAGAAAAGAGTATATAAAAGAAATACTCGATGATATAACTGCCCCCCCTCTGACTGGACATCATCAAAGCCTCTCTCCACGGTATCCACGCCTTACAAACATCACCCACTATTCCCCCTCGCATCAGTATCTCATTCTCGCCATAGATAGAGAAGAAAAAGAAGGAAAAAAACACTCACTCACCCTCCAACCCTAGACAACAAAAGCGCATACTGAGGTAAAAGTTCGACGCGCAATACCCATGCTTCAAATCACCCAACCAATTCGTCGCAATATCGATACCAGCGGCCAGGACACCCGCTGCCACCCCCGTACTTATCAACACAACCCAAACTTGACTGGAATCTAGCAACTGCGCGACATGACCCATCAGCCCCGTGCGCCGCGATAATGCGCGGATGCGCAGGCGCTCTTTGGTGTACTCAAAGATCCAATCGATCGCGGTGAGGTCATCGTAGACACGCCTACCGGGGCCCTCGGTAGACCAAGGGTCTGAAGAGTCGAGAGAGTTGTCTTTGGGGGATTGTATGGTGAGGGATGTGTCTAGCTGGAAGGATTGGGGGTCGGCGATCGAGGTCGAGGACGCATTGTACGGGGAGGAGTAGGTGGGTTGTGGGGGGATGAGGTTGGTAGCTGATGAGGCTGGTGTGCTGTTTGCGGTGGAGAAGAGGGAGTAGCGGGATGGCCCTTTTTGGCGTCGCTTGAAGGATATTCTAGAGGAGGTGAGCTTGAGTGAAGAAGATGAAGGGAGGAGGGAATATATTTATATATATATACCTGTTTCCTTGCTCGTCTGGTGTATTGTCGAGTGAAATGCCGTCGCGGAAGCTTGCGCCTACGGGATCGTCGTCGTCATCGTCGTCCTCGGCGGTGGGAGCTGGAGGGCGAGCCGGAGGTGGGGGGGTTGACGATGCAGATGAAGAGTCGTCAAAGTTGAGCAGACGGGCAGAGCCTGAAGAATAGGCCATTATGGGACTGCGTAGATATTAATATTAGATCTTGACTGCCGGGGGAATGTATTCAGGCGGTGATATATTGGAGTGGAAGTTGTGCATTGTCGATAGTCGTCTGTGGCTTGGCGTTTCTGTAAATATTAGAGTGGTGATATAACGGGGCTACAGTACTGCATTTTGTTACAACGCACAACACCTGTAAAACCTAGCCTATAGAATCTATTAAAGTGTTTGATACTTAAAATTTTGTAGTTGAGCCTCAAGCTGGCTGTGGTAATTACTTTGAGCCCCCAGCTATTAAGTGAACTCAGATGCTTAATCCTCACAACCTCACATCACTGTAAGCTATATGCATTCCATCTTATACTTCACGATATCGACTGGTTCCTACTTCTATAGCGTCTATATCACATAAAGTTGGATAGAAGCACAACACCCGTAGTGGAAGTACGTAACTAATTTAGAAAGTATGTTCCCAAATCTGTATAGTCCCTTTACCTAAACACAAAGAACACTGACCGGCCTCGTTACAGGGTTGGGGTTACCAATAGTAAGAACAACGACTCGAGCTATCTTTATTACTCAACTAACATTCAAACGTTGGAAGAGCATTACCGGGTCGGTTTCTGGTGCGTACAGCTGTCGTGTTGTACCTCCGCCCTGATAAGACAAATACGAAGATCGATCAACCTATGGAAAAGACAAGCACTATCATGGAACGATTCGCAAGAAACTCGGTAATCACGCATATCACGGTGGTTGAAATGGCTATTGCGTCTGAAAACCTCAATCTCGCTTTAATCTCCCGCCTCCCGCCTCCTGCCAGAGGTTGACTTGGGCCGGGCTTGTTTTTGCCATAGTAATCTATTATCTAGTCCGTTCCGGGCCGACCCAAGTCAGCCTCAGCCTCTCATTTGTTTAGAGGTTTAGATGGAAAGACAAGCTGTCAGTCTATAAAAAGAGCACTATAAAGCGATGGTGAGAGTAAGCACGTAAGCTTCGGCTTGGACAAGGCCTATGCGTAAATACCCGCAAAGATCATCAACCCCAAACGTAATGAAAGGGCGCGGAGGTGTCAGGGAGGTGTTTGAAATTGGTAGAGGTCTGGTGGAAGCCTAAGGTTGATTAGGTATGCATTGAGTAGGATGGGAGTCATTTTTTCGTGCTGTTCTAGCGTTCTTGTATAAGCTCTGGATAAAACTAATACATGCCAATTTTATGTGGTTCCTCCTACCATTCAATATACCGACCCTGTATTGCCCTAAATGTTATCTACATAGCTTTTCTGGTGAAGCTTGTCTTTCCTCATCGAGACAATCACAATAGCCTCGTAGTCATCCAATATAGCGCGTCTGTAGGATGAGTTTATCTTGGATCGAGCTATATTACGTGAGTAGACTCTGGGGGAACGTTCGCTCTAAAGCTCTATCGGACTGCTCTAGAAGCGACTACTATCTGGCTAGCTGGGGGTATAGGCTTTGTGGTGAAATAGCTAAATATAAAGCAGATTAGGGCTATGTAAGATTTAATTCCAAAAATAGTTATCATACTAGTGAGAGCTGGCCTCGGCAATGCTATATTTTGCTTTATTTCTTATAAAGTGGAGTTAGGTCTTTATTTCTACGGGGGTTAGTGAGAAGGGTATTTTGGCTAATATGCTACATAGAGCCGCAAAGGCCAATATCGGGTATGGGCCGGGTAACCATCTCAATACATGTATATATCCCCAAGGGTTAGGGCTGTACTCCCAGCGAGATAACAAGAGGACCTAAGCGAGCTCAGCTGTTACACCCGTGGCCCGTGGCCCGTGGCTGATGAAGCATCTGCCTGGGACACCAAGCATAGGCCTTGCCTTGAACACTCCTGCTTCAAAAGATTTATCTATAATATCTAGGTAACAAGTCTTTCAAGCCTTGGATATCATGTATCGTGAGAGACTTTAAGGATGCTCTGTTGGTTTTGCTTTCGGCCCTGAGACTGAATGTACCCTTTATCGTACTATCGGGTGGTGACATTTGGAGATAGAAAGAGTCCCTGGAGGCGGAAGGAGTCTCTGGAGATAAGGACTTCTAGGTCTTGACGTAACTTATAGAACTGTCTTGGCGTGTCTGTAGATATCACAGAGTGGTGATGTTATAAAAAGAGCTGTAGATATCACAGAGTCTTTATATGAGTAGACAGCACGAGCCATCTTCCCCACATAACCCGGGACCCTCGACCTCCCCTGCATACAAGTCTCAGCCTCTTCCCCATATCAATACCCCCCCATATCTCGATACCTCTGCCCTCATACTCTTATACCTCTCACAACCATCACACCCCACCCCTCATGATCTCTCAATACCCATAGCAAAAATCCACAACACAATGTCTCTTCTCCAGCATCAAGAGTAAGCTCTCCCGTCTAGCTACCCCCCTCTACACACCCCACTAACACACATCCCCAGCTTCGTCCTCTACCGTATCCGCAACCGCTACCTCCAATGTATGAAAGACGGAGTTGGAGAGCGCCTGATCTCCATCAACCCCGCCTCCCTCAATGTCCCCGCCTTCAAGAACGCCGGCTGGGGCTCCCCCAGCGAGATACGCAGAACCTACTCCCCGCCCATACCCGTCGGCGCCGAGACCGAATACTTTACCAATAACCCTCCCCGGTCAATCAGAGACTCTCCTATCCCGCCGCCGATAGGTGGGATAGCGCTTAATGATGATGGACTTATGACGGGTGGCCTCGCAAGTCACTTTTCGACGGAGAGTACTGAGATTGCGGTGGCGAAGACGAAGGGAGAGAGTGCAAAGGGGAGTAGAAGGGCGAGGGAGATGCATAGAGAGGAGGATGATAGTAGTGATTTGAGTGAGGATTCGGATGATGATGATAATTCTACTGCGTATTACCCCACACCCCCCGTGGATTGTGTTTTTTGTTTAATTTCTTGCACGATTTTTTGAGTTTTGAGTTTTGTTGGTTGTGGACTTATGGTGTAGATTATTTATTGGTTTTGGATTTCGTTAATCTCGTGTTTCGTTGATTCTACATTCGTTATAATATTTTTAGGTTAATGTTTTATTTATTCTATATTTCGTTTATTCTACACTTATTACGATATTCTCTTTGGATCATTTCATTTCAATTATCTCATTAATCCCAAGGCTATCGCTAACAACTATATAGACCAAGCACACGCATCCAATTCGACTTTACCAAAAAAGAGATCGCCCCTCGCCCCCGCTCTGGATCGTCCCCTATACGCTCCGGCCCACAAGTACTCGTTACATCCCCTTCAAAGTCCCGGACCCGCCGGCTCCGCGGTGGCTCCCACGGTGATGTCGACTTTGTCAAGAGCATGCACACGACCCTGCCAGACCTCCCAGACGTAGACCGTCTACCTGACGCTGACGAAGAGCTCCTCAGCAGTGGCCTTATCTCTGAAGCCGAGAAGCTCCACGCAAGAATCACAAACCGTCTACGATCCTCACCTAACTCTTCACTGCCGCGCGATGACGGGTTCGGGGACGACACAGGCGATGATAGCGATGCATCAACGAGCTTATCATCAGACTTTACAGAAACTGCGGATTCTAACCCCGCTGTGATAGGGGTCGGGAATTCCCTCAGCTCCTCTATGCGCCGGCCGGTTGCCCAGCCGCAGTCTCCTGCAGTCCTGCATGCTCTTCCACCCCCGATTCGCCCAGTTTCTCAGGTACAGCCTATTTCGGCGTTGACGCAGCTTCTGAAGGCCAAAGAGCAGGAAGCTGCGAATCCGATGGAGGCATACCGATTGTTCTCTGGAAAGGGAGAACTAACCCCCGTAACGCTGAAATTATACATTCCCTACTCGCGATCCAAGAGCCCCTTTGAGGTGATCATTAACCGTCTCCCGAAGCAGCAAGAGGGGGACCGTAATAGAGAGACAACTGTCGCCGAGGCAATAGGCTTCACACTATATAAGTATATTGAAGATAAAAAGGAGCCTGCGTTGAAAGCGGAGCTGTGCGATATCAATCAATGGACTTTCCGCATGGTCGATGGTGGCGAACCAGACGAAGACTTTCCACCGCTGGGGAGAGAAAAGCCAGTAACCGCCTATATTGTCAAAAAGACAGGTCGTGGCGGCCGAATGGGGGCACGGGAGATGAAACTAGAAGGTGAATTCGCACTCGTCGAAGCAACACCCGAACAGTACCTCGAGAATGAGCGAGTCACACCGAACGAAAACCCGCCCGTAAAGAAGGCCACACCACAGGCAATATCAGTACCACCCGGAACAGCAACAACCACGGATTCCCCGGTCCCCCAAACACCGGGATTATTTAGTTCTGCTGCGAGCACAAAGACAGGCCCTAGTAAGATTATAAGAATCCACATCTCGACCATTGACGAATTCGCACAGTCAGTCTCTGTCTGCGTCACCTCTGACACCTTCATCGGTGAAGTCCTCGAACAGGTATGTCGTAAGAAGCATCTCGACAAGAGTAAATACATCCTCCGACTCACCGGACACCCTAACGTCATCTGGCCACTGGAGCGAACTGTCGCCGCACTCGGCGACCGAGCTGAACTCGACCTTGTGAAGAAGAAACTCATCAGCGGGCTAGAAGAACGCCCCGTTAGTCCTGCTGCAGCAGTAGAGAGTGGCAGTGGCAGTGCATCAGCAAGTATGGGCACCATGGCAGCAATCATGGCAGGTAGCCGGACACCAAAGAAAGGGAAATTCTTGCAGCCAGCAGCGTGGGCGCCGGATATACTGAGTAGTAAAGATTACCTCGTACGCCTTCCCCTCTATCCCTGCTAAGACCGCGCTAACATAGAATAGAAATTCACGGTATGGAGAAAGGCGAGTATGTCCTTCATGTCACGGCATGAGCGCATCCTAGCTATAGACGGGGAATACGTCCACATCATGCCCTCTGAACAGGAGCAGAAAACACTCTTTGAAACAAACAGCAAGACCACATCAATCCATATCTCGACAATCATAGGGTGCAAAACATATAGAAAGCAACCGAGCCTGTTTAAGATTGTTGTGCTGAGACCGCAGAGAGAGATGAAGAGATATGATTTCGAGGCCGTGTCGAGTGAGCAGGCGGTGGAGTTGGTAGGAGCGTTAAGGAAAGGGATGGGAAGGTTTGGATTGGGAGGTGGACAGTAGAGGTTGTATATATTGGGGGGTGTTTTTTTGTGGTTTTTGTGGAGTTTGGGTAGGTTGCTTGTTTTGTTGGTGTGGTTCATAGAATATCACTCAGCTTTGGGCTTTATGTGTTCATGGTGTATCACTCGGCCTTTACAAATTTTTGGGGGATTTTTTTTTCGTTACGTGCATGTGCCTTGGGGTTAGTAGTGGAGTATATAGGAGTATGGGTAGGCCCGAAAAGACGTATTGAGGGGATTTATGCTGTACTCTGAAATGAGTGTTATAGGTAGTGTTGAGTATGCGTATGCGGTATCTCGGTTTTTACAATGCGAGTATAACTGAGCACTGTAGTATTCTCGAGTAGCGAATATACTACAATGACATAGAATTCAGTACTGGGTATCCGTTAATACGTATTTTAAGTCTGCCAGAAACTCTGGCATTGGTTCTTTTCAGCCGCAATTAAATTGTGACCAGTAGCAAAATCGGTTTTTGCAGCATGCCCCCACTATTAGGTAAATACCGAGTACCTTGATGCTTTTAGGCAACCTCTCTATTCACATCCATCATCTTTTCAACTCAAACCTCAAAATGAGTAGCAAACCTACGCATGTAACTATGGCTAAATTTTACCAAACGTTTGTCCCCCCTATAGTTTGTTATTTACCGTCTTAAAGTCTTAAAAGTCTCAAAAAAACAAAACAGATCATTCCAAACCGACATGGTGCAGATAAAAGTCGGCAAAGAGCGAATCTTCTACGCACACCAAGGAATCCTTTCCAAATGCCCCTTCTTCGAAAGCGCACTAAGCGGCAACTTCAAAGAGTCTACAACGCGAGAAGTAGAGCTTCCCGAAGACGAACCGAAGATATTCTCCTCGGTCCTAGAGTATCTCTACGGCGAGGAGTACTCACCGAGGTTCATAACAAGGCAGATGAAGGGGAGTTTATACAAACAATCGAATTCGGATTCGGATTGTGACACTCCGGTGATGGGCCCTACGATCAATATTGATGTCAGGACGCTTCCTAAATATAGCTCAGATGAGCAGAGGGGTGAGGCGGCGTTGGACCATGCGAAGGTTTATTGTCTGGCGGAGAAGTTGGGGTTGGAGGAGCTGCAGAGCTTGGCGTTGGAGAAGTTGGGTTTGTGTGGACCGGTAGGTGGAGTACCGTTTATAAGGGTTGCGGCTTGTCTGGTTGAGGGGTCGTCAGATATTGATGGTGCGGTATCGAAGTTCTTGGAGCCTTATTTTAAGGGCATTCAAGATCCGGAAAAGCTACTCACAGGGTAGGTGTGGGGGAATTTGATTTGGTTTTGGAGGGGTTTTATGGGTCTCTTATAGTTATCTGTGGGTTGGACTTGGAGGTTAAGCGGGTTGGAAACTGGGTAGTGTTAAAGTATGTAGTTTTAAATAACGCTTTTAATTAGGATGTGGGACTGTTCTAAGCCATCAACACCCTTATCGATCAACGTTTATGTTTTCGATAGCACTGCCTCTGGTTTTCACTTATAGAGGTGATTTAAGAGTGTTACTCGCCTAAAAATATAGTCTGACGATCGCTTATGTAGCTATATACTAGGAAAGGATCGTTTGAGAGGAAACTACCAAACAAATTAAAGAACTACCAAAGGTTATTTCTAGGCTCCTCAGTGGAAAGGGTAGTATTTGTTCAGATATCGCCTTGACGAGGCTTTGGGCATTAGTTTCGCCCCGTTATGTATGTACTGGTACATCATCGATCGTCAGACTTTATTTGTGAGCGAGTACTAAATGGGCTAGAGAACCACTACAGCTGGGCTGATAACATACCGTCTTATTAGGAGAAAATAATAGGTAAGTGTATCAGAAGCTTCTATAACTAAATAATCACTTGCATGTCGATAAAAGGTACCTCCACAGCATAAGGTCTGTGGTTCGATTCTCGAAGTGAGGTCGGCGTAGAGAAGTACTTCTAGCTAAGCTAGCCGGGGAACTCTTTTGTAGGTCCTAAACCTTTTTCTTCTAGACTCATAAATTAAATGAGACCTGCAGATTATGGTATAGGTCCTAAACTATATCTCTAAACATAAAGATGCCACTTGCTACGTCACGTCTATGTATATACCCGCTTACTCTATTTCCTTCCAAATTTCCTATATACAACCTAATAATTAAAGAGGCGGGCTATGTATATGGCCTAGGAATAAATCTCTACTAAGCCTCTCGAGCTGCGGGTAAATTATGTGGGTATTGGTAATTTTATATAGGCTATGCAGAAATTAAAAGTCTATGTCTTCTGGGTGCTTGGGTTATATGCGTTGGGTACGAGTGGAGATTGGCTGGTGATTTACATTTACTAAAACTTCGGGAGAATTTATACGTATTTCTTAGCTTGTACTTTCAACTAATACTCTGTGAATGAGCCCAATTTCCTTTCTCAATGTACTGCTTTCTACATATTCGGTTTATGGGTCTGTGCTCCAGGATATGGAACATCACTCGTGAACTTTACCCCAAAAATATGTAAAGTTGAAATTAGTAGCAGAGCTAACTAGGAAAGGTATCTAGAGAGGGCGATAGTTGCAGCTTGAAAAATGTTGTACTATACCGGATTAGGTAGAAACTAGCGATGTCGTCAGTGTGTCAGGTTTATCTTTGGTGTGCAAAGATAATCTCTCAATCAAAGATAAATCACCTAGCCCACTGATCTCGGCATCACTAATATTTCCAACGAAACCTTTTAGTAGAATATGTAGAGTAGAGGGTGCCTCATGCCTAGGCTGTTGGCGCACGTCTACAGGAATAGAGATAGATTGGCAGTCGACTAAGGAGAGGAGACTACCCTGTCTCATCTGGCGCCTAATATTCCCTGATGACTCATGTATTTAGGCCTCCAACGTTCAAAGTGCAGATAAATACACTTAGCCCCTTCCCGTTAGAACCTTTCAAACCCAAACCTGTTCTTAGGCTGGAAATATACTAAGAAAAATCGATCATGGCATCTTCTGACTCTGGCGTGGGAAAGAAATTCTTTGCTGGTGCTGATATTTACCAAAAGTCTGTCTTCCTAAACTTTTTATGGAAAGGCTTGGACTAACGGTTTTCCTGAAATAAACAGACACTTTCAAACCCCCATAGCGAAAATAGAGGTTGGCCAGGAGCCATATTCACGAATATTCTATGCGCATGAAGGCGTCCTTTCAAAGTCTCCTTTCTTTGAACGGCTTCTGAATGGCGGCTTCAAGGAGTCTATAACCCGCGACGTAAAGCTTCCAGAAGACGATCCTGATATTTTCTCCTCCGTTCTAGAGTACCTTTATGGCGATGAGTATTCGCCTAAGTTGACGACGAAAAAAGAGATAAGAACACTATATAAAGATCCTCCATTGCCTGGCCAAAATAGTGGGCCTTATTCACATACGAGGGGTTCTTCGATTGCAGTAGAATATAGGGTGCTTGCTGGCTACGATGGTGAAGCCGAGCAACCGGATGAGCAAGGTATCGCAGCACTGAGGCATGCAAAGATTTATTGTCTCGCGGAGAAACTAGATTTGAGGGGGCTACAAGCGTTGGTTCTGGAAAAGCTGCGTTTATGTGGTCCTGTTAAAGGTTTTCACTTTATACGGGTCGCAGCATATCTTGTAGAGAATTCCTCTGATACCGGTAGAGAATTGTCTTTGTTCTTGGCACCATTTATTAATGGCATCTCTAAGCCAGTACCTCTACCGAAGGCCTAGGTAGAATTTGTATTGCTTGTTTCAAAGTCAGAAAACCTTATTGCTATTTTCTTCTCTAGTTTCGGTTGTTTGAATACCTTTTGCCAGGGGATTGAGACTAAAAGCTGGATTAAATATCTAACTATAAATCACTTTGTATAGGGTGAACTTCGTATATGAGTTTTGGCCTGAGCAAAAAAGCAACCTACTATAAAACGTAATTGGTTTTGCCCTGAATTTTCTGCATCCATAGCCGGGTTTAAATTGTATTCTTTTTGGGGTAAATGCTGTCAGAATGCACCCTTCTATCTAGTTTCTAGTTCATCTGGTCTTAGCTACATGCCTTCCTATGGAGACACTTGTTTAATTATCGGACCATATTGGCGAACTTTCCCTCTTCCTTATAAATACAAAGCTAGGAATGGTTTTTGGGTAATTATAGTTAGCACTCGTGATTTATACCCTGGTATTTCTGGGTGCCGTTTTGAACTATCTCTCACCTCTGTACGTTGGGGCTGGGGGTGGGTTTCTTGTGGGGTTTTTGGGGTGGCTAATTGATTTTTAGCTGCACCTTTCGCGGGCTAGTACTCTCGACCCTAAGCCCTAAGACGAACTTGAAAAAAATCCATAGTATATCACTCGATAGGGTTTGATACTCATGATGATTAGTAGTAAAGCTATATATATTGATTTTATAAACAAGGATGTATTATACTGAGAGCTAGGATATAGCAGCACAGACTGTCATATTTTCGTGTACCTCATGGGAGTGATTGCCCCGGCTATTCTACTATTGATTAGTTGAATACATATTTAATTAATATCTCAAGCGTGCCTTAAGATGCTGCCCCAGGCCGGGTAATAAAATACATCTCTGACCCTATAGAAGCGCCACATACAGGTACTGGTCTCGGCTTTTAGGCAGCAGCTATGCTGTAGACGAGATACAACACCCCGCTTTCATATTCATCCTCCTTTCTTTAGATTCCTCCACAACAAGCATACAAAAACTAGTTCACCATGGCGACTGATAATGATGATCGACCAGAAGGAGAATTCTTTTCTGGCGCTGATCGTTACCAAGAGTTTGTCTTCTTGTAGCCTTTGGGGATGTGGGCAAGCTTTAGTTGACATTTCATTTGAATTTGACAGGCATTTCCAATCTGCTATGGTGAAAGTACTGGTCGGCCGAAACGGATACGCACGAACATTCTATGTACACGAAGGCGTCCTTTTAAAATCTTCCTTTTTTAAAGCTGCCCTGAACGGCAACTTCAGGGAGTCGATCACCCGTGAAGTAGAACTCCCAGAAGACGACCCGGAGAGTTTCTCTTCCGTTCTAGAGTTCCTCTACGGCGAGGAATATTCTCCTAGGTTGGTAATGAAGAAGAAACCAAGTGTGCAACAGCAACCACCACTACAACCACAGCCACGACCTAGTGGTGGTCTATTCGGAAATAATATTTCACCCGTAATATTACAGCAGTCTACTAGTACATTTGGACAAGCTAGTCTATTCGGAGAATCGCCAAGACCGCAGCTAAAGCCACAGGTTACTTCAGCCAATACTGAACCAGGATCGAGAATTATTTCCGGCTATGAGGGGGCGAAGGTAAATCTCGACAAGCAAGGCGCAGCAGCATTAAGGCATGCAAAGATATATTGCCTTGCGGAAAAACTAGAGTTAGTAGACCTACAGACATTAGTTTTGGAGAAATTGCGTTTATGTGGTCCTGTCAAAAGCGTTCATTTTATTAGGGTTGCAGCTTTTCTTGTAGAAGGCTCTTCTGATACTCAAGGAGTGCTGTCGGCGTTCTTGGCACCTTATGTTCAGGGCATCCCATAGTCGGCATAATTAGAGCGTTTTCCTATGATGGTTACTAAAAGGTTTAGTTGGGTATTTGATTTTGTGTAGCTGGTCGTCGCTGGGGTTACATAAATAGAAGGTCATGTTTCTTTCTCCAAGTCGTTGGTGCTGAGTTAATATAGGAGTTGAAGAGTAGTTTTGGGTTATATAATTGTCTGTTCTAAGTTAATCATAGTTTATGTCACCTAATTTATGATCTGTAACTAACAAATGCTGAACTGTAAGGGTAATTAAACATATCCAACCATATATAAGCGTGAAAAGCCTCCATCAAATAAGAGTGACATACTAGCTATAACACGTAACAATCCATTTCTGTAATCTTCCATTAGATTACGCCTGAGAACCATAACTTCATCCAGGACACATCATACAACGCTCTCGAGAAAGAAAGAATATAAAGAAGAAACTAAAGGAGAAGTGTTTGCTCAACCCTAAAGAAAGAGAAAACAAGTCCACAGCTTTAGACATAAGTGTCTGTTTAAAAGCAGTCATCATCCCCCTTCTCATGCGCACACAGCACACATCCTTTTGTTACATTCTGCCTGATGAGTGCTGCATGTGTCACCTTATATCCCACATTTCTACCTAGATTAGATAATATCTCCTCTTCCATACCTCCACGGCTGTACGGACGTGGCTCGACAACGGCTTCTGGTACGGGTACACGGGTCTCCCCATGCTCGAGGAGGCACCTAAGGTGGAATACGTGACCGCATGCAAAACCTATGAGTGTTTGCTTCTCTATGTGGAGATTTTGGAATTAGTAATCGGGTGGCTTTGAGGTTGAAGGGGTAAGGAAGCGTACCAGTCCCCTCAAAGACATTCCCACAATCACCACAGGTATTTGGCGGGATTGCCACAGTTCCAATAATAGGCTCATCTGTCACCATAGCAATCTCCGACCCTTCTTCACTACCCTCGACCTTCTTCGCTTGGATGCCTCCAACCTCAAATTTCACAGCCCTCCTCTGGCCTCCTCTTAGATCCTCCATTCCTCGAGCCACCTCACTCCTTAAGACCTTTGCGACACCTTCACAGATACTCCACTGTACACCATACTCCTTCAATATTTTACCGAGAGCCGGTTTGAGTCCCTCAATTTTCAAGCCCATTGGAATCCGCCTGACAAGTGTGATGGGGTCAATAGCAGTACCCACATTCTCCAAAAGGCCTCTGATAAAAATTGGCTTGTCCATAGAGTATTCAAGCAAGTCATTCCATAGGTCAGGATCGTCCTGGTTTTTGGCAAACGCGATCGCCTGTGATACATCGGCCAGCTTATCAATGATAAGGGAAAGGGCGTATTTAGTTTGCCCAGTCTTTGAAAGCAGGTGGACAAGTTCGGGGATATAATCTCTTCGTTTACACACGGCAGAGGCCTTCTCCAGAGAGTAGGAATGACTGTTGACCAAAAACTCCATCAAAAGTGGCCTGTCGTACTCTGCAAATAACTCCACCATCAAATCTCCGAACTCGACTAAGACCCCTCCGGTGCCTACTCCTGAGCCTTCTCCATTAACGACACCCCCAGACTCCCCTCCCCTATCACCAGTCCACAGTCTTCGTAGGTAGAAGAATAGGAATAATTTCCCTCCCTTCACATGATCGCCCTCTAGTTGCTCAACTACAGTTGCGGGGCCAACAATCCCCCTACCCGCCTCCTGAACGAGGAGACCTATAGCTTCCTCTGTATCTTTCTCGAGTTCCTGAATCCCGGCGCTTTCGAGCTGCTCTGCTGAGACCCTCAAAAGAATAAAAGACTGTATATCACCCTTCACAGCGTCCACTAATCTATATTCCCTGATTAGGCTAAAAGCCTCGTCCGCGTTCTTTAAAATCATATAGTGCCTAAGCGCACTCGCTGGTTCAGCAATCGTCATGAATAGTTTTGCTAGGCACTCCTGTAGCCATCTCCACTCTTGGTCTCCATCATGAACATCATCTTCGCGATTCTCGAGTTTCCTCTCCACTGCATCGATGATAGTTCTCGGGTCATAAAGAGTTCTATTGCCTTCTGGCTTCCACGATTCCAGAAGCAACTCTCGAAATCTTCTACAGTCATGATTTAGGTAGTGAGCAAGGACAATTTCGTATATAACGCTGGGTAGGGGAGGTGAGAGTTGTGTGGTTGGGATATATGGTGTAATCTCTGTAATCTTTCCTGCCGCTTCAAATACCCATACCCAATGCTCCCACCTGCCTGAGGTTCCTAAAACCTTTCCGCAAACTTCCGCGGACATGGTCCATTCGTTCGCATTGATTAATTTCTGTAGCCATAACTCTCCAATCCTCCGCTTCTCCTTTTCGGTAGCTGAGTATGTGTTGACATTCCGTTGCTTGCCGCCACTGACGGTCGAATCTGAATCGTAACTAGGATCATTGGAATCTTCGATAACCCGCCGCACTATCTCGTCTTCGCCGTGCTCACTCAGAGGTTCTGTATCAGATGCAATAACATCGGGATTTTTATCCACCAACTCCCAGGCACTCTGGTACTTTTCTTTTTCCAATAACCAACCTAGGTGATCTCTTTGACTCCTTTCAGTTGCAAAGACAACATCATAAGGGCTGGTAATATAGATCTTCTTGCCTGGGTAATCTTCACCCCAACCAGGATCCTCCACCTTCCCTCGGGGCATCCCCCTAACACTGCCAGCTACCGGTGGGCCCCTTCCAATGAAACTGGCAGCACTGAAACTCTCTCTTCGGGAAACGCTTGTAAAACTACGTACGCTAGCTGCACTGGAGAGTATCTGGGTAGCATTCAAGCCAGCGTTCACACCAGCCGTCCACAGACCGCCTGCCAGCGCTATAGCACTAGAGAAGTCACCTCCGTCATCGGCGCCATCCGCAGGGGCAGCCATCATCGCTGGGGTAGCTGGGAGAACGCCAAGGTGATAATCGCCCGCAGAAAGGCCTTCGAATCGGCTCATCATCAGCTCATCAGCACTAAGCTCTTCAGAGGTATTCAAGTCAATGAACCGTAGCTCGGGAGTGAGAGCGTTTGAACGGCCACGGCGAGCGTGAGGCCCAATTTTAGGACCAGGTGAACTCAGACTTGACGAGCCTTCAGTAGGTGGTACAGAGGAGCTCGTCTCGGAGTCATCAGTCAAGTGAGCAAGGAGCAATAGTAGAGATGGTGTATAAAGTGTTAAGCCAGAGATAGTGCAGTCCGTTTGTAGGCTAAATTTTCAAAGATTAATACTGAAAGATATCTATAGCCGAGGGATTGGTAATGCTCACATATGTATAATCTCAGCCCACCCAGCCCTATTCTCCCCTTCGTCTCCGCTTCCATCTCCAGCAAAAACATCGACAACCCAAATTGTCCCTCCCCAACCAATAACCAATTTTTCTTTTTGCCCCCAATCAGTCCCAAGAGATGGTTTTCCCTTGACTGCAGTTGGACTAATATCGTCTGCTGTGGTGGCTGTCACTCCATATGGGTCATCTTCAGTTAAGTTTCTCCGGTCGACCCACTCTAGACGGGGCTTGTGCACTGAAGCCATTTCCTCGGGTATATTTTCTGGTCTTTCTATTGCTGATATTCGTTTCCAAGCAACTTCTCCCACCGGCTTTCCTGTAACCCCTAAACCAGGAATCCAGCTAGTCACGCCAGGGTATCCGCTTATCAAACCATTTGCGATTCCGATTAAATTGTTATTATCACTCCCATTACCAGCTGTACTGCCTTCCTCTAGAGTTTCTCTCTTAATCTCTGGGGGAGTTATATGAGATCTCATTATCTTGATACCATGCTCATTTGTCCAAGCCACAAACCTCGGCGATTCCTTCGACCAAGCAATAGCAGATATGGCCCCTTCACCCGAGTGTAATATCGTATCCTTTCCACTTCCACCACCAAGTCCTATCCAGGCCATCCCCCCCCCACCACCGGCAGGGGGCGCAATGGAAAGAATTAAATTTCCCGCAAGACCTCCAGAAAGGAAGGTTCTATCTGTCCGAAAATTTGGCGATAGAGCAACAGCTGTGACTGGCCGTTTGAAGTTCTTCAGTATGATTTCTGATTTCGCATAAGGTGTTGTAGATGAGTTCATTCCTGGCTGCGAATGGGGGCTCGCAGGGAGCAGCGGAACAATACAGACAAGGCCATCTATGGAAGAAGTCGCAACATGGATATGACGATCCTGGTGGGGCTGTATCTGCTTTCGTATTGTTGACGGTAATGGGGGCGGAGGTGGTGGAGATATCGAAACACAAGTCACTGAGGCCGAATGTGCATGATAAACACGGAGAGTACTCAGTGAAGGTAGTGTCAATACATGCTGTAGAAAAACAAAGAGTAATCGTTAGCCGTGACCATTGGTTGGTATGAGAAAGAAAAGCTTGAGGTTGGGAGTAATTACAATATTTCCATTGTGGGTTCCAGTTATCTGCGCACACCCTCTTATCAGCAATTGTGAACTTGTAGATATGAAATAATAATGGATATGCAAACCATTCTCTCGCCGAAAACTGCACTCGATGAGACAGCATCCCCGTTACGATAGACACCTCCGAGGGTGCGTGTTAGACGGGTGTACTTCAGACGTGGTTCTTCCTCCTCCTCGTCATCTTCATCTTCAAAATCCTCTTCAATCTGAACTCCTTCATTTTCCTCCTCCTTTTGCTCTCTACGATCGTCCTCGACCTTCGGGGGTGGCATGTCGGATGGTAGCAGAGCTATTACAAGCTATGCGTTGGCTACCGAGCGTGTAGTTGCGGCTCTGGAGCTCACACGCTATTATGTCACGCCTCTTGGCTGTTTGTGTGGCTGGCTACGTTACCCGGCATTCAATATGTGTTACCCTACCTAGAAATATGTATAACTTCGGGCGCTCGGGCCAAGCAACGGGCCGTTCCGGTAGTGTAGTGCCTGCATATAAGGATAAGGCTTGGGTACATGCGCTTGCAAGCGACATCCCAGGGGGAAATACATTAATAATAACAACCTATTTTTTAACGGAAGTCCTACTCTATAAAAACGAGATTCGCATGAGCATAAAATTATTAGGCGTAAGTAGATCTCTGCCTTTCTTTATACAAATACACATGTGCATGTAGTGCTGGCAAGCATTAGAGAATAGATTATTGAATTGTAGAATAAGTCATAGGCGCTGGTGACTGGGAAATCAGTGTAGATGGTTATTGAGGGATGTTAAGCTCGTTTTTTTATTTCTAGATCTACATGTAGTATTCCTTCATTATATATACATGTACCTCAAAGAGAAGGTTGATACTACATTGGGTGTATAGCCAGTAATTTGCAATTACTCACATATTTTCGTGGTTATTTCAGTGCTTATACAGCTTCTCGACACACGAAGGTCTGACATTGGGTATCCAAGCTCGTACCATCAACTTTGGCTGCCTAAAAGCCGTTGTATTATGTGTTTACCGGTCATAACCTTGCCTATTCAGCCATAAATTTACTGGTCTGAGAACATATCACTCTAATAGCATGATATGATATTCGAAATACGATTAAGATAACTGGAAGGGCACTACCCCAGATTTTGGGTTCCACACTCAAGAGCAGAAGTCCTCAAGTACTCATTTTTTTAGAAGCAGGTGGGATGATATTCAACTCGTAATTCGCGGTGAGGGGGCAGATATTTAAATACAGGGTTTCTTTCAATAGATGAGCCTAAATGTAGCCACTTTTATAGAAATGACAGCCTCCAATCTCGGTTGCTAGGCTTGCACAAGCTCTAATCAGCTCGTCGGCAGATATTTCTTAGGTTAAATGCACTATGTCAAGGTTGAATTTCAGTTGAAAGATAGCCAAAAGAATCAAGCCATGAGCTCATACCCAACCATTGGCCTACTCAAACTAATAAAAGTTTCGGGTGCGGGGTAGAGAAAGAGCGAGTAAGATACTATAAAATACCAATATACCATGACCAGGGGTGGAATTCGGCAAGTATTGTAGGGATTTCGCGGGATATAAGATCCCTGTCGTTTCCTTAACTTCATGTGGAATTAGATTGCCGATCGCTGGAAATGCCGGAGTTTCTGATGCTCGCATAAGGCTTATTCCAAAGTTAAGCTTTAAAATTACTCTCTTTGACAGTTTATCCCCAAATTCCACCAATCAGCCTATTTTGATATTTGGTGTGTGCTTCCCCCGCATTCGCCTAGATCTTCGTGAGATGCCGCGGCAGACAGAAGATCCAAATGCATCGAAGCCGCACATTCATTTTACCCTGCCCCTGCATGGGCCGAGTGTTGGAAGAGTTGTAATTTCTGGGGTTACCTGAGACATCTTCTGTTTTCTTCACGCATGCCACCAACGTCGTTGTTTACCTGGCCCACGTACTCGTATATAAAGTAGTTTTAGCACATGATAGCCTGGGATTTTTTCCGGTGCTTCCCCTTGGATAAATCTGGTCGTTCTCGGGGGGGATCGCCGCCAACTAAGGCTTAATATAGGTTAAACAATATGCAAGGTACACAAGCCCTACATTGGCTTTAACCGCTATTCTCGAAGTTCATTCAATCTTTTCAGGGCGTCTAGTCTACTTTCATAATGGACCTGCTCCGAGAGATACCCGGAAAACGGAAGTAGTCCGGCCGATGGAGCTTTGCGGGGTAGGTCCCGGCAAACTCTGCTACCAGTTCCGGCAATAGGAAGTGTTTTGTGAATTTTTTTTTGGAGAGCTTGGGGCATAGCTTCTTCGCTATTGAGGCCTCTCTATGGAGTGTTGAAACTATAAATACTTGTCTCCAATCAAGTCTTCAAGCTCATCCAAGATCTCATTATCAAGTGATAAAGGGACTGCTGGCAAACCTTCATATACCTCGCTTTTTAGTATTACAATGAAGCATTCGAGCGGCTTTTTCAGGGTCATGCAGCTCCTCATAGGAGTTGTCATCCTCCCTAGTCTTGTGAGTAGTTTAGGCCTTACTGTTTCTACCACCGGGGGAAATGCTTCGAGTCCACTTCTCTACGGCTTTATGTTCGAGGTACGTGGTAAAATTCCTAAACTTTGGGACTATGACTTAATGAAGTAGGATATCAACCACTCTGGCGACGGAGGAATTCATGGCCAGCTTCTTCGTAACAACGGATTTCAAGGAACTACCAAAGATCTCACAGCCTGGGCCCCCGTCGGAGGTGTTTCTCTGGCCGTTGATACCACTCATCCACTCTCTACAGCTCTACCAAATGTCCTTCGTGTCGACGTGCCTGCTGGAACCACGGGTCAAGTTGGTTTCTCGAATGCAGGCTACTGGGGTATTCCAGTGAAGAAGGATACGTATGCATGCTACTTTTGGGTTGAAGGAGCGTATAGTGGCACAGTTACCGTGAAACTGGTTTCCAGCGTTGATGGTACTGTATTTGGTAGCAAAGCTGTGACCATTAATAGTGTTTCAACCCAATGGACTTACTACGAGACAACATTCACGGCAAACGCAGCACCTAATGGGGACAACCTTTTCGTTGCCACTTTTGACGCCTCTAAAGTAGCTGGGAGTTCGATTTATTTCAATCTGTTCCAGCTTTTCCCAGTTACATACCACACAAGATACAATGGTCTCAAGCCAGATATTGCTGGTGCTCTTGAGAATGTCAAGGCGTCCTTTTTGAGATTTCCTGGTTTGTTCTACCTATAACTCTTCTTAATCGCACGAAGGCTTACAAGTGCATGTGTGATATAGGTGGGAACAATTTGTATGGCACTACCCCCTGAATTAATAGCCGTTAAGTCTCTAACAAATATTATAGGGAAGGCGCCACAGTAGCCAGAAGATGGAAGTGGAACGAAACTATTGGCCCTGTTCACACCAGGCCTGGCCGACAAGGTAAGGAATATACATGTTCTTGCTTGTGAACTCTAGTAACTATACTAACCGTGTATTCTAGGTGACTGGGGTTATGCAAACACAGATGCGCTTGGTCTACTTGAATACTTGTACTGGTGTGAGGATATGAAGTTGGTTCCTGTATTGGGAGTTTGGGCTGGGTTGACTCTTGGAGGTGGTGTTGTTACTGGCACTGCGTTGACACCATATATAACCGACGTTTTGAACGAGATTGAGGTACTGAGTTCCATAGATAATCTATTTCTTTGATAGCTGCTAAAGATCCTTTTAGTATATCACAGGGGCCACAACTACAACTTACGGTGCACTCCGGGCTAGTCATGGTAGAGCGGCGCCATTCGACCTTAAATACGTCGAAATCGGAAATGAGGACTTCCTTCAAGGTGGATTAGCTAGTTATGCTGCTAGATTCACAGCTTTCCACGACGCAATCAAGGCCAAATATCCCAGTCTCACAATCATTGCGAGTACCGACCAGGGTCTACCGAGCCCAAAGCCAGCTGGAATGTGGATTGATATTCACTACTACCTTCGACCTGATCAATTTGTTGCCCTCTTCAATACATACGATAACTATGATCGCAACTATGGGATCTTCGTGGGCGAGTACGCTTGCACACAGTCAAACACTGGAGCTACAAACTGGTGGGCTACGTTGATTGGTGCCGTTGCTGAGGCCGTTTTTATGATTGGAATTGAGAGAAACAGTGATGTGGTGAAGATGGCTGCGTACGCACCCCTTCTCCAGCACTTCAATTCAACCCAGTGGGCGGTAAGTTATAGTTTCTGTCTTCTGGTACTAAAGTTATTCCGCTAATCAGTAGTTCTTGTGACAGCCGGACCTTGTAGGATTCACATCCGATCCTAGCTTTTTGACCCTCTCTACAAGTTATTATGTGCAACAGGTGAGTACCATTTTGTTCTTAGCTGATAGTAGCGGCCGCTAAACTATCGTGAAAAATAAAGATGTTCTCAGTCAACAGGGGAACTACTATTCTTCCAGTGACATCCGACACTGCTTTTGGCCCTGGTATGTTAAGTTTATATCTTTCAGTAGAAGTACCCTACTAATATTCCCGAAGCATACTGGGTTGCGTCAAAGAATGACAACACTGGCTACTACTATGTCAAGATGGCCAACTACGGTGCTACTGCTGTCTCCACGACCGTGACTATCCCGGGAACCACTGCTGGAACAGTCACCACTTTGACGGGGCCAGCCTCTAATTCGATCAACTTGCCAAAGAATCCTCTTGTCGTTCCTGTCACGACTGCAATTACTGGCAGTAGCGGGAGGTTTACTCTTACTCTCCCAGCATGGTCGGTTGTTGTTGTTGCGGTCAAATAAGTGGCCACGGTATTCCAAGCTACATAGCTAGGCTAAGCTTGATATTAAAATTAGAATTTATTAAGGTATAAGTTAGTTTAGGTGATGAAAAATATATTAAATTGCATAATCACTATGGCCTATGTGGTAAAGTGCTACGCGAATGTTTTAATTTACACCCGTAGATCTCTATCACTGTTTGGCATATCTTCCGCACGATGAACTAGGGCATCAGATATAGATCCGGGAAACTCCTCCAGCATATCATTAGCTATCTAAGATAATCCCATATTAGCTAATTGATGCGCTACCTTATTTACAACCCTAAAAGACCATCAGCCCTAGTAGTGCATATAACAGAGCCGTATATCATTCACCGTAACGACGGAAGCCAGATACGCCTGAAGGGGGTAGTCATTGTAGGGGCTGTGTAATCCTATGAGATAAACGGAAAATTACAGTGCACTAAGCTATAGGGGCAATAGTTTTTGCTATTATATTGTACACATTCTAGTATACTTGGAAACGTAAAACATTAACCCTATTCTACTATTTCAGTAGCTGAGTGAATAACACAAAGTAAATATGTCGAGCATTTTTTTTTACTTTACTTTTATTGAGTGTGTGGCCTAGTACCATAGAATTTGGGCTCCATGTACCTATGATAAATCCGTTGATTCATTGATATGTTGAGTGTTAGGTGAATAAT
Organism: Verpa conica; assembly: GCA_033030425.1. NCBI lineage: Eukaryota > Fungi > Ascomycota > Pezizomycetes > Pezizales > Morchellaceae > Verpa > Verpa conica. Next base: position 1,394,195 of record JAUFSD010000010.1, on the reverse strand, counting down.
GACCGTGTAGCGTAGTGGTTAGCGCGTCTGCTTTACACGCAGAAGTTCGCAGGTTCGAACCCTGCCACAGTCACTCATTCAAATGCCCTCGGGCTCTATGTACCTATGATTAATTCATTCATTCAGTGTTAGGTGAATAATACCGAGTGATATTTCATGAACGATATGTAGGGATGAATGAATCAATTAATCATAGGTGATTGAAAGGGATAACTATCAGACTAGGTTCAAACTAGAACGCTTAAATTTAAGTATAAAAGAGTACATAACGTCTTCCCTATGTATTTTAGGGACAACCATAACAGGGTAGTAAAATTATCTAAACAATACATAATTTTAACTAACCCACCATACTTCATGAAATATTATAGTACATACACTCTCCTCTTAATATTTTACAATCTCACCTCTTTTTCTCTTTGCTTTTACCCTTACTTCAACAGCTTTACATAACCATAACCTCGTCTCCTCTCACCCCATCATCTCCGAATACCTCCTCCATCTCTCTCAAAGTGTACTCTACTAGGTAACTCTCTTGTACCATCTCCTCAATCCTCTTATAGTGTCTCTCTGTATAGCTCTTCAGCGCATCCCATACCTGCCCTGCCCCCTTAACCCCCATCAACCTCTGCGGAGTGTAGCTCTTCACCAGCACATGCAAGATCCTCTGCGCAACTCCAGCTGTCTTCGCATTAGTATTCCAGTCTCGGACCCGGCATAGCAGTATGAAGAGCTGTTCATCACCCAGAGATGCAAGGACTTCGTCGACTGCTGCCAAGCCTGAGAGGTAATTTGGTTCAGCAGGGGAGGTAGTTGTTACAGATGTAAAGAGGGAGAGGAGGCGCCCAGGGTGATTGAGACCTAGAGCCAGGGTAATAGCTTCACGGTAATCTGAATTGTGGATATAGTTTTGGAGCTTCTGCTCTTTCTCTACAAGCTCTGATTCGAGTTTTGACGCTTCGAGACGTGTGGACTCGGAGATATCCTCCCAGAAGGTAACGATAGAGTCACCACCGCCAGAAACGAGGATGTGGTCGTCTTTGCGGACTGTCAAGGCCCAAACCTGTGGAAGGTGGATGAGTAAAAGTTATAGAAGAATAAGCATGCCCACATACCTTATCTTCGTGGTTATCCAAAGTGGCATTGCATTCCCCAGATTTAACGTCCCAGACCTTGACTAAGCCATCTCCACCAGAACTTCCCACCTGCATTCCGCCACTCAACCAGACTGTTTTTAATACACTGTTTGTATGTCCCTCAAAAGTCTTCAAACAACTATAATCTGTCAAACTCCAAAGCTTTACTGTTTTATCCCCACTTCCAGTAACCACCATTCTCCCTCCCTTGGCACCTTCCACACCACCCACAACAGCAGCCGTCACAGATAAAGGCCCAAACTTAACAGACCACACACCACGACGATGCCCTCGAAGAACACCTAGTACCTCTCCCTCCTCAACCGACCAGATCTTTACCGTTTTATCTTGAGACGCAGACGCAAAGAGTTCATCGTCAGGGGAAACATCGACAGCATTGATATCTTTCTCATGGGCCTTCCTCGTATAAATCGCTCTCGCCTTCCTCCCTGGAACCGGCACCTCCCACCTCTTAATCGTCCGATCTTGACTCCCAGTAATTAGGAACTTCGGCGGTGCAAAGCTCTTCGCCGCGTTACTCTCAGCCTGCGGAACAACCCTTGACACCGCAATAGCCCCAATACTCTCTGCGTGTCCTGTAAATCGTGCATGACAAGTAAATTCTTTATTCTCGCCATCAATCTTCCATAATCGTGCCTCGTTATCCTTTCCTCCGCTGGCAAGCCATACACCAGACCAATCGCGGTCTAGGCAAATGACGATATCACCGTGACCACGGAGGATACCGACGTCACCAAAGCCTTTAGCAATATCGACGATGCGAATATCTTCGGAGTTTGTGGCAAGGGCAACGAGGGAGTCCGAGGGGGTGAGGTAGGCGAGGTCGATGATTTCGTCGTGGTGACCAGAGACACGTTGAAGCACTGGGAGGGTAGTGGTAGAAGGGGGGATGGTGAGGGAGTTCACTAGTAGGGTTTGATCGTTATGGATGGAAAGGAGCGTCGGGAGAGACTTGTGGTATCTGATATGTTTTTAGAATGGAATATTAGACATTCAAGATCGATCTTTTCTAGGGGTGTTGGTAGGGGTACTAACATAATATCAACAATTCCATCAGCTTCTCGCTCTTCGTCTTCTTCTGGCTCATCCTCATCGCTGCTTCTAGTGATCTCCTTCCCTGCCCCTAAATCCCACAGTCTTACTCTATTCCTCCTCCCACCCATGTAGATTATTTGCTCTCCAATACTCTCATCTTCCTCTCCTTGCATCCTCAAAGCTCCTGGTGCCAAAAAACCCACCATCTCCAGCTCTTCTAGGACCGGTATTGTGCCTTTCAATTTCCAGCTCCTGGTATCCCACAAGCATACCACCTTATCTCTACTACCACTTACTAATGTCTTTCCGTCGGCCGACCAATCCAGACCTCTCACGACACTAACATGTGAATCTAAAACCGCAATACAAGTACTCTTTATTAAATCCCACACACGAATCTTAGTATCATCTGCCCCAGTTGCAAGTCTCCAGCCTAGTTCCCCTCCCCCGTCTGACTTCTGGGTCTTTTTCTTATTGCCTCCCTTCTTTAGTGAGGCCGTCTCTGTGGGTAGGTTAGTAGTAGATGCATTTTCTGGAGCATAGAACTTCAATGCTGAAATGACACCCCCGTGGCCACGTAGATTATGTGTGACGAAGCCACCCTTGATATCCCAGACTTTGACTAGTCCATCTGCACCACCTGTTGCCAGCAGTGTTCCAGTGGGATCTGTATCTGCGACTATGACAGGGGCAGTATGGGCTTTCATAGAGCGAAGGAGGGTAGGTGTTACAGATAGCTTGTCAAGCTCGGAGTCGACAGCAAGTGAGAAAATACGCATTGTATATGAGCGAGAGCAAATAATCAAGTATGAAGCGTCAGGTGTAACTATTATAGTAAACTGTCAGTTTCTTAAGGCAATCATCTTTAGTATTCTTGTCACCAATGAAGAAATCGGTACTTACGAGCTAGTGTAGTAACTTGCTCCGAGTCCTATATCCACATAGCACAGAGTTAGCAACCATTACCCCAGAAAAAATAAATTTCCGAGGTACCAGCCGGTGCGCATACTCACACCCTCAATCCTCGCCAATTCGTCACCAGTTTCGAAATCCGTAACCAGCACATCCTCGTTTAGCGTTGTAACAAGTATCCGGCCATTTCGGTCGAGTGCGACTTTACCACCGGTGTAGAAAGGTTGTATGACTTTTGCTGGCTTGAAATCCGTTTTTAGCGAAGTTGATGAGGGCGCCATAACTGTGTCTTGGTGTTTGGCGCAAAAGAGAATGCGACGGTTTTTCGTTCGGAGAAAAAAATTGGTGGGTTGGGATATTTTTTTGACGAGGGTTAGTTAACTTGCAGATCTCTGAAGGGGGCCGGGTAACTGTGTGGGCAATGATACAATATGCAGCCGGTTGCCTAAGTGCACGTGACAACTAACGGTGTTGCACTTCACTGTGGTGTAGCGAGAAGCACGATCCTTGGCGCTACATGATCTAGGCTGGGCATGAGGCAGAGAGGTCCCCTCAATTAGAAATATGTGGGTCTCGAAGGGGTTGGGGTATCGAGAGCGGTTGGGGAGATGACAATGAGTAGGCTCTTATAGTGAGTTGGTTTTATTCAAATTCTTCTAGATATTAATTCATTGGGATTTCTTTGTTGGCTAGACTCGAAGACTCATAAAAGGATAGCCTTATATTATTTAGGCGGTATATATCAGGTGTGTGTCTTCTAAACCTTTTGCTTTACTAACACATTCCAGAAAAATACAAATTGCTATTAAATGCATACCGGTACAAGTACTTGGGACGACCTCCTGTCTCTTGAGCACACGGGAGCAACTACGAGCAGTTTTGCGAAGTTATCGACATATTTCTAAAAGAGTCAGATTCCCCGAGAATGACGTCATTCATTTGGAGTCAACGACTAATTGGTTCCAAAGCTTAGAAAATGGAACTTGGGGTGTTATTATGGATATTTTCGGTGTACTATCTCTTAATCGTTAGCACTCCCCACGGTGGGATCCCGGAAAGAGGAGATTATTGCGTTTTACTTCCTAAGGATTGAAGGGAGCTAGTTGCGCTTGTCATGACTAAAGACGTGCCTTTATACCCCTACGGAGGGTAATTATAAGGATCTTCAAATATAGGTACCAGGAATAACCCAAGAAGTAATAGGGTTTCTAAAAAGAGATTTGTGAGTGTCGATATCTGATGACTGTTATTTCTAAATGGAATTAATAAATAATTATTAAAAAACTCAAATGCTCTGTCAGTTATTTCAAGCCGAGGAAAGTGCTTCTCATAGTCAAAAATATATCAGCTAGTTATATAGTTAGGTTAAGGATAATACGAGGTCACTCGCTGCTGGAAATTTTCCGTAATCATGTGGTAGCAACCTGGCCTCCTGAAGACAGATTTGAAGAGAGTTACCAACCATCTAGATATATAGCAAGCAACCCAGTGCAGTACGTGGCTACAAATATAGTGGCTACCTATAAACAGCCTCGCATCATAGTTACCTCTTTGTTTCCAGTCCAGTATCCTTAGAACCTATATATACGAATCAGTCTCTTCAGTAAGACTACTACCCATCATGCTTAGTACTAAGTTCCCCGATTCGACGCCACGTGTACAACAGTTTGCGTTCGCCAACTTCCTACGTACAGAGTACGGCTTCGGCCTAAATCCTAATAGACGATACTGTGAACTACAGCGTTTAGACCAGTGCCCACTGGGGTATGGTGGAAAATGCAACGATAGACATTTCATAGACCGTTAGTTTAGTTCCCTTTCCCTTGTAATTCTTGCGGGGGATTGATGCTAACAGCAGATATAGCGTAATATGCAGGCATTGGATTAATTCATTATGTAAAAAGGGCGACAACTGCGACTTTGCCCACCAGCTTGCAGTGTATGTCTATAAGCTCTAAATCATTTTCTTCTTATTAGCTGATTCCGTATCTAGGCATAAAGCTCCAAAATGCCATTGGTTCCTTCAGTATGGGGATTGCCACAATGAGAGATGTTTGTATACCCATATATCGGGTCCCTGTAAAAACTATAAAAACGGCTTCTGCGCTCTAGGTTCGGCTTGCAAGCTCACACACGAGAGGGTGAACATCTGTAAATTCTATTTCGCGGGGTTCTGTCCAAGTGGTCCTAAATGTGAAGAAGGGGCTCATCCAAAGTACAGCAAGAAAGCTGCCGAAGACCAGAGGCTACTTTTATTACCCAACAACCATCAGTCAAAGTAGGAGGGATCGATGAAGTTGAAATAATGACTATATTATGGGAATGGGAGTGTAAGACATATCTGATTGGAAGGGTTGATTATGGGAGGACAGTGTGGTTTTTAGCCGTTTCAAAGCTGGAGCTTTTAAACTAAACCCAGTAAAAATAAATAAAAAGAGAAGGATTTTGTATCGAAAGTATTATTAACACCAATAGACCAATACTTTCTTATCACTGTGGTTTGCTTTTTCCTTCTAGGTAGACCTCCTTCTAAAAATGCTAAGATATTTACGAAGTATCGACACCAGCTGCGAAATCATCTATAATCATATATATGTGCAAACTTAATGGCCTCAACTTAATAGATATGCAGTCCAGCCCGAATTAAACCTCTAGAAAGGAATTTAAACAGGGTTCCTACGACAGCCTCAACAACCCGGCTACGTAGGTTTTATACCTCCTGCTATTCAAGACACGAGTTTATAACACAGTCGGCTTATTTGCAATTCTAGTTTTAGAGAACCCCGTAGTAGAGTAGTAAATATAGGTTAACGATATTGATGAGTGATATTACATGATCCAGGGGCCAGGGAGCTGCAAGCACAGTTACCCGGCCACTTATTTCATGCGGCTCAACCCGATCGGCTCATCCCGAACTAGGATTCCCCAAATCAGGAACCACAGAGCTCATTCCACCACTCCAAGCTCCCCCACTCCTCTTCGAAGAATATATAAAGAACAAACAAACAAAATATGGGGAACACCTCTAGTTCCCACCGTGTCACGGCGCAAGACAGGTACACCCTCTTCCTCTCCCTCCCTCAACTACTAACTAACCCCCCCTCTCACTCACCCCCTGCTAATAACACCCCCCAGAGCGATACTAGATATGAAGATCCAACGCGACAAACTCCGACAGTATCAGAAGAAGATACAAACTGTGCTAGACCGCGAACACGAGATTGCCAAGGAAATGATTGTCAAGGGCGATAAGCAGCGGGCGTTGCTAGCGCTGCGGAGGAGAAAGTATCAAGAGCAGTTGCTGATCAAGACAGATGGGCAGTTGCAGGCGCTTGAAGAGCTTGTTTGACCCCCCCTCCCCCTCTATACGCAAGGAGAAACAGGAAGAGAGAGAGCTGACTGAGGGTTGTTTCATAGACATCAACAATCGAGTTCTCACTTGTCCAGAAAGACGTCCTCTATGGTCTCCGGCAGGGAAACCAAGTACTCAAAGAAATCCAGAAAGAAATGTCGCTTGAGAGTGTGGAGAAGCTGATGGAGGAAACTGCAGACGGAATTGCATACCAGCGAGAAGTCAGTAATATGCTTGCCGGGCGAATGTCGAATGAAGAGGAGGACGAGGTTGAGGATGAACTTGAGCAGATGGAGAGAGAGGAGAGAATGAAGAATATGCCGATGCCGGATGCGCCGAGTACTGTACCAGTTGGGGGTCAGAATGAAGTGGAGGATGGGGTGGTTGAAAATGAGGTGGAGAGAAAGGCGAGGAGGGCTAAGGAAAGAGCGAAGGTGAGAAAGGAGGCTTTGGCGGCAGCGGCGGAGCCGATATTGGCGTAGTAGGGTGTTTTTTCTCTTTTTTTTTGTTAATTTGGTGCTTGTTATATATGGCGTTTTGTATACTTTTTGCTTATGGGAGGGTTGCTTTTGATGTTGGTGTTTTTCTAATCAGTATACTTAGCTACGGGGCAATATTGACCATGGCTTATGAGCTCAAAGCAGGTAATAGCAACAGCCCTTGTAGTCTTTTTTTTACGTGTGGTAGTTATGATACATAGACCGCAAGAGATTATAGAATCGACGACGGTAGGCAAGGAAATAATTACATCTGGTTAGCACCTAGATATCTTCTCAAGCTTGCATCCTGCAAAACGCCAGCATCCGTCCCATTTTCCTTCAACGTCCGTTCATATCTCCCCTGTAGTCCTTCTTCATCCACATCCATCGCCCCTTCATCTTCGTCTCTCTCCTGCATCCCTTGCCCACCCTCCTCGTCACTCGACTCAAGATCACTAATGACCCCCTGTTCTTCCTCCACCTTCACAGACTTCTTCCTCCCACTTTTGCTTACTCCTTCCACATCCATATCCTTCATCAGCCTGTCCAGCTCCTTCTGCTTCTCCTTAACCTTCTGCTCGTCTCTCTTTGCCCTCGCCTTCTCCATCTCAGGCCTATAGTCCCTTTCATACTCCTCACACTTCCCCTCAACCGCTTTCATGAAGTCGTCAATTCCTGCACCCGTCATAGCACTCACAGCAACCAAATCAAGATGCTTATAGAACTCATCGAGCATAAGACTCATCGAGTTGAGTAAAGACGCCATATACCCACTCCCCCCAACACCCTCATCATTCCCCTCTTCACTCTCCCGTAGTGCGCGCTGAAACGCTTCAAAATCAGTCATCCATTCCTTCGCAAACGCTGCGTCCTGAGCATCTGTCTTGTTGAAAACAAGGATCATGGGAAGCTTTGTTTTGTAGAGGATCGAACAAGCATATAGCATATTAGACATAAAAGTAGCCGGAGATGTCGTTCTCGGTGTATCAATAATATAGGCAATGACAGTTGGAAAAGCCGACGCAAGAGCATCTGTTATAATCGCTCCAGACGCAGACCTATAACCATCAGCTTCTACTTCCCTCCCCAAAATAGCCCTTCTCGGAAAGTGGCTCACCAAACGAAACACTCGATCTGTCCTGGTGTGTCTACCAGTACACTCGTAATGCTATCCATCCGCTTCTCCAGAATCCCGATAACCTGGTCCACTTTTGTTGCAAAAAGATTCAAACATGTCATTATCCCCCCGTTAGGTCCGAGGTTATACTGCTTCATTACTTCTTTGTAATTGACCGAGTCCCGGATATCGATATTGCGCTCGAAGGGAACATTCTTGACTGCCGGGTCGAGGTTCACAATGTACGGTGGTTTTTTCTTCTCATGGAGGTGTGCATTAAGACGCTGCATGAACGTGGTCTTGCCGGAGCCTGCACTGGAGAGGATGGGTTAGCTCTGCTGGGGGGGGTCGAATAGTGGGATGTGAAGATTTAACGAACCGGCCATGCCGATGCAAATTATAGCGGGAGGGGGAGATTTCTTAGGGGCTGTGGTGGTGGTGGTGGTGGAGGAGGAGGCCATCTTGGGATATATTCTGGGGAGTTTAGGGAGTGGTTTCGGGGGAGTGGTGATGGAATCGAGGGTTTTTGTTATCTGTGGTGGGGTGTTTTGGATAAGTGGCTTGGCGGGGCTGTTGAGCCGCGTCGGGGACGTCATTGGGTGTCACTCGGGTGCGTACAGAATAGTAGACAGCAGGTTGAACTCGGACCAGTATCTTGCATATACATCAATGCCCTCTGGGAACTGAGTATCTAGACCCTATTTGACCTCATCAGTATACTATCCCTTAGATTTACTGATGTACTGATAACGCGAGTGACGGGATATGATTGTAGGATATTGGTAACGTGGGTTAGGGGTGCATGGGAGGCCCAACGAAGGTTAGTACCCCTATACAGAACAGTGAATACGGCTACTGAACGCACACAAGACCTATAGGAGTAATGAAAAATCCCGGAAGGAGTGCTGCTATAGTACCTCTTCAGCTACCCGAACCTTTGCTAGGGTAGCAGCTTAAAGACTCAAAGTAAAGAAATTATATATGTATAATAATAACATATGTAGCCACTTCTTTACGCAGCGGCACCATGAAAGGTACCTCCCTTTTAAAAGACATATCTCAGTTAAATACCCCCCTTCCTAGGAACCTACTTTCCATATATCAACCCAAATTACCCACTCGTTCAATGCAGCTATATGTGTATAATAATTAACACGATCTTTCAAGCTTCTTTATTTAGTTCTTTCTACACGCATATTAGCGCTTAAGTACTGATTAGTATGGTCTTTGAGATAGATATTAGAGAATACGGTTAAGTACATGTAGTAATAAAGGGTGATTCCACCCACATAGGTAATCCGTCCTCAAATATGAGTAGGAGTAGAATTAAGACTTATAGTGTCCGAGAGATTGGGGTTCGGTCTAAATCCAAGACTATATTGGAGTGAAGGTAATCTTGTGTATTAAATACAGCTATACCATAGACATCACCATACTTACAAACCTCACCACTATATTACCTTCAGCATCCCAATCAAGATTCAGGAATTACTGACTCCTCTCTTAAAACCACTCAGGCCCAATAGAATCCCTATAATTTAAAATAAAATAGTGATAAAATTGCACTACCAACCATAAAGCACCATTATGTTCATGCCTATAATGTACAAAGTCTACACAGCCCTTCATCCCCATCACCGAACATCACACCTGCGTTTGTGCAACATCACCTTGCGTATCCTTAACCTCTTTTTTTATCTTTGGTTCCTTCGGACCTGCTTTAGGATTCTTCTGCTGAATACGCGCGACAGGCCATTTAGGTTCCAGAAGCCCAAACTACCCCCGAGGAACGTTAGAAACACTCTCAAAAAGAGCGCGTGGGGGAGATGAGTACCATAGAGAATAATCGCCATACGGTATCAGTAGGTTGCGCGCCAACACCAATCCAATATTTTGCTCGCGCAGTGTCGAGTTTAATATCTTTGGTGGGCTTACCGATGTCGTCCGTCGGGGGTTTAGGAATTGGGTCGTAGGTTCCTGGGGTAGATACCGGTTAGCTCTTTTTCAAATACTCTCCTAGGGAATGAGTGGATATGTACCAATAACTTCTATAGGTCTTGAGTCTCTGGCCGTCCTATAGTGTTGATATTGGGGTCAGCTTAGAATGGACCCCTCCGAGGAATTGGAGTTGCACCTTGCGTGGGCGACGACAATGTTGTAGACAGGGGCATGACGCCGCCCGAAGCGTGCCAGCCGCAGTTTGACAACCATTGTGATATTGGAGATTGAGGTTGAGCTACAGTTCGGTGGTGGGCTGTTTCTTTTTTGTGTAGTGGGGGTTTTCGTGATGCGCAAAAGCTTCAATAACTTTGGCGTCTTGGCAGCGTGGACGTCGAGATATGTACAAGGGGTGTGGATAGGAAATGTATGAATTCACGCAAATGTCAGCTTATAACCCGGTCTGGGGTGAAATAACATTACTTTAAAGTAATTTAACTAGTTAGAGGGATCTTTTCACAACTTGCAACTTTTCTTTTGTGACTCTGTTTGACGTTCGCCCCTCCATGCAAAACCTTGCCCACAAATCCCCCCACAAATATACCAACAACCCCACCAAAAAAAAATTGAGCGACCTTCGATAACAGCGATTATCGTAGAATTACCATCAACACCACGCACACAAGTCAGCAGAACAAAAAAACTGCTGGTTCAAGTAATCATGGCACCCTTTCAACTCTCAGCGCTCATCGCCGCTCTTCCTGAGCATGAAGCTGGTGCCTGGGGTCCTCCATCAAATGTTGATTCTTCACTGAACGAGGTGCCATATGCACCATACTCAAAAGGTGATAAGTTGGGCCGTATGGCTGACTGGACATCGGATAGTGCAAAGGATGGTGGGAATCAGAGGGGACGAGGAGGTTATAACAGGAACTATAGAGGTGGGTCATTTCTCACGATAAATCTGGTTGGTAGAGATGGGATGGGGGAGGAGGGGAGGTTGTTTCTGTTTTTTCAAGCTTTATACTAACGGCTAGATAACCTTTCATAGACCAGCAAGTATATGGTGCCGGAACTTCATCTCTCTTCTCATACCAACACGCCGAAGACGAAGCCTCATTCTCTGTCGTTGACAACCAACGTACATCTACTAAGACCCGGGGCTCCTTTGGCCGTGGTGGTGGCACAATTTTCCGTGGCCGTGGTGGTCGTGGTGCTGCCGGTCAAACTGGTAGCCGTGGTGGTTCACAACAGCAATCTGGCGGACGTGGCGGCTATGGAGCTCGTGGTGGCCGTGGAGGACGTGATGATGGCAGATTTGATTCCCGAGGAGGGCGTGGAGGAAGAGGGAGACGCTTCGGCTGGAAAGACTACGATAAGCCACAGCGTAACCGTGATGCTTCAGTCAACATTAAGCCGGATTGGAAGATGCTTGAGGAGATCGATTTCAACCGTCTGGCTAAGCTGAATCTGGAGACAGATGAAGGTGAAGATGTGGATAGCTATGGTTTCTTATACTACTATGACCGCCAGTACGACAAACCCGCTGGTACAAAGGCTGCAGAGAGGAAGCTTGTTGTACAGGACCGTCTATTCTTCAACCCCACCACCACCGAGGATCCAGTAATTCAGCAACTTGCCGAGAAGGATGAAGCTACAATCTTCGCCACTGACTCTGTCCTCTCTATGCTTATGTGTGCTCCGAGATCAGTTTACCCATGGGATATTGTCATCGTTCGTGATGGCAACAAACTCTATATTGATAAACGAGACGGTTCCCAACTTGACTTCGTCTCGGTCAACGAAAACGCAGCCGACCCGCCTCTCGAGACCTCAGAGGGCAACAAAGACTCTATTAATGCACCCCAGGCACTCTCAATGGAGGCTACATTCATTAATCAGAACTTTGCGATCCAAACCGTTAACGAGGAATCAAAGTATGAGTTTGACCATGAAAACCCCTTCTACAGCCCTGAGGAGGAGAGTGAACCGCTAGGATCAAAGGCATACAAGTACCGCCGCTTCGACCTGTCATTGAACGATGAGGAGCCTGTCTTCTTGATTGTTAGAACCGAGTTAGACGCTGTTATGAAAAGTCCAAGCGGCGAGGATCTATTCTTGACTGTCAAGGCTTTGAATGAATTCGATGACCGTGCACAGGGCAGCGGTGGTGCGCTGAACTGGAGGACAAAGTTGAGTAGTCAGAGAGGTGCTGTTGTTGCCACTGAGATGAAGAACAACTCTTGCAAGCTCGCTAGATGGACTGCTCAGAGTATTCTTGCAAAGGCCGACTTGATGAAGCTTGGGTATGATTGATCTCCTACAGATACAGATTCAATTGCTAACTATTCCACTAGTTTTGTCTCCCGTGCAAACCCGAAAGACTCCAACAAGCACGTAGTTCTCGGTGTTGTCGGCTACAAGCCCCGTGAATTCGCAAACCAGATGAATCTTAACCTCTCCAACGGATGGGGTATTGTCCGTACAATCGTCGATATGTGTCTACACATGCCTGAGGGTAAATACGTACTCGTAAAAGATCCGAATAAGCCAGTTTTAAGGCTGTATGAGGTTCCTCCAAACACATTTGAAGATGAGCCTGAGCAGGCAGCTATCCGAGAGGAAGAAGAGGAGTAGATGGGAATCTATTGGAGGGAGTAGGATGATGCTAGCTTTACATGGTATTGGAAATGAAAAAATAAATTCTCTTTTTGTTACTTTGTGGTGCAACGTGCTTAGTATTGGGAATTCAGACAATGGGTTTTGTCCGCTTCTGACACTTGTTTCAAAAGCTGAATGATTTTAGGAGATTATTTAATGTTAAGGGACTGGAATAAAGTATGAGGCATGGAGCTTCCTCGATATTATTCAGATGGATCATCGTACCAGGCGTCAAATAAGGGCGCGCACAGACAGCTAGAATATTACGTCTACTAATCGACAATAAGCATTGGAAACAGTATCAGGTTATCCACGTTATAAGAATTATTAGTAGGGCCCTTTGTAACGGTGTAGATACGTAGGCCCTTTCATGGAGGAATCAATAAACGCATTTCTAAGATAGAGATGCTGGTGGTGTAACGTTTAGGGGCGGGGGAATAAAAGAAAGTTATAGAGAGTGAAACACCGTGACGGTGACGAGTAATAGTAGATATTATGAAGCCACAGTAGTAGCCGGTACTCTAATTTTCCTCCTAGTTAAAGCACAGAGGTTAGTTCTAATGCCACTGTCCTTGGTAGAATTACAGTAATAGACAATAGAGGACTCTAGTTAAAACTAAATGGTGTATCACTTCCTGTAACCTGAAGCGCTCTATTAAAATAGACCTTGAGTATTAATCAGGCTTCTTATAGCACTGTCTTTTTGACGTGTTTCCTTGTTCGGAACCACCACCTAACGCACGACTCTTGGCACCTGCATTCTAAACCTAACCCTACAACCACCACCCAGCGCACGACTCTTGGCAATATTTAAAAACCTAACCCTAGAACTACTGCCAAGTACACGACTCTTGGCATTTCTCTACCCAGAAGAAACCAGCTGATCTTGATACCAGCTTCAGTTTTCAATGGTTTGAAGTAAAAGGTTTCAAGGACGTCAGAACTCTAAGTTTGAAACTCTTATTATTAAGTCATGTGCTAAGGCATGGATCGGTGACTTGGGCAAGCTATTTTTCTATCAATCCCTATCAAAAAAAAAGGTAACCAACTTAAGCTAGTCTTTCAACACCTACACAAAGTAAAAGAATAGAGAGTTCAGTACCTGGGATTCCCGCATGGTCACCCACTACAGTACTAGCCAGGCGATACGACGTTTTAATTAAGCAGAGCGGACGGGATGCTTTATTTTCGTCGTTCTATGACCGAACACGTTCACCATAAGCCGTTAGGTATTTATAAACTTCCTTAAGCATTCAAAAATTTGTTAGGCTTAGCTCTCGCTACTTTAGATTGTTCCTTTAGTCTATCTTCCTTGTTTCTTTTTTGCTCTTGTCTAAAATTGTATTCCGAAATCCCCCCAAGTATTTTGAGTTTAACATAATATTTCCATCCACTCCTAGCCCAACTTCTTTACAGAATTGAATATGAAGCCAAAATATTCCTTGGTGTCTTCGGGTTTATTTATACGCCCAACTATGCCTTCCCCTAATTTTGGTAGTCTTGATCTATAGTAGTTGTCCTATGATAGCAACAGCAACCTCAGAGAATCAAACTATCAAAGCTCATTCTGTTTTATTAGTTCTTCAAATAGCTCCTGTTCCGTCTGCTGTGCATTACCACAGGCAAGCCCACTGTAGCCTTTGACAACGGCGACACAATCCTGTATCATTTGCTACAAAAATAAAATCAGCAAGGGTAATTGAAATCCTGACATTACAAATAGGTCTAACCTACCTTAAACATTAAAATACTAATCATCACGCTAAAGATACTCTTCAAGCTCGTCACCGTGGTCGGTACACTCCTGATCTTCCCACGCTGTAGCAGGAATACGTTTTTATTAAGTCCGTTCATCCGAATAATCTGTAAGTTTAATCCGGCATTCAGCAAACCCACAACCTGCAACCGCTTCATTGTATCTTTATCGTGATCTACAAGGCTATGAAGTCGGGACAACATTGCCTGCAGTGCATACACCAGCTTTGTGCTATCGTTGGTCCACTTCTTCGTGCGTATGCTCTCGAAGCTCTTGGCTACCTCGATAGCCCCATACTCAATCACGGGGGAGTCACCAAGGGTGTGGATGATGGCATCGAAGCGCCGGCCATGATTCCCCTTCCCAGATGATTCAGCGCAGACATCCTCAACGAGCTTAAGAGCAAGGCAGATTATCTCTTTTCTGGGGGGCAATATTAGACCTGAGAAAAAAAATAGGTACGAAGAACCATCCAAAAGAAAAAAGAAAAAAGAGCATACCGCTGTACGAGTACCCCGTTCAGGCCAAGTAGGCATTGATCGATTAGGAATGACCAAGGATTACAGTCGAACCACCCCTCTCGCAGACTAGGATAGAGAAGAAGATTGTTGGGGGATTCAAGTATCGAGAGCCTACCATTGGCAAAAGGTGAGATCCTGGGTCACGGAATACATAGATAATGGTAACTCTGGGGCTATAATAGACGCACATGGAAAGAATGACGGTATTGACCCACGCCGCATCAAAATGTTTCGATCGATCGTAACTTTCGCCCTTCTTTCGGTATGGGACTTCCTCCGCAACTCGCCGAAACTCTTCGGCTGTGTCCGCCTATTTCAGGTAAGGAGCATGTCAAGGCAAAAAAATAATGTGGTCCACATACAAGGGAAAACCTAGCCATCGAGGCTAAGAATACTTTATCGGCCTCTGGCAAGGGTAATGTCTGGCTACGCAGTTCCTCTAGTTCCTTGGGCTGGAACCAAGATGTGATGATGGGATCATCAAAGTCAACTACCCACAGATGCGCTGAGTTCTTTACAGTGAGAGCACTTGCACATTCAAAAATGACATCTTCCAAGACCCTGCCGGATTCAGAAAATACAAATTTGCTCTCGGTGGTGAAGGACATATAGGTCGTGACAAATCCTTTGTAGACCGAAATGAAATCACTATTACCTTTTTTGGGCTGGGATGTGACAGCGGGGGGTTCCTCGCGCTCGTCTCTATTGACACTAGGTGTACAACAATAAGCCAATGCGAACAAAGAAATTTTGAGAAAATCAAAACTAACTTTGAAGAAGTATCAGATTCGTTAACCTGTCCAGACATTAAGTCAATTAAAAACCCACTAGTAGAATCCGGGGAGGGTTATCGAGGCAACTCACCTCCCCAATCACGCTTGCATCATCGCCTAGGGAGCGGCATGTCTCTGAATCTTCCGGCAACTTCCTCTTATACCCGGTTTGATTGAAAGTTGAATCGTTAAATATCCCTTCATTCACAGGTGCTTGATAGACAGTTGTGGCTTGGCAGACCTATAATCCACTATTAGAAAAGTATCTAATAAAGAAACCTTCGATGTAACTAACCTCCCCATCATGCAGTTCTGCCGTACTGCCTGGATGACTCCCACTAGCCGCTCGAGAAGACGCCACTTCATCATCCCCACTTTGATTGAAGGTCGCATTGTTGAACGTCCCTTGGTTCACTGGTGCTTGAAAGATATTGACCGATGCGCCAGATTTCAGCTTTCTCTTCTTGCTCGATTGATGACGGCATAGCCACTCCCGGGCACGGTTGCGGTCAGAGTTGTGGCCCTATGATTGAGATCACAAAAATTAGTAGTGCGACGGGCCCATCGGACCCATCACAACAAAGAGTAGAGGGTATCGATACATCAAATTATCTTGGGGCCCGGTGCCCACCAAACGGAGAACAGACAAGCGAGCAGTTTGTCTGGGGTCTGGTGGCGCCCACCGAACGGAGAACAGACGAGCGAGCAGTTCGTCTGGAGTTCGATGGAAGGCGAGCGCTGGCTCAGCAAGCGATCAGTTTGAACATCAGACGAGCGAGCAGTTCGTCTGTGTCCCAGCGCTGGCCCATACACACACGGGTAGGAGGAGGAGGAGAGTTTACAAAAAAAACGCGTACGTACCGATTGCTTGTACTGATCCAGGAGGAGCCGAGCTTTATCGCGTTGGTTAGGGGTGTATTGGACATCTTCCGTAATGGTGGTCAGCGCTTTTATCCATCTGTCAAGGGTGATTTGGTGTTTGTATGATGGTGATGTCGGGTCGTGCTCGTTGAGGTAGTCGAGGATGTTCCAGTTGTTTGGAGGTTTGTCGAAGTAGGTGGGGTTAGCCATCGCTGACGTTGACGCGATGGTGATGTCGATGGGGTGATGCTAGCCGTGCATTAGTCATTGATGAGTCATCACACCAGCTGATCAGGAGAGACTCACATTATCACAAAAGCGCGTTTCAAAGCGAATGAGATAAAAGAAATAACAAAGAGAGAAGAGGAAAGGGGAAAGGGGAAAGGGGGGGAAGGCCAGGATACTCGTTATTTGTTAGTCATCACTGGTATTATGACTCATCAATAGTGACAGGGGTACATTATCTCTCATTATTGCGTTGCAGAAGCCAACCACCACGCAAAAGTTTGGAAATAGATAGTCTTATGGCTACTTATTCAAAATGGGGGTGTGACAATATGAGGGAAATCTATCAATAGCCCAAATATCATAGGCTAATTTAGCAGAGGAGTGGGTACGAGACTAGAGAGGAAGGGTGTAAGAGGAAAGGAGGAAAGTAGGTAGGGAAGGGGGGAAGGCCCCTATATATAGGGGCAGCTTAGAACGAATCTAGAATATTCTAAAAATTATCAGAAAAAAGGGAGGAAATCTAGGGCGGTTTAGAAAACGCCAGAACACGGATAGTAAAGCTAGAAAATTCTACTGAGAAAGCACTAGAATAGACCACAAACAGGTGGAGGTGTAGTTTCTAGTAATGCATGTCGAGATCTCCATTACTGTTTTTCCTTAGGAGTTTCATATCTTGGGTCAGGCTTACTGGGGGGAGGGATTTCTTTAGTCTCGTATGTACAAAGCTAAGACTCTTTAGTGGTTTATTATAGCAATATGTTTGTAAACGCCAATGGTTGTACTTACTACTAATATGTCTACGATGAGAATAACTATATGTTCCTATCTATCACTTGGTAAGTGCTATTGATGAGAATTTCAATCAGCCACAGAACATATCCTTTAATGTCAATAGCTAACGCTATGAATAAGGATGCCTCATCCAATCCCTTTCAAGTATATCACTTGAACCAAGCTAACTTGCTTAGAAACTCATGGCCAACAACATAATGAAAGGAGATGTATGCAAGAACATAACCAAGGCACAATAGACTACATCTAAACATAGGTAGAGATGGGAACGAGCCTAATCCCTTGGCTCTTTGAGTTTACCAGAACGTGAGTAACATAGGTAAGCTTCCGGAATTACTTATGCAATTCTCCGACCCACAACCCAACCAGGCTAATGGACTGCATATCCCGTAGAGGCAAACCACATTAAAACATCTTAAAGACCCGTCGAATAACTTCTCATGATCCGAGACTCGAGTGATGTCATCGCAGTGACGTACAGGGATTAACTACATTGAGAAATCACAGTCAATCACTCGTCGATGTTTATCTCTTGGCAGAGTAAATATTTAGAGAAAGGAAATTCGTTTATGCACCTTAGACTCCCGGGAGATCATTATATCCAACCGGATTCTTAGTTACGCCCAGTGAGGTATTTTATTTCGAGATGAGCATCTGCAGAGTTTATCATTGGTAGTTCCAGACACCAGAAATCCAGCACACCCACTACACTCAAGACAGGTTTACCTAAGATGTTCAGCATTCCCTATACACTATTCAGAAACTGGTAATGTAAGTTTCCCACACGACATTCTCATATAGTTCATAACCGATCACTCGGTCCCACCTGAGACAACCTAACTATTCAAACGCAACATATATGAAACTTGACGTATCTTAGATCGCAATTCCAGCCACAAACCAACTGCTGCAGTCCCAAAGACATACGGGAGAAAATACGTCATGCAAATATACCACTCGTGCCACGCCATGCCATGCCACGCCGAGAAGCTACTAATACAATATATGCGTAGCGTATGTCGTCATAGTCCCACGATTAATTTATCTATAAAATAAACAATAAATCCGTCTCTAGCTATATATATATCCAGCTACAACAAATAAAATTAGTACCAAAAGAATCCTCTCTCTCCCTCATACAAAATGACAGTATCTACACGCATCCTGGTCCTCGAAACCGACCTACCACTACCCTCAATCCATGCTACAAAAGGGAGCTACAGCAAAATGTTCGAACGCCTCTTCATTAACGTTGGCTCTGAACTTCGCCCTCCTATCGATGTAAATGTAACCCCCTACTACGTCGTCGGGAATACCGACAGTACCTCCCCCGAGAACGGTGACCTCCCTGACATCAAAGAACTCGAAGATTATGACGGTGTTCTCATCACTGGTAGCAAATACGACGCTCATGGCAACAACCCCTGGATCCTACGTCTAATTGAATGGATAAAAGGTTCCTTTAACCACACCCAAGAAAAGAAAGGGAAAAAAAAGCACTTTGCTAACATACGCAAAAACAGCTGCATGGCTATCCTACCCCCATGTTCGTTTCTCCGGCGTCTGTTTCGGCCACCAGATTATCTCGCGCTCCCTCGGCGCGCGAGTCTCACCCAACCCTAATAGCTGGGAACTAGCACATACACACATCTCACTAACCCCCCTGGGACAAGCGCTCTTCTCAACCGGCCAAGAGAACTCAATATATCTTCACCAGATGCACCAGGACCATGTTGAGTCTCCACCAAGCCATTCAACAGCTAATGGTCTACTGGCCGAAGATGATGAGGTGCATGTGTGGGGTGAGAGTAAGGACTGTAAGGTCCAGGGATTGTATATGCCGAAGCGGGTATTCACGTCGCAGGGGCATCTGGGGTATGATGAGGAGATGGTGAGGAGGAATATAGAGTATAGGCAGGAGAAAGGGTTGGTGAATACGAGACATGCGGATGATGCGAAGGAGAAGGCAGGGATGGATCATGATGGGGAGGTTGTGGCTGGGGCGATATTGAGGTTCTTTGGGGGGAGGGATGATGATGTTGAATAGTTATAAGTTATTTGATTATTCTCAAGAAGTAATAGTTATCCTTATAATAATTATAGCCAGTATCGTAAGTCGTTATCTAGGCGAACCCAGGGTCAAACATTTGCATAGGTACTTAGTAGGCTCGTTTCCATCCCCACCACACTTCAGATCGATAGTACGGTCATAAAATCTCACAATCTTATAATACAGAGTAGGGGTTGAATTTAGCGAATAACATTTATGTAGCGTCTAGTAACTAGCTCTTCACTCTTCACTCTATAAGATAATACCTGGTCTTCAACTACCGAGTGACACACTATGACTGTTTCTAGCAAAATAAAATTTGATATAATATACGCTTACACTCTGTGTTCGCTCTATAAAGCACAAGAAAAGAAAAGCAAGAAAACACAACACCATGGAGCTCCCACAAACAAAAGAAAAAATTCAGCTTTTATAAATACCCCACCTTTCTACCCATCCTACACAATCTATGATGACGACTACTGAGGTGCAGGTGCACCCTCAACTTGCTTCTTTGCGCCACGGCGGTTCTCTGCGAGTCTCTAGAGAGGATATTAGGCCGATTTTCCACAATAAGGATAAAACTTAAAAAACTTACAAGGATATTCCTAAGAAGCACAACAATCGTTACCTTCCCAATCGCAGGAACGTATATCGACGCCTTCTGCTTGACATTCGGGTCAAAATTCTTCTCCGAAGAGAAGTTGATACAGATCGCACCCCTAGCACAAAACACCCTTAGCTCAATTTCTACCGGGAGAAGGGGAGGGGGAGGCATACTCCTTCAACAGATGAGTCGGGAACTTATAATCCTTACTCGGCACGCCAGTAATAACAACATCACTCTTCGGCACCACATCCACTAGCTTCAAGTCTGTCCCATGTACCTGATGCTGCCTCTTCCTGATCCCTTCACCTCTAGTGAAGTGTTCAATGCCGGTGATATCAACGCTGTACACACTTGCGCCGTCGTTTGCCAGCAGCGCGGCAAGTGGTCTACCAACGATTTCAGAGCGGTTAACAATAGTAATGGTCTTGCCGAAGAGTCTGTTGCCGTATGGAAGGATGGAGTTGTAGACTTTGATGTACTCGAGGATCTTGATCACTGCGAGAGGTGTACATGGGAGGATACTCTTCTGTTGGTGCTCGGCGTCAAGGAATCGGATGTTTTGGTACATGTTGAAAAGGTACTTGTGGGATAGGCCCTCGACATCCTTGGTCATTGAGGTGACCTGCTGGAGATATTGATCCTATGGCGGGGATTATAAGTTAAAGCCATAATAAAAGTGTGTAGAGAAGAGTGCTTACTTGACGACTCCCGAAAACAGGGAAGTAGACGATAATACCATCTACATTATCGTCCACATTCGCTGCAAGAATTTGCTCCTCGAGATCATCTTTATTCACTTCACGTAGCTCGAACTGAAATCCACTATCCGGCTTATTAGACCTCTCTCTCTCTCTAAAAATGTATACAAGTAGTGACGGGAGCATACTTCTGCTGACAAGTCTTCTCAGTCCAATTCGCATACATCTTCGCCGCAGGATCACTATTCGCCAAAAAGCCCACCAACAACGGCGCACGATCCAATTTCTGCAGCGAGGTCCTAACCTCCTGGAGGAGTCCCTCAGCAACAGTTGCAGCAGAGACAACCTTACATGTTGCCGGAGGAGGATCAGTGGTTTCGTCGAATCCGGGGTTCTTTTCACTCATTTTAGCGGTGGGAAACGGTTCGAAGTGTGAATGCTGCTGAATTCTCCTGTTGTATATGGTGTAATTCCCAGGGGAGGTTTGGAGGGGCAGTTTTTGGTTGTAGGTGGGGCTTGCAGGTTCTTGGCGTAAAAAAATGCCCCTGCACAGAGATGACGAGATGGTCGGATACGCAATCGGCGGGTGATGAGCATCACGGGTTTATTAAGGCTGGGGTGTTCCCTTCTGTTGCGAGCTGGTGATGAATGGGGTTTATTAGAGATTTATACCAGCCTTATTACAAGCAGTCAGCTAACAAAGTACGTGTTCTAATTCATTTAGTTCTCACGGGCTCTCTTAGTTCCTAGGTCACGTGATGATCATGAGCCCTAACCCACTGTGCCTAAAGGTTTATTCCGAAGGTCACGGGGCAATTAATTATGTTAGGTAAAACTTTATCGTTTCTTCTGTGTCGTACCCTGTCAGCAAATAGTCATTACATGGAATATCACTCGCATCATCTAACCGTAACTGAAATTCTAAGAGCGCTCAATTAACCATAAAATCAGAAGGAAGACATGAAGCTGGTTTTAGTCTCCTGTTAATACAAACACTTGTGACTCATATGCCAGGTTTTGCTGAATTCCATTCAGATGCTCTTTCTTAGGGTGTGGTGCTTGACTAAGGGTACACGTAAATAAGTCGAACCCTACTTAGAGACTTGTAAACACTGGACATACTATTAATGGGTTGGTTAGGGCTGCATTGCGGTTGAAACAAGCTTCTTATGCCTTACAGGGGTAGACCACAATACAAAGCTAAGTCAATCTAGAGATGACAATGATAAAATGTCTAAATACTAAAGAAATCCTTAAGAACTTAACTACTGGCCTTCTACTTTCCATAATTGGGGTTGGTTGAGGTACACTCTAGGGTCCTAGACAAGGGTCAATAGTAAATACTATATAGTACTACCTATAGTTACATAGCCGTAGAATAATAAGCAAAAGGTTTGGGTCTACCAGCATATGGCACCTAACAAGGGACCCCCATAAGATGATATCCCCTCTGCCAATTCCCACCTATGGCCATCGACTCCCCCGAGTGATAGCCCATGTCTCGGCACCAAGAGTATTACCAAGACAACCCCGCTGACTAACCCAAACCCAAGTTGCGGCTCACAACTTTGCGATGCCCAGATCTGTCCTTTAGGCTCTCATCTCCAACTTCAGTATCAAACGCTCCTTTTTTTTCTTCTTCCAGAAATTATGGGCCGGCGGAGTCTCCTAGTCGTTATCGTCGCCGTCGTCCTCAGGCTGGTTCTGTTCGCGGCATTCCCTTCGCTGCCAAACCTCCTCACCAACCGCGTCGAGATCTCAACACCTGTTACGAGCTTCAAACGACTACAAGAAGGTCTCTTTCTATACACTCATGGCGTATCTCCCTATGACGGCGGTGTCTTCCACCAGGTACCCCCAGGCCCTAAGTCCATGCGCTGATTATTATCTTTTTTCGTAATTAGACATACTGACCTGACTTTCGTAGGCCCCACTACTACTCGCGTTATTCACAACCCTCCCCTCCTCCGAGATAGCTACAAACCTCATCTACATCCTCCTTGACGTCTTCTCCGCACATGCCCTAGTCAAGATCGCCTCATCCGGTGTCTCCGCCGCTACCTCAAATCGTAAGGATGCTCAATGGCCTCCTTGGGCCGTCGCTGCCGCATTCCTCTTCAACCCCTTTACTGTCGCAACTTGTCTCGCCCGCCCAACCATTGTCTTTACAAATACCGTAATCCTCACCGCCATCTCCAAGGCTGTCCGTGGTAATGGCGCTGCAGCTGTATTAGCACTTGCCATGAGCGCCTACCTCTCACTATACCCGATCTTGCTACTACCGCCGATGATCCTATTGAGCTACGATGGGATGAAAGTGCCGGAATTGAGCTTGAGTGTCTATGCAACTAAGATGACTGGGGTATTTGCAGGCGCGGTAGGTGGATTGCTAGGGTTGAGCTACCTGATTACCGGCAACAGCTGGGAGTTTTTGGCGTCGACTTACGGTGTACATCTACTACTACCGGATTTGACGCCCAATGTGGGGCTGTGGTGGTACTTCTTTATCGAGATGTTTGACAGCTTCCGAAACCTTTTTCTATGCGTCTTTCAGCTCCATCTGGCGGTTTATGTCGGTGGGCTATGTATACGGCTACGGTAAGTATCCTTATACAGCTTTTTTATTTTTTTTAAAAAAAGAAAACTTTAAGTGAAAGTGCTAAACGTGGACTAGGAAACAACCGTTGTTCGTCATCACTACCCTTCTTGGAATATCTTCAATCTTTAAATCATACCCTTCCATCGGGGATACAGCACTATATCTCTCACTACTGTCTCTTTACCGTCATATTTTCCCTCGTAAGTTCATCTAACCACCGTGTTAATATATCCTTCTAACCTCCTACGATAGTAATGCGCTATGCCTTCTTTGTGACTTCTACACTTCTTTATGCCACTTTACTTGGCCCCGCCTTCTATTACCTGTGGATTTATGCAGGTTCTGGTAACGCAAACTTTTTCTATGCGATTACGTTGGTGTGGAGTCTTGCGGTTACTCTACTTGTTTCGGATGCGTTGTTTGGAGTTTTGAGGGATGAGTGGGAGACTGAGAGACCGGAGATGAAGGGGATGGATGTCGTGCAGATATAAAAAGGAGATATTTTTATACCCCTTTATACTTTTTTTCTTTCAGATGTTATTATTATGGGGTGTTTGGGATGGGTTGTGGATACGGATTGGAAATGATTGGACTATGATAGATGGTAACAGAAGGAATAAATAGGGATTGGTTCGTTATAGTGAAATTAGTAGATTCATATCGTGTCACTCGACTCCGGAGCTCCTAGGGACCCCCGTGAAGGCGCAAATTACCCAATGGATTGATGCCTCGATAATAATTAGAGGGTATAAACTAATCTTAATATACTATTTAGAGATTGTCCTATACACTGACTAAACGCTGGCTATTTTTAGCTTCATTCCATATCACTCGTAGGCCATAAATGCATGGAGTAGGTCATATATGAGAAACTTGGTAAGAATTTTGATGCTCCTATCAACTATTCGAATTCCCTATGCCCTCGCTCAAGGCCGAGAGTAGGAAGTTAATTTAGAATCATGCCACAGGCGGTAACAGATACGGAGTATAGACTTTATAGAATAGTTAGAAATGCAAAGCACCCACGCCAAATAAATAAAGAGGACAAAGAAGGAGAAAGAGAGGAAGTAGTGGTATCCTTTTCTGAGACAACTTACAGTGATTTGGTGTCTGGTGAGACATATGATGTCATACTCTCCACTACATCACTATTTTGTATCTTCTCCAAAAGTCAGTACCAACTCCCAACAAAAATTTCCTTACCATCCTACGATTTCAACCGAAGAAAGCTGGGGAAATGGACCCAGTACACACGGCAGACATGGAAGAGTTTGTAGATGACTCTAGCTGGGTCGGCTCAGAAGATGGATACTTTGAAATCACGACTAGGCGTCACCACCGTGCCGAACCTGCAGGGAACTCATCAAACACACAATCAGACGATGGATATTATGGTTACGGGTGGGGCCACGAAGATGAAAGCGAGAAAGAAGATGCCGTAATCCCTGAACCCCCACATTTCGATAAGCTCAGGAGCTCTCATACAATACATAAACATCAAATACAGAACCCCCCAGATGACTTCGCAGGCGGTGGTTTTAAGGACCCACTGAAGGGTTTTCAGCTATTCATTAACGATGATACGTTTGGGGAACTTGCGGCAGCTACAAATACGTATGCTGCGAAAAGGAAGCCTAAGAAGACTAAATGGAGTCCTACTTCAGCTGAGGAGATTAAAGTATTTTTCGGTGCGATTCTATATATGGGGATATGTCAATCTCAAGACCTTGAAGATTACTGGTTTAAGAAGCCTGGGTGGCCTCAACACCCTATCGGAAAAGTCATTAGTGAATCGCGGTTCAGACAGCTACTAAAGTTTTTCCATATTGGCCCACCAGACCTCAATGGCGAAGACTGGAAGGGGCAATTAGAGCCCCTCGGAGCTAAGATTCGAGAAGCATCGATGCGGTATTACTTGCCTGGTACAGAAATGTCATTCAACTGGACGAAAGACTCGAATATTATCTCGCTCCAACACTACTCTTACACGTGGAACTTCCTCTTCTACAACGACACACCAAACGATTTAGAGACCGAGGATCTCAAAATACAAGGAATGTCCTTTCCTGTCTCTGCAAATGCCTACAAACTCGCAACTACCCTCCCAAAAGAAACGCGCCAATTTATCATCCATGCAAACAGGGACTTCACTAACGTCCCTCTCTTCTCGGCTCTCCGGAAGATCGGTATTGGCGCAATTGGTGAATCCACTTGGAAGTATTACGGCTTTCCAAAGTCACTCCAGGAGCTCAAAGGAAAATATATCCCCTGGAACACGGTAACTGGTGCACTCGCCGGACCCGACAACGATGTCCTTGCAATCGTTTGGCGGCATTTCGCAACTTGTATTATGATGACCACCGTCCACGAGATCACGCCCCGCAACAATGATAACTACGAGAAAAGCGAGGCTTATAGGAACCCCGCCCCACCTAAAGATGAACCTCTCATTAATGCGGCTTTCGGGAAAAATAAAAAGGCAATGATCGATCAACCACGCGTTGCCCTCGATCATTCAGATTATTCAGAGTGTAAGCAACATTTGTTCTTGAAGAGACCAAGGGAGATGTTTTCGGCAAGGCAATTGGAGAAGGAACCGGTGGTGCAGGCGAGGAAGTGGATTATGGGTTTGATGTGGTTGCTGGATATAGCGGTTGTTAATGCTAATGTTATCGCTAAGGTGTATGGGGGGAAAGCTACCCATGATAGTTTTAGGATGGATGTTGCGAGTGGGCTGATGAAGCTCAAGGAAGCAGTTTCTCAGGATGAGGAACCTTCAAAGAAAAAAGCAAGAGTTTTTTAATTTTTGTTACCAGTTGAGATTGGCAGGTTGTTGCAGGACACGAGTGATCGTTTATGAGGAATGTTAGACAATTTCATGAGAGGAGATAATTAATCATTAGAAATTACAATCCGTAACACATTACCAATACGACATTAGAAATGAAATCTAAATCTACACCCTCCACTCCATCTATCCTTTCCAGTATTTTGTAAATACACCACATTAGTAGTTCAAAACCTACTCATACCATTTTGACCTTCAAAATCTCTATAGCGGCACTATTATCATCAATCACATCTGCATCCTTTGCTACGTCCAGCGCTGTCTGTTTATGCACGTCCTTGATAAAATAGTTTGCCCCTCTCCTTAGAAGCATCCTCACCACTTCTGCACGCCAATTCCCAGCCGCCAAATGGAGTGGTGTCTTCCCAGTACGCTCTTGAGCATTGATATTGGCACCCTTATTAAGGAGCAGTGTAATCATCTTCACATCTCCACTTTCAGCCGCAAGATGGAGTGATGTATAGCCAACTAGAGTTTCCGCATTGATATTCTCACCCCCCTCGAGCAATATCTCAGCCACACCAACTGCACAATTACTAGCTGCACAATGAAGCGGCCTTGCACCGAGAGTATTCTCAACACTTATATTTGCCCCATGTGACATAAGCGTCTTCACCACCGCCTCATGCCCATAATAAGCCGCCTGATGAAGCGCACTAGTCCTACTTGCACTCGGGCCCGTAACTGCAGCACCAACATCCGCACCTTTCTCCAACAATAATCTTACCACCGCATCCTTCCCCTGTGACACCGCATCTGAGAGCGCTGAAGCTCCATGGTAGTCAACACACGAAAGATCTGCCCCCTTTGCAATCAACAATTCACATATCCCCTCATTCCCCGAATATGCTGCCCAGTGCAGTGCCGTTCTCCCAGTTCCACACCGTATTGAGACATCAGCTCCTAGAGCTATGAGCAGCCTACTGATTGCTTCAGAGTTGTTCCGCGCAGCGAGGTGCAGGGCGGTACCGTAGCGTTGGCCGCGGCCGGCGTTGATGTCGAAGCCGCCTTTGGAAAGGAGGAGCTTAACGAGGGGTTCGTGGCCTTTGGAGGCAGCCCATTGGAGCGCATCGAGCTCGTAGCCTCGCTTTTGGAGAGCGAGGCGGTGAAGGATAGGGGTGAGGATTGAATGTAGGTCGTGGCAGGTGAGGATTAGGTGATTGAGATCTTGGGAGTTGAGGTTTTCAGAGAGGGATTGGAGGAGCTCATTGGGGAGGTCGAGGAGTGGCATTGTGTAGAGGTTTGAGAGCTGTAGGAGTTTTGATTGGGTGGGATTCTTGTGGAGATGCTTCTTAGGTTCGTTAGCTATGAGTAGTAGGTAGGCAGAGGAGAGCCAATGGGCTAGGATTACTTACTCAAGCTTCAAAAATATCATATGGGAGGTGGAAAGTGAAAAGGGGATCAATTGCTGAGCTGTGAAGACCGTTTTATTGCCAGCTTCTAGCTATCATAACACCTCACACGACCCGTTGCTATGGGGAGTTTCCCAACATCGGGACTTACCGGGTCTGGTCACAAAAAAGAAAAAAAGGGGGAGTTACTTATCTTTGGGCTTTGCAGCACGGGCGTTTGATCATCCCGTGAGCTTTCCCGAAATTGGCTGCTGTCAGAGAGATAATTAGTAATGGGGGCGGTTTACCATGTTGCAATTGACGTGAATATTGCGAGTACAAGGGTATCCTGGTAGACGTCATTTTGATGTAACGTTGTTACTGACTGGAAGGCGTGACAATCGCGTGACGTTTTCTTGTTTTTGGGGAGTAGTGTTTGGGGAAACAGGAGATAATGAAGAGGTGAGAGAAGTTCAGGTTATGTCTTGCCTCATCTCGCTCGACCTTGGGGACAGATTACGTGCAGCTGTCTGGGCTATGATAAGATTGATTTATTGTTTGGAATGTTGCGTTATTCTCTCGCTAAGATTCCGACATGAGCCCTATATTATGCTACTAAGTAATAACTGGTCAATAACCCAAAGTACATCCAAGCTAAGTTAGAGGTTAAGTTTCTCTACTCTAGCTGAGCTAATGCATTATACCTGCATGTAGTCTTAAAGTGGGAAGGCTAATATGTAAATCACTTCTAGTATTGCCATTAATACGAGTTACTTATCTAGCGTGTAGGAAGTACTAGAGCTTTACTTTGGGTGACAACCTGTCTACTATGCATGGTGGAACCACATCAAAACAGTGATCTACACAGCAATGACCACAATTATAATCCATAGGGTATCACTCGCAGTTATTTTAAGAACCACCGAAATCAACTGTCAAGAGTAAACAAGTATTGCATTCAAAGACATACAGATTATACCAAAATCAATCCATCATTCGAAAATAAAGAACACGCTCATCTACCAAACATTTCACTTATAACTCCAACAACCGACCACCCATCCCCCTATTCATCAACAACTTCTCATTCCACCCGCCGTATATATAATTTAACTCTATTAGTATCCGCAAGGTCCAGGGTAGACGATACCCTTCTTGTCAGGTGCACCAAAGTTATAGTTGACAAGACCCAATGGGCAAGTATCGGTGACCGGTGAGCTAGAGGAAACGCTGACCAAGTGCTGGCAGACCTTTCCGAAGGCAGTCTTTGTGTAAGCACTGGCGACACAGTTGGACTTGGCCTGGCACTTCTGGCAACACTGGAGATGGCTAGATGCTGAGGTGATCTCGACCCTGTTTCCCTTGCCATTTCCGCAGGTGTTGTAAGAGGTGCTGCACTCTTTGCGAGGATCAGTAACAACAGTGACTGACTCGGTTTCAGTCTGTGTTTTTAAAAATCATTAGTATTTGGCTCTCTGTTTATTTTATTTAGGATTGGGAACATACAGCAGTGGGGGCTGTGGAAGTAACAGTGGTGGTGGAGGTAGGGATTGTCATGCAAGAGCAAGCGCTAGAGATACGTGATGCGGGATACTCAGTGACGAAGGTTGGGATCGCAATATCACGGCGCGCAAGTTCTTCGACCTCCTCTGCGAAGATAACATCGTCTGCTGCGACCTCATCGCGAGGCATAAGAGTTGCTGCAGCGCGCTTATCGACAATTGGAGATGTAACGGTAACATAGGTAGTGGCAGTTCTATAGAAAAGTTTATCTGTCAGCTTTTTTTTGTTCTGAAGGAGTTACTAGGAGACTAGTGAGAAACTTACACGACAGGAGTAGTAGTGGCAGCAACTTCAGTGATGACAGGAATTGAAATGTAGGCACTGCAGAATGGAATAGCCTCTTCGCTGAATCGACGAAGAGCTCGGAGCGCGTTGTCTGCATTGCACCCATCTGTATCGGTGGTCCTTTCTTCAATGCTTCTGGCGTTCCCGAGGGAAGAGAACAAAAGAATCGCAGCAGCGGGAGCAATGGTATTGAAATGCATGGCTGGAGTTGAGTTTCTGAGGTACTGACTGAGTTCTTGAAGTGCTGATTGAGTTGATTGCTCTTGTCGTGAGTGCTGGGTGGTGAGCTTGGAGGAAGGAATTGCTTCTTGTATTTATACGCACTAGAATCTCTAATTTAGACACAGCCTTCTCCTAATTTGAGATAATATAATTACAGGTAACCTCTTTTCTCGCTCTTGGTACAGACCCACAATTGAGAGAAGCCACGATAAGTTGAGCTGAGCATGTAGTTACTTGCATTAGGAAAACGCCTGAACATGTGCAACGATAGCTCGTTCCAAATTGCTCGGTTTGTGGATAGGGGAATTCCTAACCACGTGTGGACCCATTCCAGAATACGGAATACGGGGCCATGCAAAGAGCACCCTGCAGCATTATGGAGGGTGGACAAACAGAAGCACAACAGGCACCATTAGGGGCACAGCACCGATGTGGTTAGTCATGTTATGGGATAAAAAAACTGACCCTTTCGGGAATAACCCTAAATAATAGGCTATTTGAAAAAAAAAAGAACTAGTTGTTTTTTTAGGAATTTGTTTCCTTGGTGATTTCTACCTGAACGTCGGTGTGCGCATAATGTGTAACACAGCAGGTATTGTGATCTTGTACAACCATTCAGCCTAGTAATGCGCATCCGGCTCGTTAACCGACCCCAAAGAAACTTAGAGCCTGTAAAAAAAAGGGAGTCTATAGATTAAGAGCTAGGATAAATTTGTAAAAAAAGATATTCAGTTAAACCAATTCCCTAAGAATGTGGTGCTGTGACTAAAAACGCTACATAAATAACAATAAACGCAGGGAGAGGGAAAGAGAAGGAAACAAAAACCCTCTAGAGGTAAATAGTTTATCGACACTAGCTTTAACCTAGAGTAGAAACTATAGTTAGGCGAACTACTATTGTTCCGGGAATCCACAGGTTCTCGTGACAACCGAAGGGACCCCCCTTAGATGCGGATAAAAGATATCGCTTCTGGTAAGTGCAGTGGATAGATTCGGTTCGGGGATGCCCTGTAGCATTTCTGATAACAGTCACTCGATAACTATGCCACTCATTATTCGGGCAGATGCAAGTTCCGGAGGATCCCTACAATTAGATTGATCATAAATGTTCAGCTATAGAAACTACCAGCGCTGGCAGGAAATCTACGCAGCACCTACCATGGTTTTCCCGATCAAAGGATCTAAAAAAAATACAAAATTGTTTGCATAGTGCATGTGTAGTAACTCAGAGATTTCCCTCCGCCCATCGACCCCCCTGTGCAAGTACCCGCAGATTTAATACCGGCAATTCCCGTGTCATACCGTCAAGCACTTTTGATGATTAAGTATAGATCATGTTCAGTCATAATCATTGATATATATTGTGGAGATTAAAAAAAATTCTATAGATAGTGAGTAGTGTGTGTGACAGACAGCATATGGTCTGATCAGTGATACGAGCGATTTTATCATTGACAGTAGGCCGAGGTGTGGGTACTTTTGGCCAGGCGAGATTTATTGCCATGCAGAAGTCAATGCAGCTGGATGGCAAGGGCAGCGCACAGCATGTTGTACAGGTCAAGTGGATACTATACTACTTCTTTTTATGCTTACAATATCCGAATTCGAGAGAGCGAGAGAGTAATTCTGGTACGTGGAACAATGTAGATATATAGATAACCGCGAGACCCATGTGGGGTGGAGATCGGACGAAGCGAGAGTGAGACATGCCTCAGCCCCCTCCAGGACTAGCGTGCTGCATAGAACACATGTGGCACGTGCACGAGCGGACCCTATCTAGGCCCGAGTTCCCATACAGGACTTCCCCAGAGCCCTGGGACGTGGGTTTTTCGATCTAAAAAAACATGGAAGATTCAGCTGGCAAGTGTGATGTGGCTATGGGTAGTTGATGTTTTTATTGCGAAATTTTTTTTTTAATCTGCCGCGGTTCTTGGCTCAATTAGCCTAAAGATTTAATTAGATTAGAACTACCTCAAATCACTATTCAAAAAAAAAAAATCCGTAGTTGAAAGAGTCACTATATCAACAACGAAGTTTGATGTTATGAAGGTCTAGAAACAGAGCTTGGGAAGGTCCAGAGAAGCCGGACAGCAGTGTGGTCGGATTTGACGTGTGCGGGGTATATAGAGTTCAGTTACTAGGGTACCTGCATCTGCATACACCCTGTAAGGCTAAATATTCTGATATCACGTACAGTTAGGGAAACTTTCAAAGTTTGTGGCACCTGAATATGGCAGAACCGATAACACACACATATGAAGAGGGAAAGGGAAAAAAATAAGCTATGTGCATTCAACCCAAATAGTGTATATGTGGATATCGGTGTCACCTAGTTTCTACTTTGAGGAAAACGGCACCACGGGGTTATGCTTTGCCGGCGCGGTTGGGGCTTGCTTATCCCCCATTTGTGATGGAGACGTACGTATGCTCTGTCACTGCCACGACATGAGGCAGTTAGGCGATACCGATTTTGTGGTAGACTGCTCTTTTTGGATGGAATGGAGGATTCTATGGTGCGTTTTAGGAAAACACGGCTAATTCCGACACCAGCACACCCGCCGCATTCGATTCGATTCCAGCCCAGGCTGTAAAATTACTAAATATTTCAGCTCAAAGTAAACGGTTCTGGTACCACAGTTATTCTCGGCATTCTTAGATTGAGAGTGATTTTGTATCATAATAGCATCTGATATTGAACTCATCCACAGTACGTACTCCTATATGCCACGTCAGTGATAATTATATCAAACTCGGCGGGATAAAAGAAAGAAAAAATCCTATCAATCGATACACATCAGAAGACCAAAGAACAAGAAGGGAAGTCGATGAGTGTGGCTTACGAGTTGAGTATAATCTAGCCTATTGGAGACACATTTGAAGGCTTAGGAGTGTATGTTGATTTTCCAAGTGAGTTTTGGGCCTTTGTAATACCTGTGTATATTCCCGTGGCTGGATGCTTTACTGAAAGGTCCCATTCAGCCGTGAGGTTGTTATTTCGCCACTGTCTTTCGATCAAGTAGTGCCATTTATCCTTGTCTAAGGTTGCTTATACTAGTTAGTTCTTAAATTTCCTGTACGGTTCTTTAGAAGGCCAGAGTGGAAGCACCAATAGTACCTGAGCTACCTATATCCAATTTATGATTTGACTTTAATGGCGCGTGTTGAAGTTTATGCCTCGTGGAAAAAAATAGGCCTGGGCATTGGCTAAACCCCAGGTAGCTTTCAGAGAGGTCAATGATCATATTTGTTAGACGGGATTAAGGGCCGTTGTATTCTGAACCATAAGTTCTAGCCTAGGTAAAAACCAATCTGCAGTGGATTATACAAAAGGTTACATTGCTGGTATAGGCATATCCGGAATTTCCGAAACACGAACAGAATATTGGTAAAAGAAATTAGAATTTAGGTATAGGAGCTCGAAGAAAAGCTCAGCTTGTGGGAAACTGGAGCCTACAGTTTTCGAGCTATCTCAGCTCATGACAATCACCAGATACTGGAGGGATCGGGGGCGGCTAATCGTTCTAGGTGAATAAGAGCGAAAAAAGAGTATATTCCTGCAGGCCTGGAGAAAATACCTAACATGAATGGTTTTACATTTGGAAATCTAACCCCCGGACCAACTCAGGCGCCACAACATCTCTGCGATATCCTTCCACTATTGTCTTCGGGATTTCCCGGTTGATCGTGTACCACATGATAACCTGTACCGGGAAAGTGACTCGGGGCCCCCTTTTGGAGCTTTGCTTATGAGTAGTACCTATAGGTTAAAAGATATAAGCGCTAACATTCAGCTAGAGATTAAGCAACGGGTAAAAACATACATTTCTACAGAGGATCCGTTTCCGATCTCGTAGTCGGCAAGTGTGATGTGGTCTTTAAAGGTAGAATACCACTTTTTAAGAACGATCTGTCAAAAAAGATGCGTTAGGTTCCCCCCTTCATCATTTTAAGAATAACCAGCAGAAGGAATCATTTACCTTCTCTGGAGAAGTTCCGATCTGGGCCGCAACAAGCTTTTTGAAGTCGCCGATAGTGTCGTCTGGGTCACACTTCACACGGACTTTCTTCCCTAGGCGGTCGTTGCTACGGAAGGGTTCGGATATTAGCAAGATAATACGCATAAGAGAGTAGAAGGAAGTAAAACTCACCAGATAACTTCGATCATGGCTTTTACTGTTGTAGGTTTGTCTTGAGGTTTGTATGTGGGGAGAGGGGCGATGTTGTGATGACGATTAGCAGCAGCTCTTGTCAAGAGGCTGACACGCCAAGTGCTTGGCGTCTAGCTGTGAGGCTCAAACGGGTAACCATGCTAAGCCCTAACTTCAGTTCACCACTCCTGGAACATCATCAACTATGGCGACGGCCAACTGGATATACCTCGCTATCGGCAGCGGCCTCGCTGCCGGCCTGAACGGACTGTTTGCGAAGCTTGTTACTACTACTTTAACATCCTCTCTTGCTTCTGCAATTGCTGGTGTGTTTTCGTTGCCGAAGGACTCGCAGGTCATCGAGTATCTAGTTCGAGGAGTACGCGTTTCTAATCTTCAAGCTTTGCTACGAGTTGTTGACATAATTTCTAGCTCTTTTTCGGGCTAAATTTGTTATTTAATGCCATTGTAAGCTATAGTTTTTGCTCTTAAACTTATACGTCTATTCTAACCTAGGATTGCCTATAGATGTGGGGATTATTTACAGGTAGGCTCGGCTGATTATGCCTAGCAAATTAAAATTACTGACAGGCTATGTACTTTAGCTGCGCTAGCAAAAGGCTCATCGGCGACCAAAGTCAGCATTGTGAATACTTCTTCAAACTTTATGGTCTTTCCTCCATTTCTCTGCCGCTTACTATACCAAAGCTGACTGTCATTAGATCACTGCAATTCTCGGTTGGATGGTCTTCTCTGAGTCGCTTCCAGGTACCTGGTGGCTAGGTGCGGGTCTACTAGTAGCAGGGAACGTGGTAATTGGTATGCGAGACGATGGAGCGACAGGGGCTCCAGGTGCTGGGTATGAAGCCGTTGGAACGGAAGAGCCTGAAAGCGAACAGGAACTACAGACTAGACGGAATAGTGAGAGCGAGAGTGAGAATGAGAGTGAGAATGAAGATTCCCGGACATCTAGGTAGATATCTTGCTTATTAACCTTTTGTTTTATTTAGAGAAAGAGAAATAAATAGAGCACTTGTATACTTTGGGGGATTTATTCTATTATACCATTATGTCTGCGTTCTTCTTATGAGATTTGATAAAATTGAATGAGTCTGTAGGGGGTGGGGTGGGTAGATGGACCAGATGGCTAGCTGTAGATAGTGAGGCTAGAGCTCGAGTAGGTACAGGTAGCAACACCTCCTAAGTTTAGACGTGTGAGGATTGAAAAACATGTTTCTCGGTTTAGGGCATAATTGTAGAGAGCCGGTAGCTGGTTAAGGTCTAGCTAGCCAGCCAACTATGAAATTTAACAGTAGAATCTCTGCTCTATAAGAAACAATTATTTGAATTTTACTCTCAGTAGATGCGGAGGAGTTGGTTGAGAATCCTTAAAAGTTTTGCGGGAGATTGGTAGGTTCGGTCTACTGTAACTTTTCATCTGCGATACCTCCTTTTCTTTCTCTTAGCTCTTTTCTTCCACTTCATCCTCTGCTTGCAACATATCCTCGTTGATCTTTACAGGACCCTCCCCCCCAACCGCTTCTTCTGGGCCAGTCATCGTAGGAACTACATCTCCTGCCTCTTTTTCTAAGTCTAAATCTTTCTCCCATTCTTCGAGGACATGAAGCACCTCTTGTAGCCTTGATCTTTGACTTCGTCGCCTTATAAAACATTTTGTTATAATAGCTTGCACCTTTTTTGGAATCCCAGGTTTCTGCCACAGCCTACTAAGGAAATCGCTTGAATAACAGATAATATATGGAGACTCGTCATACAAGGCCTTACGGAGGCACCTATGGCCATATAGGATACACCACAACAGCAGCCTAGGGACCATACCATCGAGGCCTCCCGATCAAGATTCGATCGTTTTTTAGAAGCCCAGTATTGATTTTCATAATCCATCTTTATGGGGCCAACATATTTATGAACCGAGTTCGGCTTAAGAAGAATGTCTGTAGTATCCTTTATGTTACGATTTACTCGTAGTTTTTCGTGGTCAATTTTAGGTGGTTCGTATATTTCCCAATTTTGGCCCTTTTCGAAGTCGATAAGGACTATATTAGAATTATCCTCAGGAGAAGAAAGAATGATATTATCTATCTTGAGATTTGTATAGACTCCACATCTCGACTTATCATCGCCGTTTTCATATTTATAGACATGCAAAAGAGCAGATGTAAGCTGACGAGCCCATTTTATCTTATGCTTCGTTGTGAGTGTCCCTGAATCGCTCATAAAATTTAAAGCGTCTCCAATTCTTCCTCCAGAGTGGTAAGGCGTAAGGAAGCCGATAATTGGCTGTGTAGATTTAGAGAGATAGAGAGAAGCCGGGTCGAGTGGGTTATGGATTGAGTATAACGTGCTCTTTGTAATTAAGAAGGATATCTGGATAATATTTTCATGTGGAGGGAGGTTTAGAAGTGAATTTATTTCTTGGTAAAGTTGGTGTACCCTATAATTTGTTTTAAACGCGTATAGAGTGCTATCTTCAATTCCGTTGGTATCGCGAATGGTAACTAGGTTGATAGAATCGTGAAGCCATGCCTTGAGAACAAGAGAAGCAACAGAAACTATAGGAGGAACTACCCGTTCCATAGTTTTAAGAAGCCCTAGAGAACCTTTAGAAGCATCCGAGTTGATACCCCACATGTTTTTTTAAAGCAACTAGTGTCAGGGTTCTATGCCCAAAACCCCAGCTGGGGATAAAACTAATCCCATTTTTGTTTTGAAGATCTTTATAAATGTAGGGGGAATATTTAGTTCCAACCTGAATTCTCGAAGATAGGAAGGGAAGGCCACAGTAAAGCTCCTCGAAATTAGGGATACTTTCACTCCACCCAGTCAATAGCTTTAGAATCTGATTAGTGATGAGTGTGGATCTCGGGTTGACCCCGAAAACCCTGACTTTGATAAACAAAGGGTACTTGATGGATTTTTGCTGAGCAAGGATATCTTCATAATCGTCCCCATAGATGGTCCATGCATGGTTCGAGAGATATTCAACTGTGAGGGGTGGTCCGATTTTGGAGGCATTACGGAAGAGTGGAGGGTAGTAGATTAAAGAGAGGGAAAGAGAGAAGGCAAGAAGAGAAATTGATGAAATTTATCTATGTGCCAATAGGCCAGCTAGTGGGGGCTATAAAAGTAAAAGCTAACGTATGACTTCATAGGGTATCACTCGGAACACGTCACCCAACATAATTGCTATAAAAGATAGAGACGTGGGTAGATTATATTTAAGAGTACTCGCTTCCAAGTTTTCCCAAGACCTCTCTATATATATACCATAATCAACCAGCCTCTAAATTATAGGCTCTCCTCTCCTTACTAAGCCTATTAAATACCATATATTACAACAGTGCATGTAGTCCCCTCTAAAACATGCCTCTTCGGCGTTATGTTTTAAGCTGACCGAGTCTACCTTAGATGTATTTATGATTAATTCATTCTGCCTTAGATACTCGGGAAGAAGTTATAGTCGGGGCGCATATCTTGGCCGACCATTCAATGTTTTCTGAATTACTGTCATCCCCTAAACCCTGTTGAAAAATACGCCAGGAATATCGAGTAGATAAAAGAGGAAGTATATATCTTACAAGCCTACACTCTACACCAAAAGGAAAAGGAAAAGGAAAAGAGAAAGAGAAAAGAGAAAATTAACAAGGAAACCCACAAAGATCCATATATATACCTAAAACCTTATAACTTCAACCCGCTACTTCCATTTCCTTTCCCCTTCTCTTTTACTAATCCACCATCAACATTTCTCTGCTCCCCCTGCTTGCCAATAACCTTGACACCACCCTTTCTAAGGTTCTCCATAACATCCCTCTTACTCCCCTCCTTCGCGTTCGCACCGCCCTTATTCCCCTCCGCAGCATTCTTCTTTCTGATCTTTTCTTTTTCCCTGCGGCGTCTTCGCTGCTTTTCGTCACGGGTCATTTCCCTTGTCGACACTGCTGCACCACCCTTGGTAATAACCTCACGACCAGAGCCACCTCCAACTGGTAGAATAGCTTTACCCTTTTGGGGCGCGTATACCTCTTGCGGTGCAAGCATGGATATATTAGCCGCCAACATACCACCAGCAGCGGCAGTAGGTTGAGCCTCTTCCATTGAGATCGCGGCCACATCCGCAACAATCGATAAGGATGCCTTCGGCGGCTTCGGGGTGTAATGCCAGCTTGTCAGCGCATCTAGTTTCCTATTCACATCCACGAACAGCTCCTCAATTTCGGTATGTTGTTTCGAGAGCTTCTCGTCTTTGGCAGTTGGGTTATTCTCTGGGTCAATGGCCCTAAGATGTTCCTTCTCATATATTTCTGCAAGACTTTCTATTGGCTTAGAATCATCGAGCTCGACACGACCCCTGCGAACCTTCCCAGAGACATCGTCAGGGCGACGGCGAATTACTTCGTCAAAATCCGAAGCGAGGATACGGCGCTTTATCATATCCTCAAGACCTTCTGTGACTTCCTGTGTAATAACTGGTACCGGTTTTCCAGAGCGCTCAAATTCCAAGTCTTCTTCGAGGAGAGAGTTTAGGGGGCGGTTATTGGCACGGGCTTCACCGGAAAGGGTCCATTCACGCTTCGCAACGTTTGCGGTTTCGAGGGCGCGAATCTGCTCGATGAGGGCAGCTTGGCGTTTTTCATGAGAAGAGCGGCGAGAGAGAGGGTCAGAAGGATCGGCGGCCATATCAATGTCCGAGTCATTCTCCGAGTCGTTATCGTCGAAGAGATCACGGCGGACACGTTCCATATCGTTTTCGATAGCTGTAAAGTCATCCCCACCGCTACCGGTGAGTCGCTTACCGAGGGCTTGTTTCCAAGGCTTTTTTTCGCGAGGTGTGCGGCTCTTACCTGAAGCTTTGCGGGGAGGTGGGGCGAAGAAGTCTTCGTACATAAGGTCGTTGGCGTTTTCTTGGTTGTCGCCATCGAGATCGTCATCTGATTCTTCATAATCATCTTTAGGGGTTTTTGGTTTGGAGAAATTTAAGTCATCATCTTCTTCATCTTCGAGAGTAGCCGGATCTAGATTGTAGTCGATACCTTCTTCTTCATCGTCCGAGTTTTCTGGCCCCCCACGCATGTCTTGGAGCTCTAGAAATTCGGTCTGGCGGTTGAAGTCGTCGATCGAGAAGAAACCGTCATTGAGACCGTGAACATCCTCCGTATATTCTTGAGTTTCTCCATCTTCCTCTTCCCCCCCAGTGCCAGACCCGATATCCATAGGATCTTCGTCAAAGAATTTGACACCACCATCATCTTCGTCATCACTGTCGGGTACTTCTTGGTCCAATTCGTCTTCTGGAACTTCTTCGTATTCGACTGAACCTTCCCCATCACTACCAATCCCACTCTCGCTCTCTTCATCCTCATCCTCATCCTCATCCTCGAATTGCACTGCTTTTCGCTTCTTCCCATTCGTTACTACCCCACCATCAACAAGACCAATCGTCTTTCTTTCTCCTACCCCGCTCTCAACAGCATCTACCACAATCCTAACCTGCTCCCATACCTGATCCACATCAAAGCCTTCTAAATAAATCTTTTCCAGTACATTTTTCTTCTCGCCCTGATTTTGCTTCTCCTTCCCCGAGAACACGGCCGCTAGCGGGTCCAGGTACTGCTTAGCCATAACGAGTGCAGCATTGTGTAGACTTACTCCAGGCTGTAAAAAGTCATGAGGGCTTGCAGAGAGCGCTTGTAGTAATAGCGGGGAGGGACCGCCGCCACTCCCGTTCATGATTAATTTCTTAGTATTGTCGGCGGAGAGAGTTCTAGAGGAATCGGAAGTGAGAGAACCGGCCATGCGTGGGAGTGCTGAGGGGCACTGAAGGGTGGGTTGTTTTATAGAGGGTGGGATTGGGTTGCAATTGCTTGCTTGCTTCGCGACACAGTGCAGCTGCAAGAAAAAAATTGACGTGAAAATAAGATAATAACTCTTGCCGAGGGGTGTTAGCGCTAGTATGTTTGTGGTAAGTGGGGAGCCACATAGCCCTAACCCTGATCACCTAGGAGGGACTGAAAGATGTGAGGTTAACTGAGTAGATGAGAATGAGGGAGGATCTTGTCTGAAAAATCTATCGATGGCCTTCTTGGGTTAGATATTTCTCACTGCAACAGGTCACAAGGTATCTGTTATGAAACCTGTTTCAACCACACATGCCAATCGCCTGGGCCCTGCCTGGAATACCACTTCCACTAGCCCTCTTCAATGCGAGTATTTCTTATGCAGTGAGAACGGGAACTTCTTCTCTTCTCTGATATTCTGGGTGCTGAACTCATATATCGAGTGATACCTGATGCATCACCTTTTTTAAGAACCAGGCTGAGCTAATAAGGTATGGATAAACAGCCTGGACTCTTGTGCTTTGACTGTAGCTTGAGACTGGGTCTGTAGAGAGGATCCCTGGGCGGCATAATATTGATATAAGTGATGTTGAATTTAAACCCTTAAGACTCCCAAGAACGGGTTAGGGTTTATATTTCCAAACTGAGTCAGCGTTCAACTTAGTCATCTCGTGATGATTCACCACCTCTCTTTTTTCTTCCCCTTCTTCTCCCTCACCAGTTGTTTCAACTTCATCACAGATATCAAGAATCTGCTGCTGTACTCGGCTTAATCATTTAGGTACTACCTACAAAATCTATAGGTCTTGCTAAGTATTTTTCATCAAAAATATCGTCCTTATCCATCCCACTTTATCTAAACCCCTCACCACCCCACCACACCCCGCAATTATGGAGGAAGCAAATGGCGACAAACTCGGCAACGATGTCTTTGACAACACTGACAAGCTTGGAAATGATTTGCCCGATGATGGAAACGATTCTGCTGCTGGTTCCCCTGGTCTAGATGCTCAATCGGACTCTGAACTCGACGAGATCCCAAGCAAAGATCTCAAATCAGCACTAAAAAGCCCAGGGAAGATTCAAGAGATTGTGGCACCTAGGCCGCCCCTCCCCCCTCAGCCTGACCCGGAAACCCTCGATCTGTCGACTCTCTCTCCACTGTCTCCGGAAATTATTTCTCGACAAGCAACAATAAATATCGGTACTATCGGGCATGTGGCCCACGGAAAGAGTACCGTCGTAAAGGCCATCTCCGGCGTCCAGACTGTCAGGTTTAAGAACGAGTTGGAGAGAAATATTACTATCAAGCTTGGATATGCCAATGCCAAAGTCTACAAGTGTAATAACCTGGAGTGCCCTAGGCCCGGCAATTACCGGAGTTTCAAGAGCGACAAAGAGGTCGACCCAGATTGTGAAAGAGATGGATGTAGCGGGAAATACGAGCTTCTGCGGCATGTTT
The DNA here is from genome assembly GCA_033030425.1 of Verpa conica. Lineage (NCBI taxonomy): Eukaryota > Fungi > Ascomycota > Pezizomycetes > Pezizales > Morchellaceae > Verpa > Verpa conica. Next base: position 1,352,939 of record JAUFSD010000010.1, on the reverse strand, counting down.
CGTAAGTTACTCTATTCAGGATTATTTCTTAGGGCCTAGAGCTGATACTTGGATCAGCTTCGTTGATTGCCCAGGGCATGACATTCTCATGAGCACTATGTTGTCTGGCGCCGCTGTCATGGATGCCGCCCTCCTCCTTATCGCCGGAAATGAATCTTGCCCTCAACCCCAGACCTCAGAGCATCTCGCTGCTATTGAGATTATGAAGCTAAATCATATCATCATCCTTCAGAACAAGGTTGACCTGATGCGTGAGGCTTCCGCTGAGGAACACTATCAGTCTATCCTCAAGTTCATCCGTGGTACCGTCGCCGATGGATCCCCCATTATCCCTATTTCTGCCCAGTTGAAATATAACATTGATGCTATCAATGAGGCGCTTGTATCGAAGATCCCTATACCTATTAGAGATTTCACTGCTACTCCCCATATGATAGTCATTAGATCTTTTGATGTCAACAAGCCTGGTGCTGAGATCGACGACTTGAAGGGAGGTGTTGCTGGTGGTTCAATCTTGACTGGTGTATTGAAGCTCGGGGACGAGATTGAGATTAGACCTGGTATCGTCACAAGGACCGAAGAGGGAATAAAATGCAAGCCTATTTTCTCGAGGATCGTTTCGCTTTTTGCCGAGAATAATGACCTGAAATTTGCAGTTCCCGGCGGTCTTATTGGTATGTTCAGTTACTTAGATTTCATTACTCTCTACTAATAAATTTAATAGGTGTTGGAACCCGAGTCGACCCTACTCTTTGCCGTGCTGATCGTCTTGTCGGTTTCGTCCTTGGTCTCAAGGGCCGTCTTCCCTCAATTTACTGCGACCTTGAAGTAAATTATTTCCTTCTTCGTCGTCTTCTCGGTGTCAAGACTGCCGACGGAAAACAAGCCAAGGTTGCCAAACTCACCAAGAACGAAGTACTCATGGTTAACATTGGTTCTACCGCTACTGGTGCTAAAGTAGTTGCCGTCAAGGCTGATGTCGCTAAGCTCCAGTTGACATCTCCTGCATGTACCCAAGATGGAGAGAAGATTGCATTGTCTAGGAGAATTGAGAAGCATTGGAGACTGATTGGATGGGCGACTATTGTTAGAAGTGGAACTTCGCTGGATCCAGTTGAGGATTAAAAATATAGTTTCGAAGAAATGTGTTTCTATTGTTTAGGGTTGGGGGCATGGGGTATGGGGGTTAACTTCTTACTCTTTTTTCTTTCCTCTGTATTACTGGGGTTCTTTTCTTTGTGCTTTTATTTTTTCTCATTCTTCTTGGCCAGAAAGCGGCCCCTTTTGTCACGATGATATGAGGTATGGGAATGAATTGAAATTTCAAACATAAAAGTTGGGAGTCGCTGAAGTGGGCTGGTGGAGTAGAGGTGGATTCATTTCTCTATATGTAAGAAGAATGGTTAGAATATACAAAGGTTTTCAAGTTTTTTTAGTCTATGAGGGATAGAAATAGAGAAGTAGGGGCCCTTGAAGATAACTTAGGTGTATTCTTAGAGTATATACTATGAGCTTTTTTGCTCGAGAAATATAGTCCTAAGAATCATCGTTATGAGGGCTGCCAATCATTAAATGCCCCCTTAGTTGGGCGTTGAAGATATTAGATGCTCTCATAAACTCTATCTTCTACAAGGTTGGAAGTGGCTTAAAGCTAGCCGCTACGCTAAACCACAAGGAGAACAAGGAGCACTATCTATTATCCTAAAGCTTGGCTATAAACTACATACAAACCCTTCATTCCACTCCTGGTTTCTTCATATATATTATCCACCAGTCCTTACATCTGCCCTCACCCTACTCCTAGGAATAATCTTTCCTGTCACTAATTCCCGCTACTCAGTCATTATCGAAACCTCAGATTGGAATTTTCTTCACCAGCACTTTTAAAATCGCACAAATATACTCACTACTACGACCTATCTATACCACATTCATTTACGCCTCTATCACTGTCGACAAAATAGTCTGGTATATTTTAGACTATCATTATTTTTCTAGATGAGTTTGTAATTTCCGTGGCGGCTGTACCCGCTCACAGATAGCGACTAGATAATCGAGGCCCATTTGTCAAACTTTAGATCACTCGTAATCACTCGGCGTATCAAAATCAACTTATGCTGAAGGAAGCTTCCTAATAAGGGTAACGCGCTAGTCAGTAAGAGATCTCGATAGCTATTAAGAGATCACTATAAAGGTCTACGTCAGCAGGATCTAAGGAATGAGGATTTTATGTCTATATCATGCCTTCCAGCTAGTAAATATGTACGTAATAGGGAGGGGGGGTGGTAGCTATATGGAGAGTACTCTTGCCTAAAAGAGAAGCAATCAAGTAGTTGGTTCCACACGTTCAACAACTTATAGCATTACCCCAAGACATGCCGTGGTTGTGATGAAACCCCGAAGGAAGATTGTGATTTCCTGGTCACGATTTTACCCTACACAAAGCCTTGGTGACTCCTCTATTAATTACCAGCAGTCTGTTGACTGTTTTAATTCTTTTATCATGTCCCGCTAGCTTTTCTCATTTCTTACTCCTAGTTGTTTTTTATCTTCTCTTGAGAGGCTAGAAAGGCAATGATGGAAGAATCTATCACCCTGAGAGCAATGAGTCGTTAACGAGAAATTCTTACCAGTTAAGCCAGTTGTCCTTCATTCCGAAATAAACTAAGATTATACCTAGGGCGTAGTTAATTCTTCGGATTAGTGGGGGTGACATGTGCTAACACCAGAATAGTTCCAGATATAGCAATATTGCGTTATTTGGATGTGAGGTTGGTTCTATCTATATATCACTAGATCCTCGCTCAAAATCAATATTTTTCTATTGGGAGGTATATCATAAAGTCTGGTAGGTCTGGGAAATTGTTGGGTGGACTTTAGAGTCATATAATTATAAGCCTCCTAGTAAATTGAGGAGATCACTCTCCATGTTTTTTTATTGCAAGGTACATAGCTGGTTGAAAAGAACTATTTAGGTGCATTTTCACTTGTTTCCCACGACCTGTTCCAGGTTACTTTTTATGGCCCAGTGTCTTTGGTATTCTGGATACAATTTGTGACAGGTCATAATTATTTTTTTTACACTCGAGATTAGATCAGCCTGTATTAGAATGTCTTTAGTCGTGTCACTATACCAAGTCGGAAAGTGTAGGGCCTGAGGCTGAGTAGCCTGGCATTATGCCAAGGAGTTGAATGGTCAGAACATAAGATTTTTACTCCCTTAACCCAAGATTCTAGGTAGCCGACGTATTTTATTGGCTAGGGCTCAGAGGTCTAGGGGAATCTGTCTTCCATACAGCCCTGTGCGCGTTTGCGGGGGGGGGGTTACTCCAACACTGGCTGGGGTTTAGCGACTAGAGTACCTGCAATCCCTACACGTGTATGTAGGTATGCAGCCTTTTATTATTTATCGGGCAGCAAGGCTGTGGAAAATAGGTCTGTATAAGTATGTACATACTTCCCACCAAGGTTATCTCTATCAGAAAACCCATATTCGACTATTGCAGTCTCTACCCATACAGCCTACTTGGGAGGAAAGACACGCCAAACTAAACCCCAAGTGTTTAAACCTTGCCGGGTCAATACTTAGAAACAAAGATAGTGGCGGTATCCGCGGGGTCTCGGAGCTGTTAATCCTTCATGAGATTATATTGACCCTAGTCCAATCCAAAAGTGGATTAAACCAACTCCCCATCCCATGCGATTACTTCGATCTTATAGGAGGTACTAGTACAGGCGGGTATGTGTATTTTTCACCTTACCCGTCGTTGCTACCCGTCCTTGCGTAGGGATACTAATAGGAGCCTATGTCTCTCTAGGTTGATCGCTCTCATGCTTGGTAGGTTTCGGATGTCTACACAGCAAGCTATCGACCAATACAGGAAACTGGCCGAAAGTATCTTTCCGAGAAGAAAAAATATGGTACTGGGATGTTCAAGGGAACCAACCTAATAGAAGCCATAAAAGAGGTCGTGAAAGAGCATGGGAATTCTGTTGATGGAGAGAGTGTGATGCTAGACAAATATCTACTTTACGTAAGCATACCCTAAAATGGGCTTTATATCAACGTCGTTTCCCGACAACAGAACCAGGGGCGGGGGTTCTTAAGACTGCCATCTCTCCGAGACTTCCTTAATAGTTTTATAGAGGCACGCCTGGGGGTATGACGAACCCGGGGGTGTGACAAATCCCACCAAAAATCAACAAAATGTTAATAAATAATCACAAACTCAGGCACCAAAGTTTTATGGTAATCAAGGCAGCCCTTTAAATTATTAAAATAACCTAAAGGTTCAATTTTGTTGAGGTTTATTTTCTACTTTCTGTAGAATTCGTCGTACCCCCGGTTTCGTCATACCCCTGGGAGAACCTCTACTACCTAGAAATTAATCCTATAACTCGTTTAGGGTATCGCTCTTCGTAGCTGACTCAGTGATTCTAGGTTTGCTTGTGCGCAGAGCGCGGAAAGCGTTGGTAGTCCGACACTTTTCCGTACCTATTCAGTGCCACGCGATGGTGGCGACAGATTGTGAGATAGTGGCTGAGGAATTAGAGCAACGCTACAAACTTACTCCAGGTGTTTACATTCGGTTGAATATTAATCAAGGCATGCAGGGCATCACGCTGGCAGAATGGAAGAAGGATGGAGCGGTTACCACACACGCAGAAAGCTGTAGCGGCGCTCATGGGAGAAGGCAACTTCAAGACACTCACGCTAGAGCAACTTCGTATGTAACTTGTCAGATTTATCAGGGCGTAGAAATTGAGATTGATTGTTTTTTAGTTGGTAATACCTCGCCAAAACCAAGGATAAACGTATACAGCATTGTATCCCACTCCACTAGGGCAAATTTACACAGAACTGTCCCCCACTCTGTCAGTCCATTGTTTATAGGACGAGAAGATATACTTGACCGTCTCAAGGACTATTTCTTCGCCCCAGATTCATTAAACAAGAAGCGTGTGTTTGTTTTGCATGGGCTAGGGGGCTCAGGGAAAACCCAGATCAGTTTGGAGTTATCCGACGATATGACAATAGGTATTACACCATACAAAGTTATATAAAACTCTAATATTCACTTCCCACATAGATTCTCGGGAATCTTTTGGATAGATGCGAGCACCTCAGACATGATCAGCCAGGGATTCTGCGATATCTCACGGGAGCTTCACGTCGAGGTATCACCAAAGGCTGCAAAACAAGCTCTCGAAAATCGTCAAAAGGAATACCAGTGGCTACTCGTCATCGATAACGCTGATGATCCTGACATAGACCTTGGGGAACTTTTCCCCTGTGGGAACAGAGGTAATATTCTAGTAACGACAAGGAACCCGCAGTGTACGTGGCATTCACCGGACGGCTACATAGAAGTAGACAAAATGAAACCCGAAGAGGCTATTGGATTGCTACTTAAAACCGCAAAAGTCTGTGATTTATCAGAAACTCAGAAGCAGCTGGCTTCCAAAATAACACACGAGTTGGGCTACTTAGCTCTTGCCATAACTCATGCTGGGGCCTTCTTTGCAAATGGTTCTACTATGCACAGATATTTGGAACTCCTTGAGGATAGCCCAAAAGAGGTATTTAGCACTCGTTTTACCGAAGGTTCGAAGGCCTACTACGAACGGACGGTTTTTACTACATGGGAATTATCATTGAATGCCATAAAGAACTTATCAGCACTGGAAATCTTGAAGATATTCGCATTCTTCCATTACGATAAGATCTCTGAAGAAATATTCAATTATGCACGCAATATCTCCCTAGATCTACCGGAATTATCAGAACCATTTTTGGATTTAGTGTTGAAGCGACCCGACGGAACCTGGAACCCACTAAATTTTGAAAATTCGATTCATATACTTCTCTCCCTTTCTCTAATCAAACAAGATACCTATATGGAGAAAAGAATCTACTCTATTCATCCTCTGGTGCACTCTTGGTCTCGCAGCAGACTCTCGGCTAGCGAGCAGATCGCTTCTAGGAGGTTGGCAAGTGCTCTACTTGAATGTTCAATAGCTGAATTATCTTCTAACCAAATTTCCCTGATTCAACTTATGCCGCATATTGAGTCATGCAAAAAGTCTCCTCGTGGCTGTGACTACAGTCACGAATCCACATGCTTAGAAATATTTATCCAACCAGCTATATTTTCGACGGTATATCGCGCTGCTGCGAAGTGGAAACAGGCTGAGGAGCTCCAGCTATTCCAGTTGGAGAGTAAGAAAAAGGAACTGGGCGAAGCTCACCCAGATATCTTGGGGTTGATGAATAACCTTGCATTGACATATCAAGACCAGGTACGCTGGAAGGAGGCGGAGAACCTCCATGTGGTGGCGCTCGAAACAGGGAAGAAGGTGATGGGTGAAGCGCACCCGGATACCTTGATATCAATGGGCAACCTTGCATCGACATATTACGCCCATGGACGCTTGAAGAAGGCAGAGACCTCCAAGTGGTGGCGCTCGAAACACGGAAGAAGGTACTTGGTGAAGCGCACCCTGATACCTTAATATCAATGGGTCACCTTGCATCGACATATTACGCCCAGGGACGCTGGAAGGAAGCAGAGGACCTCCAAGGAGTAGTGCTCGAAACACAGAAGAAGGTGTTGGGTGAAGCGCACCCAGATACCTTGACATCGATATACAACCTTGCATTAATATATCAGGAGCTAGGGTTTAAAAAGGAAGCTGCTAAACTCCGTTCTCAGTTAAAGGAGTATAGGTCTATAAACTAAACTTAGGTGATTATTTCTGAATATTGAATACTTATATTCATACTTAGTGAGTGATACCATATGATCCTGTATCGCTAACCTATAGGTCATATATCGTAGATGTTATAGCAAGGAGTTTAAACAGCTCGTTCGTTGCGGCTTGGGATGAGATATGGCGGCTTAGCAAGTGGTATAAGATAAGTGAGTTGTTTTGAGCCGGAATTAGACAATTAGGTAGGCCTTCACCTACGAAGTTTATAAAGTTTAATTTCCTAGTAATTTCTAAAACTATCTTTATGTATCTTTTCTTATGTATGTTTATATGTATGTATATAAAGTGGTATAGATACATGTATTTACCAAGAGTTCTAAAGCTAGTGTGCTCTAGTGCCGCGACCAGATCCCAGACCTCAATATCCAGACAGAAACTCCTGGTTAGACATATACTACTGAGAGTTTTTCTTACAGTGCTGGCGGCCTCATAAAATATTTCTTATTGTAAATGATACAAATGTATACCTAGTACGTCTGCAAAAGCCTATCTAGGGAGTCTAGTACTAAAATTAATTTCTAGTGAAAATATCTAGAAACTGGTAAATGGCCAACCAATAAACTTACATAATAGCGCGGGGGTTGTTCAAAGTCAATTTTAACTGGGTTCCCCGCGCGCCAAAAGCGTGTTAGGAGATTCCATTCATTAATATTAATTCTATAGTATACTTCCAAGAAGACAGTGCTAGTATCCAAATTCAGTATGCTTTATCTACCTTTACCGAAATAACCTAAGAACCCACAAAGAATACAAGCGTACATAAAGAGTGTTATCCTATTATTTCCTAGCAACAACAATACACCCGCGTACGGCCCCCGTCCTACCCCACCACCCAACTATCTTCCCAACGACCCCAAATCTCCCCCACCCCTTCATCACGCCCATATCCTTCATCATTCTCCCCCTCCTTTGGATAAAGGTCTCCAAACCAGGGAAAACATCACTTGTAATATCACAGATTTTAATATTTGCGCGTTTATAGCCAACTGAAAGTAACAGATCAAAGTATTCCTCGCTTGTGAGAAGATTCGAATACGGTATTTGAGTCAAGAGACATATGATCCGAAGAAGAAGCTGCTGGAAAGGTGCAATGGAGTCGGAACGCAGTAAGTCGAAAGCTAAGAGGGATGACTCTAGGCTGTGAGAGACATGGTGAAGCACTGGAGACCGTGATGGCTGGAAGTGATACAGTGAGTCGAGGGCGAGTGTCCACCGGGCTGAATCATCATTATTGCCATCCGGAGCCCAAGCTGGCCAGAGTTTTGGATTAGATGCATCGGCAAGGTGTAAGTTTATAACCTTGTCTTTACTCTCTTTCTTCAATTCCAGATTTTTATCTATGTGTTCTAATATGCGGTTCTGGGCATAGCTGAATTGTGAAGGGTTTATGGTAATCCCATCGTACTTTTTGAGAGTGAGGCCAGCTTTTTCTAGCTCAGTACAGAGGAGGATAGTTTGATCCCCGCAGCCAAAGCCAAGGTCCCAGAATCTTATTGGTTGAGTGGGAGTAGCTTTAAGAATTTTTGATTTTTCTAGCATTAAGAGCATGAGATCCCGGCAGGCAGTCGGGAAATCCGTGGTGTTCTATGTCACTTAAAATTAGCCTAAGTCCCTGTTAAGCATGAAGAAATTAATATTATACATGCCTTCCAATATCCCATGTTCATCCACATTGTTTCCGGCGGCAATTTGAAGTTGAGAAGGGCATGTTCAAGGCCATAAATATCGTTACTCCGTGACGGGTGTCCATAGCTAAATAGTCTAAGAAAGGCATTGAAGAGTCGGGGAATGAGAATGAATGTGAGAAGCCCTAGGACATATGCAGTAATTGTGGTGTTTGAGAACATAGGGGTAGTAGCGTTCATGGATAGCGCAACCACTTTGGACATCGCGACTCGCGAGGACACTCAGATGCCAAGGCGAGCCATACCCCATCACTCGTTTGGTTGTGGCTGCCTCAGCCACGCTGACTAATACAGCCCATACTTCAACACCAAAGAAATCCCCGCGCAAATCACACCCCACCAAACGCGAAACACCACTTTCCGTCTACAATTCTTCCATCCACCTCAATTCAGGTCTGGAGAACTAGGTACAGGAGCAGGAAGCAAAATCCCTGTAGTCCGTAGCAATGGTGGCGAAACCCGTGCACCCTTCCGTCGCCAACCTTGGCCGGAATCTATTCATCTACAACAATATCCAGACCAAGCAAGTCGTGTACTCGTTAACGAGGGCGTTAAAGGTTTTACTATCCTCGTATGTCGTTGCATACTGGAAGCAACTGCTGACGCCCTACCAAAATAGAACAACAAATCTCTGAAACAGCTCACCTTCGTTGGCAAGAAGTCGATCCCTAGTGCACTCCGGAAAGATATTTGGGCACCCCTGGTCTCTGTCGAATTCCCATTTCCTGCAATCGGTCTCAAAACATTCAAGAAGATGCGCGAGTTCAAGAAGCTTCACGAGACAGCGTACCCGAAGGAACTGGTTGCGGGAAAGACAAAGAAGGAGAAGAAGACTATTCTCATGGATCAGAAAGCGAACTCGATCGCCGACTTGGCAGCTTCGTTGAAATGGGAGATTGAGAAGGCAAATAGAGAGCACGAAGAGATGAAGGGGAAAAGAAACCAACCACCACCGGTGAAACAGGATCAGGTGGTCGTTAAGTGGCATGACCTTTATGATGCCCAGTATGCGAAAGAATGGTCGGAGTTAGTTGTACATCAGACTGCGGAAAGGGCCGATAGGTATACAGCGCCGAAAGCACATTCAACGGTAGAAGTACCAGTAGAAACACCAAAGAAATTAGAAGCTGTGGCAGTTTGAAGAACAAACAAGGTCATTGGGTGTTTTCCATGCCTGCGAGTGATTGTATGGCTCATCACTAGACTAGGACACTAAGGATAAAAATAGTGCGGGCACGGTTTGGAGCGCTGTGTATTTGATATTCGTGAGAATTGGGCGTATATATAGAGAATTCATGTATAAATATTAGGGGGGTGGGGAGGTCTGAAAGCACAAGCAAAAAACATTGTGTTTCACCAATAACCAGGTTTCAGGTCACACAGCTTGGTAGTACGTAAAATAAATTCACAAAAGCACTTCTTGAGGTTTAAAAAAACTTAAGCTATAGGTTGGAGTCGGATCCTCGTATATGCCTATACAAATAGCGCCAGAGCAAATAGTAGATCGATTACTCAACCCATTCACCTAAACTCCCTCAGTCATCAGAAAATCTCTAGCAAATTTCTCAATGGGGAGGGGGGATAGACGACAGACGTACCATTCTTCTTATGCCATTCTTCCAAAGACAAGGTATTATAATCCTCATAGACTTCTTTTTTGCCTTCTGGCCAGCGTACCTAGAAAGGATATAGATGTTTTATCAATAATATCCTAATATTTATCTAGGAAGAGGTGAAACTTACGTATGCTGGCTTACTATTATCCTTGATGCAAACCATTTCGACGGGCTCTTTCAAGGGCGAATCAATTGCCGGCGCAAAAGGATGAACTAATTCTGGCCTAGGTTACGGCAATTATTAGATACCCATTAAGAACAGAAAGGCCATCGCCAAGGTAGGATACCAATGCTTATCCCAAACCCACAACATAGTTGAGCACTTAGAACAGAAGCTTCTCTCACTATTTGCAAGCTTCTCTTCAGGCGTGTCACGGTTCAAGACGGCATTGTATTTACTATTACCATACGAAAGTTAATATAAGCCCATATTCTAATTTATATATCCATGGTACTCGAAGTAGCTAGTGGGATGCTGTGCCTACCTGATTGCCTCTTTTCCTTGCGTAATCTTTAGCGTCTCGAACCAGCCACCAAGGTTCACGGATCCACTGTAGCCTCCTACTTTACGGCAGATAGAGCATGCGCAGAGTTGGTAAGGCACAGGGGTGCTGCTTTCTAGAGTGAAGCGAACAGTGCCACAGTGGCAGGAGCCGCTGAGTGTGCTGTTTCATTATACTAGTTAGTCAAATACTTAATACAAGTAGTAACAAAGATGGATTGGGTGTGGTAGGTTACACTGGCATAATAACAATTTTATCCACTGAATAAAAAAACTTCGGTCCTAGGAGTAGATAAGATTGAGACCCACGGTTGAGGTCGCGGGAATATGAGCTTTACCACCGATAAGGCCTTCTAGTGTGGGGTTATTAAGTGAGTCACGTGCGGAGTTGAGGGGTGGGAAACGGCACTTAGTGCCAAGTCATAGGATGCATCCCGATTGTATAAATGTAAGCAGACCCAATAACGGGACCCTATATCCAGCTATACATATATGTAGGCTTAAATATAATATTTCAAGCCTGTTACTACATGTAGTTTGACTTGTAGAGATCATGGAATATCACTCGTAGCTTAGGAGCAGCGAAGGGTGTAACCTAAAGCGCTAAGAGCATCATTACATCTACACTTATATAGTTAACCCATCTATAAAAAAATTATTTGTTGCTGTGAAAGAGAAGGTAGTAAATTGTAGGGCATGAGGTTAGAGATATTCAGTCTTTTGCAATCACTCTATACGAGATTTAACAGCTTAACTACTCCTTGTTTATGTATACTCTGAACTCGGGTTCATATTTATGCCGTTTATCTTCCGAGACCTGTTGTCTCAGCGTGTAACCCAAGAGATTTGGAAAACCCACTAATTCCCACAGGCCGCATGAACTACATAGGAGATAGACCACTATCACACACCAAGCCCGTTTCATATCTACCTCATTGAACTTACCCAACATAAAAGACATACCACTTCTCATAAAGCCCATACCAACTGGTAACAAGAACCCAAAAATCACAAACGAGCGGCTATAAACCCCTACTAACTATGATATAATAAAGCGAGATGTGCTCGTGGATCCGCTACATCTACGGGTGTGGGTGCATCGGTCTATACATGGCCTCGAGAGTCTGCGGAAAGTTCTGCCAGCCGGGTGATGGGGAGGTTACGTTGATGATTCTTCATGGATTTAAGTGTGGGCCTTGTGGTGATATGGCCTCTAGAGCTACTTGCAGATAGTAGGAGATTGGTATCTTGAGATTGGGTATGAGTTAAGGTATTCGTGGATCTACGTATTTGTGGTGCATATGTCTACACATAGGTAGAGGTTTTTTGCTGAATCTACTGTTGTCTCGTGGGGGTCGTTTTTCTGGGTGTGTATTGTTGGGGTTGCATATTTGTTGTAGTGCGCATTTCATGCTTTCTAGATGCAATAGAATGAAGAAAAAGAGAACTTTCGACCCTAGAGATAAAGGCCATTGGTGATTAGCGGAGCTCTTTTGCTGTAATGGCTTCATTATAGAATCACGTACAAAAGAAAAAGAGAGAAACAGAATGGCATTCTGACATGCCCTCATATCTACACTAATTCACTTTGATGCACGTAGTTTCTCAGGTAGTTCGAAAGTTTGGAAATATATCTTGAGGTTGTTTCCCCTTTTACTAGTTTATCTACATATCTAAAGAAATCCAAGGGAGAAAAATTCAATATACACGGCTCACAACCAAAAAAATCCGAATAATCCCACAAAAACTCAAGTCCCAATTACAGAAGAAGTCTCAAAATCAGTTCTCTAAAGAAAATTAGAAAACAAGAACCCCTGAGACCCAAAACCAAACCAAAGCCAAAAAGGAGCCAAAAGTCTAGAAAATTCTTCATCCCCTCGCACAGAGGCCAAGAGATGATGAAATTTCTACCACCGATCGATAAGCCGGTGGAGTGGATATTTAAAACCTCACTAGGAGGAAAAAGACCACGGAGGGGGAAGTGGGCAAAGGGAACTTCTCTCAAAGTGAGTAATCCGACCATGAGCCCCGAGCGGCGAGGCCATGGATGGTGTTGAAACTGCTGATGGGAGAAAGACCTGGGGGAAGGGGAGGGAGGGGGGGTTATATACTGATTATGTTTCTTGGCGGGGGGAGATATTTGGCCGACAGCCAAGAGAAGGGCTTGGGGCTAGATTCTTTTCCTCCTCTTCTCCATAGAATTTGGTAGAGAAGGCTCTGGTAGTTTTGTGTAGTAGCCTAGCGAAGAATCTTCTCTATGTTCCGTAAGGGAAATATGTGGTGGCTCCACTACGTAGCCAATCGTAAGGGCTATTCAAGGAAATTTGTAAATAACGAGGAAGAGAGCCCCCAACAGGATCCATTAGGGTAATAATTTTCTTTCGACAACTCCCTTGGAAAGTACTAGAGTTTCCGAGCCATTACAAAGAACTACAGGTAGGAGATTTTTCCTGCTATGTAGCTTCAAACATCGTATGCACAAAATATCACTCGGATACTATTCAGTGCCCCCTACTCTATTTCACACATCCTGCCTCCGGCTAAGTCCTGAACTTAAAATAAGACTTCCCCAGAGTAACTAGTGAAGACACTAATACCATAAATCTTGAAAGCATGTTGCAGCGTTCTGTTCCTTAGTCATGTTTGTAACACATCAACTTGCGGTGACTACTGGCAGAATGTGTCTTGTCGAGTTCGGCGGAGAGTAGTCTAGAAGTTATGGGTTCTGGCGTGAGAGAATCATTTTTAGCGTTTTTTTCTCATCCAACCCTTCGCTCGGAAAAAAATACTAGAGCTTTAAGCTCATGATCAGTTATACAGGTCTTTCATCTCACTGATGGTTTGATGGTTTGGAATCAGAGAATGATATTAGTGTCGTCGTTTTAGCCGGTCATTAGAGCTAGGGCACAAGAGACTACCCATGTGTTACTACTCAGGTTTCAAGTCGTATTCTACATCAAACGAAATTTCTTAATAATAAGCTTCTTTGAAGAGTCTTAAGTTGCGAAGGGATATGGTAGGGAAGCCTGGCACTTGTAGCTCTGAGGAACTTCAAGTAATCTTCCTAGGTTTTGTTTCAGCAAACTTAATCCCCGTGCCATACGGAAGTGATTGTTTTACAATTTCTTTTCCATCATATCAAATAGTGTACATAAGTAGTATTAAACAGCCCCAAAATCTAGCAGACCATCAGAATCTCGTGCCCTACGTGAACGAAAGAGACAGACAAACCATGGAACAAGCCCGTGACATCAATGTTAACCCATCATTTTTAGCCCCCCAAATTTGGCCACCTAACCCCTTGGCGCCAAACCCGGAACACCAGCATACCGCTCCTCTCTCTCTGTCTTAAAAAACAGTTGTAGAAAGAACTCCTTGCTATCCCCATCGAAATGTGTCCAAAACTTTCCAGGGCTCCTATCTACCTCCCTCGCCTGCAGCTTGAAACTCACAGTCTCATACGGCTCTGCAGCAACTAGCAAGTACTGGAAATTCTTATCCGCAGGCACCTCTACACGCTGCTCAAACGCCGACATGAAACGATATCTCGGTTTAATCTCGGTTCCAATCTCAGGATACTGGAGCTGAAACAGTAGTCCTAATTGTCGCGTGACTGGATCGCGTAGCTTCGTGATTTTGTAACCGGGTCGACCGATCTTGATGAGATTTTTTCGAGGCGCTATAAGCTGTTGTCCTATCATGCCCTGTGGAAGACCTGTTATAGGATCTAAGTTGCGGCCTTCTTTGGCTTCGCGAGCAGCACGACGGGCAAGATTTGTTTGATGCTTGCGACCTTGGGTGTGTGCGAGATAGGAGCCATCGTTTTGGTGGACGGTAAGACAGAGACGGCATTCGAAGGAGCCAACATGGTTCTTGAAGCTGTAGGAGATACGTGTTAGTTCCCGAGAGCAGAAGTAGATAGGAGGGCAAGAAAGCTTACAAGTAGGGGTCTTTGTCGAGGTCAATTGTCTCCAGGGCAAGCTTTCGCAGACGCTCTCGACGATCCTGGTTTGAAGCGGAATGGGAGGCGACACCTCCACCACCAAAGCGCGAACCAACTCTGCCTTCGTATGCCATGACTGTTTCTTGTTTTTCTTTAGGTGAAAGTTTTTGTAGTGGTGGCGCTGGTCAGTTGGTGAATCTGGTTGTTGTTCCTGTCGAAATGTCGCAAGGTGTCAGGCGCGAACGCCGGGTAACCTTTGGCTGCAACTTAATTACTGAATGCCAAGGTCAATGCCAAGCATGGCAACGGCGGGCATAGTGGGGACTCTGAATAGAGAGCTCGATTAAGCCTTTGCCAAACATCAACCTCGACGTCCATCATCTCCGTTATCCAGCCATCCCCGACCTCTCTATCAAATAGATCTCCTCATCGTTAATAATGCCTGGTTTCGACTTCTCAAACCATACCCGTAACGCCGCTCTTCATGCGAGGGGACTCCCGCTACCCAAAGCTACATCAACCGGTACTACCATTGTGGGGTGTATATACGATGGAGGCGTCGTCATAGCTGCTGGTGGGGACACTTCATCTTTCAAAACCATATTCTTCTTTGATTTAGGCTAGTTGTTGATGGATTCGTTGGATTATAGATACCAGAGCTACCAGTGGACCGATTGTTGCCGATAAGAACTGCGAGAAATTGCATTATATTTCACCTCAGATATGGTGTGCTGGTAGGTTCATTTTTTTATAATACTCTCAAGGTTGATAGGGACTGATATTTTAATATAGGAGCTGGAACTGCTGCAGAGTATAATTATAGACCTCCAACCCCCACTATAACATAGCACAGTAACTAACAGCCTGTTACAGTACAGAATTTACTACATCCCTCATCTCTTCATCCCTCGAACTCCATTCTCTCAGCACCGGGCGTAAGCCTCGTGTGGTTACCTGCATGACTCTCCTCAAGCAGCACCTTTTCCGCCACCAAGGTCACATCGGCGCCTATCTTGTCGTTGCCGGCGTTGATCCTACTGGAGTTCACCTATTCACAGTCCATGCTCACGGTTCAACTGATAAGTTGCCCTATGTGACGATGGGCTCCGGGTCACTTGCGGCTATGGCAATTTTTGAGACAATGTGGCGGAAGAACTTGACAAGGGAGGATGCAGTGGAGCTTTGTAGTCAAGCGATTCAGGCAGGTATCTTTAACGATTTAGGATCAGGTAGTAACGTTGATGTTTGCGTTATCACTAGTGAAAAGGTAAAGAATTACACTCCTACTATTACCTAGAATTCTCTCTACTTCTACCTTTAAGATCATGAAACTAACCCCTCTAAACCTCCTCAAAAGGCAACCCTTTTGCGTAACTACCTTACCCCGAACGAACGTGTTCCTAAAGAGCAATCCTACAAGTTTGCCCGTGGTACAACTGCCTACCTCAAAGAAGCAATCATCGAGAAGAAGGATCTCAAGAAATTCGTCACTATCGTCGACCTGGCGGCCTCAGGCGAACAACCTCCATCAGATAGCATGGAGATTGATGCTTAGAGCTATAATGATAGGGGGAACGAATATCTCTTTTCTTCTTTCTGGTTCTTATAGTGCAACCCTGTGAATTAAAACGAATGGAATGATATTCTCAGGCTAGTGGCGTTTTTCCCGCTAACTGTACTTTATTGGATAATTTCAACACCTGAGCTTTCCATTAGCATATTTTTGTTCTCATACCCCAGATCCGGCATTGCCTAAGCATCGGCATCAGATGTCTTACTAACAATCTAGGAGCTAGCGAAGATGGAACTTGAACTAGTGAAAATTTAGGATATATAATTAAATCTCTATTTTTTGTAGGTATATAAATTACACTTTCTTGTACTGGGTAGACTTATAGATCTTTTACTATACAATACCAGCGAATAGTGATGACCCATTTGCCAAGTCTATCACGTGATTTTGCTTCTGTTAGATGAGACAAAGAGCAAGTAAAGGTAAGAGATAACAGGTAGCGGTTAGTAAGTTAAAGAAACTCACTGTAGAAGAATCGCTCTTTAAGGTATCGAGGGAAATCCTTATTTTACGGAGCCTCTGGGAAATATTCAAAAGGTACTGAGTTCGATGGAGTATGGTAGCCTGACTGAAAAGGAAAGAGACCGAAACTTAGCCACTGCTTGGTATTAGCTGGTGGAATTTGATTATTCGGCCGAGGAGAAAATGAATTGATAAAAACCAGACCTTGTCTGCTGCCTAGCACCACTTTGAGAATAATAACTAACGAGGTATTGGAAGAAGGATATTATAGTCTACTTGAAAATAATCAAATATAAATGAAGGTAATGATATCCTGTTGCCTGCTCAGTAGCACTGAAATCATAAGGGATAATAAAAGAGCGCTAGTTAGTCAGCAGAGTAAATTTTGTAATATAGAGAAACCCTGGGTTTGCCTCTTGCCAATACTCTTTGCCGGAAGAGTATCAGTTTCTTGCCCAGCTGCCTATGAACATTGCAAGCGAACAAGTAAATTCTCTTTCCAGACCTTGATCGCAATCGGGGGGTTGAAAAAAAAAAAAGAGAAGAAGCAATATCTGGCTATTAAGGTCGGCTCTTCTACTTAATTAGCTCCCCGGCGAAGAATCCCACCGGAGACTGTACTCTACATATGAGTACGGCTGGGCAGCCAACAGAACCAATTCAACCTTCTACCTAATAATGTAAATTCGAACAGTAACAAAGACCAATAACCCTGTAGCTTCAAGTCTGACTTTTATTAGTCCTTTATAATCTTGGTGAAAATGTAGTTATGTTTAATTTGATTATATCATCCCACAAATCTTCCCTATCGTGGTTAGGTAATACAATACTAAGACGTAAGTTGCCAACCCTAAAATAATAATAAAGTTGCTAATCTGAAATCTGAAATTTGTGCACAACGGTCCTCTTTCCGCTTCCTACATACATGTTACTACCAGCTATGTCGATTCCTGAGTATTTCTAAGAATTTCTACATATACCTCCCCCCTTCTCTCCCTTTGAAACTATCCTTCCAATCCCAATACACTAGCTCCTAAAGCATTCATACCATGACCCGACTCCGTGCCCTTAGTAGATGGGAACCAATTGAATCTAGCCCCATTGCCATAGCCCTATCAAAAACAGTATCTCCAGTCTTGTCCTTAATATTTACATTAATCCCCTTCTCAAGGCACAGCCGAACATTCGCCTCTAACTGCGAATAATACAAGCTCCCGGTTCTTTCCCAGTCACTACTCTGAACGCTCTGGAAACAGCAAGTATCATAAAGCAGTAATGCTTCATGGAGAACCGTTGCTCCATCGTCATCAATAGCATTAACATCAACACCAGGAATATCCAATAAGGTTTTGAGAGATGTCGAGTCGGAGCACCAGATCGCCGAATGAAGCGCCGATTTCCCATATAAGTTGCGATGACTAGCATCGGCACCTCTTTTTAAGAGTAACTCAACAGAACGCTGATTACCATGTGCCACTGCATCGTGGAATGGGGTTCTGCCTTCCGAACATACAGCATCCACGAACGCACCACTTTCCAAGAGGATTTCGACTATGTGCTGATTGTTAACGGCACAATGCAATGGTGTCCTCCCGGTATGGTTAACTGCGTTGACATCCGCACCGTTCTCGAGTAGTAGGTTTACTATCAGTTGGTGACCAGCTTCACCTGCATAGTGGAGTGCAGTTTGTCCTCTACCATCCCTTGAATTTATATCGATACTATTTTCCAGAAGCATGACTACTATCGCATCATATCCTTTTGATGCTGCCTGATGCAGGTATTTCGACATATCGGGTGTTGTTTTACAAACAATAGACGCATAGTTTCTAAGCAACAACTCTGCGATTGCACCATGCCCTCTCGAGACCGCGATATCGAGCGCTGCTATATCGGGACTACCTTCTAGAGTGATACCAAAGCCCTTATTCAGTAGCCATTTGACAGCATCGATATGCCCTTCCCTCACCGCGATGTGGAGTGGGTTTTGGGCAGGGACAGTGGATTTTTTGAGATCGGCCCCATGCTCGAGGAGAATGGACATCATGTTGTAGTCCCCGCTACATGCAGCCCTGGCCAGCGCTGATGTCGCATTATCGGCGCAACTTCCAAGGAGTAAACGGACGATAGATTCGTGGCCGCTCATTACCGCTACATCTAGCGCATTCCTTGGTTCACCGAGGCCTATATTGGCACCTTTCTCCAAGAGTATTTTAACAGTCCCTTCGTACCCTCGGAGTGAGGCACAGTAGAGTGCCGTCCTTCGGTAGGGCCTTTCAGTTGTGGAAAGGCTTAACGCGTCTATGTCGGCACCGTTTTCGAGAAAGAGTTTAACCCACTCATCGTGGCCCCCATCTGCCGCCCAGTGAAGCGCATTCATTCCTTTCAGCCCGGCAATGTTGATATCGGCACCATTTTCAAGCAAAAGCTTAATCGTATCGTCGTGGCCACCCTCGAGTGCTAAATGTAGCGCAGACAATCCCCTTAGTCCGGTAACGTTGATATCGGCGCCTGCCGCAAGTAATAATCTGATGATGGATTCATAACCCGCAGCTGCTGCCCATTGTAGTGCCCGCTGTCCTTCTTCGACAAATTCTACTGAGGCACCTTTTTCGAGGGCTAATTTTACTGGTGACTCGAACCCTCTTTTAGCTGCCCAAACAAGGATATGATCCTTATGGTGTATCATCAGCGAGCATAAGAGCTCAGTCAAGAGGAAGTTGAGCCGGCGATTCGTTTTACAGAGATTATTGAGATCTTCCGGAATTTTTTGAGGTTCTTGGCTCGCCTGATCTGACTCTAGGCCAGGCTTTGACTCCGGGATAAGGTCATTGGCGATTTGGAGGATTATTTCGTTTGGGAGGCTGAGGAATGACATGATAGAGGATTCTATAGGAGTGGAATCTATAGACAGGTTCTTTATGAAGAATTGTGTTTTAGCATGATGAATGTGAGATTGAAAGTTGAGGGTAGTTAAATATCATATACTCAGGACAGACAAGAAGTCCCTGGATATTCGATTGTAGAGTTAACTACCCAAGGGCTGGATGTGCTAGGATAGGCGAATTAAAATTCGGTACCAGCAGAAAAGATCTCCAGGCCCTTCTCGCCTGCCACGAATTACATCCTTGAGTCAAATTAGGCTCATTCTCAGCCTCACCCTATCTTCTGCATCAAAGGCAGCCTGCGGAGAACCGGGGCTGGGACGAGATTTGTGGTGGTGTGGGGTTGGAAGCTGAGGATCGCTACAAATCACACATCACAACGTTGTTCACCGGAGTAGTCACACAAGGCAGTGAGTCAAGCGACTTGCACAAGGCAGCCGCAATAGAAACATCACAAATACTAAGGGAGTGGTAGCCGCAGCCCCCACTTCTAAAAGCACTCCTAGTGCTTTTACCAGGATTACTACGTTGGTAGAGACTTTTGGCAAGAGTATTGCTTAAAGCCCCGCAGCATTTGATCTGCGTCACATAACAATTCCGAGGAGTCTTAATCAAAAGGGCTCTCGAAACCTTTCGTAAACTTCTTAATATGAAAGCTCGCAGCACTGCAATAACAGCTTTGGGCTGTGGCTATAGTACTACGGCTACAGGATACACATACGTTGTTTCAATATCGATCATCGATTCTCATTCGCCACTTATCTCAACCAAGGCTCTGGATATGGAAATAGGTATGGAGCCGCCTTGTATGTGCCTCTCTGTACGCATAATTACCTCCGGAGTGGCCCCCGTTGCCTAGGCTACAGTAACCCCTCAAAGTGCCCTCTTTGAAACATTAGTTAGCATAAGACCGGATTTAAAACCTCGAAGGGGAACGCTATCTATATTTAATATTCTGGGGATGTTAAGAAAAATACTTGCTTTTCGACTATCCCTATCTATGCACTTACAAACAAACAAGAAGAGTAGCTGGGTAAGACGAATACCGTTGCTAATATATAGTGGTATAACTAGAGAACTTGTAATATCTATTGTTGTTGGAAATATACTAGCTAAATCTCCAACCCAGCTGATAGAAGCCAAGAAATTAGACCAGATCTGCTTTTTGCTTGTGCTTTTACTGTACGGGACAAAACAATTGACCCTTTCGGGGTATCCCATATACTGGTGAAGCTGCCCTTTTTGCGTGGGGGCTAGATTCGTGTGGCTAGTCCCAGGCTTCTACTCTTTCTGTTATGTCACTATACATTAACACTGCCACTTTGGGGGTAGCATTTTTTACCAACATAAGGGATAGTACGTATACATACACAGGGCTGTATCAGGGAATCTCTGAAAATCTCTCACCTTCAGCTCATCGCTCCCCATTTTGTGTTCTGGAGTTTTTCCACAGACATAATCTTAGTACAAATCCAGAACCCCATTACTCGTCACTTGTACCTCCTGCTAGTGCTTTTGCCTATTAGGTAATAAAACCCCGACCTATCTTTTTGTCTTACGTTTTTATTAGCTATAAGCCCCAATACCAAGTGATACCAATATAAGATTAGGTCTTTTACCTCATAAACCCCACCAGATGATCCAAGCTCATGAGTAGAGATAGAATCCACTTTAAAAATAAAGATAAGGTTTCTGGAATATTAGAATGTCTACTATTTCTGTTAAGATAACCCAATATATTAGTTCATCTCAATAGAAATAGCAATAGCCCCAAGAGTGCCTGACCCCAGAGAGCTTCAACCTCTTGACGTTTGAAACGTCTCACTAACTATTTATAGAACATTGATCTTACATAAGCTTTATTTGAGTATCTAGTTCTAACGCCATTCTACCGTATTAACTGGCGAAATCTGTTTTTACACTTCAAAGTTGAGATAAGAAGTAGTGAACCACCTAAATTATAAAGGTAGTTGAATGAATGAATGAATTTATCATAAGTATATAAAGGTAGTTACTACCTTCAGTTGGACAAAAAAAAGCGAAAGAAAGCTGCTTCCCAGTGTACGAGTGGCAAAAACACTGCTTCTAGGCCATTCTCAGTAAGATATTTGAGCCACACTTTTTTTTCACCTCAAAGTGCAGAAACGGATCTCACCAGTTAATACGGTATCCCACGATTACATAATATATTGAAGCCCGGTGACGAGACTATTCAGCTATATGGCTGCTTAGTGCCCTGAGAGAACTCTTCCAGTCTCTCCCTTTGTTTATTATCTACGGGGTCAATTTGTGTGCCAATGAGTACTGGGGCCTTCAGTACTCTAACCTTCTTTAGCGCTATTGGGGTGCTAACGACCGTATATTAAGCTGTTAGTGCGGTGGTGGTCTTGGGTGTTTATAGGTCATCACTCGAGGGGAAATACTCTGTAAAGTAGATCAATGAATGAATTAATCATAAATAAAATTTCAAAAAGTACCCATAAGTACAGAATATAAGTATTAAGCCAAGACTATATAGTACATGATTTAGGGGTCTATCACGTGCCGGGTATTGAAATAGGCTAACAGCTTAATAGATAAATAAGGGAATAAGAAAATAAAGAAAGAGAGTAGAGAGTGCAGAAATGTAGAACTTAATCAAATGCATTTACTCTACTGGTGAAATAAACCGAAGCTAGGTTTCCAGCGGGCAATCTAAATCTAACAACTTTAATCAAGAACCCTACACCTATACCTCACTAACAGCTATACAGCCTCCATTGATCTCATGCTCAGCCCCAGCCCCGTTAATACTCACCACAGGCAACTACGGGCAGGCCCAAAACAGCGCTGCGAGTGCCCCCTTTCTATGAGGAACTTTACCACTAAATTAGACATCACAGAGCCATACGCTGCCTTCGTGTAGCCGAGAACTGTACTGACATTCCTAAAATCTAAGTCATTGATATCAGCACCTCTTGATTAACTACCCGATATTTCTTAGGTTCCCAGCAAATACCGCATTGTGAGGTAGTGTCTTACCATCCTTCCGGTCGCGTATAGAGACAACCAAATCCCAAGAGTAGGGAAACTACACCTCTAAACTGTTGTGCAGCTAGCAATAGACATATATACCCATCCTCATACTTGATGCCTACAAGAACAAGATCTCTTGTAAGAAGCATCCCCATTAACCAGGGGCCATAAATTTTGTATGCGAAACGGAGCGTCGAGCACTTACAGGACTCAGGACCCTTCGCCATAAGCAGCTTTACAGTCCTATCACCAGAAGGGCCTAATTCTAAGGCATTATATAGGTCTGTCATAGTGCAACTCTTCGATTTGATATCAGCATCCTCCTCAATTAAGAGACTGACCTCCCCGTGTGTCCGATACCCGCGGCAAGCTGTAATGAGGTCATTTCGGGATATGTGTTGTCCAGACTCCTGATATTCGCAGCCACCCCCACCCCCAGCGCTTGCTTTGCCAGTGGCACATTCTCCTCTTTTGCTGCCCATAAAAGCCAATCATCTTCCATATCATAGATATACTTGGTGCGAAGACCATCGATAACAGAATTTAGACGGCGATCTGTTCTAATGAATTAAATAAGGCAGAAGTTCGCCAATAAGAATAAGTATTTCGTTTGGGGCGTCGAGGATTGACATAGTCGATATAGGAAATTGGATCTTGGGATGAGGGGGAGAGGGAGGGGGGGGGGGAGGGGGATGATGAGGGATAGACTGTATATAGGGCCAGTGGGCTAGTGGGCTAGTGATGAACGTAGATGACTAATAAAAGGCTTCTCGTTATACCTGGAGAGAAGTGATAAGTCTAATGATAGATGGCGGTGATCACTCCGGTTTTTTTTTTTTGCAAAAAGTTACAATACGAAGATCGATCAAGAGTATTAACCTCTATGTGATTTCCAACTACTAGTAGGGCTGACCCAATATGATAATCCAAAAATTTCTGTTTACTGCCTAACCAGATAAAGCCTCCTAATACTCTATGCCTGCGCCCCACTGCTTGCTGTAGATCTCCATTAGCCTTATGCCCACTCTTCGTTCTTTGTATTGCGTATCGGAAGGAATCACAGATAAGTAGGATGGGGATAGGCCTACACTATCTAATGCTTTTCATCTAGAAGTGTCTTAAGCAATGCCATCCGAGCCACTATCACTAGCACCACCTATCCTCAGTAGACGTATCACCTCACAATGGTTATATAAAGTATTTCCATTCTCGTCCACCTTGACTCCTCTGGTCGCATCGCAGAGAACCGAAGAATTTTTAGAATCCAAGGCGTTGACATCAGCACCTCCCTGGACCAGCATAGTAACAAGTACTATATCCCCATAAAATGCCGCATGATGAAGTGGTGTCTTCCCGTCACCGCGATCTCCGATAGATGTATTGGCACCATATTCTAAGAGTGTAGAAACAATGTATATTCTCCTCATCTGCACAGCCCACGACAGACACGTATATCCACGCCGACACTGAAGGTTAATCAAAGCAGGGGACCTACGAAGGATGGCGTGGAAACTAGCGGGATCGTTGGAGTATAATGTGAAGTGGAGCGCTGATCCCCCGTGAAACTGAGTAGACTTATCCATAATCAGCTCGGCAGCTTCGGTATTCTCCATGTACAAAGCAGCGAACAGGGCTGTACGACGGCCACTTTTTATATAAATATTGGCGCCTTTCTCGAGTAGGAGCTTTACTATCCCTGTTTGCCGAGAAAGCACGGCAAGGTGTAGCGGAGTCTTCAAATCATACATCGCTCCAGAGTAGCCATCAACCTCAGCGCCGTTTTCCAACAATAGTTTGGCCAGTGACTCATATCCTTTACTGGCAGCATACTCCAGTAGTGATAAATCGAGGAAATTCCTCCGCGCATTAGCATCTGCACCTATCTCCAGAAGTTTCTCTGCTAGCAACACATGCCCACTTTTCACTGCCCATACAACCAGTTCATCTTTCATATCATGGGTAAATTTGATACGAAGCGGGTCGAGGAGATTTTTGAGGTGGTGGGTTACCCCAGTTAATCGGACGAGGTCCCCTAAGGGTAGATTCTCGCCGATGAGGAGAAGAATCTCATTAGGGAGATCGAGGAGTGGCATAGCTATCTATCGTAGGAAGTTGAATCTTAGGGACACCTGATACTAAGTAGAAGAAAGCTGTGGTGATGATGGTGAGGGATGAAGCACCTACCACCTCCTATAAAGATATAGCTAAGCATGAGGCTCTTGTTAAATAGCGAATCCCGCTAAACCTTTTACTATACATTCTTACATACAGCACCACAGCTATTTTAAACTATAGAGAAAGGCTGACAATCGTGAAAGCCTAAAAGATCCACCCCTAGCCTATCTTCTTGGAAACTACACAAACTTTTCAGGATTTGATAAGTATTTTAATTAACACTTTGCATCACATAGCTATATAATACATATTAAAAAAAATCCGTAAGAACCTGTCAGACTACCATCACCACCCACCCTCGCCCCTCACTCTTAAGAGAGTAAAAGAAGACTCGGGTCGAGATCATCACCACCACCGCCGAAGCAGAGGCATAAAAAGGCTTCACTCTAGGGTGCCGAGGAAATAACCGTCATCCCCCAGGTTGGAGAATAATCTGTGGCTCTGGTAAGAGTTTCAGATAAGGCGGTTTACTATAGAAATGATCCTATGAAGTAAAATCGCATAGGGAGGAAAGAGGGGAGGGGGGGAGAGGGTGATTATATACCCCATAATTGCCAAGAGCCAAGGTCGGCGAAATCAGTGAAGAATTTTTCAGAGGGTTAGGGTAGTGTAAACCTAACCCTGACGCCTACACTACACAAAAGATCACTCGGCACGCCACAGTTTGCTTGCTAGGTGTCTTATACCCCTGTGCATATGTATTTACCCTGTGATAACAAGTAGGGATCAGAAGCTATGACCAAAGTTACCTGAGTACCCCCATATATCCAAGCCTTATAAGAATTCCCTAGTGAGAATGTCTCTTTTCAGTCCTCAATCCCTTCGTAATAGGCTTCATCAAAGTGACGTTTTTATCCAGATATTTGCGATGGAGAAGGGCCAACGACATAGAGATAGCTCAAAGATATAGTACCCTTAAATATATCTTACGTATTGATCCTCCGACACGGGTGGGAGTGGTTAGCTATAAAGTAGTGGTGTAGTGAATAATGTGCTAGTGGAGGTAGAGTACCATACTAGAAGTCGACCAGAAGCCCATAATACGAAGTCAAGGATGTATACTCTATCTCTTCCCTACAATTTATATTGGTATATTTTCTATTATAAAAAGGGTCTCGACTCCAAAGAATAGTATCACGGGTAGAAGATGTACTACCTGAGATATCCAGTTGGTTTTTCTAGGTAAGCCCAGCACACATGGAAGCAATTTACAGAAATACACATGAGGTCCACAGTAAACAGGTAGAAGTTAGAAAATGTAAAGAAAAGGGAACTGCAGAGAATAAAATGATTTTTTGATGATTACCATCACGCCTGTCGTCCTGTCTACTATCTCTATCTTGGTCCTAGTTTCTCGAGCACACGCGACCCCTGTTCCTCCCACTCTGCCTTCGTGATCCACATGTTCTCTTTGTCTGCCATGATGTTTGCGAGAACGGCACCACCAAGGAAGACCATATGACGTCTTCGCGGGGGATCTTCGATACGAACTTTAAATTTCTAGAGATGGCAATCTCGTCAGTAACTGTTTTAATAGCCTTATAGCTTCTGGGGACTCACGCTTAATCTGGTCGGGTCACCGTGGAGTACCCTAGTAAGCCACAACTGCTTCAGTTCTTTCTCTAGCCTACTCGGTAGGCCGGGATACATGCTAGAACCACCCGAAAGTACAATAGCCTTGTACAAGGAGGTCCTGACATCGACATCGGCAGTTTGGATGGTCTGGAAAAGAAGCTCCGCGATTCCAGGTTGCTCGCAGTCGACAAGATGAGGCTGGAACATACATTCTGGGGCCTCAAAACGCTCACTACCAACACGGATTGTGCGGCCATCAGGGAGTGTGTAGCTTTCGACAAGAACAGTAGTTTCCTCAGCGAGCTTATGGTCAAGCTCGAGGTCATAGCTGACATAACAAAGTTTTTCCTTAATCTGGCGTACCGTCTCAAAATCCGCGGTACGGTTGAAGGCATAGCCACGACGGAGGAGCAAGCTGATGAGCTGGCGGGTGACATCACGACCTGCAACGTTGAGTCGTGCTGTAAGATGATTGAGGACTACGCTTTCGTATACAGGGACGATATGGGTTACACCATCTCCAGAATCGACGACCACGCCAGAGCTAAGACCTATGGGCCGGATTGTTATTAAAACTCTCTTTAACGTTTTATGTTAATCCACTGAAGATACTGGTTGCCTACCTTGAGCGTATAGAGCAAGAACGGCTTGAATAGCAACATATACGCCCCCAAAGTTGTATCTTTCAAACATGACCTCACACATCTTCTCCCTGTTGCTGAGAGGATTCATTGGGGGCTCGGTAAGGAGGATTTTACGACCAGTAGGATCGATTTGCAGCTTCTCAGCGAATGTGTAGTCCCAGACGTGCAACATATCATCCCATCTTTTGATTATACCATTATCCATCTACGGAAGAGGTATGAGGTTAGTAACTAAGTCAAGGCAGACTGCACTTGGGAGCTCACCGGGTACGTAATCTGCAGCATTGTCCTTGCAGCAGCAGCTTCATCTCCAACCATAATATCTTTCACAACCTTTAAATTAAATTCTAGGTCAGCATTTTGTTCTTGTATTTCAATTCCTTCTTTTTCTCATTATCAAGAAACCTGAACTATGATCAATGGAGAGATGGGCTTGTAGGTGCGTACTATGTCTCCCTGACGTTCCTCCGCCCGCAGAATCGGACGTCCCACAATAGACGGGTACTGGTGCTCCGGAAAATTCTGACCGGCATATCCGACCTTAAGGCTTTAGGAATTGAGATTCCGAGTCAGCTTAGAGCTCTTGCCGAATATGGAAACAGGAAGCTCCCGAGAAACCTACAAACCGGTTCCACCATCAAGAACTACCCAAGAGTTCCAAGTTAGCCGGAAACGAATACCATGGAGGTTGAAGATAGGGGAGGTGTACCGATAGGTGCTTCTGCCATATTTGAAGTTCGAGGGAGATTATAGGGGATATGCTGGTGGTATTGTTGACAGGTGAGCTGACGTTGTTGAGCGGGGGAGCCTCCACAAACTAACGTTACTGGTACCGCCACGAATGAGGCTCAAATGGAACTTGGTGATGGATCGTACGCGGCTAGCGGGAAGACTAAGGAACCCCCTCAACCACAGACCCCACCAACATCAAAGATTACACAGAGAAGCACACGACAATAAATACATACCACAAAGTTATGGACATCATTTCTTTCATTTCAAACCTCCGTCAGGAGGCTCTTCTCCTAGGAGACTACAATGCCATCCGTGGGATGTGTTCCCGCCGACTGGCAACTCTCCGGAAGCGGCTCGGTCGTGCCAACAAGAAAAAGTTCGCACAGCAACCTCCCTTGACTGCTGAAGATGTCGGCCAAGACCCTACGTATATAGCCCAGGTTAATTTATAGCTTTCTAGGAATTGGTGCTGAGTTATCATGAGAATTCCAGACATATTCACCTCCTCTTATACTCCTCTGAACGGGCGTATTCACACGCAATGCACCTAAAGTCTTTACTTGCCGATGATGCTTCTACAGCTACTCCCTCAATGCGCTCCCACTCCATTTCTCGTCTACACAAGGCTTATACACATGCTATATCACTATGCACACTCCTCTCAGATCCAGCCTCTAGTGCCACCGAGAAGGATATCTTAGAAGCCCACGCATATGCTGCGTCTCTACGTGGTTCTGAAGCTTTCGAGAAATCCCACTGGGAAGCTTCAGTGCAAGCATTTTCCGAGGCGAGGATCATCTATTCAGTCTTACTTAGCAGCAACAAAAATGAATTATATAGAGATCAGTTGACTAGCACAATTGACCCAAGCATACGATATTCCGCGTACCAGTTACAGCTCCCGAGGAATATGGATGTTGCCACTATCTCCCGGAAATATTTCCCCCGCGAACAAGCGGTGAATATTATACCTAAAATTGAAGCTTTGGATCCCAACGCCTTCTCCGAGGCCGAGGACACACCCATGACTGGAACTGCAGGAGCAGTGGCTTCAGTAACTTGGCGCTCCCGCACAGCACCTGTAGATAATGCAGAGATTTCTGTTGCCTTGGCAAATGCGCAGACAGTTGAGAATACCTACTATTCCAAAAGCCCGGAAGACGCAGCTTCGACAGAAGCATTCGATGATGCATTGGCTACATGGCAGGAGGCAGTAGATGCAACAAAGAAGGCCATTGATGGCCTACAGGCAGAGAATGTCGGAATGCAAGATCAGAGGATGCAGAATCTACAGATGACCTGGACAGTGGTTAATTACTCTTTGATATGCTGGAGGGTAGGGAGGAATCGTGTCATGATTCAAGGAATCGCGCAGGGCGGAAAGAAAGGGAAAAAAGGTGAACCTGAAGTGAGAGTTAAGAAACTAGGACATTTGAAAGAGGAGGTAGCTCTTTATGATGCTATCTTACAGGTATTTAGAATCAAACTTCCATTCAAAACTCTATTGTTAATAGTGTTTTGTCTCCAGAGCCTTGAACAAGTCTACAACCTTCCTGGTATCGCTGCCGACGAAGAATTTACGAGCGAACTCGACAGCAAAAAGGCGTACTTCTCAGCTTCCAAGTGTGCCCTGATTGCACAGTCCCATGCCCTCCTCTCAAATCGAAAAAACGCACTAGCTCTTTTTAACCGCGCACTTTCTTACGTCTCGACCCCGCATGCCCCTTCGACATCAGTCCCCTCCCACAAAGGCCTTGAGATTAGTGCGGAAATTGCCTCGGAGATACGTACACGCCTCGAGGGCGAGGTTGCGCGATATCAAGCGTTAGTCGAAATGGATAATATCGCAGCCAAGGCAGCAGCAACCAAAGGTGGCCATAGTGGAGTGTTGCTAGAGAGATTGGATCAGTATCCAGAAGGTAAAGATTTTGATTTCAGTAACGGGATTGTGCAATGGCCACCGAAGGTTGCGCCTATACCAGTAAAACCGGTATTCTTAGACGTTGCATGGAACTTTATCGAGTACCCAGGTGATGGTGGGCCGAGAGCTTTAGTTGAGACTAAACAGAAAGAGGATAAGACAGAGACAAAGAAAGGTGGATTCTTGGGAAGCTTGTGGGGGAGGTAGCCGGTGTAACCGTTTGACGATGTTGGACTTATTGTATCGCGAGCTGTACTATACAAAAAATCTTAGTAAAGGTTATAGTTCGTGATCGATCATTATGATTCCCTACACTTACCTCCAGGTCTATGGATTCATTTATACGGACTAGCTCTAGCACAAAAGTAGCTCGTGTTTTGATTAAGAATTAAATATTAAACAGAAGCAGGAACTTAGTTAGAAAACCGTAATAATAATTATAGTACCAAAACTCCAAATAGAAAATCACCACTAGCCCAACCCACAATAGCCATATCTCCCACCCAGCCTTCCAACCTTTCATTACCCTAACCACAAAATGTCATTCATAAACAGTCCTTAGTATTTATTCAACACGCCCCTTCCTAGCAAAGATGCGTCCTCCTATTCACCCAGGTGTAGATATCCGCCAAACTTTGCTTTCTAGTAATACGAATATTTCCTCGACTTTAAGATCGGTGTTAATGATAGTGACAGTACGTGCCTTGTTGTCACATCTTTAGCTTCCTCTAGAGTGAGAATATTGAGGGGGGGTGAAACCCAGAGTGAGAGAGTAGCTCGATTGGCTGGAGACCTGGCATAGACATCACTGAATAATCAGGGACAAATTCTCTTATCTTCTCTACATCAACCTATACTGAAGTTTTTACGTATCTGACTAATAATAGGTATAACCCTAGTACTCACCACCAGGCGAGCCATATGAAGAGAATAATATCCCTTAAACCGTTACCGGTCCCATTTGGCCCTATTTTTCGAACGTTTAACTTCAAGTGACCACACTGTAACAACCCCCTGTTATCCTGTGTTATTATATTTACTTCTAAAAAGATAAACTACTACGTTAAATCACATAAAGAAGAATTAGAACCTCTTTCTTTGTGGTAGTTGAGGTATACTGGTTTAAAAAAGTATGGCCTGACGGTTTAGGGGATAACTGAGGTTGTTATGTGAACCCACAATCACTTTTTCCTCCTTAATATGATAACAATCTTCGTCTAGAAATCCCTATATTCCTTTACATGTATTGTACGGTAACAAATTTAGCCGTACGGGCAACGCGACGGACCCCTATATATTGTCATTCAGCTCCATCACAAATGCCACTAGAACAAGCACTAAAGCTTTTGAGTTATAAATGTGTAGTATATAATTACCTACTCTTGTAATATATCTGTATTTCTTATTATAGGGCTTCTTTTATCTTATTATAATGCGTTGCTATCTCAGCTGGTGTACGGTTAATTTTGTTAATGTAAAATATTGGTCTCGTGCCCATCCATTACGGTGCTGCGCAGCAAAAACAATCATTGGGGCTGGGAGCAAGACTAGTAAAATACCATTCCCAACCGTTAGTAGCCTCCACGGACTCTACCCCCTAACCAGTCAGCACATGAACTCGTAAGCCTCAGTAACAAATTACAGAGCTTCAATACAGTTGTTTTACTGGGAGTCGGAGTCCCTATTCGGTAATGAACTTATAGGTTTTAGCTCTTTTAATTAGCTCCGGAGCCATACTTATTCTCGGGCTAATCCTGTTTCTAATTTCTAGAGCAGACCATCCAATATTAATTCAGGAGCACGATATGAACTTACCACACAGAACACGGAAACTGGTGCCCTAAGATGGGTCTAAGAGACGGATATCTATAGAAAAATTAGGCCCGGGGTGCAAATAGAGGATATTACAAACTTTTTTCTACGTCTCTAGCCTCTTTTTAGGAGATTTACTGAGTGCTACATTGATTTACTATGAATGGGTGTTGGCAGTCCCTATTGTCACATCAGGGCGGTTACGAGAGAGAGCGAATGTCTAACATCTATCACCGGAAAGTAGCTACTGGTACAGCTACATTAGTGCGGACCTACCCGGATTCTGCACCTCCCTACCATAATAGATAGTGCCTGAGTATGATACAATAGGGTCCGTCTACCTTTGCTGAAGCCGAAACAGACGCAGATAATAATATCAGAGGTCCAGGTCCAGAGAGCATTACCTCTCTAGATACGGTAGACCTTCAGTTGATGAACAATAACCTCGGTGTGTGGACTGCTAATCGTCTATGGGAGAGACATGTAAAGAATAAATCCTAGAGTGAGCGACAGATCAACAAGGCACTTATTTACTCACTTAGTTCCTACACTCAAGGAACAAATGGTGTAAAATCTCGAAGAAAGGCTCGTCTCGTCTCGCTGCTTTCGAAGATGAAAAGGTAGAAACTGAAAAGATAGTCATACAGATATATATATTATTCGTAGTTTTTCTCGAGGTAAAGTAATCCCAATAACTAAACCCAATCCATTATAAAAAATTCGAAACCATAGAACTCAAAACTCCATTTCATCTACATCTCTCTCCCTTTTAACCTTCACCTCGTCCCTAAGTAAACCTGCCACAAATGTCTTGAACAGGTTGACATAGGGTTTTAGAGACGTCTTCTCATAGTCTTTTTTACCTTTCCGTCAGCCTCGCAATCTAGCTCGTTCGATAAATTATACATACCCGCAGTCTTTTCTTCATCCCCGGAATGGTCCACATTCCATGAATCAATCTCCTTCAGCAACTGCGTCACTGTCGGCACGCTCATTGGATCAAAGGCCTCTGGCTTTGTTGGGTCGATAGGAACACAAACACGTCCTAAACCCAGCGTTAGCATTATACTAACGTCTCATTTTCGAGTGTAACATGGGCCCGAATGGATAAGCGAAAGTTCGAAACTCATTTTTCTGTCATGCCCAAAAAACTGGTATTCAGGCATAGCAAAAGTACATACCTGTCCCAGGATGCACACAAAACGGGCTCTTCAATAAATGGTTCAAATGTTTCGAGACCTCCACATCGAGACGGGGGTACATGTACTCCAGTATCACATCTTGTTTATGATCCTTTAATTTCTTGGGATCCAGAGCTTTCGATACCCCTGTCCCAGCGACGGCATCGATATCGTCCCACTTATTAGTGCTAGGACGGTTTTCGTGGCTGTCCCATTTTTTGCGGAGTGCGTCGTTGAGCGCTATCTAAATCAGTCTCAACCCTCTCAACCCTAACCCAAATCATTGGTAACATACCTTTATCAGGGAGGAGGTTAAGTAGCTTTTCTGCGCGCTCTGCTTCCCTCCATGGATCTTGATCCCGTAGGATATCCTTTTTAAAGTGTTTTTTCAAGATATCCAAACTCCTCCTACATTAATTGGTTAGGCTGTGATGCGCAAAATAATGGAGGTACACTCACACCAAATGGGGATGTAGCGGCCTCTTAACATTGACCTTCTTCCCGGCCTGACTTCCTCCCTTAATAACCTCCAAATAACTTGCCACTGCCCTTCTTTTACTATCGTCCAGCTCCCTTGCCCTCTTATCACATACCCACGCATGTGCACCTCTCCTCCCCGAGTAAACCCACATGATATGCTTAAAGCCTAGATCATCCCTCAGTGCCGCATCCATAATTTTTATAGCAACAGTTATAAACTGCCAGCACTTGATACAAATGTTCGCCTTATCACAGCATGTTCTGATTTCATCGTAATCTGTCAAATCAATATCGAACACCAGTTCCTTCTGCAATGGTCGAAAAGCGGCTTTACGGAGTGCTTTCCGGTCACGAGGGTTGGCGGTATAGACAGGGCCGATTTCGAAACGAGAGGGATTGAGACGAAGAATATCTTTGCGAAGGCTTGTGAAGATGTCAGTAGAGTACTACAAGAGATTAAATGGGACCACATACGTTTCAGATGTAGAGAAGGCCTGGTAACGGAGATACGCGTCGTTCTGGAGCGTAAACGCGAACTCACGGTGTCCAAAGTCATTGCAGGGGACTTGGGAGTGGTTGAGCCATTGGAAGAGGGTCCGGAATGGGAAAAGGCGCTGGTAAAATGCTAGCATTACCTCCGGATCTGATGAGCGAGATGAAGGTTTCAGGTCGAGTGGACTATGTAGCTTTAGTAAGAAACAATTACCGAAAGAACGGGAGGCCCATACGCTGCCCCTCCAGCGATCTCAGAAGCGAGGAGATCTGCATCTTCTGTACCTCCGAAATCTTCATCGTCATCGGAGAATATATCCTCTAATTTTGCGACTTCTTCATCTTCGTCTTTCTTGAGGTGTAGGTGTTCAATTGCTGGGTCAGATGTCGGTTCGGTTTTAGGAAGTAGGGCATCTGCAGATGGTACTGGGGCGTCGGAAGCGTCTGGGAGGTCGTAATCTTCGTTTTCTTGAGAGGTTTCCTGAGAGTGAGGCATTGTGGGTTTAGGATATGGAGGGTTGTGGTTGTGAGTGATGGTTGTGAGGTGTTGGGAGACGCGCTGGGTTTAGAGACGCGTTAATTGAAATGGTGATTGTTACAATGATAACCGTTATCGCCCAAGTGTCTCGTTCTCATTTATTCACCAATACTCCTTACGGTAGGTTCAAAGAATAAATATTATAGATAAGATAGAAGGAAATTAAGAACTCCTAGATGAACGTAGCTACTGTCACTTACCATTGGCAATTACTCCAAAGTATCAGTTGGGGCCTATGTAAATATAAAACCCCCTCAGGTTCGATGAACCCCATACAAATAGAGAATAGATCCATCCCCTTATAGGTGATATAGAGGAATTTCTTAATATCACTATAGGATATTATTGATATTTGTAACACCTACTATCAAGCTTTCAATAAAGATTAAAGAAAACCACTTTTAAATTATTTGGATAATGTCACTTCCTAAATATATTATACACCCAAAGTACAAATCTCGAAACCAAAACAGTCTCAGGAATTAATTAGTCCAGGCCTTTAAAACTCGCAACAGCCTTGGGCCCCGTACTCTTCGCCTTCCCCTTCCCTCCCTTCCTCTTCTTTTTCCTCTTCTTCTTCTTCTCACGCTCATCCTCACTACTATCTTCAGAGTCCTCATCAGAATTACTATTGTCGTCACTATCACTCCCTCCTGCCCTCCTTTTCTTTTTGTTTCCCTCATCTGATTCCTCCTCTATATCCTCCCAGTACCAAACCCTCACAACGCTCCCCCCACCCGATACTATTCTCCCCTCACAATCCACACCAAGTCCTGCAACCCCTTCCTCAACCATACGCTCATGACCATCCTCATAACCACCTACCTCAACTTTCTCTTTCACCTCTTCAACCGTCAAAGAATGCGCAAGTGTCGCAACAATACTATTACTCCCCATCTTCACAACCCTCACCTTCCCATCCCCCGCTCCAGTGGCAACATACCTCCCCCACCCCTTACCCGCGACCTGGAAGTCCTCCGGCAGCACACACACCGCATCAACACTATCTCCTGATGCCTTGGCAATATTGATACGATTCTCGTGGTCAGCCCATTCACCCTTATTCCACAGTGTGGCCACACCACTCGTCATCCCAGTTATGATTTTCTCCCCGCCTCTCCCGGCTTTACTAGGGAGGCCAGAGATGAACGCTGAGCAAAGGATCTCGTCTTCTTGGTCTTCAGATTTGAATAGTGCTGTCCCAGGCTTTCGGACATCGAGGTGTGCAAGTGTCGTAGCACCGGTTGAAACAAATTGTCGTGAGAAACCTGTTATCGAAGCGCCGGTTGCTGGGAGTGCTGTAAGGGAAGATACATAATCATCATGCACACCCTTCCATGACGCCGACGGGAGGGAGAGTGCTGATGTACGGGTATCGAAAAGATACACGGCTCCCGAGTCTGAACCAACAAGAAGGTGGTGCGCGGAGAGGGGGAGAGTTGTAGTGGGTGTATCCGACAAACCACTGTAGAGAAAGTTGTTAATACTACTAGAGGAGAGGAGGGTTTCTAGAGGTGTTACGAGGGTAGTTCGGGGATATAGGTTTTTGCAAAGACTCTACCAGTTTCCGAGGAGGCAGCTTTGACCAATGAGTCTGTGCCACAGGAGTAGAGTACTAGGTTACGGAAATGTCAGTATATGTTTTAATGATTAGAGGATGTAACAGAACATACCGTCTCCATCCTTACTAAATGCGATACATCTACAACTGCCTTTGTGGCGCCTAGTCTTCCAAGTAATTTTATATCCCCCGCTCTCTCCTGTTGGCTTCACCTCTGTATCCTCATCGTCGTCTCCGTCCTCGTCACAATCACCATCGTCGTCGTACGGCCATGTATAACTATGTAAATGCCCTGACGAAAGACCAGCCGCAAGTAAAGGCTTACTCGGATGCAAAGCCAATGAGAAGATATCCGAAGGCAGAGAAATTGAGTGTGACTTATACGGCATGATGTTTGAGTTAACCACAGACAGAGACAGATGAATATCGAAACTGAGAAATATTTCTCGATCCTGACTAAGCAGTAGGACTATCTATCACGTGCTCTCGCGCTACTTGAACTATATTAATTAACATAAAGATTAGGTATGTCACGTGATAGGGTTAGGGTTTTGTATTTATATCTACGTTTCATTTCTTATATCATTAGGATGTTTCTGTATAGGCACGGGGCCTTCTATTGTATGCTTTATACAGCGCTCATTCACACACCCAATTAAACTCCAACGGGAGAAATAAATAATCCTTCAATTAAACAAGACGCGTTTCTCACAAAACATATGTTCCAACTGTATATGTTTTTTATTTTATGGAAGAGCAAATGTGTCATAATTCAATTTCCTACCGGTGGTAAAATCATGGGCCAACATATTGGAATACAGTATAAAAACCGACCACCTGTCTGGAATACTATGATGGTCCACAATAGCCCACTGGTGGGCTAACGCAAATATCTTGCGCATAAATATCCCCCTAATCCTAATCTAGGCCTTACCTTTCTCTTTAGAGGCGATAGCCAAGGATCAAGCTTCAAGTGGTGCTTTATGTATCTTGATTGGTAAATTTGCATGTCAGTTAATCCTTTAGTTGTGGACAATGATAGTATTCTAGAGAGGTTGTCTAGTTTTATACTGTATTCCAGCATGTTGGTCCATGATTTTACCACCAGTGGGAAAATCCATCTTTGACACATTTGACGCCCCATATTTTATTTAGAGTTTTCTCATAGATGATTAGAAAATGACCGTGATTAGATTTATTAAAACAGGGCCGACCAGATGCTGTCTATAGTTAGACTCCCAGAGGGGAAGAGCCTATACAAACGGGCCTTAGGACACCACAGAAGGAAAAGTAAGATTGTGAGTGGTTTTTGTACGGCTATGGTTTCACTCGGATTACGTTACGAACTCCACCCAACCCATGTTCCCTCTAACAACAGTGATATAGCCTTAGGATTACGACTTGAATTCTTTATAAATAGGTAAGGCTTTTAGTTCAGTGAGCCCCCACAGCTCGCTTAAAATAATACAACCATAATTTCAGCTCTTCTACCGGTTTTTAAGGATTCAACATTGATAAAAGGCACGATTACAACGTTCTGTAATCATGGTAAATCACTCGGTTAACTTATAAGGAATATCACCACTAACCGCAGAAATATGAGTAAAACAATGTGGTGTTTCAATTGCCGTCTATATTTTGCAAAAGTGATGTGTCTGTGAAATAGGTATTAATATTGACTCTAACTAAGAATATTTAATTTATGGTCAAGGGGCGTCCAGAAACAGCCGGTTACCCTACCATGCGGCTCCGCGATTACAAACACTCCCAGAAAACCCCACCTTCACCCCGCCATCTCTATCCACAACCTCCCATTCGCCCACAATGGCTGAACCTCCAACTGTTGCGCCAGCACTCTACACCCCGGACGATCATCTATTTGCCACTGATACAGCTTCGACGGAGCAATGGAGCTATGCAGACCTTGAGGAGGATGCGTTTAAAGAGGTCTATGATATCGACAAGACCGTCAGGGAGATTATTGAAAAAGGGTATTGGCGGGTTGCACTGCAATTCCCAGATGAGTTATTGGGTGATAGTACGAGGGTGTATAAACTAATATCGAGGGGTATTAACGAGGGTGTGCCATATTATACGAGCCCAAGGAGTAAAGAGAACCCAGTGGCCTCCGGGGAATGCTGTGGTCAGAGTCAAGAAAGCGGATGCTGTAATAGCAATCAAGAAAATATTTCAAACGGAACATCAAAAGATTCACAAAATGGATGCTGTAGCGCTCACTCGAAAACCCCCCCGCAAGAGCCTAAAGAAAAGAAAGTCTTCATCCTCGCAGACACCTCCTACTCCGCTTGTTGTATCGACGAAATCGCCGCTGAACACTGCGCTGCAGATGTCCTAGTCCACTATGGCCGCTCTTGCCTTTCACCTACAACCCGTCTCCCTATAATCTACGTCTTCACCACGAACCCCCTCGACCTAGCCCTCGCCACCGACTCCTTCTGCTCTTCCTTCCCCGATAAAGAAGCCAAAGTGATCCTAATGGCCGATGTAACATATACCTCACACATCCCCGCCCTCCACCAAGCCCTCATAGAGAAAGGATACAAGAATCTCTTTGCAACCTCCGTAATCCACGACCCCTCCGCCCCACTCCCTAACCGGACCCACCCCCCCGGGAATGACACCATAGAAACCCTCCGCACCTACATCCTCTTCCACATTTCCACCCCGCTACCCTCCCTCCTCCTCGTACTTGCATCCCGTGTCGCCTCAATCCACACATATATACCCAACACCAACACCTCTCCCCAAACTAGCACTACCGTCCTCCTCCGCCGTCGCTACGCCCTCCTCTCCCACGCGCGTACAGCCGGCATAATCGGAATCCTCATAAACACCCTAAACGTTAAGAACTACCTCCCGATGATCACTATGGTAAAGCGCCAAATAAAAGATGCAGGCCGAAAAAGCTACCTAGTAGTCGTTGGAAAAGTCAACGTTGAAAAAGTCGCAAACTTCTCAGAAGTGGAGGTGTGGGTTGGTATAGGTTGTTGGGAACAAGGAATCGTGGGTAGTGAGAGTGGAAGGGAGTTTTACCGCCCAGTTATAACCCCATTTGAGCTTGGTATGGCATTGGATAAGACGAAACCGTGGACAGGGGAGTGGATCACGGATTTTGAAAGTTTACTGAAGATTGATAGAGAGACGGGAGAGAACAAGCAGGAGGAAGGGGTAGACGACGATAGCGAGGATGAACCACCAGAGTTTGATCTACGTACGGGCCGATATATTTCTACTTCTCGCCCGTTAAGGCAGCGCAAGGAGAAGGTGGAGAAATCAGATGAAACGTCGTCGGCGTTGATAGCGAGTTCCGACTCTTCGAAACAGGTGTTGGCTGGTGGTGTGGTTTCGCCGGCTGCAGAGTTTCTGAGGGATAAGAGGACGTGGAGAGGGCTTGGGTCGGATTTTACTATTGAGTATGAGAAAGAGGGGGAGAAGGATACGGGGGCCTTGGTGGAAGTTGGGAGGAGTGGAGTTGCAAGAGGATATACGGTTGGCGGAGAGGGGGGGAGACATTGAGGAGGTGTGTGTTGGGGTTTCTTATATGGCGTTTTGGGTTTAGATTTTGGGTTGGTCAAAAGTTGGTTTATGTAAATATTGTTATCGATACCGTCTAGATGAGCCAAGGACCCTTATACTGAGGTGCTCGGAGTAAATTAAGGTAAAATTTTTCATAAATTGTCACTCGGTCTATATATCGGAAGAGGAACAGCACTGGGAATCCCGCTATACGCAATGAAAAGAAAAGAACCCACCGAAATACTCCCTATAATACGACCCGGAAACAAACAAAAAACATAGGGAGAGAAAGCCCTCCAACCATACTAACTAAACTCCCAACTCCTCCACCTCATCTTCCTTCTCTACCCCAGCCGCAACCTCAAAAAACGCTGTATTATCTCTGTACGCCACATACTCCGAATCTACACACAGTTAGTTACCAACCAACTCACCCACACATATATACAGAAAAAATAGAATAAACCTACCAGCATACCCCAACAACTCCTGAATCCTTCCGCTCCTCTCCCCCTTAATCCTCGCAATCTCCGTACTCGAATAATTAACCAACGCCCTACCCACCTCCTTCCCCAACACCACATAGCCCCCCTCCTCAAGCCTCTTAACTACCACCACCGAAACCGCATCTTGCTGCGAGAAGTTACCTGACACATCCACAACACCCACCGGGAGCAGCCCAGCTTTATCCGCGCGTGTTAGCGCGCGGTGTGCGCCCTGGTCGATGAACACTGTTCCGTGAGGGGCAAGACCATGCAGGATCCAGAAGTAACGGTCTCGTAGTGCGCGGGGCTTTGGTAGGAAGCGGGTATGGAGTGGTGGAGGGGGACCTGCGACGACGGCTACGGGGACGGGGGTTAAGGAGCGGGCGGGAGTGACAGGTGCTGAGGCGGCGTGTTCTTCGGGGGTTCCTGGGCGCAGGGTCGGTGTGCAGGTTGCGGACTCGGTCTTGAGGGATTGAATATAGCGGACTATATGGAATATGTTTGAGGGGGTGGAGGAGCGGGTTATGATTGTTGTTACGCCGGCGGAGGTTGCGAGGCGGGCTGCGGTGAGCTTTGTAGACATTCCGCCGGTGCCGAGGGAGGAGCCGGCGGTTGAGACTATGGTTGTTAGTGGCGCTGGTGTTTCGGGGAGGGGGG
The DNA here is from genome assembly GCA_033030425.1 of Verpa conica. Lineage (NCBI taxonomy): Eukaryota > Fungi > Ascomycota > Pezizomycetes > Pezizales > Morchellaceae > Verpa > Verpa conica. Next base: position 1,312,694 of record JAUFSD010000010.1, on the reverse strand, counting down.
GGGAGGGGTAGGGGAGTATATACCGTCCACGTTGAGCGCTGAGATGTCGTCGACGACTTCGATGGGTTTGGCATCTGGGTGCGTGCGTGGGTTGTTGGTGTAGAGGCAGTCTACGTCCGTCATGAGGAAGAGATAGTCTGCATTGACCATTCCGGCAGTGATAGCGGAGAGTGTATCATTATCACCGAATTTGATTTCCTATATTGTCAATCATCTTGCATGCAGGTTTTTCCCGTCGTTCAAGTATGGGCATACATTGACAGAGAGAGTATCGTTCTCGTTCACAATTGGGATGATCCCCATGTTCAGGAGCTCAGTTAATGTGTTTACGGCATTGAGATATTGTGTTCTCTACACCTATAAGTTAGCACAGATATGCACTTGAAAAAATGAATGAATAAAAACGCAACTTACATCGGAAATATCATTCCTTGTCAACAAGATCTGCGCCACGGGTTGTCGCAGCTGCTTGAATAGCTCATCCCACAGCGCAATAAGTCTACACTGCCCCACAGCAGCAATTGCCTACAACCCATAACCCTCAGCAAATAGAATCTCTCTCTCTCTTTCATATAGAAAATCTAAACAGAGGAAGCCACCCACCTGTACAACAGCAAGATGCTTCGGACGCTTCTCAATATCAAGTCTCCTCAGACCAATCCCAATAGCTCCAGAGCTGACAAGGATAACCCTATGCCCATCTCTCCTCAAACGACACGAAGTTTCCACTAGTAATGACAAATTAGACAACAGCGGTTCATGGGTTTTCTCATCGCAGATAGACGAAGTCCCTACTGACTGTTAGCCCCCCCCCCCATAACAAAGAAAAAAAAGCTCTAGAAGTAGAGAAAACGCAACAAACCAAGCTTGATAACAATCGTGAGAGGACGTGGGCCCTTCATTGTCGCTTGTGAAGTCTCCCTTAACCTACTAATGTGCTCGCTTGCAAAAGTCATTCTGAGCTGTCGCTGAGAGGAGGGGGGGTGTGGTTTTTGACAAGGGATATATATTAGTGAGTCAGGCGTGCAAGGATATATCGCTGTTTAGTTTTTTTTTACATAGTGGGGCCGACTGGAGGGGTGAATACAGCGTCCGGGTAACGAAATAATAGGCTCTACTACTTTACATGTGTGTAAAGAAATAGCTAGTCTATATAGTTATATTACATCCCCGACCCCTATACGACCCCAATTCGGCACATAAAATCCAACGCGCATATCAGAAACCCCCTCTAAACACACAGAGTGAGAATCCATGACTACCGAGTGACAACCGATGATCAATCCGGGTAACCCCACCCCCCCAAACCTCGCACCCTCCACTCTCCACCCCCCCATCGAAAATGACCACACCCACAACCACCACCCCGCCACCCAATACCTCTCCACGCCCCACCCGGGGTCCAGAATTCTGGCGTCGTTCCTTCTCCTATATCACGGGTCTGGGTATGACACCCGAGGACCGTGCGCAATTCGAGGCCGATAATGCATCTAGACAAGAAGAGTCCGAATGCCGAAAGTGTGAGAAGCATCGTGACTACCTTATGAAATACAGTACCATCCACCCCCCAACTTTCTCAGTAACGTTTTCTTTTTTTTTTTTTGACATGTGAATAGGCCCGATTGTCAGGTTCATGCTTAGTAGTATCCGCCAAGTTAATGGTGATATGAATGCCGAGAATATAAAGTGTATGCCATGCGATACGCAGCAGAGTGGTGGGTTCTCCCCGCAGTATGGGATTCTGCTGTGTCAGAATAGGTTACGCAATCGGGGACATACTGAAGATACTCTTGCTCATGAGCTTGTGCATGCGTATGATCAATTGCGGTTTGAGGTGGATTGGGATGATTTGAAGCATCATGCGTGTTCTGAGGTATACTATGCTCTAGAGAGGTTTGGGGGGGGAATTGACTGACATGGAGTAGATAAGGGCGTCAAGCTTGAGTGGTGAGTGTAGGTGGACTAGAGAGGCCTTCACAAGAGGAGTTTGGGACTTTACACAACAACACCAGGCTTGTGTACGGAGGAGAGCTACGCTATCAGTTCGGAATAATCCAAAGTGTAAAGGTGATGAAGAGGCTGCGAAGATTGTCAATATGGTATTTGACTCGTGTTTCGCCGATACTAGACCCTTCTCGGATATCTATCGATAGACGCCTAAGTAGAAGGCGTGTAGATAATTGTCAAAGCACGATAGTTGTATATTACTGGATGATATATTGTACTATAACTATAGAAATATCATGCTCTCTGCTTTTATTTATAAAAGAGTGCGATAAACAAATGCAACATTCAAGCCAAAACCAAAAAAAAACCAGCACATTTAAGCCAGAACACCAAAGCGCGCCAAAGAACTCTGAACGGGGTATGCACAATTGCAAACATTGCAACGTGAAAAAGACCTGCGCCTCCTAAAAATAAACACTTAATGGTGACGTTCTTAAAAATGTACCCAAGTCATCCGATGCATTCCTCCCTCTTGCAATTGGTCAAGATATGGAGGCCCAATGGGAACAGAAAACCGAGCATTATAAAAGAAACGATCCGGCAGAAAATTAGCTTCTACCAGAACTGCTGCTACTACTGTTGCTACCAGAACGCTTTGTGATGTAGGATTTTCCAGTACAGTGTTTGAGAATCCAAGGGTGCTTTATAACATCCTCAAGGGGAATTCTCTGATCTGGTTTGATAACAAGAAGCTGAAGAAATATTAATGTAATCCTTTATAAAAGTCAATGGCTTTAGACAACATACCTTCTTAATAAGATCAGCAGCCTCGGGGCTGACGAAGTCAGGGATTTTCATGTCTGCTCTAACAATCCTCCTTTGTGTCTCTACAGGATTGTCCTCAAAGGGCGCTGCTCCTACAAGGAATTCATATGTCAAAACACCCAGAGACCAAAGATCGACTTTCTCGTTGTGGTAGTTGCTACCGTTCAACATCTCTGGGGGAAGGTAGTCAAGAGTTCCACACATGGTTGTTCGTCTATAAATTTCTCGCCGTTAGTTTCAGACTCAGAAAACATGAGGGCATTGAGGGGAAGAGCTACCGTGAGTTCGGGGCGTGTACACTCCAGCCGAAATCAGAGATCTTGATTTCACCGTGAATTCCAACAAGAATATTTTCAGGCTTGATATCACGATGGATAACATGCTTCTTGTGAAGATATATCAATGCAGCAGCCATCTGTGCGATATACTAGATGAAAGACAGCATTAGTTCACTATCCAAGCATGTAGTTGGGAAAAGGCGGGGGTAATTATACCTCTGCAGCACGGGGTTCTGAAAACCTGCCCACCTTCCTCAACATCTTGTACAACTCTCCTTGACCCGCAAACTCGAGAATCAAGAAAACACGTTTGGAATCATGGAAATGCCCAAAGAGCCTCAAGATATTTGGATGCCTCAGATTAGACTGAATCTCAATCTCTCTCCTAAGCTGCTTCTCAACCTTCCCGTGTTGCAGCTCACTCTTATGAAGGACTTTTAAAGCACAGACGAAACCATTCTTGCGCTCCTTGGCAAGATAGACTCGTCCGAACTTTCCTTTACCAAGAGGTCGGCCAATCTCGAACATCCCCAAATGGAAATCACGAGGAGATAGGGCTGCTGGGATACTTAGCGAGCCAGACGAGGTATTGGACCGCCTATTTTCTGATGCAGATGGCTCAATAGCCTTCTTAGGGGGCGAAGGTGGGGGGGGCATATCCGAAGGGGTCCACTTGTTGTTTGCATTGTTTTGATTATGAACAGCAATTTTGAGAAGGGGATGTCTAGCAAGCTCTTGTTGTCGTTGTGACGCCTGTTGTTTATCTTGTAACGATGCAAGTGCTGCTGCTGCCGCTCCCGATGGTATTATAGCAGTCTATAAAGTCTTTATTAGTTGAATACATTCTGTAGAGATTAGCACTGGGGAAGTACCTTAGACTTGGCACTGGGGTTGACGTTCTCCCCATTAATAGAGATATCAGCGAGGCGAGCCTCAATTTGACGGAGAGTCATTTCTAATGCGCGGTCTAGTGAACAAAGATTATCCGGGGATAGATATATCTCTAGTAATGTTAAATGAACTTCGAGAATGATAGTCGTGGGAGATAGAAAAGAGGAAGGGGTCGGGGTGGGATGTCGAGGTTTAAGAGGAGACAACAAATACCAGCTGGCGGCTGCTGGTTGCCACGACAACGTGTCCTGGCTTTCTTTGGGCCAACAACACGCGGTTAGTGACTCGCAGGCTGACTCTGATTGAGAATTCCAACCGGACCTATGTCTTTTAAATGTTTCAACAAAATATCAAAGTCTAGATTGCGGGGATTTATTGACACAGGTTTAACCTTCAAGATAATCCACTTGAAATTGAGTGAACTTGGGGTTTTGGGATTGAAAGCCCCAGTTCCCCAATCCATCACATCACAACCTCTTGAATAAGATGCAGTCAAGAATGTGATCGATAACCAAACAATCTGACGCAGGGTTCTACCACACAATAAAGAAAAACGAACTTGCGGGTCCACTAACGGTACCACATCTCTAGGAACCAATTCTTGCCCTCAACTACTTTGAATGCTGCATGTGCCTACTTTCTAGGGTATTTTTCTTATACCGCCTAATCCTATCGGCGTCGAAGCCGAGTAACTTGCCACACCACAAACAATGTTACTCGACAACGTTGTGCTGCTGGAGCTGCGCCTTCTGCCCTTGTAGTAAGCTGACACGCTTCATAGGCTATCACTCATGCGATGGGTTTTAGTTCCAGCCGCCTAGCCAGCCCAGACACTAATTTATTAGACTTGTGCACAAAAAGAGAGGGATCGGTTAGTAGCCAAAACAAATGTAGCACCAATCAACCCGGGTATAAGTAAGAGGGGTACTAAAGGCGGTGGTGTTTCCCTGGCTATTGGGATCCTCAACCAATCGCAAAAACATTCTCTGTGAAAGATTTTATTCAAGCCACACTTAGCCCTATCGAGCCTAGATCGCTCGGCTACAGGGCTGAGGCTCAGCGAAGGTAAAAAAAACACTGGGCCGTTTCAAGCCCATCCGCTGTTTAACATTTCGTCAGACCCGAGGGGCCGTGGGTCCTGGGCCTCGACCCTGCCAATCCTCTTTGCCTATTCTGCACTGCGACAGTTTTCTTGGGATATTTAAATATATCGAAAAATTAAGGGTTTAAAAGCGATTCAACAACATGGCCTGGTCTAAATATTTGATGTGATTTGAGGGAGGGAGTAAGGAGCGAGGGGGGTGGATGAGTGGATGGGTGGAGGAGGGGGGCGATTGTGGTAGTGGAGAGGGGACTCGATGGCGCTGGTCAGTGGGAGGGGGTGGGTTGGTTTTGCGGGAGTTACCTGTCGGTGGAGAAGAGGGAAGGGGGGGAGGAAGGGCAACCGGACAAACAGTCCCCCCCCAAGTTTTGACGGGCCTGCATGCAGGTAAGTAGGGATTGTCTGTCGAGCAGAAGAAGAAGCAACGACAACGCGAAGTCGATGAGGCTGGGAAATAGCTAACCGCTTACACGACATGCAGACAAGTGCTGCATCAAAGGTAGCCGCAATGGCCGAGCCTGAATCGCCATTTTTTGTTGCGAGTTAAGAGATGAAACGACGACGACAAAGTTATTTCTTCACGACGGGCGCTCCTTGGGAGGAAAAGTTCCTTTGGTATTCCAACTCGAGGGGGAGGTTCTTGGCAGCCTTGGCAAATGTCTTAGGGAGAACTTCGGTACACGCCCTGTTCAATACGGTGCAGCAGCATCCTCCCACACACGCAGAAGTCCCCCCAGTAGTGAGTGGTAGGCCCTCCTCGAAAAAGATGGACTCCCCGTGTCCGCCCTTCCGCGTTTTCTTACCCCCCTCCCCCCGTCGCCCTCCTGCTCCACTCCACCACCACCACCCTCCACGTTCCTCCTCCACCTCCTCCCCGTCCTCCTCCTCAAGGTCATCCACTGCGACGTCCTTGTGATCAACCTCCTCCACAATCTCGTCGTCATCCGCCTGGACTGCCCGCATCTCCGTGATTTAATCGCCGAGACGACAACGGGGCCGCGCCGCACCGCATACTTACTTGCTAGGTACGCATCGCCTCCCACCCCCCCCCCCCGTCCCGGTGTTCTGGGTCCGTGCTTCTCTATTGCGTGAAATATTTTCCCTGACCCCTCCCCCCTCCCCCCTCCCCCATCATTACCTTCCCTACACCATTCCCTTCTTCCTCTTCTTCCCTTTTATACTTGAGGGCTACCAGCCGCTTTCTCAAGCACTCCCCCCCCCCCACACTCTCAACCCCTTCATATTCATCACAACCTCCATCACAACTCATCACTTGCCCTCCCCCAAAATCAAGGGCAACATCCCTCTTCTCTACTGTCTCACCAATCCCTCCCATTTCCAATCTTACCACCTACTCTTATCGATATCTGCTCACTCTTCACCCCCTCCACCCAGACCCTATACTTCTTCCTCCCCGGTGACATTCAGATATCTATTCACCTGGCTTGATTTCTCAACCACCATGGTAAGGATATTCAGCAACCCATAGACATCACGTGCTTCAGCTACCTAAATTCTGTCGCATACCCTTGTATATATCAAATTAACAAATTATATCTATACAGGTGCTATACAAGCGGAAGCCTGTTCAATACGTACCTAATCCTGATATTGATGACGAGTCTCAAGAAGTATGTCTTGTGCATTTCGCAAAAAATTCTTGGAGTTTCACTAAATAAAATTATCTATCATAGGTTTGGCAAATTTCACAAACAGGGGAAGTATTTGTTGATTATCAAGACTATCTTGATAGGTATTTATGCCCTGGACTTTATATAAATAGCTTATTAGTCAACTAACATGTTTGGACTATCTTGTGTAGGCTAGACTTTTATAAAACGGTATGTCTCGGATTTTTAGGCGCGAGACAACTAAGATAATTCAATGCGCGTATCTTGCTAACTCTTCGGGTGTAACTCAAAGAAACAGTTTAGCTGTGAAATTACCGGTCATATGAATCTTAGTTTCTTTGAAGCGCTGATAAGTGAAGTACGAGCTCTCCCACCGTGCCTCGAATGGGTTAAAACTAACTCGAGATATAGACTGTTAGCTCGCAAGATGTTGATCAGACATTTCCAGAAGCTTTGAAAGATCCTGTACTGAGAAAGGTGCAATTTTCTGTCGTACCAAGAATCGACTCTTTAGGTGTGTTAAACAACATAATCGTGAAATAAGGTTTTCTAGGCGCTAATTTAGGGTTTTGTTGTAAAGTCGATCAGATGCATGACGTAAGTTAATTCATCTTAAAGGTCCCACAATTCCGTCATTGGTGGTCTAACGATCATTTCTAGTCTTTCAAAAACGACTTTTACCCCGGTGAGCATGTAACAGCAATCTTATCGAACGGTGATCGGGTAGAGGCACTAGTTCGCGAGAAAACAATGTTCCCGGAGCTACGGTATGCGAGCGGTGATATTCAAAGAAAGGGCTTTTCACGTTACACGGTCAAATTGATCAATCGAAACGACGAGGAAGCGCAGGTAGACAACGAGCACCTTGTTCGGGACAAGAAGTCTTTCACCAAGGCTATGTTGCGTTCATTCATCAAAAATACAGTTTCACGGGAACCTTGGAACGGTGCACCATGGATAGTGAAGGAGGAGTTTGCAGTCAAATATAAAATTCCACAGAATGTCCCACCAGAATTACGAAAAGCTTCTTCAACAGCGGAGAGAAAAGCAGCACAGGCTAGAAGGAAGCAGGGATCATCTCAAGGGCTGGTTGTAAGCACACTAGCTGCCGTTGGCTCCTCTCCTATAACAACAGCAGCAACAACCCCAGTGGACATCAAGCCAGCACCAAAATCTCACAAAAGTAAGAGTCAGCAAGCTGCTATGAAGATGACAAAGATGGGGCAGAATGGAGAGGGGGGGAGTGGATCTATTAGTGTTGCGGGATCTTCTTGGAGTGGTAGTCCAGTTGGAACTCCTGATGTTGGTGGGACCAAGATCAACCTTAAGGCTATCATCAAAGAGGAGACGCCTCCACCGCCCCCACCACCGCCGAAGGCAATTAAATATCCAATTGAGGATTTAGATCTTCCTATTCAAGACGATGTACGACGGCCTACCTTGCACTTTCTTTCAGCAGCAGGAATGCCTGGTAAGTTGGAGCCTAACGACATCACTGGAGGTAATCGTAGGATATCAAGGTCATCAACACGCACTTCATTAGTCGCTTCGGCATCTCCAGCACCCGTGGATAACGGAATCGATGAAGAAAAGGTCGGGTATTATCTTAGCACATGGGTATTCCTTAATATCTACTGTGAACCGTTGCTTCTCGACTCCTTCACCTTTGACGATTACATCCAAGCGTTAGAATTCAGTAGTGATGAGACAGAGTGTGAATTGTTTGTCGAGATTCACTGTTCATTACTAAAGTCGATTGTAAATGAACAAGGAGTGATACAGGCACAACTCCCGGATTTTGATGAAGATGAGGATGATGAAGATAGCGCAGATGAAGAAGGAAGTGAAGTAGGTTCGACAGTAGGAACAGTGAAGGTAAATGGGGGGGAGGAGGAGGAGGAGGAGAAAGGTGCAGAGGATAGTGAGGATGGGAGGATGGAGATTGAGGGTAGTGAAAGTGAGAGGAAATCAAGAGGCAGATCAGATGAGGAAGTCAGGAAACATCGGGCAGATGAATTATTCGAACATAGTGACTCATGGGTTCAGCGTCTCAAAGTCAGGGATTTCAAGAACGGGGGGTGGCAATCAATTATTGTCGGATTGCTCTACCAACTCTCGATGGATACTCGATACTCTAAGGACTGCGATGAAATTTTGTCGCACCTGACGCCAGTGGACCAAGAGCCAACAACAGAAACTGTAACACAGCAATATTTGACCCTGAACCCTAACTTAAGAGTTATGGTATTACACTTGCTGTCGAGATTGACACATGAGACAAGATCAGTGAGGGATTATATGGAGGAGTGTGCCGAGGAAATGACTAAACACCGCAAGGAAAAGATCGAGGAGCAGAGGACAAGAAAAGCTTTGTAAGTTCATCTAGGAATATCTATTTATATTTCATTATTTGACTAACATGTAATTGGTAGACTTGAGGAGCTAAAATCACTAGAAGACGAGAGGAAAGTTCTTCTGCCGGACAATAGGCCCAGGTCTCCTTCGCCGGTGTCTCGACAAGCCTCTACCGATGCCGATGGCGATTCTAAGATGACAGGCCCCGACGAGGATGAAGATATGGAGGATGATGACGATGACGAAGGAGATGATACTGATCGTGGTAGATCTCTCCGTCGTGGAAACGAGCGCGCCAATGCCCGGAAACGGAAACGGGAAGAGGAAAAAGTGAAAGCCGATGCTGCAGCAAAGATGCCAAAGACCTCGAAACAGTTCCAGAAAGTTCTCAAGTCCATCGAAGCCGTTAAAGTAAAAATCACCAAGCAGGAAGAGAAAATTGCCTCTTTTGATGAGGATCTCCGACAGGCGGATTGTGCGAGGTTCAAGATGATGGGAAGAGATCGATTCTGGAACAAATACTGGTGGTTCGAGAGGAATGGTATGCCGTTTGGTGGGCTTCCGCAGTCCTCAACTGCTGAATCTGGGTATGCCAATGCCATGATTTGGGTACAAGGTCCTGATCCTAGCGAGAGAGAAGGCTTCTTAGTCGAGGAGGCTGGAACGAAGAAGGCGCTGGATGGAGACGGGGATGCGAAGATGAATGGGGTTAGTGACGGAGGGATGACTGTTCTCGAACGACAAGCTCGCGAAGAAAACCTAACAACACTTACATCACCTACCCGCTACGGTTACATCGAAACAGTTGAGGAATTCGAGCAATTGATTTCATGGTTAGATATCAAAGGTGTCCGAGAAAAGAAGCTGAAGCTCCACCTAGAGGAGTATAGGAAACATATTGAACTAGGAATGCGGAAGCGTCAGGAATATCTTTCTGGGGCCACTGCTGTGGAGAAAGAAAATGGTAGATCGGCTACCAGAGTAAAGGCAAACTGCGATCCTAGCGTCTGGCGATGTTTAAATTGGAGCAACACTACGATGATAGATGAACATGGCCATACCCACTTTGACCAGCCACAGCCAAGGAAAACAAAGAAGAAAGGAGTGCAAGACAAGGGAGTACCATTAAATAGACAAGGGAAGCCAGTTAGTAGACAAGGTGATCGGTATAATTTTTAGGGCGTGAGGAGGTCACGCGTAGACGGATTATATGATCTCCCGGCGTTGCTATAGCTGCAGCGGTAGTGGTAGCAGTAGCCGCTAAGACTTACAAATGTATAGAGCAAGGGTTGACTGAAACAATCCTTGATTTCTATAGATATAATGTGATTTCAGGGGAAGTTTCGGTGCACCAGCTAAGCAGCAGAGGGTGGAGCTGGATACAAAGGAGAATAGTGGGTCTTTATTTTTGGTTATTATTATGTCCCTGGTTTTTTTTTTCCTTTTTTTTCCCGGCGCATGGTAATGTTTGGATTGTTCTTTCTGGGTGTTTTGCATTGTGAATTTCCTTTGCCTCTGGCTCTATTCCCTTATATCTATTTTCTATTCAGCTTTTCAGTTTGGGTAAGAGACTTGGTTTTGTCTGTGGGTCGAGTTTATCGAGTGCGTTGGATTACTTTGAATGGGAGAAAGAGACTAGCTAGTAAACACATGCCTTTCTCTTTTGGATCATTTACGTCTTCTTCATATTTCTTTTATAGAACGGGACATTTTGCCGAGTTAAAAAAAGTACGCACAAATACTTCCGTGTTAACTTATGTTTGGTTTGTAGTTTGAATGTATCACTACTCCTATATTCTTATTTATTCTTATTTCTGCTAGCAGTGGTGTTTTGGATGCTGGGCACTTGACGGAGCGTGCCGATAAGCGATAAGACTTTCAATCCCCGCATGAAGATCTCGGAAACAAAAGAGAGTCACACGAATACTTACCGTGAGGGGTCGCTGCCAGTTAATTTCTTTCCCTTTTCCCTACTCCAATTAGTCGTATTTAAAAATAAAATAAAAAGCATTCGTTTTATCAACGCTACTGGTATGCAATTGCTCCCTCCTCTGGTTTTGTTTGCTTTGCTTTGTTTGACAAGCTCGAATAGATGTCTTCCCGCTTGGCGAAGGCGAAAGCCGTCGCTGAACGATGTCATGGTAGAATACCGTATATTCGGAAATTACCAGTACCAGTAGTGGGTATTATTTTTGCCGTTGCTGTCGCGAATATCATTTGCTGGGCTGGAGTAGGCGTCGCTTTGGTTTGCACTCTTCCCCTCCCTTTTCCATATAGTTGGAGTTGACCACAGCTGATTTCTGTAGCATTTCCACAGGTCTGTCTTGCTAAGTCATAGCTCAATCCTGAAACACCACTAAGAGGTCTTAAAGACCACTAGTAGGAACCGCTGTCTTAGCATACACCCTAGGTCTCCGTCATGCCCTTGATGCAGACCATATCTCGGTATTCACCTACATCTCCAGCTCAGCTACACAACTAACAGTGGGTAGGCAATCGACCTTATGACCCGCCGCCTAATCGCCGCCGGCCAACGTCCAGTATCAGTGGGCATGTTTTTCTCCCTCGGTCACTCAACGTGTGTCTCCCTGTTTCACTTTAGAATACCGCAAACCCTAACCCTAGACTATTTTTTATTATTATAGAATAGTAGTTCTCACCTCTATCGCTGTTGCTGCTACCGCTGCATCGTTTAGTGAGCGATTTGATAGTTTTCAGCGTGTGGGGGCTATCATAGGCACGTCTGTGTCAGCGGCGTTCTTACTGATATTGGCGGCGATGAATTTATGGATTCTGTATAAGCTGATTAAGGAGATGAAGAGATTGATTTCCTTGGCGGAGGAGGAGGAAGAAGGGGTTGATATGTGGAGGGTTCAAGGGGCGGGGTGTCTGGTGAATGTGTTTAAGGGTGCTTTTAGAATGATTGATAGACCGTGGAAAATGTACCCGCTGGGTGTGCTTTGTGAGTCTGGGCTTCTTGCTATTCTGGTGGTTACTAACGCAGAATTGTGTAGTTGGTTTGGGGTTCGATACTTCTTCTGAGGTAAATTACATGAGACTCTTGGAGGGAGGCGAATGAGTGTCTAATTGTCTTATTATAGGTTGCACTTCTCGGAATTGCATCAATACAAGCTGCGAAGGGTACAAGTATCTGGCTAATTCTTATATTCCCCGTCCTCTTCACCGGTAAGCATGAATCACCAAACCCAAACCAATAGCCTTTACCAGACCCCAATTACGTTGTTTCTTGGTATGGTACCTTACCAAGAGATAGTTAAACTAACAAACCCCAATAGCCGGAATGTGTCTCCTCGACACCACCGACGGTGCACTCATGTCAGCCCTCTACGCCTCTTCCTCCTTCGCACAAGACTCTATCGCAATCCTCTACTACTCTATAGTTCTAACCATCATCACCGTCATTGTCGCCATCGTAATCGGAGCAATCCAGCTCCTCTCTCTCGTCCTGAATGTCGCCGAGCCTAAAGGGCCGTTCTGGGATGGTGTGGAAAAGGTGAGTGATATGTATGATGTTATTGGAGGGTGTATCGCGGGGTTGTTTGTGGTGGTTGGAGCGGCTAGTGTGGTTGCTTATGGGCCTTGGAGGAGATGGATTGATGGAGGGAGGTTGAGGTTTGGGGAGGGTCAATATGGTATTGAGAGGGAGTATGGGACTGTAACAAGTGCAGACCTGGGTCGGTATGTTGAGAGCGATAGTAAGAAGGGACTGAGGGAGGATATTCGTGGAGTTGGGTATGAGAGAGCAGGTGAGGCGTCGAGGTAGAAATCTGTCCTGTAAATTAGGTGCTATGGAAGTTGTAAATACATGTGTGGGCCAAAAATCATACTTTTGGGCTTTTTGAAGTTCCTCACCTTTAAAAATTTGCTAATACTTAGGATAACTTCATTCGTAATCACCCTAATACGCATCTATGTGTGCTCCTAAGGTTTTCTAACCTCTTTTTATATACATCCTGGACATCTGAGAACTTTGTTCTTTATTTGCTTTCTATCTATCTAATTCTAGAGAAAATATTATTTAAGCTTCATAAAAAGGTTCTCTTTTTGTCCTTTTCAAGTAATATCAGATACCCTAAAACTATACTTTGTTATGAATAAATATCTAAGCTACCTTTTACTTAAAGCGGACATCTCTAATTCCAGCTCTTCAGCTTCACCTAGCTAGTCCAGTTTGCGATATACCAATACAATGTTAGGTATTAATATTAGGGTTTCCGAGTACGTTTCTCCTAAACTTGTTTACTCATACCTAACGCCTGCAAGTCTAGTTCCGCTGATTCTCCAAATATACCAGATCGCAATAATCAACTGTGGAGGTGGTCGTTGACATCAGAGTATATGCGCTTCGCTAAGCATCTTTTTCCTCGTGGTAAAGATCTGTAGTTCTAGGTCTTCTGCTCCCTTCCACCGGCCTAAGATTCTATAAATTAATGTAAAATTACTCATCATTAGTGACAGGGCACCTGGATGCGATTCGCCCCATATATTTTTACTCCCAGTCAACGCTTGAAATGATAGCTCCTCTGCTTCCTTCCACTGGCTTAGATCTCTATACGTCAGCGCAAGACCCGTCATTGACGTTAAGGTGTTCGGATGTGCCTCGCCAAACTCCAGAGAAGGAGTTATTAGGTTCTATGTACTATGAAAAAGAACACGATCTGGTACACGTACCTGTAAAGGTACTGATAGTGCTGCTATTGTAAATAATATTACTAGTAGCTCGGCTATTATATTAGTACTTCTATTATTATGACTAGAAAGCGTAGCACAAAAAGATTTGGAAAAGGAGAAAAGACAAGGAAGTAACTTAGTTTTTAGTATGGTATAAAGTAATATTGGGTATGTTAGTGGCCTGGTACATTTTGGGTTTTTCTTGTAGGCTTTTTTTTTATCAACTTTAAATTTTCATTTTTCAATTTTTCATTTCCTCACAATCAAAACTACAAACTTTGAATTTACTTCGTTTTCGTCGCTATGGGCCTCCGTAACTCATGGGTACTGATTGTGATCTGTGTTTAAGGGGTTTGAGGCGTAAGAATGCACGCTGGCTTCTGGAAGTTGAAGGTATGTTATTGTATGATCCGTCTAAGATCTAGAAGAGAGGCTATTACCTTCAATCTCTTGGGTTTTCTGCCTCTTCATAGAGAACTACATGAGTGTTCATCCCTACAGATACCGACTTGGACTCCTAGTGAATCGCTTCCGGTGAGATGCTAGTTTTTTACGACCAGTATCCTTGGCTCCTCAGTATAGAGTGATTTGTGGATTTTTGGATTAGTACATACATGATGAGGGAGATTTCTTGGAACGGAATAGCATTGCGGTCCTGGAGCACACTGCAAGAAATGAAGAAAATGTCAGATAAATACCAGCTGACGTATCTAATAATGCGTGTCTATAGTGGTATAAAACTTATAGAACAAAAAAATCATCTCAGGCCTTCAATCTAGTTACCCAACGCCTCCTCCTGCCCTGTCAACAATGTATAAACCGGTGCACCCAACTTCTCCCTCCCCTTCAAAAAGTCCAACTCGAGGATAAAAACATATTCAACCAAATCCCCTCCCAATAACTTGACAAGATCCCCAGCAGCCTTCGCAGAGCCTCCAGTTGCAATAATATCATCCACGATCAACACTCTCTGTCCAGGCTTAATCGCATCCTTCTGCATTTCGAAAAAGTCTGTTCCGTACTCCTTCTCATATCCAACCTTAACACACTCGCCGGGGAGTTTCCCACTCTTCCTTACGGGGACGAAGGCAGCACCGAGCTTCAGTGCCAATGAAGGACCAAACAAGAAACCGCGAGCTTCGAGACCGACGACAACGTCGACACCCGCGAACGGAGGGGTGAGGGTCGGAGGGTGGCGCTCCTGAACATGGAGTTCGAGAGCACGGAGAAGAGTCGCGTGGAGGGAGGGAGATGCAAAGATTGGGAGGATGTCTTCGAAAAGAATACCGGGTTGAGGGAAGTTGGGGTACTGGCGAAGGGAGGAACGGAGTTTAGATTGGAGGAGGTGAAGCTCTTCCGGGCCGACGTTGTTGAGATCCATTGTGTTTTTTTGAGAATAATTTATTATTTATTTACTATTGCGAGAGGGTGGTTGTGGAGGGGCGGGAGGGTGCTTGTTTATGAAGAGTTGTGGATGGGAAGATTTCGGATTCTTTTTCACTAGCGTCCTATGTAGTGCCCCACCTCGTGCACCCTGATGGTTCCTGAGCAAAACACGTGCGTAGCAACCTCACATACAGCTGCACAACTCAAAAGTACTATAGTCCTCACACCGAACGCCCGTTATCTAGGAATTCCTCGTCGAATGACGCTCAAAATTTTACTGTCGATCGGCCCGGCCCGGTGCTGACTGGGGAGCTAGCGGGCGGAGGCAGCCGGTGTTTGCCTTGCCTCCGGCGAGTGATTGTTGGTGATTTCGAAGTATACTTTATATAATTAAATTGAATATAAAAGGTTTTTCTAGCTATAGATCTTCAGACCCAAGATTATTACTACTTTCATATTGAGATTACATAGAAACCATCCGGAGAGTTCTTAACGGGTGATTACTCCCTATCGTAGCACACCCCGAGCTCCAAGGCTCCAAAGCCCAGGCGTTCAAATCCCGAAAAGAAACGGGGATAAGTCGTTACTAGACTAAGCGTTGTATCACTTCTGTACGCTCCTAGGTAAAGCAGACACGCCAGAGTACCTCAGGCATAAAGGAGACGAGATGACCTCCTCTCCCTCATTTCATCTATCACCTCAAGAAACCCACCTAACCCCGAGAAAAATTCCCTCATTAAGAATCACTACAAGGTCTTTCTCTAGGATTTGTATTCCAGCCCTACTACTCACCTATTCCTACTTTGCTCTAAAACAATCACTAACTATTATGTAGCTAACATCAAACCAATAAATACCTTCCGCTATGTTAGTTTTATTATTCACTTCCTCGCACAATTATTAATTGAAGATAAATATAGGGTATACTATTAAGTGCAAGAACCTCCACCAAAAAGAGACCAGAACCGCCTAGGTAAAACTCTCCTCAATACATCTGAGTATATATCTTCTAACAAATAATATAGGTAAAAATCATACCTTTCCACTGAAAGACTCACTGAGACTATCCTTGGAATTTGTAAGTGCTTTCACAAGGGGGCTCAGACGTTCAGTTTATAATAAATAATATCACTATATATGCTCTTGTTAACTGCGAAGCAGCCGTAGTCGCCGGGCTGGCTAGCGCTAGGACTTGGCTGGCCAACTCCAGAACTAAGAATCACGGCTCCGACAATGACCGCAGGCATACTTAGTGTTTAGGAAATAAGCCTAAATATGGCTTTAAATCTAATAAAAGCTGTATATATGGCAAGCTGTGCCTATTTTCCGTATACTTCTATAGATGTAGTGATACCTGAGATGGTGCCGCTAGAACTAGTAAGGCGTCGTATTTCCTAAAAGGGATACATTGGAAAAGCTGAGCAGTCAATCTGAGCGCTTCTACGCTTCTCCAGACAATAGTCCTAGTAACCATAGGGGAAGCAGAGTGATATTATATCTATATGAGAGGGACTCCTTACGAGCAAATATATACAATCTTCAGGCTATTGTACTTATCGATGAGCGGGAAGTCACAGAAGGAAAAAGGAAAGAAATAGCCTAGCCTACAGAGATATTACGCACGTAATCTCATCAGGGGATTAGTAAGCCCCAGGAATCTTACAAAAAAACGCTACCCACTAGTATGCCCTATAGTACGCTCACTATCTTTTTATAAAAACCCTGATAACCAACTGGTTGCAACAGCAGTTTTGATAACAGATTCCCGGAACAGTTTCCGTAGCGAACCTCCTCTAGAGTAAGTCACTATGGTATGTTGCCATTGGACTCCTGCAGCAAGACCCCGTTTCTACAGTGATTTTGAGATCAAGCCCTTGCATAGCCCCTACTTTCTTTGTGTTTATCCTTACTTTTTCTATTATATATCATAAGATCACACAACAAAAGAATTCTAGGGGGAGCCTAAGAAATAACACGATGGTATATCATAAGTAGGGGTAATGCAGGGGGTAATGCAAGGGATAATGAAGCCTGCAAGGATTATGTGTAGATTTCTTTAGGACAGTGGCAGTTATTTCTACTAAAACCACATAAATATTAGCTTAATAGTCATGTTGTGTCACTCGAATTCCTGATTCTCCCGGGATAAGAGACCTAAGACTGAAATGCCACAAGACAAACGCAGCCTGGCTGGTAGATGTCTTTCTCCGTGCCTACTTACTTTCTAAGGGTAAATTAGCGGATCATTCTGTACTTTCTAAAGCTAGGTACCAACTATATAAACGTCGCGATACCCAGTTCACAATAACACAACCTGCGATAAAATGAACACGAATCAAAGTATATCCCAAAGCCGTGTTATCCCCAACCCTCCACCACAAGCCTACGCCTCACCGCTCGCCCGTAACACCTCCCGGTCTCGCTTCCAGCGCAGCCGACTCCCAGTACCGGCACAGGTAAAGTCAGAGACTATGAATAGGAGCAGGTTCTGGTTACGGAAGTATGCAGAGCAGACTTTGGGGAGTGGGAGTTTGAGGAAGTGTACTATGGTGCCGGAGGGGGAGGACTTGGACGAGTGGTTGGCGGTCCATGGTATACCCTCTACTTGGGATTAGCGAACGGTGGGCGTTATGAAACATTAAAAGACTAATTATGGATAGTTGTGGATTTTTATACACAGATAAACTTGTTGGTAAGGATTACATTAATTTTACATTGAACTCGGTCGCTAATTGTTGTAATTAATAGTACGGGTCGATAACAGAGTTTTGCTCGCCCGCTACCTGTCCTGAGATGAAAGCAACCGACGAGTATGTGTATTACTAGCTACCCCTCTACTAATTAACTACTATCTAATATTTGTAAAAGGTTCGAGTATCTCTGGCAAGACCACAAAAAATATAAGAATCCTACCAAGATGTCAGCACCAGAGTACATCGAACACATGATGTCTTGGGTGGCAGATCATATCAATAACGAACAATTGTTCCCTTCTCGTATAGGTATTCCCACTTTATCTTTTCGCTAATATGAAACTAATCTGCCGCAGGGGTAAAATTCCCTAAAAATTTTCAGTTGACGGTACGGCAGTTGGTCAAGCGACTCTTTAGGGTCTATGCACACATGTACTGCCACCACTACTTGGTGCTTGTTGCTCTGGGCTTGGATAGCCATATGAATACAAGCTTTAAGCATTACGTATTGTTTATTCGGGAGTTCAAACTAGAGTCTGGGGAGGGGTTTTATGGGCCACTGTCGGAGATGGTGGAGAGGATCTTGAAGACGGGATAATTATAGCTACAAGAGGTTAGTGTTTAACCCAGTCTGCCGGAAGAGTACGGAAAGATAATTCCTGGTAGTTTAGTGAAGCCCAGAAACTTGAGTTTCTAGTTAGTAGTACCTAATAATGATAGTAATCATGGACCCGGGCTGAGCTTATCCGGATGTACTACAGTTCCGGAAATTTGTCATACCGTCGCGTCCAGTAGGGGCGGCACGGGGCTTATCCAAAGCTCCTAGAAGCCTCACCATGGACGCACAACCGATACAATAAGTAGCTCATCACTAATCCTACATATCCCACAGCGTGACGAGACCAGTACCCGTACACAGACCTAGATGTGACCACCAGATGTCACCAAACCCCGGAAGCCGTCCTGCAGTTGGGCACTCTAATGCCGAACCGAAATATCATATTAACTCGTAAGGAAGTCCATCTCCAACCACAGGACCACATTCAGCATAAGGCTATGTTAAACAGAATGTTAACCAACAAAACCACCCACACTGGTTAGCTTAATGCCAGGATCCTGCGGGTTAACACCACACATATTCCTCCTCCGCCAAGTAACCTTAACCCCGGAATTTCAGGACAGACTGGAACACACATGACGCCACATTCGTGTCGCCATCCGGAGTTTTGCAGCTGTCAAAAAAAAAAAAAAGAGGGTCATCTCTACATGGAGGCCTCGTCCATATGCCGTGTGATTGTCTGCTTGAATGATTTGAGGTTGCGTAAATATATGCAGACCTGGTTGCTATCATATATAACCTGGCAGTTCCAAGTAAAGTGGTATGTATGCATTTATTTAAAAACCCAGTCACGTACTCGTACAAAAGAACCTGAGGGCAAGGTAAGGTGGTGCAATCCTCACTCAACATGAGTCACGCCCCGCCCTCCTTCGGTCAACCTGGCTTACTTGGAAAAGGAGGTGTTGTGTCACGCGTGCTCAGCCCCACTCGCGCATTAAGCCAGTGACTTGGGTAGCCGTGCGTGAGAGAGGGATCAATCATCACCCTTCGATCCTCTTCGACAACAATTTATCTGTCACGCCCAAAGCGGGTCGTTTTGTTTCCAGTGCACGTTTCAGCCAAACCTCCCCTACCTGCCTACATCCCCTTGCACGTAACTTACGTGTGTGTAAAAAAAGACCCGGATTTTTCCCTCCTCTCTTGCTTGCTGCGCGCAAGGATTTCCGTCACTGATGCGAACACCCTTGGCAACGTGACTCTTGTGGTCTGTTTATAGGAGCGTCGCTCTCTTCTCCCGTTACTGCTCCTACTTTGCCTTTACTTCTTCTTGCTCCTCTTCTATTACAAGGGAGAAAAAAAAGCCTCGTCTGCTGGATCAACCGTGCGCTGTTCGTTCAAGTAACCATCCAGCTGTGCGCGCGGGTGACTTCGCGATACCTGCGACCCAGTGGCTGGGCGAATATTCCGTACTGGGTGGGTACTTCTTTTTCCCGCCCTTGCTGGAATAACCAAACCTGGTTACTCTCCATGTAGTTATTACTAACATCTTCAAACCCTCACAGGAGCATCATTTTCACCTCTCGATCTCTTGCCTCCGTTGTTCAGCCAGAGGACGCCTCGTTCTGCGATTTAAATAAATTTATAAAAGAAAAAAAAAGAGCATTAGGAAATATAACTAGTAAATGAGCGCAGATAAACGCCAGCGCGGAAGACCAGCTATGTTCACCGACCAGGAGCGTCTCCAGCGAAAGCGAGAAATGGCCCGTCTACGGCAAGCTCGTAAAAGAGCGCGCGATCGAGAGCGCCAGAGCATGGGCCGCGACTCGCTGGGCTCTGGGATGGAGCTAGACCCGGGTGATATACCTGAGGGTGGAGGTCAAGGAGGGAGAAGTGAGTCAGGAGAACACAGCCTTAACCAGGAAGGAGGAACGGATGATGAACTCGACGACGAAGAGCTTGTTGTAAAAGGTCTGGAAATGATAGCTTCGGAAAACCAAGTTCGACAAAACGGTTCCTCGTCGTCAGTTGGGGAAAACCAAATCATGAGCAGTCATGGGGAATCAAGAGGGAGGGGTATTGAGGTTGCACCACAACCACCAGTCGTTCCTGGGATTGCACCGATGCAGCTCCATCCAGATCATGAGATACAGGGCATCGCAACGGGGGCGGAGACTCCAATACCGGCTGTCATCAATATCCACCAGCATGAAAGAGTCCCTATTATATACGACCACCCAAGAGTATTGGGGAACGCTGCTGAAGATGAGGATGGGGGTGAGGGCGGTGACAATCATGCCATAATCTGGCCATGGCTCCGTCGAACGGTCAGACTAATCGAGTCTTCACGTAACGACCGTAAACTACAGGAAGATATTTATACTGTTCTTTACACGGAGGAAATGGCGCATATGTTGAACCGGGAAAGCAGCCGCCCTGATAGGCTAATACACCAACAATCCGAGTTGAAGGAGAAAGCTTCAACGACTCCAGAGCTAGGCACGAGAAGCTCTGCTCCATTAGGTGTCCTGGGTGGAGCTACGGACGAAGATAAGGAGTCTGCCGATGAAATGGTGGACGAACTACTGGGCCATTTGGAGGGGAGAGTTCAGGCGATTAAAAAACAAAAAGGACTGAAGGCAGAAGTGCAGAGTTTAAAGAGGGATTTGATCAACAAGGAGGCTCAGTTGAAGGAATACAATGCAATCGTGGACTCTGAAAGGGCTGCCTGGCGAGCGGAAAGAGCCGGGCGGTCTGACCTAAGAAAATAATGGGTACCGGCCTGCGGTGGTGTTTAGTTCTCATTTTCCCCCTTAATTTTTTTTCTCGGACTGTTTGGGTTTTGGAGGGTTTTCGGGAATTGGCTTTATTCTTGCTCCTTCATAATTCTCTTTTTCATATCTACCATACCACTATATGTCACTATAGTGATATGAATTCATGTAATATTTTTTTATCATTTTATTTTTTTTGTTGCCCGTTAACCTGAGGTACATAGGAGGTCTTTGGGCATGGGCAGGTAGGTTTAGGTTGGGTAGTTTTTTGATTTTTTCCGCCCTGTCCATTCTGTTTATATGAAAGTGGGAGAGATAAATACCAGATGTTTGTGGTTTGTTTGTGATCACAACCAGTCACTCGTCTCGATGTATTTTGATAGAATTTTCATTGAACACTCTATTATATTTAAAAAAGTATAGCTTATGTGCCACTATCGCCACCGTGATGGATTTACTTTGTATTCCCTTGGAATTCGGAAGCCGGCTGGAATACTGCAGCTTCTTTCACCGCCCCTAAATCTTATTAGGCGGTAAACCGAGTACAGTAATTAACCGGCCGGGTTCTGGCATATCCCTATGAATACTAGTAGTAAAACAGTTCAAGGCAACCTGCAAAGGACCACAAGACCTCACTTTCCGATATCTTAATAATTATATTCAACAAATGCTAGGAAGAAATATGGAGTCTAGTTTGTGGTAAGGCCCGTTTTCATAGAAACTCTGTACGGTAATATAATTGCGTTATTATCAAGAAGCCCTAGCATAATCTAATCACTTAATATCACTCGGTAGTCTCACCCACACAGGGTACTAGC
The DNA here is from genome assembly GCA_033030425.1 of Verpa conica. Classification (NCBI taxonomy): domain Eukaryota; kingdom Fungi; phylum Ascomycota; class Pezizomycetes; order Pezizales; family Morchellaceae; genus Verpa; species Verpa conica. Next base: position 1,290,746 of record JAUFSD010000010.1, on the reverse strand, counting down.
AGCTATCCCGTATAGTTCTTTTTCTCTTTCAATTATAATTCTTGCTTGATCGTCATCTGGTATGTTCAGCTTATTACCGAATAAAACCTCGTTTGATATTATAACTCTCCTGGAGCTTTAGAGCTTGTATAATACATGTATATCAACCCCCTATGGCTCTTTATTAGATTACATGTGAAGTGGAAAGCCTTAGTTCGATACGGGAAACGTGTTAGACCTTGTTGACTCTTGAAGTGTTTTGACTTTAGTTATATATGGGAACGGAAATGCCTTAGAGGAAAATAAAGGTTAAAAGATTTATACATATTCGAGACTATATACATTTTGTCTATTATAATAAAATAGGAGGGGAGGTGAATCTAATGAGTATTTTTTATGAGTACTAAAACCTGGAAGACACAGAACTACATGTAGATGCTCGTGAATCACGTCGACTTATGTTTATCCCTTTGAGATACATTTTTAGCAAGAACTTTTAGATCGCATGTACATGTAGTTACATGTAGAACATAAGTCATAGTACATGTAACTACATGTACAGATGTATCACTCATTGGTGCTGTAACTTGTAGGAGTGGAAATGTAGAAGATTAATTACTATTGGATACTATTAACTATAGAATAATACTATTACTCTTATCTTCGAGTGCTTTTCTGTGATTGTTCCCCCTGGCCGGGCAGGGGCCCTGTCTTAGCCCACCCCCGCAGCTCGCCCCCGCCAATATAGGCACAACACGGAAGTTCACGTCCCCTTCCCTCGATCATCCATACAGTATACCCACCACAATCAATTAATATAATACAAATAAAATAATGCCAGTCGCCATATCAGCTCCTGGGAAAGTCCTCCTAGCAGGTGGCTATCTCGTTCTCGACAAAGACTACTCCGGCCTTGTGTTTGGCCTGTCTGCAAGAATCCACTCCATTTGCATCCCTGATCCTTCAGCAGCAATTGGGATCATCACTGTCAGATCTCCACAATTCATCAATGCAGTATGGAAATACGAGATCAGCTGCCCGGACTCGGATAAGGGGTTTTTTGTGAAGCAGGTGATGGAGGAAGGGTAAGACCCATCCGTCCGGTCAGTAAACCAATCAGTCTGCAGGCCTTCAGTTAACAGAGCGGTCTCCTTTGTATAGATCTTCCAGAAACCTCTTTGTGGAAACTACTCTCCGCTACACGTTGACCTACATCTCTACTACAACCCTCATAACCGACTTCCCCTCCAAGATCATAACTATCCTCGCCGACAACGACTACTACTCCCAACCCATCTACCCAGCACCCCGCTTCAACCACCTCAAAACCCCTCTTTCAGCATCCCATAAAACTGGGCTTGGGTCGAGTGCGGCATTGGTCACATCACTTACAGCATGTCTTCTCGCAACATACCTCCCACCCCCCACATCTGCGCCAGAGCTGAGAACAATACTTAAACAACAACTCATCCACAACCTCTCACAAGCATCCCACTGTGCCGCTCAAGGCAAGGTCGGCAGTGGCTTCGATGTCGCCGCAGCCGTCTTTGGCTCCTGCGTCTACCAGCGCTTCTCACCCTCCCTCCTTGAATCTCTCCCAGAAGCCGGAACACCCGGATTCGCTCGCAATCTCAAAGAAACCGTCGACAGCCCCTGGGACCTCCAGATCTCGAAGACTCGCGTCCCTCGTGGGATCCGCGTAGTCATGGGTGATGTCGACTGTGGCTCTAGTACACCCGGTATGGTCAAGAAGCTCCTCGCCTGGCGTAGCGCAAACCCGGCTGCGGCGAAGAAGGTCTGGGATGAGTTGGAGACGTTGAATAAGGGACTTATTGATCTGCTTGAATCACTTAGGATTTCTTCGGAGGAGGAGCCGGGCGCGTATTCTGGTGCCCTAGATGCAATCCGTAAACATGGATGGGCACATCCTCACCCGCATGAAAAGTGTCTTACTACCCTCCGTGAGATAGGGTCTCAGATTGCTGCGATCCGCGTATTGATTCGTGGGATGGGAGAAGCTGCTGAAGTCCCGATAGAGCCGGAGAAGCAGACAAAACTATTAGATGCGGTAGAGGGGGAAGTGAATGGTGTGCTTGGGGGAGTTGTACCTGGCGCAGGTGGATATGATGCTGTTGCGTTCTTGCTAGTGGATCATCCAGAGACTGTTGGAGAACTTCGGGCAGCGCTGGCGAGGTGGAATAGTGGGTTTGCGCAAGGGGCAGGAACCACAGGAGAGAAGGTTAAAGCGCTTGAGACGAGGGAGGAGCAGGAGGGAGTTAGGAGGGAGCCGTTGGAGGGGTATGAGGGGTTTGAGTTTGCGTAGGGGATAATGAGTGGAAAGTAGAAACTATACTAGAATATATACCCGAGGTCATTTATGCATTTATATTACCAGTACTCGATGTGTAGATAGCCCGAGTGAGAGTCCGTGATCGTCTTTGCAGGGAACATGTGTAATTTGGCTTACACGAGCGCAGAGCATAAAATCATTTAATCCCTTTAGTATCTAAAATTAGCAATCAATATATTGTTCCATCCTGTGCCCTTCCAATCGGACCTAACCGGGCTCTTACAACGGTACTGAATTCACTCAGACTTAACGACTCACCCAGACTTAACAGTGGGTTTACAACACCATCCTACCCTACTCACCCTATTATTCCTGGGCCCCTATCACATATAACTGATCTCCCAGAACCCTCAATAACTATATCCTTATCTAAATTAGATATACTCTTTACTAAGAAATTAATTAGGGTGCTCAGCTCCATGGTAAAAAAGAACCGTAAACACCCCATCCCCAGAGAATCGCTAATAATTAGCCATAGATGGCACTGGCTTATTACAGGTAACCAGTCTAGAAGACAAACTTGTTTCGTATACTGATGGGACCAAAGATCTTCCCAAGGAGATCAACTCTATGAAAGGGGTAACAGGTCTGTTCTATGGGGGCAAGAAAAATCTAGCATATAAAGGATTTAATCTATAAAAACCCAGTATAGTGGGGTGCATCTATATGATATGCTTGGCTAGAAATTACTAGTCTCACCTGGGATATGGGTATACAACGACTTTTGTGAAGACAAAATGACAATATATGATACTCCCCCGTAGAAACTCCAAGTCTAAGGGGAAACGACAGCAAGAGCGATTACCACTATCCTCCTCTATTTGATATCCAGTCCGCGTAGTGGTTTTTCAATAGGTCCGTAAATATATCACCCTTTACATCCACCACAAACTAAAACCATGACCAACAACTGATGAGAAATAGATTATTAATCCTATATACCCCACTATTTTTATTTTTATTTTATTTTCCCCAAACCTCAAACCACCTTTTTTACATCCCCATTTAAGCGTTGGAAGACAAGATATCGGAATCACCTTGGTCGAGAATCGCCATAGTAGAGCATCTAAAAAGCTTACCACAAGCAGTACCAAGCTCAATCTACGGCACCACAAAAAAAAAACCAAGTCAGCAAGCAGTTTTTTCCCTCCGAAGCAGAATAAAAGATGCTTCTTCTCAGGGAGCAGAGAGCCACAAAGATATTAAATCAATGTGTATGCTCTCCGCATATCGCGCAATAGGGGGGGGTGGGGTGTAGGGTTGAAAGCAGCCCGATACCCCCCCAAGCATGAATATTCCACCCCATGCATTGATACGATGACGACTCATAACTAAAGAACAGTTGAGAAGATGAATAAGGGGAGGCTTACGTTGTTGCCGGCAAAGTGGTGAACGTTGCATTTTCCCAACATAGAGTAGTACTCGAGCTCGGACTTCCGGAGAGGGGGGGTGTTGCCTATCCGTCACCATACTAATTAGCTTCTATCATGAAACTATCTCATAGATTCATCCATAACATACCGGCAATAATGACAAGTTTAGCCTTTCCAGAACGGAGAGTCTTAAGGGTGGACTTGTATCCGAGAACATACTTGCCAGACTTCATAACAAGCGCCAAGCGCGAGTTGATGGAGTCGGCGGTCTTCTTGGTCTTCTTGGTAGGGGCTGTTCACATCAACGTTAGTTCTAGCTCTCTAAGCAAAAAAGGTCTTTCAATTCGGCTCGGAGGGGTGTGCATACCCATCTCTGCACTTTTAGTTGATAAAGTACTCCGGTTGAAAATAGTTGAACAGGTGGGTTTAAAGGATGTGGGGGTGGGATGCTTGTGCTGGTATTGATCCTGAAATCCCGAGAAAACGAAAGGTTCAGATAATAAGTTTATGCATTGTGGGTCAAGTGACGGGTGATAGGGTTCAGCCCCTATAAGTCTTGGCAGTGATCACGCCAGACCGAAACAGGACGAGACGAGTAATGACTTTGATCACCACTTTAGTACTTAGCGCTATGCAAACTTATCCCTTCTAAGCCATAGGAAAGATCTTATGTTATAAATTTCAAGTCCCCTCTAAACAATTTGTAGAAGTAAAGCGGACCTTAAGCCTTTCATTGAAAATCTACAGGAAGAGAATCATTGAGCCACGTCTTTATTTTATATATAAATGGTGGTAGAAAAATCATCATCACCGTCTATTATACACGGATTCAGCACCGTTAGCAAGTTTATTTGGCCTTTCCTTTGCTCTTTTTCGGTGCGATATTCGCCATCATTTCCTCCTATACATCAAAGTTAGCCATTTCTTTCCTCCCTCAAAAACCAGTAGTATCATATTGACATACCTTAGTAATCAAATGATCAATCCTCTCCAGTAGCCCCAGAAGACTTTTCATATTTGCGCTCCATTCATTCAATACATCATCCGCATCCCTCGGTTGAGCAAAAGATATAATCCTCGCCGGCCTATCTATCTTTGCATACACTGTCTTCTGAGTAACGAGCTGACTCAAATAGCTTTCTGCCTCATCCTCATCGAGATCCAATAGGACCTTTAGCCGGTCCATTCTGATCCTAGTGTAGTACTTGGCGACAACTCGAACGTTGTGTTCAATCACACGCTTCCTCAAGTCTTCCCAACGCTTCTCAGCTTTGGGATCACCAATGGCAAAGACATCGGATGCACGTAGTTCAGGGCCGTAGTTCTCGGCGATGAGGGGCCAACGCATCAATTCGGAAACAGTGAAGCACTTGAGGAGATTAGCTTGCTTCTGGACAAGTGAGAGATTAGGGTCGGTGTGAATCCGGTGGAGAAGGTCGGATTGCTCGTTGTCGTAGGGTGCAAGGCAAACATAAAAAATGATTCTTTCAAGAACCTAGGAGATCTTATCAGTATACATATTTCTATCACTCAGAGTTAATAGGAACTTACACTCTTCAACTTTCCCGGATCTTCTACGACACTAGGCGTGTCGTATACCGCCTTGTAATGTTTACAAACATCCAAATACTTGTCATCCTGTTTGGCTAGCTGAATTTGTTGATCATAAAACTTCAACTTCAAGTCAGAGACCTCGACATTGTTGAAATACTTTGTCGATATCTTCCTCGCAAGAATTGCCGCCTGTGTGAAATCTCCACGCTCGATACAAAGCTCAACCTGTTCAAGGATGAACTCGGTCTTTTCCCGTCGATCCATAGACCCGAAGGTCTCAACTTGAAGCTCACAGAGCACGTCGGTAGCGCCGGCAAGATCGCCTCTTGACTTTCTGATGTTTGCAAGGATACGTGTTACACGGGCTCGTTCAACCTCGACAAAGATCTAAATCCCTGAAATTAGCCTTTACTCCACTTACAATCTCTGTATACTCGACTAACCTTCCCCTCAGTAACATTCCTCAGGGTCTCAATGACGGCAAGCTTCGTGTCGATGTCCGGAGTCTCTTCCAGGAAGCCCATCACAACCTGTACCATCTTGGTAGCAGCCTGCTTGAGCTGCCCATGCTTCTTGGAAAGCATCTGGACATGCTCGTTCATAAGTTTCCAGTCCCCGGCATCTTTACATAGTGTTACGATGGTGATGAGGAGTCGAGATGTGGAGGCTAAATCATTAGACTAGGGTAGAAGATAAGTATCAGTTCTTGTTGGTAACTAGTTTTGAGATGAGATGGTACCTGTCTAGTCTGTTTTTCCAACGCCAGGAGCTTTTCGATGGCCGCGGGGAGGTTTGTCTATAAACATGTGAGCTCCTAGTCCAACCAAACTAGTTCCAGCATCTCCATCTCCATCTCCAGTATCGGGCAATCCATCCAGAATCGCACCTTTGCAAGATCCAAGTGTTCCGGAAGCTGTTTATCAAGGATTTCGGTATCTAAAACATTCCCCAAACGAGTCAGCAGCTAGAAAATTGATAGATTGAAGATAACGGCAGAGGGCTCTCACAATCCTTGTCGGCCTTGAGCACTACTTCCTCGGACATTCTGTGAATCCGTGTATCTATTTACCGTGAAAGAGCGGGGTTATTGAGATGATGATGGGTGGGGGTACGATACAGCGGATGATGATGAAAGTGGATACTATGGGATGGAATCTCTGTTGATGGACCCTCCATCATGAAGCTTGCGAGGGCTGCAGTGGCTGGCGGGGTCTCTCACTTACTAAGCCCCTCCAGTCCAGCCACACAACTGTATTGTGTCCCATGGCGATCAAATAATCCTATACCTAGGTGCACCAACATTGGTAAGGCAAAACGACCTCGCATATGACGTGGTACATAGCCACTCCGGGTAACCCCTGCAAAAGTTCTAACGGCCCGCTGAAGTCTCATTGGCCTCTCACCTTCGCTCGGAAAGCTCTCAACCTCTTCCAGCCCCGACGTTAAAAGGAGATCCTATACTTTGTGATCAACCACAACGGCATAATTATTCTACAACACCCCACTGCAGATACCAATGGCTGCCGTACTAATGCCTCAACCCTCACCCTCAATAATGGGTACCTCAGCACCAACCGAAACCGCGTCCTCCTCAGCTGTACCCTACCGCCGTGCTCCCCCTTCACAACCTTCCCCACCTTCAATCAAAGGCCGTCGCCGTTCTGCCTCAATTCACGGCACCTCATCTGCTCCATTTCAATCTCCACCGAGTAAAATTGGGCCTCAACGAACAAGTAAAGTCTCTCAGAAACTTAAAATTCTCCCTAGCCCTGCAGACCAAGATGAAGAGAGCGGACGCGATGTGTATTCTCAGGTCACACGAATCAAAGACACCACAGCCCGCCGAGACGCAGAACGACTCGGAAAGGCAGAAAGAGCGCATCTACCGAGAGTAACGGCTTATGCGACTGCAAATGCCTACAAGATGGAGAGTCTACTCAAGTTCCTGAAAAGCCGGCAGGTTACGCGGGGGACGAATCCGAAGCAGTTTGATGAATGCATTTATACACCATATAGCTATAATTGCGAACAACGAATACAAACACAGGCTCATACAACCCCGGGGGACGACGACTTGATCGACCTGCGGGATCCGCACTCGAAACAGTCGGACGATACAGCGAGCTCAGGAAGCGAAATTGTCGAAGATGATAGAGACGACCGGTCACTTTTAAATTTCGTCATAGAGCAGAATAGGTCTATAGTATCGAGCGAGGTGTTCCTCTACCAGTATGGGGTGGTTGTAATTTGGGGGATGACAGTGAATGAGGAGCAGAGGTTCTTGAAGGATATTGCAAAGTTTGAAAGTGAGAAGCTGGCAGAGGATGATGTGCAGGTTGAGAACTTTAACTTTTATGTCACGAGTTCGTATCAACCGAGGATTTATAATGATTTCATCACATTGAAGGATGGCGGGAACTATATGATTAAGCTGAGTATTAGCCATGCTATTGCACAGTCGGTTAAAGTATTCCCCCTCTTTTCTCCTGAGTCATGAGGATGTCCTAATGGATTGTGATGTGTAGATTTCATTATTCGAGGACCTCGTTGACAATACGATTGAAGACACAAAGTCGATACCCCAGGATGTAGCAACAACGGGGAAAGTCAATATGAGCAGACGCGACATTATGAAACATATCGGCGAACTTTTTATTCTTCGAATCAATATCAATCTTCAGGGGAGTGTGTTAGATAGTCCAGAACTAATGTGGGCCGTAAGTTCCCCCTTCAACCTACGCATATGACAGAAACTAATAAATATAATTTATAGGAACCACAACTAGATCCAGTCTATCAAGCCGCTCGAAGCTATCTAGAAATCAACCAAAGAGTTTCACTTTTAAACCAGCGGTTAGACGTCATTGGTGACTTGGTGGGCTTCCATCTTAATTTATTATTGGTTTTTATCCTCCTGTACGTAACCGATTAGCTGACTGTGTGACAGCTTCAAATGCTCAAAGAACAAATGTCCCATTCGCAAGGAGAGCATCTCGAATGGATCGTCATTGTATTGATTGCAGCGGAAATTCTTGTGGCTGTAGTTAACGTTGTGGTCGATCTTCTTGCTGGAGCAGATTAATGTTCTTCCTCCCCCGGAGGTTCGGGCTGTATGTAATGTAGATACTGAATCTCCCTCCCTGAGGTTTTTTGTTTTAATTCCCTATATTTTTCTTTTTGTTCCTTAGCATAATAATGTTGGGTTGTTGTATGAGTAGATTGATATGCCGCATTCATGTAATTTTTTTCTTCGTGTTTGATCGGCGTCTTAAGAGAAGGGGGGTAATCGTTGGGATTTTCTCTAATAAAGAGATGTTTTCGCTCGAACCTGTTTGTCTACGGGGAGGGGGGTTAGATGAGTGGGGTTTATTAGGTATCGATTAGGGATACCAGATCAATATCCTGGGTGAGAAGGTTTAGTGAACACTTCCTATCTACAATCTATGTTGTCGTACGTTCCCTTTAGAGGCCGTTGCCAAGGCCAACCTGCGCCAACAATAGCCTCGGCTCCCCATATGATCCCCGGGTTTAAGCATCGCTATCACGAGCTTAAGATGGCACCGAGGAGCCGCAACTACGGGTTCAAAAGCCCCGGATCTTCCCCGGATCCTGTTCAAAGCCTTCCCTCCACCCCATAATCCCTTTCCCTTGCTATTACTTCCGAATACAAACATACCATCACAATAAGAACATCATGGCCTTTAAAACAGCTTTAACAGAAGCTCTTGGGATTGCTAGTAAGCTTATATACATGTTCTACCGTGCTTTAACCACTTGCTAACAGACATCCCTAGTCCCCGTCGTCCAGGGTGGAATGCAATGGGTTGGTTACGCAGAACTCGCAGCGGCAGTCTCCAACGCTGGTGGTCTCGGAATATTAACAGCACTCACTCAACCAACACCCGAGGACCTCCGAAAGGAAATCAATAGATGTAAAGGCATGACGAACAAGCCGTTTGCCGTAAATATTACCCTTCTCCCTAGTATAGTCCCTCCAGACTACAACGCGTATGCACAAGTTACTATTGACGAGGGCATCAAGATCGGTATGTTCCCCTTTATACTATATATGTACAATAGGCTAAAGAGTAGTATAGTCGAGACCGCGGGAAATAGCCCAGGACCTATCATCAAGAAGCTTAAATCTGCGGGTATCAAGGTCCTTCACAAGTGCACGACTATCCGCCATGCCCTGTCGGCTGAGAAGCTCGGTGTTGATTTCCTCTCTATTGATGGATTCGAGTGCGCTGGTCATGTTGGAGAAACAGATATTACGAATTTTGTCCTGCTTCGCCGTGCTGCGCAGTCGCTCAAAACCCCATTTATTGCTTCTGGTGGTTTCGGAGATGGTGAGGGCCTTGCGGGTGCTCTTGCGCTTGGGGCTTGTGGGATAAATATGGGAACACGGTTCATGTGTACTGTTGAAGCTCCGATTCATGTCAATATTAAACAAGCAATCGTCGATGCAAATGAGGACCAGACAGAGTTATTACTCAGGAGGTGGAGGAATACGAGTCGGTTGTTCAAAAACAAGGTTGCGATTGAGGCGAAGAAGATTGAGGTTGAGAGTACAACAGGGAAGTTTGAGGAGATTGCGCCGTATGTGAGTGGGAAGAGGGGAAGACAAGTTTTTATTACCGGTGATGTGGATGAGGGTGTAAGTTCATTCCTACTAGCGGCGACAAGTGCTTAATGCTGATTGATTGCTTTTTAGGTATGGACGGCTGGTCCAGTCATGGGTATTATTCATGATATCCCGACGTGTGAGGTTCTTTTGAAGAGAATAGAGAAGGAGGCGGAGGACTCGATCAAGAGGATAACCACATTGGTCGTGTCTCCTAAATCTAAACTTTAGATAATGTAGTCTAGATAGAATACCTATCCTTTTATAGGGCTTATAGGGTTGTAGAATAGCTATTACATAGGCCGTGTCTCTTTTTGATATTGATATAGTCGTTTTACATAATCCTTACTTGTATTTCCATATGATTACCTATTTAGGATTCGAATATCAAATACACAACTTAACGTAGGAGTAGGTGGAAAGGGTTCAAATTTTTAACGCATCTACTAATTCTACACTTCTCCTATATCCACAGAACTAAGATGAACTACCTAATTGGCCGTCAATATATTAATTATCTAGGTATATGTGTTCCATAGAATTTAGTTCTATACACCTCCATCCATGCCCCTACATATCCAAAAATAACACTTTACAAAAAAATCATATTAAGTTTGTCTATCATACCTACCATACCTTGCTATTCCCCAAAGCCACCCCCAAAGGAAACCTATACAAAAGTAAAATTAGGAGTAAGATCTATTCTACTACCACTACTCCCTCCCACAATTATTGAGGTGGGGGGGGGAAAGAAAAGAATCGTTCCAAAATCCCAGAACTCATAGCACATGATCGACTACCGCAGCGAGTTCATTTTGTACAATACTCGAGCTTCAAATCTAGATAGTACCTTGGTTGCCGCGAGCGTGTTTCGAGACTTCATGATAGATAACTTTGTGACACATGTTAACGCCATTTTGTCTAGTTCTCCTTTTCCCAATCTATTCCTGACCATCTAAGATATTTAAGTTTTTGGAGCTATCATATAAAACTAAGTATCAAACCTTGTCCGCTAGCGCCCATAAGTAAACCACCGAGACACTAGAAAAACCTCGAGTCGCCAGAGACAAAAGAATATGCGCGAGAAAGCTATGCCCCAGCCCAGAGGAGTAACTACATGTACCCTCCCCCCCGCGCCAGCTCTTTGGTTCTTACAATAAGTACCGGAGGGGCTTGTGAGATTCAGACCATTGCCGAGAGCACGGCTTACCATAAATGCGAGTATATCATGCCAGTTGTTGGAATTTTGTTATATATCAAGCACGTCTCACTTCCTCCTAACGTGTTGTTTTTAACCTCAAGAGGTATAGTTCAGCTATTTGACAAGGTACTAAGACTTCTACATAACTTTCTTTTTTAAGAGTCTAGAGTTGCAGAATGTAGTACTATTGGTATATGCAGGCGTATAATATGCTTCGGCCCAAGTACTACCTATTCTGTCTCTATGTATTAAAAAAAACCATATTTTAAAGCTCTGGTCGTAGTACCTGAGGTCCGAGTGCTTTCTGGTGATGGGCTGGGATACACGGCGCGTCTACACAACCTCCCCACTCCCACGCGTAACCTCACTCGACCCCCCCACAAAGGCACCCCAGCAACCCAACACCACCCCCATTCAAGGTCCAAGGTTCAAGATGCCTCGCGTGAAAAAGTCCCATAAGCACACGAAACCCACCAGCCCCATTGACCGAAGGAAGACAAAGACAACTAGCGCCTGCGACCTCAGCGATGTACTCGTAGTACACCTCAGCGTGGCCGAAGAAATGGCTGCCCATTCAAAATATACGGGGCCCCAGCCATTAGGCCCGCTGGCATTACCAGCTTATATGTCGCATACAATAGTCGATAAGTCACCGAAGCTCCCGTTGGTGATTACGGATGGAGAGTTGTATGCGACGGTTCGTGGGGCGCTGAAAAAAATTAGGTTGATTGCGTTCGATGAGGAGGGCGAGAAGTGGAAGAAGGTGGCCGAGAGGTTTCAAAATGGTAACAAACGTAGAACGGTTAATGTAGGTGCTAAGGACACTGTGAAGATGAATGATGGGCCTGTGGTCTCCGATATATCGCCTCAGGAGTTACAGACAATACAGGAGGCATTACGGCATTACCGCAAAAAGGATGAGAAGTCGAGTAAGTCAACGCAGACGGACCTGGACTCACCACCTGCTTCAAAAAGTCCGAAGCTTATCGAGTTTGCAAATCGGCTCAAGTCTCTGGCCGATACGTTGTATCAAGCTACGGAGGTGCTCCCTGCACCGGCATTGGAGGATCTTGAGGAGCTGTTTGATGTTGATTGGATGGTGGAGGATATGGACAAGATGGTCGTGGGAGTAATAAGTTTCCAGAATGGGACTGATGAAAAGAAGCGGTGGAGGAGTGGTGGGAAGAACGAAAAGCATCTCTTTTGTCAAGATGATTATCAAGACGAGCTGGATACAGTCGCTACCGTTCATGAGCCCCGGAGTACTCGAATATCTAAGTCTACACGTACCATTAAGGCCAACCAAGCCCTTACGCCTATTAATGCCCCCCAACCTACCGAGCCTGTCACCACTTTTAAGATTCTCACAAAAAAGCGAATATCCACCATGCCCGCACCAGAGCCGACTTTAGATCCACCCCCAAAATCTCATAAGCAAGTCGATGTATCAAGACGAATGATGTGCTACATCTGCCGGTATGATAAACATACCGGTGCTTATCCAGACTTGCGTATATCTTTGACAACAAAACTTTGCAAGGAATGTGGTGATATGCCGTTGTGTGAGAGTTGCTTTCCTTCTTTCCATGACACTTGTAATTATTAACTTATTTTTCCCGCTGTGTTTTTCTCTCTGTATATATGCTTCGTTCTAAGCTGTAGCAGCTACCTTTTTTATATGTAATTTAGACGAGTTTCGTAATTTTTAGGACCCGGAATTGTGGCTATATTTCTTTGTAAGTCCTCTTGCACCCCTCCCCCTATAGTTACCTCTTAGCTAACTGTTTCTCTCCTCTAGTAATACTAGTTGTGACAGATATGCGTGTATATATATATTAAAAGTTCCATGACCCTACTATATATTGAGGGGGACAAAATACCCGGTCACCTACAAGGTAACTAAATCCCTGAGGTGTGAGTACCACTGCAGTCATAATAGATAAGAAATGGAAAATCGAACCAGAGAAAGAACAATTAATAGTTTATTTACCATCCACCTACATAAACTTATATATTATAGAGAAGGAAGATATCACATTAGGGTGCTGCTACGCGAGTGACTAGGTAATTTTGTCCTCCTAAAATAGCATAAGGCTCAATATTTATAAAGCATAGTAAAAGCCTTAAGCTCTAGTATATTCTTACAATCATACTTAATACTAGACCCAATAGTAGTACGCGTGCTGAGTTGCATGTACTTAATGATAAATTCATTCATTCATTCAGTACGCATGCTGAATATAGGATTGAATGTTTCCTATAAGGTCATAGCATATCACTCATCCTAGCTATAGTGGACGTAACCATTAACCACTCAAACATAGTTTTTTGGGGGGGTGGGTAAAAATAAGAAGGAATGGGGGGGGGTTGTTTCTCCAAAACCTTGAAAGCGGAACCCGACATGTAAAGCACCATATCAAGGCAAGTACTAGAAAATGCGGGGTTATCGTGTAACAAAAAGAGAGGGATACTAGAGCATGTATGCCCAGGATTTTATCTGAGACTACATTACCGTTTCCCATCGCCCCTTTTCTCCACTTGCGATCCCCAGGAAGGGGGGTATGTGCATTGATAGTTGTCTAGCAGACCGGCGGATGAGATCCGGCGAGCCGGAAGACGGATTCTAACATCGGTATCTCCCCTCGCCGGGTGCCCCCGTGTCCCCCTTATCAGTAACGAAATATTTTAAATACCCCTATAAGTGACTTGAAAAAATGTACTTTATTTTTTCATGTCTACAGGGCGTTTCCCAGCTCTCTTTTTCTTTCCTAGATTGCTGGGGATAGCTATAGCCAAACCTCACACAATTCCCAATACCTAATTCCCAGCCCCCCCCATCTCTCAATCCCATTCGCCCACCAATAAATAGAAAGAAAAAACGAGTGAATATAGGAAAAATAGAAGTTCAACGCGGTATAACGCAGTAAAAGAAAGATCCGACGACAAAGTAGTCCCATACAAGAAAAAAAACAATCCAAAGTCATAACAAAGTTTAGAACAAATAAGGAAGAGGAGAAGAGGGTAACTAACGTTAACAAGACAACAAATTTATTTTTCCCAACCAGCCAAACTGTACCAACCGATTGTTGAAAATAGGTCTTCAAGCACAATACAATCACTCGAACACCCATCCATGAATTTAAAAAATGAAATAAAAAAATAAATAAAACCCTTTCCAGTCCATGACCCGCGCGAGTATCCCACCCATACTTCACACTTTGTCCAAAATAATAAAAGAAATAAAAAAGACCCCATATTCAAACAATCCAAAGCAAAAAAACAATTGACGCCCAACCCGTCTTTCCATACAAAAAATTAGAGGGAAAAATAAAAACTAAAGGGAATAATAAAAACCATTTATACCTATCAGTCCCGAATTGTCTTTGTTTATTATGATTCCATCTCACAGAAGGTGCCGTCATCGTCCATGGTCGCATCGTCATTCTCATGTTCAAATACTCCAGATGATTCTTCTAATGTGGCACTCGAGGCCCGGTAATACTCGCTCAGTGCTTCTGGTGGAGGGGAAAACGAAAAGACCTAGTTTCCACAAATCAGTGTCTGTTCATGCCACTATGAAGAGGGTGAATCCAAATCTTACCTCCATTATCGTCCTGCTAGCCCTCAAAGCCAAAATAACAGCTTTCTCCTCTTCAAACGCAACTCTCCAGACAGCATCTGCGGGGCTTGAAAGCTCCCTAACCAACTGCCCGGTCCTCAGGTCCCATACCTTAACTCTACCATCACTTCCTCCGCTAACAATTCTAGTCTCGTCAAACTGTAATGATGTTACGCTATTGTCATGGGCAGCAAGTCTATGCACGCATGCGTATTTATCCAAGCTCCAAACACGGACCGACCCGTCTGATCCTCCAGTCACAAGAGTATTTCCACGCATCTGAAGCTGACCAACAAGTGATGTATGGCCCTGGAGGACGGCAAGGCAGTTTCTGTGATATACAAATTAGTTTTTGGATGTCACATATTATAGAAGATTATAATTACCCAGTTTGAGGATCCCATATCCGGACGGAAGTGTCAAGCGACCCAGTGGCGATCCTGTTCCCATCGAATGCGATCGCATAAATCTGACTGAAATGTCCTGTCAAAGTCCTAAGGCATGTCCCTTTCGAGATACTCCAAACTTTAGCAGTTGTATCATAGCTTCCACTAACAACCAAGTCTCCATGAATCTCCAAGCAGCGAACACTTGCTTGATGCCCAACGAGGACATTCAGGCAAACACCCTTCTCGATATCCCAAATTCTTAAAGTTGTGTCCCTAGATCCAGAGATGGCGGTCTTGTGGTCGCTCATTTTTAAGCACCTGACCGTTGAAGTGTGACCTCGTAGTGTCGCTTTGCACTCGCTAAAATATTGATTAGTACAGACCCAAGTCATGTGTATAGCAGGGATTCTTACCCCTTCTCCATGTCCCACACCCTGACGTCCCTGTCACAGCCACCGCTTACCAAGGTATTACCCCAAGGAACCATGGCCCAAACACCCATCACGTGCCCAGTCAAGGTTCTCAAAATCTTTCCATCCGCATCAAAAACATGAATTTTAGCATTATCTAGAGCGATGACAATGTAGTCAGGTGTGAGATGAAGAGAAGTAACGACACCCTGGTCAGGAGTGATATGTCTTGCAATCGCATTTCCTCCGGTTCTCCACGCAGTCTCAACCATGTATCTTTGTTTAAAATGGGATTTGTATGAAGTAGCCTTTGGCCTTCTTCTCTTTGACCGGGTATACTGGGGTGAGATTTCTGAGGTAAATCCGGAAGGTGACGGTGCAAGGTGGGAAAAGCCTGCTTCTTTCGGGGAGATGGGGTTTGTCGTGAAGAGTGACGGATCATGATGTGAGTGGTGCATCGAACCATACGCTGCTGTCCCACTAAGGCGCCTATAACTATGCTTTTCACAAAGTTTTTTCCAAGTAAGATCATCACTCAAAAGTCCGTGCCAGTGCTTTGACACCTGTGAAGCCCGGGCCAACGTTTTCGGATCATCAACAAATGAAATTACCTGTATAACATTAGTAAATTTCAGAAAGTGTTCAGATGGATACCCAAAAATCATACCCTGAGGCACAACTCGTTCGGTAACGACTTGAAAGGATCCTTCTTGAGTCGCGGTGACACGTAGTTCAGTACAAAGCTCAATTGTTGTGAGTCGCAAAGATTTAAAATCTCGGCAAGGAAGCGCTGACGTTCCTGCGAGTCCAGCCGGCTGAAATGCGGCCTAACGTCTTTCAAGAAGGCATCCTCATTCTCATTTGCCGTTGACCACGTAGGTAGCCGATGGAGCTGGGGCGTAGGAGATGGTGCAGGGGTCGGGGGACTAGCGGGTGCAGAGGGGAGAAGGTTCTGAAGAGGGGAAACTATAGGCCTTGTAGGAGTCGGTAAAGGTCGCGGGTGCGAATGCGTAATAGCCTCTGGCCTCCTACCGAGACCAGACAAACGATTTGGACGCATGTTTATAGTCGGGATATTACTTCCATCCATATCACCACTATCTGAATCGGACGTTCGCCGAGGGCCGAAGCCGAGAGATCTCCTGTAATCACCCCCGTCCATATTCTCTGGCCGCTGATAAACTCAAGATATCCAATCCTAGCTGATTCCTGCTAATGATCCTTCTTTGCTTCTTCCTTTCGCGTTTTTACCCTGTTGTATTTGAAACTGGGCTCTCGAGTGTGTAAGAGTGTGAATCCCGACAATGTTGTTTTCTTGTTTTTGTTTTTTCGGCAAATCTGTAATGGGTGGAGTGGGTGAACAGCGAAGGGTGCTTCGGTGGTTAGGTGTAAGTTAAAAATAGTGGGTGGTAATTTCGCGTGGGGACGGCGATAAGAACTCAGCAGTCGCGAAAGTGAAAAAAGCGACACGATGAACTCAAGAGACAGATGAACTCGATGAGGGGACGAGTGCAGATGGAGGGGGTACTTAAGGGAGGCGGTTGTGGGTGGGTGGGTGGGTAGTGTTGGGCAAGTAGTAAACGATGCAGCAGGATCCAAGCAAGTTTCGATGGCGGGCGGCAGAAGAGGGGAATAGACGAAGGAAGAGCAGAACAAAGGTCAGAAGAAGAGAAAAGGGCGGCGCAACTGGCAGCGGCAGCACAAAGGCACCAGACCAAGGGAGGTAGGGGCGGTAGGGCAGCAGACCGACAAGCAGCGTTTACTGGCTGGCGGGGTCTGCGGGTGTACCTGCTGGAACAACCTGAAGCGCGGTGGGAGTTTTGGATAGCTGGACCGAGATCTGTACTGTACCTTTGGGAGGGGGGGAATGAGGGAGCTTTAGGAAACGGTAGAAGTGATTAACAATCCAGTCGCCGGCGAAAGAAAAAGAGAAAAAGAAAAGAAGAAGCCTGGACTATTAAAATAAAAAGGGGAGAGGGGAGAGTGGGGAGGTTAATGGCCGGTCTTGGTTGTCTGAGATGCTGCGAAGAAGGCGTGTGTGGGGTGGTCAATAATCTCTGCCTGGTAGAGTTCTCTCGCTGTTTGGCAAGGTACTACAGTGCCCTATGCCTTCCGATAGATAGATAAATATATAGGCCCCGTCACTGCAATATCTGGGGTTTATTTGGCCAAAAGAGTGCGCCGGAGTGGTCTGATCTAATACAATAAACCGAATGCACAACACAAGCAAGAGTGAAGAGGGAAAGGGAAAAGGAAAAAGAAAGCATAAGAGAAACACAGAGTGACGAGATCAAGCAAGCAAGCTGACGATGGTGGGAGGGGTGATTGCCACTGATTGAAGTGAGCGGGCCTGTCGCGGCTGATATTGGGCAGTACATACATAGCAAGGGGTCGTTTTGCTACTCTTACAACCACTCCTATTCCTGCGACACCGACAGTAGGGGCGTCACAGCTTGGAGGGCCATCCACTTACCGCTCACCTCCTCTTCACGAGTCGACCTCATCCCAAAGCTCTGGTTCCTACTGTCTGTGCTCCTTTGTACAGCCACTGCGCAGACTGACGTCGAGAGACAGACTGACATACACGTTATTCATTATAGGTACTTGTGCGCATAGAACTCTTCAGATGTCCGCCACGCAGCACCAGCCGGACAGAGAATGTGGGGCGTGTTTTATTTCTTCATATTAAAAATAAAATAAAAATTCTCTTCTTCCGAGGCATCCTCCCCCGCTTCTTAAGGACTTTCTTTTCTTAATGCGGAAGAAGTTTATCGCACGTTCTTTTTTTTTTTTTTTTCATGGGCGGGAGATCAGATATGATAGGTTTATAGATTCCGATCACTCGGACATTGACATGCTTAGATGTACTTAATGTAACTGTTTGATGGCGATTCCCTGTTTAACTAACCGACCAATACCTCAGCCCTATCAAGAATCAGTTCTTGATAAACGATAAACGAAAAAGAAATATGTTTGGTGGAGAGCCATGGAGTAATTTCCATGTTTCAAGGTCTATTGTTTGGAAGCTACAACAACCAGCCAGAGATACATGAAGGCCAGTATCCAGGCCGAAACAGAATCTCAGAGATACGGCGTGGCAAGTCTCATCCGAAACACCCGCTTAACGAAATCATGGGATGAATGACGCGAGGAGGGGAAAACAAACAGAAAAAGTGCAAACAAGATTACATACCACTCCCTTCCTTTCCTTTCCCGACCATCACAGAGCACATCTCCCAATTTCCCGAACAAGCCAAGGATTTTGAGAAACAGTAAAATAAAGAGAGCTGCAGGTACATTAGCAGTTAGTTAATTAGTTTACCAACTTATCCCGGTTTAGTTTAACTTCAGCAGCGAATAACACCGAGCATCTTTGAAGTGTACCCATCCTTGTGCAGATCCTCTAGGAAGGGCTGACATGAGGTCCAGAAAAGATTATTACATGCACTCAGCATAACCCCGATAATACTGGGCCATCTCCGGCAATCGGGGCTTTTTAATTCTTTCACAACTGCAAACTTACGGCTCAGTCGGAATAGAATCTTTTTTTACCAAACAAAACTAGTCAATAACTATCAAGCTATCAGAGCAGGTGGAAGGCAGTCGGCGAGGAACCATTTAGAATAACTTAGTGGCAAAGAAAATTTTTCACTCAGAGAGCGATCAACAAGGGGGAGAAAATATCGTGGCAAAGCGTATAGGCATCACGAACTGTACATCACCAAGATATTGGGGCCTAGAAAGAGGTAAATATATGTATTCTATAATTCACAAAATTCTACAGTAGTGGGTGAAATGTATACCAGAGCCGCTGGGTGCCTGGTGGGTGACACTATGTTTTGGCGGGGCACGGAAGGACCCTTGAATTCGTGATAAGCGTCATAATAAGGGCGCCGCCTATTGTCAGTCAGGGTATGTACGGTATGTATGGATTGGGATGTCTGCCTATTACACATGCCCAAGTCACTGGTACCCAACGACAACCCCAAACCAAGTGATAAAGTCACTCAAATATTATAGCAGTAGCATGAGCCCTCCAAGAGTAGCTAAACCCCACCTGCTGAATATTCACAAGTACCAACTTCTCCAAGAGGCAGGCTTCATACGCGCTTACGTCCCCCGCACCTTCCTTCCCTTTCACCCCTGAACGCCATCATCGAGCCGCTGGTATCGAACCGAGCCCAGATGGCTTGTTATAGATCCGCGACTTCCCGCGGATCGGACCGTTTTTTTTATATATGTCTAATCACAAAGGGAGAGCATTATTCCCACTAGTAATTGAGGTGAAGTTGAGCTGACAGCCATCCTTAAGAGCACATTAAGTAACCTTTTTATCCTTCTAAGGGAACCTAGAACAACCCGGCTCGCAGGCCCCTCAGTAGCACTAGCTACTGTCTGTACCTGACAGTCGACGAAAGAAAGGAAAGAAAGAAGAAAAGTCCTTTTAGGTTTCCGCTAAACACAATCATAAACGTTGCGCGAATTGCACTGCGCTAAAGAAAAGAACCTCAATGGAGAATAAATAAGAAACACTACAGAGAAGAAGTAGGAGTATAAGACGAAAAAATGAAAAAAAGAAGTAACCAGACCACAAGAAAAAATACAGTACTATAAATAAAAAAAAGACTAAGTACAAAGGACAGCTTTAGATCTCTTTAAGCTACCTTACAGCTAAAACTATCCCTCATTGTTCAACTGCACCACATTTCCCTCTCATTTTAAAACAAAACATTACGTTTCATCATCTCTAGCGAAGAGGTCGATCCTCTGGTCTCACGCTCTTCATTTCTCCGTATTTCCCTCTTTCCTTCGTGGTATCATATGCCTGGATCAGTCGTGATTGGCCTTCATCTGCTTGCGAGAATGCATATCCACGTTGCTTGCGCATCCGCTGTACTTGCCGTACTTTGCGGATTGCTTTTTGGAACTGCTCCATGCGTGGTCTGTAATCTTGAATATTGTATTTCTGAATCTCTTGGATATGATGGTACGTTTGTGGGTAATACATTCGTTTTGCGCTATTTTCATCTACTTTAGTATATTATCCATCTAGAATTTCCGGGTAGAAACTTACTATTTCCAGGCGAAATCTCTGGTCAAGCACAGAGCTGGGAGGATAACAGCCATAGCCCAGAAAACTGGTGAGGTGATAAGCCTTGGTAAAATACCATAGTACTCAGTTGAGAAACCAAGCATGGGAGCGACCGTCGCATATGCAGGCATGAACCCCATCCAAATGAGCATAGATCCAGGGATCGCCATAACGGTATACTTTGTCCACAAATTCGTGACCAGTGCAGCCTTTCCAAGTACCGTCGCAAGAACTGCAGTATATAATGCAGTACCCCAGAGCCAATGACCAGCAACCATACCATCCCCTTGGGGAAGATCATAGAGGAAGATCAGCTGAGAGAAGATGTAAAGGACAAGCGAATGATAGAACCCATTAACCAACCAAGCCCAGAAGCTACTTGTTTTAAACTACACACACTCAGTCAGCACACGTATCTCACTTCGTATAACAGCAGATAGAACTTACAAACTGCCCTTTCTGTCCAAGTTGATACAACTGTGGATATCGATCTAACAGCCTCGCACTGATAAACTGATCAAAAATCCCCATTACTAATGGCGGCAATAATGTAAAAAACACATTATAGAACGACAATGTCCATGATTCGTAGATAACCTGTCCCGAGAACGCATTTTGGAACGAAAACTACCCCATTCTGTTAGCTATTGTCTCCCCATAACCATCTCTTTTCCTATTTAACTTACCCAGAACTGCGTCATGTAAAGCGTAATGTTCTTGTAAAAAGAATACAAAATAACTTTACTAATTCTCTGGTAACTCCATGCTCCGTGAACAAGCAACAGCTTTCTAAGGAACCTAAATTGGCCAATTGCAATATCTGCACTTCGAGCTGCTTGGAGACCTTCAACACCACTGATACCAACACCAACATGCGCAGCTTGGATCATGGAGACATCGTTTGCACCGTCTCCGATTGCAAGGAGGATAGCCTTTAGATGACGTTTCACGAGTTTGACCACGAGAGCCTTTTGGAGGGGAGAGACACGACTAGATCAAAAATCAATATTAGCCTAAAGGAAGTAGATGAAGAGGCTAATACTTACCAACATATAACAGCATTACACATAACCGCCAAATCGAGAAAAACCTTCTCAAGATCTCGTTCAAGCGCAAAAGTGAGGGAGCGACCATCGATAACTAATGCTAACGCCTCAGGCTCACCACCAGCGTCCTTTTGCGACTTGACAGCATTGAGCTTCTTTGTTAAGGAGTCCCGCGTGTCCTGCATGTTTTCCTCATTGACGATAATTAACGTCATATCCTCACTAATCAGCTTACAACTCATTCCAATGTTAATAGCAGTTTCCTGTCGATCACCAGTCAAGACCCTAGATTAAAATCAATCAGCGCTATTCCTCGCTATTAGCAAAAAGTGTTCGAGGAAACCCATACCAGATTTTAATTCCAGCAGTTTGAAGCGTATGAATAGTATCCGGTACCCCATCCTGTAACCTATCCTCAATAGCCGTAGCACCAAGTAAATACAAGTCTTTCTCAATAAGCTCTGCAGCTTTATCAAGCTCCTCGCCTCGATTATTGATAGTTGTAGAAGCCGCATTATAGATTGCACTCCATTGCTTGTACTCCTCATCGGGAATCTCCCTCATCGCCAAACATAGTGTTCTGAGACCCTCAGTAGCATAGTCCTCGAGATGTTGAAGTGTAGTCTCGATCATTGGATTATCCTTATGTAGCCGTTCCATGATGACTGTATCAGCACCTTTACAGTAAATTCGAACTTTGCCATCCGGACAACGGAGGATCGTTGACATGCGTTTCCGGGTAGAGTTGAACTCGCAAATGTTGAGCATTTCATATTCGTATTCCTGTCCTCCAACCATAATCGCAACAGAACGAGGCTTTCGTGCAATAAACCGATATCCAAGTTGGACAGCACCATCAACCAACGCACCTTCATCGGGGGACGCAGCCTGATACTTGATCTCATCGGGATTATCCTCCTTCCTCTCCGGAATAACAGTGTGGCAAGTTGCGAGAAGTGTAAGAAAGTGATGCATGACTTCACGAGTAGGATGGTTTTTCAAATTTTCGGCGAGTCTAGTAAAATCATGAATTCCGACTTCAACACCGTCTTGAACTGTAGCGCGACGATCTTCAGGAACTTCATCAGCATAGCAGATACCACCGATTGAGCATTGTCTGAATTCCATCATATTGCAAGTAAGAGTGCCAGTTTTGTCGGAGAAGATGTACTCGATTTGACCAAGCTCTTCTACTAAACTTGAAGTGCGGCATACGGCGGGGGTGTCGGTTTCAGCATAATAGATGTCAAGATCAGAGTTGATTAGGAAGGCGTGATAATATTTGACGACTTCAACGGTGACGAATAAACTGTAACAAGATCAGTTGGGTCTCAAGAATATCATATTAGGGATTTACCTAATAGGGACCAAATTGGAATACAGAACCCAGTACGTAAGGATATCGGCAAAGAATTGTTTCACTCTGTTATTGCTTTCCAGATATAGATATGACATTGTTGAGCTCGCAGTAGACTACCAGAGACCACTTAGTCCCACACTCAAACAGAAAGGGTAGTAAAAAATTCCAAACTTACCTGCTTGATAACATCACCAGTCGAAGAAACCAAAGATAGAATTAGCAGAATGGAAACAAGCATAATGATTTGAACGTTCAAAGTCCTCTCCACGGCAGTCCTCTTAATTGGCGTAGCAGTCGCATTCCTCATAAGTTTCGTTTCATGTCCAGTAAACACAACAACTCCATGAACCCATGGCGTATTTCTCAACGTAGCACCTCTAAGCAGTAATTGTTCCGGGCTGAGTGGAAGTTCCTTTTCGCCTCCTCCAGCATCAATGGTGAGTGTTGCCTCGTAGGTGTACAAGCTAGAATTTGGTTGTTCAGATCTAATTCTTCCTGCCAATCTACTCAGATCACCCGGAGACACGAGACCTGCGGTTTCCGGGATTGCCTGTTTTATTTTCAAGTTTGTTTCGCCGTCGAGGTTTGCGGTTTCAATGTAACATAATCCTTCAGGTTCTGAGGAAGCCATGAGCACTAAATCTGCCGGGAATGGTTCTTCAGACTCCACACGGACAATATCTCCCACACGGACGTTAATCCAACGTTGAGTTTCAAACGCTGATCCCATCAAGACTCTAGCTTTCGAACGATTTAGTTCTGTATCCTGTGTTTTACGTTTCCAATCCTCAATAAGCTCCTTTACCGCCGATACTAAGAGCACAACAATAAGCGGGCCAATAGTCGTATATTTATTCGTGGGAGAAATATTCGGAATCTGCTGCAGTCCCGCGGTGAACAAGAAGAACAAGTTTGCATATTTGCTAAACTGCTCGTAAAGAAACTTTGGGATGAACGTAGCAATATTATACTTTGCAGTCGAGACGTGGTTGTCAACATATTTGTTGACAGCATTTGCAGGTGGATTATTGAGATGTATAACTCTCGGCCCCAGCGTTGACGGATCTACCTTCTTCCCCCCAAACCCAAACTTAAACTTACTCCCACTATTCCGTCTCTGTCTTGCCCCTCCACTCGGAGCTCCAGTTGGTGCTGTCGTTGCACCAATCGGCCTTGCCTCCGTCAATGGTAGATCCATCTCACTATACTCCGGATTCATCCCCAGGACGCTCTTGACTCTCCCAACTACTCCTCCAACCCCATACGCGCTCTGTCGTTTCGATGCACCTCCAATATCACTGTGGTCGTCGGTCGCACTCGCATATTGATACCCACTAGCCGGGGGGTCCCCACCATGGGAAATATCATCATCAGCATCATAATAAGGCTGAAAATTCCCTAACGCACTACTTTGGCTATATGTCCTCGTAGCAGCACTCAACGGACTAGGAACATCATGTTGTGGGTATCCCGAGGGCCCTGGCTGGCCACCTACAAAATCGTCGTACGAGACTGAAGGTCGTGGAGGGTAGTCGGCTTCCGGGACGATCGCAGGTTGCCCTGGATTACCGTAGTTGCGGCCCTGATCATCTAGATCAAGAAGCAGGTCTTGATTATTCGAGCTGCCCGCCATCTAATGGCGTGTTACCCCGGATGATCCGTGCGAGAAGGGGATGCAAAGTGGGGGAGGGGGGAGCTGTTAAAGCAGATTGTGAATTGCGGATCGCTGAAGGGAAAGGGAACGAAAGGGAGATGTTTGGTGTGTCGGAGGCGCAGGAAGCTGGAGGCTCTTTTAGGGTGTACTAATTTAGTGATGAGGTTGACTTAGGGCTGAGGGTGAATCTCATCGCAAGCCAGACTAGGGAGGGACGCTGTGACGGCGGCAGAGAATGATAAATGATGGGAGGTTTCTTGGGATGTTCAGTTACGAATATTGGTAAAGTTGGTGAATGGCCAAGGTCAAGACAAGCCCGATAGGGGGGAGGTTGGTGGTTGTGGTTGTGGTTGTGGTTGTGGTTATGGAAATGGAAGCGGAAGTCTCTAAGATGCTGCTTATTCCTGGATGCGGTTTGACGGGAGCGTCTGATAATCTCGTAGGCGCGCCACGGTGAGCTTCTCTTTCAGCTCTGACCTGTTTTGCCTTTCTTGCTCGTATTGTACGCTTAGTGAGGAGGTGTATCTCCACCTTTCACTGTACTATGTCATTATCATACCTATTCTATCTCTCGCTCGCCCACTCGTACTACTCCTACATCAATCAGAATCCATCGATCTTGTAGGGCCCCATCCTGCACCCTGTCCTAATATTCTTGACCCATTCAGGCAGTGATTGTGGCTGAGGCGGCGAGCCGCTTCTCTATTTTTGGCTGACAGCAGACACGCAATGCCCAACTGCGCATGTGCTACAGGAGAGTGGTAAGCCCTGGATGTGAATCGACGCAGTATTAGGAGCAGCTTCACCGCTCGGGATCCCTCAAGTAAAATACGCGAGAGCTCTCCCTTGCTACATGCGGGCTCACGTGTGACACAGGCTTCAGCGTTACCCGGACATCGTGAGGTCTCAGCCTTTGACTTGACATTGAGGCCAAGAAACGGGTTGTATGCTGGAGAGTACCTGGTCACGGGTTTCTGGGGCTTTGGATGAAACCCAAGTCAAAGAACTTAGAGGTAATTGCCGCGGAGATCACCATAGGAGCAAATTACTTGCAAAATAATATTCATTTCAGGCACAGCATAAATGGGGACTGATAACCATACCATCACAGCCCCCATACCCTATAGTAAGGTAGACTTCCTATGTCTATTTCCCTCACGAGTGACATCTCGTGCATCTTCAGCTAACGCAGGCCCGTCATTTTCCCCGACCGACCGAAGGGGTAACTTTATTCTTGGCATCAGTCCTTGGCATCGGGTATATAATGCGTCCCCCACAGATCTCTTCACTTTTTTTTCTCTCTCCAGGCACCAATCCTTATCGTCCTTTTCGTTTAATTATCCCACTCGATTAGGACCATTAATAGGTCGCCCAGATCTAGGGCCATTGCCTCGCAATATTTCGCTAACAGTATCTTAAATACACCCAAAAGATACAAGTTTGGTACATTCTATCTCTCCTGGTGGGGTCTTATAGGGCAATTACTAACAGCGCTTTGAGTGTGATTTATAGATAGTAGTCTTGCGGACATACATTACTTTACCATACGAAACGTATATTACAGGATAGAGGCAATTTACCCCAGCTCACGCTGTCGTTTTCCCAAAACCACTTGTTAATGCGCAATTCTCTCGTGCCATTCCTTCTCGTGACATCATCAGTGACATCCGTGCATCATCGTGCATTTTCCACATTTTCCATCTTCACCCTGTGCCTCTCCCCCAACCACTCATCCACAAAACTAATCGTCACCCCACACCCAAGTGGTGGCAGCCCATCATCATCCCTCAGTCCCGCCCACAACCACTCCACACAATCCCTAGGGATCATCACTTCTCCCGAAAACTCCTCCAGAAAGCGATCAAACGAGTGGTGGGTCTCAGAATATCTCATCCGCTCCGATATAATCGATGGAGTTGCCCAGCATTGAACTTTTCGTAGAGCAGTCATTGCAAGCCCGGTGATTTCAGAGCCGTTGAGACAGTGGACATAGAGGGGGGAATATGTAGAATCGATGAGTACCTTTTGTGCCTCAGATAAGCGTCAACTATGTCTGTATATGTAGATTGAAGCGAGAGGAGAGTCATACAGATAGGATCCTACAAGCTTCAATATGCCTCAGCGGTGCTCCCTTCTTCCCGTCTACCTCGGGCTTAATATGCAACATCTCGACTCCATTCACCCTACACCACTCTGCAGCCTCCCCTACCAACGGTTCCGGCGTAATAGAGAGTACTGTCTTCAGATTTAACGACTCCAAGAACTTGAAGTTGAGAGGACGTGGGTATGAGCCACGGTACAGTTTATTCTCCACGACCGAGAATCGTAGTGGTGGAATTACAAGGTCTGAGAGATCGGGCCCATTGCTGGTTATCGTGGTGGTGGTCCTAGGACCGGATTTCGACATAGTGTAGTCTGTACCGGTACCGGTAATGCTTGTATTGACTGCTACCGGCACCACAGAGAGGGGAGTTAGCATTGCATAAAGGAGTGTGATGTGATGTGATGGGAGGAAGGATTCACGCCCATACATCACGTGATAACGAGGGCGTGGAGGGGTAACGGAGCCAAGACACTAGCAGCCCCGCCCCAACAAACACAAGTCGACATTCCCCTGACAGCTTTCGTCTGCACCAAGCTCGGGTCTATTCTATAGAGATCACTATTGTTATTTTCTTTTTTGGAATTTTGTTTCTAAAGATGCAATCCGGAATCACCGGTTTGGGCCCCCTCTTTATAATCCCTCTCTCCCTGAATCTATTATATCTTTTTTGAAGAGAAAGAATAAAGAGAGTAGCTAAATTATAGCTCCTCTAGCCTCTGCCGAGCTCCTATCAGCCTTCCAATCCGTCGTCTCCTCATCTGCTCGTGGCCTTATAGTCTCCATCGAAAAGGAAACCCTCGTACCCCGCGAAACCCTCCACTCAAACGGCACGTTCGAAGAGGACCTCTCACAACTCGACTCCCTCCTTAAAGATAATGAAGCTGCATATATAATTCTTCGTCGGCGCGATGCCTCCGACCCAGCACCATTCCTCTCAATCGCATACGTACCAGACTCTGCCAATGTCCGTCAAAAGATGTTGTTCGCGAGTACAAGGAACACACTGTTGAGGGAGCTGGGCACCGAGAAGTTTGGTGAGAGTATATTTGCTACGATGAAAGAGGAATTGACGGCAGAAGGCTTCAGGAAGCATGACGCCCATGAAGCAAAGTGTGTTTAGCTTACATTATAGAATAGGCAATAGGCTAATTGAGTGAGTAGGCCTGCACCATTGACAGAGGAGGAGATGACAATGCAAGCCGTGAGAGAAGCCGAGTACGAAGCCTCAACTAGTACAAGTGCAAGGAAATCCCATGTTAGTAGCGGGATCAAATTCCCTGTTAGCCAGGAGGCCATCGAGGCATTAAGCAACTTAACAGCCGGAGGCTTCATCACATTAGTACAACTTGTACGTTCCACAGCCCCCAACTACCCCAACCCATCTAACACAAAGCCCACAAGGCAATCAATACCGAGAAAGAAACTATCGAACTCGCCAACGCCAGCTCTTCCGCAATCGGTGACTTCACCAAAGTAATCCCCGACGACGCTCCTCGTTACTCTTTCTTTCGTTTCAACCACACCTACGAGGGACAACAAGAATCTCCCATCGGTCTTTTCACTCATCCATTCCCTTTTATGACTCCTACTAACAAAATTAGTGTTCATATATACCTGTCCCACAGCCTCCAAGATCCGGGAGAAAATGCTCTACGCGTCCTGCCGCTCTAGCGTCGTCACTGCAGCCATCAACGACGCAGAACTCAAGATTGAGAAGAAGCTCGAGGCCGCGAGCGCCACTGAGATTGGTGAGGCCCAGCTACTCGAGGAGTTTCATCCAAAATTTGAGCAGAAAGCGAGTTTCAAGAGGCCGCAAAGACCGGGGAGGAGGTAGGGAATGTTATTAAAAAATTTATTGCTTAGCCGCAGATACCCAGGATTTGGGCTCTAGAGACTTGTAATAGTTATAGAAATGAAGGGGAAATAATCAATATATATTCTAAGAAAGCCCATTAGGGTTGTTTTAGTAACGAGTGATAATCCAGGAATATATTTCAAACAAGTAACCTAACCACGTGGAGCAGACCACCGACTCGAAGCTTGCCAAAAGAGAAGTTTGTAACGTCTTAAGATCAATTCCATTACTCAGAGAAGAAAGCCCTAGTCTTACTCGGAAACCCTACTTAGGTCAAACACAGCTTAACTATGTAGCTTCTCAGCAGCTAGTATAACCCAGCCAAAACACACTGTATAAATATATTTTAAGCTAGATGCAACTAGGTACATTCAATTACAAACCTAAGGTTACCTATCAAGAAAATCATGGGGAACATCTTCCATGCTCTTATAGTAGTATTTAAACCCGAAAATTTCTTGTTTCCTACTTACAGGGAACCACAGAAGGCCTGGGTTGAATCATAGCCCATCACTCGCTAAAATATCAAAAGGCTGGTTAATCAAAAGGCGTTAACACAGCACCGCTTGCTTTTACACCAGATCCAAAAGGGTCCTTCAAGGTAAAACAAAACAAAAACCCTGACTCCCATGTTAAGAGAAGCTTTAAAAAATTAAAAGCAGCAAAACACCCTCCCGTTTCTTTTACTCATGCTTCTCTATTCATCCTAGTACAAACTCACCCTCCACAGTCCCATTAACCCTCAGTCTATTGATCCACATCCCCCAAAACCCACCTTTCTTACTAAAATCCGGTAGCAACCCTTCACTTTCCATCTCTTTTGTGCTTTCTCCTATTATATCAGGACGGTGAATATAATCCATCAGCTTCAATGCGGCCTTCTCCTGGGCATTTGTCTCTCCCTCTTTTTTGAATGCCTGCAGATAGGTATGATACTTCCCTGCGGATTTAAGTAAGACTCGTGCAGTGTCGAAGGCGTCGTAGCCAGCCTCGTGGGCATAGCCCTTGACGCTATAGCTAGTATAGCCAATGTCAAGTTCAATTTCCGGGGTTTTCTGTGTAAGAAAGGACTCCCAGAGGGACTGTAGGCTTGAGCCGAAATGGATAGTATCACCAGTGCAAGTAGCAAGGTACTTTGTATCCAATACACTATTTATTGTATCAGTAAACTTCCCTTAAAGAGAATAGACAAGAGCAAGCTCACATAGGGAATGTAGAGTTTACAACTGCTGCAAACTCCTTTGCTGTCTCAGGAAGTGGTCCAATAAAACACTTGTAAAGATTTACTAGATCTGTAAAAAGATTGTGCCCTATGAGCGGCTTCCGGCTTTTAAACAGTGCATCGATAAGATGTCTCAATCCAATGGCTTTCTGCAAATCTTTGTCGAATCTTGCACGCCTCTCTTCCTTTTTAAGTTTATCGGCAGCTGGGTCATTTTTGACTACTTGCACGAAGGTAGACTTGCCGATTGTTGTTAGGTTTGGGAACCTAGCACGGACTAGCTGGTGGACAAGACGCTTCTGGTAGCCATTTATGGACTGTCCCGCAGTAGAGATGTTGAGAAAGTCATAGAGTGGCTTGAGTGAAGTAGGTTAGCAAGGTGTGTCTATAGGATAGAAAGAGAGGAGGATACATTTGGATCATCAACCCAGTCCTGGATCTCCTGCATGAAATCGGCAACCTAAAAATCACGTAATAAATACAATTAGTTAGGTGAAAATCATGATAACCCTGGGTATTTCTCATCAACCTCATACAAACTGCTTCGACTGATCATCGATATTAACATCTTCTTTTTGCTCCTTTCCTAAACGATCCTCCCGTGCAATAGTCTGTTTCTCCTCGTCGTGGCTTAAGTATGGTACTCCACTCATCAATTGTGTATTGAAATTGAAGCCATTCTCAGCAAGGAATTCAAGAGCACCGGCTTGGACAGTGTATTCACGGTCGAGACCAAACTTAGGATCTGTGATAGGGGATAGGTTGAAGTTGTAGGGGCGGAGGGTATATTTCTCTTTAGAGGAAAGGAGTTAGTGGTTAGATTTAGGGCTAGGATGGAGAGAGGTATATGTACTATCTTCTTTATTGGCAGTGACAGTGCAAAGCCCAAATTGGAGGATCTGAAAGCGCTCTGCAGCTTCTTTGACTTCCTTGTAGCGTTCTTCGAGAGTTTGTCGTCGGCCTAATATGTGATTCCTTGAAGTTGAGGCTTTATGGATCCCTGAGAGCTCAAGGTCGAACGATACTAGAGCATCAAGTTAGAGATGAGTACCGTGAAAGTGCAACGGAAAACAAACCACAAAAAGCATTATCGATAGCCTTGATTATCTCAGGGAGATTCTCTGCAAAGCTAGCCCGTGAAATGTTCATACCTTCAGTAGAAAATCTAAGTAGGCGATGGGGATAGGGATAGGGATTGGAATGGTAAGTGCTAGCTGGTTATTAGAGCGAAATGACGTTGGTTGCCTGACTGGTGTTGATCGGTGTTCTTTGTGGAAAGTGGGTGGGTGGGGGGGGGGGTTACTAAAAAGTTTAATGGAAGCATACGAATACACGTTCCATAAGCGGGGTCCCGCGGGTGTCGTGTCGCGGGGTAGTTAGGACGCGTTGAACTCATGTACCAGTTGATTCTTGGCATAGAGATTCTTTAAGACGCAGCTAGAGTACTAATATGTATGTACACATACATAGGTTCACTACATGTAGATACATACTCACGTGTAAACCATAGGAGCAAGACATCTTGGAGTGTTGTGATGAGCAAGTGCATACGATGGCGATGAGGCAACACAGAGAAACCACATGCCTCTTCCTGTACAAACCACCAGCGGAATCGCAAGATATCACTTAACTCCCAACACCTACTCGCCTACAAATAAATTCTGTCGATGTTTTATGTTGCAACACAACTATATTTATATAAAAGTACAAAAAGTATCGACAGACTTTATTTTTAGGCGAGTACAAGAGACGGGTAACACATGCCTTGTCGTGGCAGCTGATGTAAGGCGAACCCTCCAGCCTCGGTTCGGCGGTAGCTGGTTACA
Source organism: Verpa conica (assembly GCA_033030425.1). Lineage (NCBI taxonomy): Eukaryota > Fungi > Ascomycota > Pezizomycetes > Pezizales > Morchellaceae > Verpa > Verpa conica. The sequence goes on along the minus strand of JAUFSD010000010.1, from coordinate 1,259,088 downwards.
TCCCTCCTTTTTGGCTGGGAGAAATAAGAGACCCTATAGAATACTACTCGTGCTCCCTACAGCTTGCTTGCTTCCTGCACTCTGTTTGCGGCACCCGAGGTAAAATACCTTTCCACGAGTAGGATTATTCCCATCCCCCCCTCCAAAGATCATATCTACAGCACAACATCTCCGGTACGCACGTCTGCAGGATTCAGCTGGCTTTAGAGTATTCCATCTGTCCCTTCCCCGATCTATCCTGTGCCAGAGCCAAACACTCGATCCTTCTCAGCTCAGTTCGGTTGCTTCCCCCAGCCACCTACATCTATCTACGCACATCCTCCACATCCTCCACACCTCTCCACTACCACATCTTCCCTCCACACAACTTTCGGGTATTTACTAACTATACTATACATCCCCCCCACACCCCCTGCCTTCCCGTGAATTCATCCTTGACTCCGCATATCATAATAAAACTCCCTCTTTCTTACCTACTAAACCTTCCCCCATAATCTATCGCAACCTACAATCCCGCAATGCTCAGAGCCATCCCCTTCCCGCCTCCCCCCCGCTCAATGGTCCAAGGCGATAGAATGAACGGTCACCACCCCCTCCACACACCACTCCATCAAGCTCCACCCGTCGCCGCCCCAAAGGCACCTCAACAACTAGCAACACCAGCAACAGTAGCACGTGTGTACCGCACCTGTACAAACCTCTTCCTAACGCGCCGCCTCCCAGATGCCCTCGCAAACCTTCAGCCCATAATCGCGGATTCTGTATCCCCACGAGTAAAATGCTCGCGCGCGCTAAGAACAAAGGTCTGGAGTCTTTATTTTGCGATTCTAGATGCCGCGGCAAAGATGGGTGCCGAGGAAGGAAAGAAAGTGTGGGGTGCCATGGAATGGAGAAAAATTGTGGCACGTGTGAGGAGCGGGGCAGTCTGGGAGGAAGCGATTACTATTTATGGTGGAGAGGGGCGGATTGACGCGGATGTGGTTAACGCGCTGTATGTTGATTTCCCCCCTTCACACTCTCACTACAAATTTGTTAGGGGAAATGATTTTTCGTGCGTGCGTGATGATGACTGACTGACTCCACCCGGAATGTGTAGAGTGACATTACTACTGGCACACTCCCAGGATCAATCCGTAACCCAGAAGAAAATCGAAGCATATCTCTCCGCCGCACCAAACACCATTGGTACCGAGGATGATTCCAAGGGTGTCTCGCAGCGTGTCAAGCTCGTGGAACTCTACATCCTACACGTTCTCCCGCGAGTTGGGGACTGGGAATATGCCCGAGAATTTACTCACATGTCACCTGATCTCGATGACGAACAAAAAGAGGTACATCATCATTTCCCCTAGTCCCCCTCTGGACTAAGGTTAACAAATTATGTAGATCTTCCAAGCAACTCTAGACCAACTCCAAAAGGACTCCGAAGACGCAGAACGCTACTCCCAAGAACTCGAGAAACAACGTGAAGAGGAATGGGCCTACGAGCGTGCCCTTGCCGAAGAAAAACGCATCACCTCATCACCCCCCTCGGTTGCCGGCTCCCGCAGCGCCTCTACAGCAACTACTAAGCGTTCCCCTACTAATGTCCGCCCGACCACCAAGAAGAACCCCGAAGTCAAAGCACGTAAAAAGACTGTCTCTCCCATCAACAACTCTACTGCGGTAGAAAGAGTTGCTACTGGTAATAGAGCAGTGGCAAAATCAAAGGCGAATTCCAAAAACCTATATGCCACAACTACCGCACTGCTGAATAGACTCCAGGCGCAAATGAATACAGCCCATGGGAGGTTCACATTGTTGAGGACGGTTATCATGTTGGCGATGGTGGTGTGGATGACGAGTAAGAGGAGGGTTAGGGAGAGGGTGAGAAGATTGTTAATGTTGGCTTGGATCAAGACAACAAGAACAGTGGGGATGGGAATGAAGGTTACTTACATCTAGAGGGTGAGTGGGTTATACGAGTGTGCGAGAAAAAAATAGCTATCCTATTCTGTTAATTGGTCGAAGTCGTGGGTGTCAGGAGTTCGTCCTTAGTCTTTTTTATTATTATTCTAGTTATTTACTTTTTACTCTGGTAGTGGTTGTTTTATTACGTTTTATTATGCTTTATTACGCTTTATTATGTTCTCTTTGCTCTGGAGTTTTTTTGACTTTTATTTGTTGAGTACATATTTACCAGTATCAATTTATTATGTCCATTTACCCCCCTCTCATTACCCTCTCGATCCTCCCATTGGTGGATAAAGCTCTATGAGTAGTTTTCATAAGATAGTTTTAGGAGATATAAAATAGAGCGAGCCCAATCAAGGTATAGAAGATGCCTTTAATGCAGCACAATTATAAGTTGGCCTTAGTATGCATATCTCATTACTACCATGTCCTAACCTACTACATGTACTTCTAACTACTAGCCTTGAGTATAGCTACCAGGCCCCAAGCTCAACGAAGCACCAGGAAACTACGTCCGCTAAACCTAGTACTATTAAACCTCTACTATTACAGCGTTATCTGTTACTAGACGTAAATATCTTATTTTATGTTTTACTATGGATAAGATTATAAACATCGTCCCGGGCCTCAAATTAAAGACATTACTTAATAAGTATTATCCAATAGTATTCACCCCTTTCTTTACTAACTTTCTTGCAGCAACTAGCTTGATTTAGTTTCTGTTCTAATATATTTAGACTCCTAGCCATCATAGACCCTAAAGCCGGGGACAAGTAGAAGAAAATACTAGAATGTAAGGCAGCGGATCAGGAGACTCTGACAGGTACCGCAGGCGTATATAAGTACTTCATGGAAGTGTCCAAGTTGTAAAGCGGGTATAAGAGGTTTGAGATTAGTAGTAAAGTTATCAATTACACTTTATTTGAGGCTAACGATTCTGAAATTCATAGCATGGTAAGAGTGCCCTTGTAGTGGGAGGCTCGATGCCAAGATATGCGAGTGATATTTTATGTTTTGTGCGTTGGTGGTTTCTTGGGAGGTTCATGTGTAAGAATTTAGAGGGGCTAGATAAGTAAGAATTTAGAGGGGCTAGATAAGTAAGTGATGAAAGGTCTCGGGTCTTTTATGAGATGTAATAAGAAGATGAATAGTTGGAACTGGGTGGGTAAAAAGTAGAAGGTAGCTATGGGCTCGAAGGAAGTGGTAAGGGGGGAAAAAAAAGGATTTGCACTTAAATACATAGAGCTATTGAACGTATTGAGAATCACCTAGACCCCCCTCCCCAGAAACTCTAAACTCGCTTTTATCATTGATGGTGGTTCAAGTTCCAGTCTTATCAAGCGTCTAGTCGCTCCACAGTCGACTGTGGTTTGACGACGCCAAGCCAGTCTTTGGTAATCCAGACTAGACGGTTGGTTAACTGCCAGTAGAAATTATTAGCCATTACATGTATCGAATGGCTACTAAATATATGACATAGAGTAGTTAGAATTTGCCCCTAAAATTAAAATAACATAGGAGATTCTTTCCCTAGATTCACTAGCAGATAGCTTTAAGGCTAATCCAGGTAGTAAGCCACGAGGGTTAGGGAGATACAAGTGGCTGTAAAGTCGATATCATTTATGTAGGAAAAATGAAAAACAGTATCTTGCTTAGTCAGCGGTCACGATGTTAAAACCTGAAATATCCTAGTAGCTGGGTGGGTTTTATATAATTATAAGTAAATTTTTTGAAGGGAGGAAGTAAAAGTGCTATCACACTCTATCCGTATTAAATATTACGCGTATAGGTGTTTTATCACTGTTGGCCGCCCGGCAGATTATTATGCACGTGATGATACATAAACCATTGCATGTAGCTTATCCAAATATTAATCCCTTATTTCCACCAAGTTAAACAGGAATAAACAGTTTAGTCGTGCTGACTAATCAAGTCACTGCAACTTGGCAGTCTCCTCCTGACGTCTCCCGATTCCCAGCTTGGAAGTTTTCGACCGCATCTGCAACCATCTGACTTAAACCCACCCCCCCAAAACCCTTTTATTAAAGCGCAAAACACACTACCATCCTCTCCCCCCCACCACTAACCCTACCCCACACACACCCGACTCCGTCCGCAACCAACGCTCACATCGTAGCTCCAAGGCTAGCTCGCAATGACGCGCTCAAACGACGCGGTCCTCAAGCTCTTCAGCGACCAAGAGCGCACCGCAACGACTATCAAGCTCAAGAACCCCCCCGCCAAAAAGGCAAGTAAGCACCAACCCAACTGGAAGGAGCGCGCAACACAATTAGACAATCAAGGTATATCCTATCATCCAATCATCTCCCGCCACTACCTATTACATCATCAGCTAACATTCATATAGACTCCCCTCCCTCGACAAAATCACCCGGTATAACACAACTCGACGATAGCGACCTAAGCACATTCCCAAGCTTTCGCCCGCTGCATGACATACCAGATTATACTGTGTGTAAATATTGCAAGAAACCGGTGATTAAGACGGCAGCAGTGCATCATATCAGAGCTTGTCTCAAGGCAAAGAGCGATAAAGCCAAGGAGCGCAAGAAGGCGAAAGAGGCAGCAGCAAAGGAGGATGGGAAGAAGGATGCGGGGGATGATGAGGGGAGTGTAGTTGGGGATGCTCCCCCGCCAAAGAAGGGCGCGAAGAAAATGGCGAAGAAGGAGGGGGATGGAGCGAAGAGCAAGAAGCGGAAAGCTGATGGTGGGTCTTTATTGTGGCCTTGGTATCCGGATGATTATCGATTTTTATACTCATTGCTTGTGCTGTAGAACCGAAGCTGCCGAAAGAGCCGAAAGCTAAGAAGAAGAAAGAAAAGCCAGCTAAGGCTGAGAAGCCGAAAGGTATTTACAACCTTTTTCTTCTTTTCTTATATATTAGTGGTTCGATCACTTAGCTAACCACTCAATCAACTCCACATAGCTCCTGTCGACGTAGAAAAGCAATGTGGAGTTCAACTCCCCAACGGTGCTCTCTGCGCTCGCTCCCTAACCTGTAAATCCCATTCCATGGGTGCAAAGCGTGCAGTACTTGGCCGCTCTCAACCATACGACGTCCTACTAGCTGCATATCAGAAGAAAAATCAAGCAAAGATACGAAGTATGCTCTTTGTACCCCCCCCAATTTTATTATTTACTTTGCTTACACTCGTAAAAGGGGATGCAATCGATGCAAGTGCTCCCCCACCAGAAGAGATTGAAGCCAACGCCATTCCGGTCGACTCAGATGAAGAGACAGAGCTTGTTATGGCTGCCGTTGCACGTTCATGTCCGCAACCGATTGAGCGACATATCCTCGTGCCTGTTAGGAGAAAGTATCAGTATGTACGAATGCGGGAGATGTTGGCTGGTGCATTAAAACCATTAGGAGGCTATAGCAATAGCAATGGTGATGTGAATGGTGGTGGGGGGATGTTTAGTGGTGGGGTGGGAGGACAGGTAGTAGGGCAGCCTCCACAGAATAGGGGGTTTCCGCCGGGGGCAGGAGCACAGAGGAAGGGGAGTGTCAATGTCGGGGGTGGTTAATCTCTCTACCTACTCTTTTTTACCTACTTTTGGTCTTGTATTTTTGGGGCGGGTCTTTGTTTTGAGTATTATTTTTTTAGTCTAGTAGCTTTAACGGCATGGTTACGACTTGGGCATTGGGTTTGGGCGTTTGATTTTTTGTAGTAGGAATTTCTCAAACGGGGTCACTTTTTCAAGCGGGAGGCTTAACTTTTGGGAAGGCTGGGCTCTTTATGTATGTATGCATTTTGATTGTATGGGGTGGAATGCTATCCTACATATCTTGAGTTCTTGAGGAGTGTAGTAGATTTAGAACGTGAGAGTGTGATATTAAAAAAAAGATATAGTTTTATCTGATTTGATATTAAGTCTCTTATCGCAACTTAAGTACAAAGTCCCAAGCGTCCAGCAGAACCTTGCCCAGCAAAAGATTAGAAACCCCAACCCCAACGTTAATCATTGTCTTTATTATTTAATCATTATTATCTTCCACCCCAGAGTGATATTAAAGTAGGGTTTGATATGAATCGCTAGTACCCCCACCAAACCCTAGCTTTCTTTATCTCTACATGCCTAACTTAGCCATCCACATCCATAGCTTCTGGTACATCCTTTAGATTCTCGCTTTCTCGGCGTAGTTCCTTAATTACGGTCTATTCAAAAATAAAAATAAAGGTCAGTTCTGGAACTTGGATAACAATTAAGAAGAGGAGGGGGGGGGGGCTGAAGGGAACTTACCGCCAGTGCCTCAGGATTCACACCATTCTCGACAAGCGATACACATAATGAGAGAGCATTTCTGTCAAGGTGGGTATTCTATTAAAATCTATCAGTAAGCCGACTCTCCTTTTATATACTTACGGGTATCGATAAAAGTAGCTAGGAATACCTACCAACAACGTCGAGATCTCATGAAGGATATCCACAACCTCCCTAGCAGCCTGCTGCCTCTTAGATGGCCCTCGCTCTGCCATCTTTAATCTCTTTGGTGGAGGTTCTAGAGTGATTTTTTTGATCGGTGGTGTGGTTGTGGTTGATGTGGTTGTCGTTGACTTAGCGGGCAGGTTGGTGAACCGGGGTGGGAAGATGGTCGCCATTGTGTTTTCCTCAAGGTGTAGAAAAGCTAATGGCACAGCAGGCCAGAGGCCAGGCAGGGCATGAACCGACTATATAAAAGAGCCGCACATGGTCTGTGCGGGAAACCTGCCGGCGAAGTAAGGACTGTAGGTGCTATAGCAACCAGGGGTCTTTAACTTTCTTTGGTATTGCTCTTGCCGCAGGCGCCGTTCAAAACCCACGAGACTCTCGTAGCCTATGGGTTGGAGGCTCTACGAGACATTCTAGAACCTAGATAGCTATGGGCTTGGGTGTTGGATGGTTATTACGTATTAGCGCTTTAGGGTGAGTGTTGGTGTTCTGTTTTGTAGCCACAATCTTCCTCTGTATTTTGGAGTTTTATTTGTATCGGACATTTCTACAGAGTACAGCTTTACCGAAGCTTCGAGAAACAAAGAGAAGCGTTTGTCCCTCCAAACCCAAAGCTGTTTGATATCGCTACATCTACCTTCTTTTGCTGCGCTACCTTGGGGACATAATTACAGTCAAACTCGGCTGCTGAGTCTCCCGGGCTGTCTGGGTTGCATGGGTTGCCTGGATTCGAGAGATTGCAGGTTGGTGGAAGTATATCCTGTTTCAATTAGTCACTCTAGGAAATAACGGTAACAGTAAAACCAACCTGGTGCACCGCTTTGATCGTAAATATCGCCTCCACTGCTCCCGCTGCACCAAGTAGATGCCCAATGGCTCCCTTTGAGCTAGAGATGTTTACTTCTGAGGCCTTATTCTTCCCATCCCTACCTAACATTAGAGACCTGATAGCTCTATTCTCTGCTGTATCCCCAAGTATTGTTGAGGTAGCATGTGCATTGATATAATCTACCTCATTCGGCCTAATCCCCGCATACTCTAAACTCTTTCTCATGGCCATCAATGCACCCCTCCCCGTTGTCGGTGGTGCGGTCATATGATACGCATCAGCGCTTAGCCCGTAGCCTCGTATTTCCGCATATATCCTCGCGTTGCGTTTCTTCGCATGCTCAAGTTCTTCAAGAACTACTATTCCTGCACCCTCGCCGATCACGAATCCTGCTCGATTACGATCAAATGGACGGGATGCTTGGTAGGGCGTCTCGTTCCACGCTGTTGCAAGCGACTTTACGCGCGAGAAGCCAGAGAATGCAAGGGGGTGGATACAAGACTCGGCGCCGCCAGCGATCATGACGTTTGCATCGCCGTAGGTGATAAAGCGGGAGGCATCGCCAATAGAGTGTACCCCGGTTGTGCAAGCAGTGGAAACGGCGTGGTTAGGCCCCTGTTTCCATTAGTGCTAAATTTTTATATCTATAAAGCTGTGGGCGTCCATACTAGGAATCCGTGTTTCATACTGACGTGCCCAGCAGCAAGGTTGATAAGAAGGCGGGGAACAAATATTGGAGGGACTTTTTTATAGCCCTGTTTCCTATGCTGTCAGTATAGCTATAGACTCTAAGGTGTAGATTCTAGAGACTCACACCTTTCGAGTAATCAATCGACGTCTGGTAAACGTCCTCTAGGGACCCTATACCAGAGCCTATACAAACACCCTATTGCTATCCTATTAGTCATAAATCTCCACAACCCGAGCCATGCACCCCATACCGTCATCTCTTTTTCTTCCTGGCTCTCTGGTTTCCATCCAGCATCCTTCAGAGCTTCTTCCGCTGCTGCAATTGCATACCGTGTGAACTTAGCCATCTTATGACTATCCTATCCATAATTCTTATTAGCTTCTTATTGGCCCTAATCCTATATATGCTTCAGCGCCCATACCCCAGGTGCAAGCCAGTCCTTAACATTCCACCCTCCATCTTTCATTTCTCCAATTGGAACCAAACCAGCAACTTGGCTTGGGATCTCTTCAGATCCTAGGAAACAACCCCTCGTTGATACGATGCCAGAGTAGCCTGCTATGAGCCGGTCCCATGAGTGTGCAACACCTGTTTGGATGTTAATCAACTATAGTTTTAGAGGGGAGATGGGGACATACCAACTCCAAGCGGTGTGATAGCACCGAGACCTGTTACAACTACTCGACGTATTTTGTTCATTTGTGGTTTGTTTAGACGTGCCTTGGCGATCGTAGAATATCATCATTAAGGTTTAGCCGGGTGAGGTGCAAGAAACCTAACCCTGAAAATGTCTTACTTTATTATGTTGTGGTAATTTTATTTTTTGAGATCAGAGTTAATATATTATGTGTCTTTTTATTTTTTCTTAAACTAGACTATGGCCTTTGAAGTATTTTCGAATAGTCCCCTGTGTGAAAAGGGTAGCTACTAGAAGGAAAGGGACAGATAATATGCATAAAACCTATCAGAAGTAGACAGTGAAGTAGCATCTGTGTAGTATGGGATGAAATTTATCAAAAAGGCCAAAGCATAGACAAAAATTAGCGAGCTTTGACTAGGGTGATTTATCCATATACGTTTTTTTAATTGAGACTTATGGATTGCTTGTCAAATATGCATTTTTAGGCGGTAATGTTAGTATGAAACTTGGAGGATTAAGCACTAGTATGTCAAAAAAACTTATTTGATAACAAGACCGCATTCTAGTACATGGTTTTTGCGATGTTTTTTTTAAAAAAAAACAAGAGTTCCTTAATAGTAAAAGCTACATAATCCATCCATACTACGTATACTGGGAAAAGGGGTTCCTAAAAGAGACTAAGAAAAATTGTCGTACCGCACCCCACAAGATCAATAAACAAAATCTAATGTAGCCAGGGGAAAAAAAAGCAAAAGTAAGAGCAAAAAAGCCTATGCCCTCCTTTTTGAAAGAAAATAGCAGAGTAAAAAATCTATGTGTTTATAAACTCGGACAATTTGCAATTTTGTGATCCCTCAACCCGCCATAACACCACTACAACTCATGTACTCTACTCATCGGCGCCTCACCTAGCCTCTCCCTCTCCCACCTCGCCCCCATACAATGAATGAAGCCATATGTAAGTAATCTGACCTTGACTAATATAAAAGGATTGAACGAATAAAACTGAAGAACTGAAGAGTATACGTAATGAAGAAGAAAAAAAGCCCGACTACCTCTTGGGCCAACTGTTCAACAAAAGGAATAAAGGAAAGAGAAGAAAAATTGTGATGGATACGGGGTTACAGAATAAATACTTGATGACGGAGAAGAAGAAGAAGAAGCGCTGCGAGTACATGCGTGGCCAAGCTACGACAAATAATAAACTATATTTGTCGTAGCTTGGCCACGCATGTACTCGCAGCGCTTCTTCTTCTCCGTCATCAAGTATGTACCTACATGTCCAAGGAACCAAAAACAATTTGACGCCAGCCAAAATCTCGTATTAATATTAGCGCTCGTAGCCAACGGTCTTCTCAGCCCAATAAAATCAAAATGAGACAAATTTGTCTCATCATACTTTATGTTGGGGAGAATACTGTTTCCTACGAGCGCTAATATTAATACGAGATGCAACTGATGTGAAGTAGTAAGGGAGACCGGGACGATTAGTTCGCCTGATCTTGAATAAAAGAAAGGAAATATACGAGAATGAAAATAAAGGGATAAAAAATTAGATTTTTCGCCCCAGAAAATTTAGGTTCGGAATCTGCACTGAGGGGCGGCGGAGAGTCTCGTTGGTGGGCCTGGGAAGAAATTAGCTAGGTCCTATTTGGGATTCTGGGATTGAAACAATGGCAAGGCATACATAATTATCCTCGGAACTTTCTTGATCCAGAACTCCGTAAGTTCCATTATTGGAATGGAACTCTTTCTCCGGCTCAGGTGGTGATTTGAGCTGAATTGATTCCCTTAACCCCTTTAATAGGAGTTCATACCTACTATGATTGCTGAAATATCGATTTTTACTAAATGAATCAAGGGTCTGTATGAACGCTTCCTTAGAACGAAATGTAACCATGCCACCATCGTTAACATTCTCTAGTATAATCGCGTTAATGGTACGGGTATGCTCTACTGAGAGCGTCGATATTTCAAACTCCATCATGTCATCTAGCCAAGTATGGGATTTTGCCTCAAACGCCAACCTCTCACGATAACATTCGAATTTCGGCGGTTTAGTGGCGTGTTCCACCTTCGGCGGTTTATGCACTGCGTCTAGGAATGTCGAACTAAGGCAGAGTTCTTTAATCTGAGGGTTGCCGCAAAAATCTGGGTCAAGACCGGTAGAGCAAATAACGAGCGCAATTCTCGGGGATATGATGTAGAACCTGTGTATTGGACCCCAAACACTCTCCTTACCCTCAAGTATCCCGAAAGAGTTACTCGATATGATAAACTCTTCCCCGGGGGCAGCTTCCCAAATCGCCAAGAAGCATCCATCTGCTTCTACCATGTATTCGATCGCCTCCAGGTGCTTTAATCCAGGGTCAATGCTTCTGTTCCATGGACTATGAGGGTATTCCGAAGCTTGGTATGCCAAATTGCTTCTTGCCTTGCGTCCGTGTTCAACAATCTCTTCGTGTGGCGTACGAAGCAAATAACCAAGTAGATAAAGCCAAGTATTAACCGGGGTAGCGCTAATTTTGTTTAGTTTTATAAAGCTTTCGATCCAGGGATTTAAACGAGCGTTCTCGGGATGATCCTGCTGCCAATAGGTTTTTGCAATCGAGGCTTTACGGTAGCCCATGATATACAAAAACTTTTGCAAAGAATTGAAATTCTTACGACTCGTCCGGAATGGGGTTGAGGTTGCAGGCATTCCTCCCGGCGTCCCTTTGCCCTTAGGTCTTCCCCCGAGAATATGGGCAATAATTTTATTAGCCTTATTTTCAAGGGTAGAAAGCTCCGACTCTAGAGCATAGGCATCCTCGGGGTTTTTGGTATCCTTATAGAGATCTTTGATGCCATAGGCCTTGCTAATTTGATGTATGGTGGCCTGTCCAGATGGATCGTCTTTAGAGTAGCAGTTGATATATTTAGATGCTTTGGGTCGAGCTTGGTTGGAACCACTAAAACGCTTTATAAATATTTGCCCGTGTGGATTAAATATATACTGTGTTCTAACCTCTCTGATTGTGCGAACTTTTTTAAGACGAATCTTGGAATATAATGGTGAAATTCACTATATACGTCGGATTTTTTCCGTTTATTGGAGCTAGGAGATCCGTGTACTAGACCTATCTGAGATGGCGGTTGATATGGTGGCGGGTACGATGTTTCCGTGGGCTGTGTTTCGGGGGGGTAAAACCCTTGGAATATGGCAGCTTCCTTCAAGCGAGTGAGAGCGATAGGGTAATGCGAACGGTCTCCGCTCTGGAGTTTGCCCCATTTAGGCTGGGAAGGATTATCTGAGTCGTCATTCATAGGTGAGGTGGAGGATGATACTGTCTAAAAACGCTCTAAGCACCAGTCTACTATCACCACGAGCTGGCGAGGATGCCACTACATACATAGGTACGCGTATAATGCGGGGTGTTACACTTGGTTACCCGGCCATTTTGAGTCATATAGCACCTCAACGTAATATTTATCTTCTGGTGATTTCGATAGCATCACCGATTCAGTGATATGCGTTCCTTTGACGTATCCAACGACCGCTTGGGCATGCTCCATGGCCTAACACAAAACGATGCACCTTCACCTCCTCTCACTCGAGCATCGGTCCAACCCGAAGCTTCCAGACCACCGCTAAACCCGCAATCCTCACTACCCCTGCCAATAGGTAATGGTAATGGGGGCGAGAGCTCTCATACTACTGCTCTAGAAGACCATAGGGATACAGAAGGAAAAAGGTGTAAGTTCCGTTTCAAGAAGAAGAAGCACCGGTCGGGTTGCGCGGAGGATGAAGGCCGAGGGGGCCATCACCATCGTCGCTACCATCGTGACCACGGTCGTGAAGGCTCTCGCCGTCCGTCAAAACGCCGAAGGCACTCCCACGAACGTGGAAAATTCAAGAATGTTGCCTCAACTTACGACGATACCTATCTTCCTAACGTATCCTCTGCTAAGTACGCAGATCCAGACGAGGCCTTCCGCCAGTCATTATTTGACGCGATGGCAGACGATGAAGGAGCTGCTTTTTGGGAAGGGGTCTATGGAGAACCTATTAACATATACCCCCGACCTGAGGTGAAGGATGAGAGAGGTATGCTGGAAAAGATGGGCGATGACGAGTACGCTGGGTATGTTCGTAGAAAAATGTGGGAGAATAGTCATCAACATATCATCGAGGAACGAGAAAGGAGAGAGCGTGAGAAGGAAGAAAGAAAGAAAAAAGACCGGGAGGAGCAAGCCGCTTGGGAGCATGCAGAGAAAGAAATTCTAAGAGAAGGAGGAAAGAGAAGACAAAGGCGAAAGAGAAGTGAATTTCAGAAGCGCTGGGATGAGTATCTAGAGGATTGGTCAAGAATAATGGAGGAAACTCGAACCGATGTTGATGACAGTAGTCGAGACAGGAGAAAAGGATCCGCTAATGCCATACCGTGGCCCATTAAATCTGGGAAGTTATCAGACATTTCTCAAGACGCTGTTTCACAGTTCTTTTTGTCAGCGCCTACCAGCGTGGAGCTTAGTAATGAGGGTTTCACTGATATGTTGAAGCTGGAAAGGATAAGGTGGCACCCAGACAAGGCTCAGCAGAGATGGGGGAAATTCGGCCTCGATGAGGAGGAAATGAAAGGAATCACTACTATCTTTCAGGCAATAGATGCCTTGTGGATTAAACATAGGGAGAAACAAGTGAGCGGATGATGAACATAGAACCGTCCTTAGGATCTAGCTCTTAATAGAATTTTTTATCCTCCGCCTGTTTTCCGTTTGCCAATGCAGGAATGTTTACGTCCTTAGATCTGACATTAGCTCGAGAACCCCTTTAATAATAGCTTTTCTAACCTACTCACGCTGGATGATCTATGTAATTGGAACCTTCTAAATCACCTATGCCCGAGTAGGACCCTAGATTTCCCCACTACCACTCCGTTAGGTCATGTGTGGCGTTCCCATCCAACATGAACCAGGTCGTCTTATTCCGTGCCTCTCCCTAGCAGAAGTTTGTTGCATGAATACCTTCCTAGTGCTAGTTTCCTCATTCCCAGCCAGGAAAACCGCACAGTTCTACTATATCCAGCGATAGGGAAAAGTAATTGCAATTTGTACGTAACTCCCAATTACCCTGCAGAAGGCCCAGTAAACAAGAACGCGCATCCCAGCTGACCGTGGGACGCGTATGTCCGAGCCCTGCAACATTACAGATGAGGTGTAGACTATGGCGGTGGGGGCCAGCGTCTGTTTTTAGCAGCAAGCTGACTGGTGTGACTAGTAACATCATCGACGTCGTCTGGTGCTGATATGGGAAATGTGCTGTCCATTAGTTATGAAATTCGATGTAGACCCGTGGGAGTAAGAAAAATGAGCGCCTAAATCTCCGTTCTCATCATCCCGCTTCGAAGTACGGCATTTTAAATGCGATAGTTTTTTCCTGAGTGCGTGTAGCCCGGGGCATGTGATCGACAATCTGGAGGTTTATGGGTAAAGTTGACATTGGTATCGGCCGACCCTTGCTTAACGAGGTCTACTACATGTATAGTCGCACCTCGATATACCGGATGCCAAGAGTCCAGCGGATTACGTATGGGATAGCAAGTTTTTACAAAGAATCCGGGGTACTAAATTTATTTTGCAGTAGAAGGGTATTTCTACGGGACAGCAAGGGATCCGGCATAGCGAGGTGCGACCGTATGTACATCCCTCGAGATAAAAATGGGTCTAAACTTCGCTACTATAGAAATCCAGTGTTATTTGCGGCTGTGGTTAAATATTGCATACGCGGGACCATAGAGACTTACTGGTGGAATCAATTCTTTTATGCTCGTATTTGAACTCAGTAATCAACTAATGGGCAAGACATCTACTTATTAGAATCATTTAAAAACAAGGTTCTATTATCATTGGTGAAGGGTGGCAGTAATTCATATAACAGCGGCTAAGTTGATCATGCTAGCCGGGATAACCACCAATCATTGACGCTTGCGGGATGGATCAACCGATATCTTGGATCTCGATTATTTCAGCTCCAGTTCTTTATATAAAAGACCTGACCTGTGATTCCGGTAGATCGGGGCTCGCTAGTACAGTGTCTCAGAGATTGACCAGTCACCTTTTTCAGGGTGTTTCGCTTTTCTCGCCGGTTACTGAACGGCGGTACATATATGTATGTGTATATGCAAGACTCTTTCGATTTATTGAAACCGGTGTACCTTTTAAATTAGGAACTACTTCTATCTCCTCTTAGGAAACTATATCTTACCTAGAGTAAATTAGAGCGTGGGTCTACGTGTTGGAATTGATGTACCATAGTCCCACAGAGGCATCAAAATAGATGTCGCACGGCGGTTTTCGGGTACGCGCATCGGGTATAAATGATAGAATTCCGGGCAAGTGGGGTGTAAGAATAGGCTTGGAATATAAGCTTCTGCCGCCCAAAACACGAATGACGTCCAGCACTGTTGGTAGCCGTGCTTAGGAATAGGCCGCGGAGGGGGGAGGATGATGCTGAGCAACACCAAGTCCTGGCCGCGGCGGCTTCGGAGACTGACCGAGAGCTCTTTCAACTATTTAAGTTGATGGAGCTGCCGATCTCTGTTGGTGTTGATTTCTCGCTCGAGGTCTTATAGTTGTAGCCTCCACATCAGCATTACGAACAAAGAATTGCATAGAAAACGCCCGTGGGCTGGTCCACAAATATAGGCGTTTTGTTCACCCGGGTCAGCATCAGCAGCCACTTGGTGTATTCAACCTCCTCGGAAAATGATCAACATGCGGTGGAGAGACAGTGAGGTGCACGATCTACCTCGAGCCTATGAAGATTTTCAGAGAAAACCTGTACCGCATCCACTTTGTTTCTGTGCCGTCTCCTTTAACCTACATACCCACCCCGTTGTTCCCGGTCAGCCAACGTTCCTCATCCCCTCATCCCCCACCCTGCCCCTCCAAAGCGGTCAGGAAAGCCCCCTCTGCTACTTCCCGAATGAGGTAGTTTTCCTCGTCGATCATCCCAGGATAGCCGCCGCTTCCCATCACCTTTTTGCTCTGGTCCGCGATCGAGTCTGGAGAGAGTAGCCTTGAGGTATCTCAAGCGAGTCCCCTTCCATACAGTCTGGGGGAACTGGAGGGTGGTAATCTATTGCTACCCAAGTAAATCGGACATTATAGCAGAACAGACGAAAACCAGGCTGGAGACACAGGAATTCAACTGAATATAATAAAATAAAGGTACTTAGATCAAAGGAAATTAGGCAAGGCGAGGTGGATGAGGAACAACGGACGATAGAGAGATTTACAGAGCTCAGACAGCAATACTCGTATATTACTGGGGAAAAAACGAATCGGCTACTTGCTGCATTGCTTATTCGATTCTTCCTAGTTGTTCCTTTGGATCGCTCTCAAGCATCACCATCCCATACCCTAGCCTGGCCCTTTCACCTCACCTACTTCCCCGTCTTCATCCTCATCCCCAACATCACCATCTTCGTGTCCTCATCCTCGTCGTCGTCGTGCTTCTCGCTGTTGTCCTGGCAGTTAGCCCCCGCCCATTGACAGCGTTTCCACGGCCCGGCTCGGTAAAGGCAGAGTAACAATAGCAGGAGGGGAAATAGGTAATTGAAGCTCTACGTACTCATTTCCTTCCCCGCTGCCGCCGCTTTCCCGTAGTTCTTTATCCTTTTAGGGCTTTTGGGATCCGCCGCCGAAGCGAAATCCGCCCGCTCGAAACAGACAAAGGGATTGGAGGAGGCCACCAGCAGGTGTCTTCCCTTCTCGACATATTCCCGGTTATCTTGCGCATGCCGACTCTCGGGTTTCTGAAGAAGAAGAAGAAAGATAAAGATTCCTTGCATGCGAGAAAGGACAGCTCCCAGTCCGAAATTCGAGAATCAGAGCCGCCGACCCCGACCTCTGCAACTACTCCAATAACCTCGCATCACAACTCGCTCAAGCCTTCGATTGCGTCCGCTTCCTCGGTTTCGACTGCTCCGCTCCCAAACCCCTCTAACCCATCCGTCCCCGTAGAATCCATGGCGCTGGTCTCCGATCATCGGCCAATGATACCGGAACACCAACAGCAGTATCCCCACTCTCATACCTCCCAGCAGCAGCAACAGCAGCAACACCAGAATCAGCCTCATCAGAGTAACATCAACAGCATTATAAATCCTCCACAGCCTGGCGACTATGCGAGACCCTATGATAATAACAGCTCACAACAGAACACCCCAGCCCATTCGGACATGATTCAATCCCAGAGCGCAGGGACTAATTCTGGCAACGCTGGGTCACAAGAGCGAAAGCCGGACGAGCAGCCACAACAGGCCTCTACTGTGCGTACAACTAAAGGAAAATATTCGCTGGGCGACTTCTCCATCCAAAGGACTCTAGGAACTGGAAGCTTTGGGAGAGTTCACCTTGTACAGTCACGGCACAACCTTCGGTTCTATGCAGTGAAGGTTTTGAAGAAAGCACAGGTGGTCAAGATGAAACAAGTAGAGCACACCAATGACGAAAGGCGGATGCTGCAGAAGGTTAAGCATCCATTTTTGATAACCTTATGGGGAACTTTCCAAGATGGAAAGAATTTGTATATGGTGATGGACTTTATCGAAGGAGGAGAGCTCTTTAGTCTGTTACGGAAATCTCAGGTATGACATATATTCCTAATCCAATTGGTTTATGGGAAAATACTCAAGGCTGCTCCGATCTCACTGTAGCGGTTCCCGAATCCCGTTGCAAAGTTCTATGCAGCCGAGGTTGCGCTTGCCCTAGACTATCTTCATTCGCATCATATTATCTATAGAGATCTCAAACCTGAGAATCTACTTTTAGATCGTCACGGTCACTTAAAGATAACAGATTTCGGTTTCGCAAAAGAGGTCCCGGATATCACATGGACACTATGTGGTACCCCGGATTACCTGGCACCTGAGGTTGTTGCTTCAAAAGGCTACAACAAATCCGTAGATTGGTGAGTATCTTCGTGTTGGTCTTTCTTTCTTTCCGCTCTAGAAACCTGTTTGGTTATCAAATGGTAATGATTAATAATATCTTTAAAATAGGTGGTCATTGGGTATTTTGATTTTCGAGATGCTCTGTGGTTACACCCCTTTCTGGGATGGCGGGAGTCCCATGAAAATCTACGAAAACATTCTTAAGGGGCGTGTCAAGTACCCAGCCTATATTCATCCTGACGCACAGGACCTCCTCCAACAACTCATAACGCCCGATTTGACGAAGCGGCTAGGAAATTTGCTCCACGGCAGCAACGATATCAAGCAGCATCAGTGGTTTGCAGAGGTTAACTGGGAGCGTTTAGCGAGGAAAGATATCGAGGCGCCCTATGTACCGCCAGTTAGAGGAGGTGTTGGTGATTCAAGCCAATTTGATCGTTATCCTGAAGAGCAGGAAGAGTACGGGACTGGTGATAACTTTGATCAATATGGGCATTTGTTTGAGGAGTTCTGATGATTTTTCTTTTCATTTTGCTTTCCCTCCTCATTTTTCTCTTCCCTCTTTCCTCACGCTTTTCTTCGGACTTCCTTGACGTGTGTCTTGGTTTGCGGACTTTTTCTCACTTTTATCTTTTCTTTGAAACTGGGTTTTTTTCTCGGGTGTGGATGAGTGAGATTCGACTACCTGCAACTGCTACTGGTCATGGTATGTGGGTCTGGAGTGGACTTGGACGGTGTGGAATGTTTTTCTGTAAGAAAAAAGCGGCTTGGGCAGACATGGCTGTTCAATAAAGGTAGTTAGGGTTTCGTATCGCAGGATCCTCCCATCTCAAGATGAGATAGGGATAGGGATAGGGATAGTGAGAAGACGGAAATCAGGGATTGTATGGTGTATGTTGTCAATGACAAAAGGGTATGGGCGTTGCCGTTGATTTGGATATAAAAGGTACGGCATTAGAAAGGTTGCTGTTTTCCCTTGCCATTGTTCTGGGATTAGTCAACAATTAAGTGTATTTGCACACATCTAAGTTCTTTTCTAGCTGCGTATTAACTAAGCTTTAACTTTATTGCGCAACTATCCTACCCCAAAATTCTATGGCTGCTAAATAGTAAGAAGGTATAAGGGTTATATATAAGTAAACTACATCACTTAGGATCACTCGGCTATTAAGGCGACTGTTAGAAAAGGTTCTCGCCGTAAATAATCCCTAGCAACTCTTACCCATCATATTCTTCAGAGGGGAATTTTATGACTTCGCTTTGGCCTTATTAGGTAGCGAGATGAACTAAGGTACTATCGGTCAAGCTCATCACCTACCAAGGAGAAAAAGGGTAGCAGTATAAGAAAAGATAAAGCAAGGGAGAAAAGCAGAAGAAAGAAGCTGTAAGAAGAAGAGTATAAAATCCAATACACTCCTGTACTAATAGAAAGCCAATCAACCCACCCTGCAACCCTCCACACACAGTAAACCGGTTCCCCCGGTCTCATTTTACGCGCACTAACAAAAGAAAAGAAAGGAATGAAAAAGCCTACACAGTTATACACCCACCTCCACCTTTTTATCTCATACCAAAGGAACCAGTGATCCTAAGAATATAAACGCCCTGTTGTAACAAAATCTAATCCAAAGACCCATTCTCTAGCAAACCCCTCGATTATCTGTTTCTACTAGGTGCTGTTATATTCGTCGAGCTGCACCTCCATCTCGTGCGTGTCGCTTCCGATCTCAGAGCCGCCCCATTCATCTTCAGAAAGAGCTTGGGTCAGTCGTGTCGCGCACGAGAGGACCATTCGGCCTTACCGGAGGCTAGATCAGCATCCTCTTCCTCAAGAATGATCTTTTCAATTAACAATCTCAGTCCTGTAAAGTTTATTAATGAGCGTCGTACAATATTTTAATACACGCAAGGGGGTACTCACCATCATTCCTCGTCCTAAAAGTTTCTTCGTCCTCTTGATACCCGCCGCACTTTTCAAGTACTCGGAGAACATTCTCGAAAGTCTTCTCGTCGCAAGGTTGCCGTAGCCTGGGAAATTTCGATTCAATGAACATGAAGCATCCATTCATGAGGTCTTCAACACCTTTCCGTGCTCTTGGACGATCAACCCCATCTTGGAGAACATCAAACAAGATCTCATCAAGAAGTCTTTCAGTACTGTCCCGTACGGCCGTATCGCAGTACGTCAACAAAGGCGGCGCCCAAAGCCCCACAAATTCAATCATACGCCCCTTGATCAAATTTTGTTTGAGATTAGGATTCCTCAGGACCGCTAAATCTTGGAAAAATAGCAAATGTTCTGGTCCTCCATCGGTACCAATAGTAGGTATCTCATCTGCTACTCTTCGTATAATCTCCTTGACGTAGTTCGGTGATTTGGTTACCGAGATGAAGTACAGGAGACACATGAGGAAAGGCTCAGCCTCTTGCGCAGGGTCCACAGGTACTCCAGAGAGCAAAGTGGCCTTGATCTGCTCAAGAAGAACCCCTTCTGGCGGTGCGACCTCGGACTTAACGATATGTGCGATGAGGTTCCCCATGCTTTCTGTTGTTGTCTGAGATTCAAGTAGCCTTGTCAATATCATCATCTGATTCTTGGTAGAGAAACAGAAGAAGTCATATTCTGTGCTAGTCAAGGGGAACTTCGAAAGGTGACGGAAGTGTGATCTTTCATCGTCCCTACACGGCCTCAGGTGTGGGTCACAGAGGCTCATTAATTCGCTAATGACTGACCCTAAGTTTCCGAGTGGTGGTCGGCGTTTTGTCCATATTTTTGCGAAGTTATCAAATAGGTACTCTAGCTTTCTCGGCGCCTGTAAATGATCCATTAACAACAGCTCCATTGTTTTTTTCAAAAACCCTAGTTCCAACATGACTACTTTCTCGATCTCACCCAATGCTGAAATACTCGCCAGCAGACCGAAGTAGTCGTTCCATGTCTTGATAGACCATTGTAACCCATTCCACGAGCGCATTAACGAGCTACAGAGCTTGTACAATACGGTATCTTCAAATTCAACGTCATTATCGTCCCCAGGTCCGTAAACTTCAGGCCGTTTCCGTCGGACTTGGTTAAGTGCAAACATCACTAGTTTCAAAAAGTTTCCTCGTGCCTTGGCGTA
The DNA here is from genome assembly GCA_033030425.1 of Verpa conica. Taxonomy (NCBI): domain Eukaryota; kingdom Fungi; phylum Ascomycota; class Pezizomycetes; order Pezizales; family Morchellaceae; genus Verpa; species Verpa conica. The sequence goes on along the minus strand of JAUFSD010000010.1, from coordinate 1,238,459 downwards.
AGGGTTGCAAACAAGCAGGTTGGTGATTGCGTCCTCTTTCTCACACAACCAGTCAAAAAATTCTAGGCAGCATTCTGGACAATTGATTAGATAGGTGTTCAAAATATTGAAAAGTGCTTCTCCCTCTGTAGAGTCTTTGAATCTTGTAGCAATTTGTTCAAGGGTGTCCAATCCAAGTATCAATGCTCTCTTCTCGTGGACGTGATCGAGGTTGCTTGCATTTTTGAATAAGCGCTGCTGTTGGTCTAATAACTTTCTGACGAACTCGATGTGGTTGTTGTCGAACATGCAGTATTTTCGGATAAAATACTCATTTTCACTGTGTATTTCCAGTTCGAGCTCCCGCGGTATAGACAACTTTGTCTGAACCGCAATTGCCCCTTGATTTATTATTGACGAACTTATTAATGAAGAACGTTCATAAAAGAGCATATAGGCGCTATAGGGCTTGCTCAAGGCGTAAGTCTGCCCCATTGCATCTCTTGTCACTCCATCAGTGCCCCCATAACAGGCAGCTGGAATTGTTGAAGGATCAAAGGTCGAAACCTCCGAATCGTTGAACTCAAACCATTCTGGTGCCTCTGAAGGCGAGAGGCGATTTCTGATATACGAGTAATAATGTCCAGATTCAGCAGTGCCACTGTGTACTAGAACACCAACAAGTTCGAACATATCTCGTGATGACTTTTCACCGTTTTTCTCATCTCCACTCAGATACTCCATTGTATATGGTTTCATGTCAATAGAAGTCGGAAATTCGAAGCAGTCGTTGATTTTACTCCGATGCATGGTCTGTAGATCAAATTCGAATCTCTTTAGATGGAATATGAGGTGATTTGGGATGTCCTTAAGACACGTCCTGAAAGCAATGAATGATCAGACAGAGCCCTTTATTTTTGAATAAATCAGTTTCTTGGTTACCTCTTGACAGCATCAACGTGCCTATCACATGTCGTGCAAGAATATTTATTGTCTACAAAGCTACTCAGTGCCATCCTCGGATGATTTATTAGGTAGGAAAATACGCACCACCATCCATAATTTCCCCCTCAACGTATGCCTTCAAACTCTCCTGAAGGGTTGATTTCCCTTTGATATCGCACTGGATTGCAGAGAATGGTTCAGTGCGCTCTGAGATATGGGGGCACTCATTCGACTTGACCTGCTGGACTAATTGGCCGCCATAATGCGATCGGAATGACGACTTTAGCTCCATTGACGGCATTTGGCCTTCTAGTCTGTCAAAGATAAGATTGAAAAACTCATCAACATCCATTTGGACAGCGATATCTATCTGTTCTCCCTCGTAGTCTGTTATGGCCTCAACAAAGTCTTTTGGCTCAACCGCTTTTGTATAGCTATTCTGCATTCTAGCAAATAGGACTTTCATAAAATAGAGTAGTCTCTGAGAGTCATCCATCTGGTCGATGGGCATCTCTAGAATGAAAGCTCGGAATGACCGGTTCATAAAAAGTTGAGTCATTAGTGAATTTAGGTAGCATGTGTTTGACATGTTCTGCAAGCCAACGTGACCTGCTATTGATCTCGCCCATCTGCCTCGGTCGGCATGAAACCCCTCATGCAGGGACTGGTCTTTTATTTTATGAGCTTATGAATCAGTTTAAGTCAAGAGTATCATACCTTTGGGGAAAAGACGGTGGTTAAGCCTAACCATCTTGACACAACTTTCGGGATCATTCACTAATTGAATGAGCAAGCTGTATATCTCCGTGCGACTTGGTCCATGGAGACAAGGTAAATTTTCAATGAGCTCAGAATCTCCAGAATACGCCGTCATCAGAGGAAAGAGTAGGTTCCGAAAAATTTCTTCGGCCACACTTTTGTTTCCCTCTTAGTATGGGGTTTAATGGATCATTTGGGGAAATGGAAGCATACTCATTACGCACAGAGACACCTCGATTTCGAGCTAAAATTACACATCGAGTAAGGAGCTTTGTAAAACCTGTCACTACGAAGTCTTCGTTCGAGCAACCGACAACCTGAGTATAGTCAACAAATGATATCTTTGTGGTAAACTAAAAAATAAAAAATAATTTTTACCTCGTTAACTTTATACTCCACTAACCGGGAACTCCAGTAGTTGAAACATGCTTCTATGTCTAATGATTCCGGGCTTACTTCGCCAAGAAACCTGTAGCTATTAGGAAGGTGTAAGGAAAGGGGGCAAGGAGCATACTTGAAATTCAACAAAGCGGTTTGAAACATCTCTGCAGAAGAGCTTGGATCTAACGAGTCTTGGTATAATATATCTTTTAAAAGGTCCCAAAAAAATCGCGCAAAATCATGGGCTGTTGGTTTATCGGTTCTATCTCGCGTTAGATCTCGCATATGGTATAGTTTGACTCAGGACTCACCGGGAAGATTGGCTGAAAGTGGCAATAATAGCGTCTCCTGTACCCAACCTAACCTTCTGGCGTTCATCCCGTAAAAGAAATCTGTTTATCAAATGAATCAACTCTGATTTTTGAGTCAAAGATGACCATATCCTTGAATCGATTTTTGATGCGATAAGCAGCACATTGAAAGCATTTGCAACACAAGGTTCAGAACCAGGACACTGAGCATATTCCGACTCGGAACAAACCCGTAAAATATCAAAAATCCTCTGAACAAACCCTTCGGGATTAGAAAATGAAGGCGAAAAGCAACTTTCTATGAGAGATTCTGAGTGCCATTAGTAATAGAAGTCGAAAGTTCACTGGGTCTCCAACCTTGTAGAAACAACCGTAAACATTCAAGGATCTCATTTGTAACTTGTGCTCGAGTTTTCATTGCATAGGACTCTTTAGATTCGTGGCGGTTATTCATTAGGGTTTTCAGCAAGGAGGAAGTTGCTTCATTGATGAAGGTCGATTTCTCATTGCTCTAAAGGTTATTAGCATCTCCTATAATCACAATAGATATAACCATACTTGTTTCTGCCTTTGTTCATCAAAACATGTCCGCAAAGCGTGTAAAGAATAGAGCGTTTTATAAGGGTGTTCTGCTGGAAATGTCTCAGACCAAGATGGTCCCGAAATCATATTGGATTTGATATGTTCATCAACTGGGAAATTCCTCAGAAATGTCCATATCTGTCAGATTATTAGTAAAAAAAGAACCATGGAACCATCCAAACTCCTCGCTTGGGGCAGTACCTTCGTTGCCTGCGGTTCTGGTAAACATAGCAATTCAAAGAGCGAATCAAAATGCCTCATGATCTCAACTTGGAGAGCATTGAGATTGGAAGGAAGTGTGCCTGGGTTCGCAGTAGCTGTGCTTTGGTCTGGTGTTTTTGAAACTATGAGGAAAGAATTGTCTGGGATACCAAAGTCCTTGAGGGTTTTTAAGGGCTCGTTCACTAGTTTCAGTTCTCTCCCGGCAAGTATTAAGCGATATTTATCCCCTCCTACGAGTTTTGCGATGCGATCGTGCAGGTCTTGGCCGGTGTCTAGGTTGCCAATTTTAAATGTGTGTATCTACAAGTAGTAAGTATAGTTGATCCTCAAGCCAAATTAATCTAAGATACTTACAGAATTGAAATTGTGCCATCGAAGTTTCAATGTAAGGGCTACCCCTGTGATCATATCAACAGTAGAAGCTTGGTTTGCCTCTTGTGGGCCTTGGTTATATTTCGACCTTGATTTGTAGCCCTTGACGAAGCTGTCTAGAAGATCCAACGATCTAAAGAATTCCCGGGTATCGCTGCAACCATGAGAGGCATCTAGAGACATCGTACCCTCTTCTTTTACCTTGATAGTTTTAATCTTACCATCATTTTTAGAAGCCGCGGAGGTCAGTTGATTAATGCATCGTTCTACAATCTTAAAATGTGTAGTTTCGACTACTTTCGTAGGTCTTAGGCAAACAACACGAGACTAAACTAGGATAAGTGGATATCTTTCTCGGGGGTAGGAAAGGGCCTACATCCAAATAAAGAGTCACAAAGTATGCAGTAACATCCGCGGCCAACCTGTCATTAGGTGCATTAAGGATTATCCGCCACAGCTGCTCAATACCTTCAATATTTACGCAATCCTCGTCCATATTATCATCAACCTATCTAGCTGTGAGCGTTCAAAGTTGCTTTGTAGAATTTAGTATGGGGGGTAAACTTACTCCTGCTTTGTTGAGGTACTCTATGGATTTGATACAAAAGGCTAGGACATGAGGTGAGAAACAAGCAGGGTCAAGTGCAGGAAAATAAATCCTGAATACGTTGTCGAGAATGGGATCCACTTGCTGCTGGTCCGTTAGCGAACTATTGCCTAGAGAAGGAGGAATGGTTGTACGTGCGCCTGTGCTTTTCGCGCTGTAATTTATGTAGAATTCAAACCCATGGTCTCTCTCAGATGTTCCTAATGCCTTCTCCCCTACCAGGTATGTCCAAAGTTTTTCACCTAAATAAGGTGTTAAACATTCAGGTGAGTTGTATAGTATAAACTGAAGCAGCTCTAGTCGTGCTTTTAGCCGGCGTAGTGTTGAGTACTGGTCGTGCTTGCTATGAGAATCCACAAATCTAGCTATCTCATTGACCAGCAGCTCAGCTAGGTTCAAGTCCTTGATGAGGTACTCGATATCTTCAGCATATCCAGGGCTTCCGGGTCTGACATTACGGGGTCTTTGTTCTAATAACAGTTAGGTCGGTTTTATTCGCAGCTCTAGGGGGGTACTGCATACGTAAAAATGCTTGAATAACATTGATACTACCCGTGGCACTTGAATTCATCTGTTCTATGTCGCTTATGCACTCGTGGAAAATCTCCCTACGAAGGTTTCCAGCTGGTCCGTACTCAGCCAATGCCATTAATTCTTTTCCGGCAAATTCGAATATCATTGGGGGTGGGAGTCCACCACTTGGTGCCGCATTTTCTTCCTCACAAGAAGCTATCCGGATAAGTCGGATCAGCATTTCGTATGGCGCAGGGTCCAAACGTACAACCTATGTTCCAAGTTAGCTGGCCATTGTTTGAACAGCTTTGAATTGTTGGTTAAAAACCTGCTGTTGCTGGTAGAAGCCGTTCCTAATGGCTTCTAATAGGCGGCTCACAAGATCCATCATGTGTGCATCAAATGAAGAGAACGGTATGTCTCGGACTCTCTTGCTCAGTTCAACGAGAAGTGGAATAGACATGTTTGGTATCATGTCCTGGTGCATAGCAAGTGTAGCTTGTACTATTCGTGGATCTTTATTATTGACAACCGGTTGCCACAAAGCGTGTCGAATATCCGCCGTAGTAGTATTAGTTACTATTAGGAAGCCGGTTATATTTGCACTTCGGCGGATGAGCTCATGGTGAGATTCAGGCCCCATGATGTACTCGACAACTTTGTTTTCGATGATAAAATGCGCCAAAAACCTGTGGTAGAGAGAATTGGAAATTTAGAATTTAGCAGAGTGATCAAGAGTGATCAAAGGTTGTAAAAAGGGTACCTCAATAGAGCACTATCATGCCAGTCACTATTATTGTTTCCGCAATAATCTCTCCATGCCCCGACAAGTAGTTCGGTAGCTCTTACCAACCCTTGTAGCCGGAAGTCCATTCGATTACTTGTAAGCATCTTCAAGAGAAAGGGGAACCTACAGGCCCATTCTGCGAGAGCAGGATACTCATGGGCCTCAATAATACCATAGTCTTTCCCGATTTTCTCTTCAATCAACTCTCCTATCTTCGATTCCGCAGAGTTCATCCCATAGAATGCTGTAACAAGCGTGCACAGCGTGTTCAGTACCCCGTTAAAGTCCTTGATGACTAGTAGTTGGAGGTGTGTCTCAAATAGACTTGCAAGTAAGTTTTCTACAGATGTCAAGACTCTGAAGGCACCATCAGAGATAGCCATCTGGATATCACTCCAGTCGTCTGGCGCAACCCCTTCTTTAATTACAACCTCAAGACACCGGATAAGTTTTCCGTATATTTCCAATGGAAGTTGTGCATAAAGCAGAAGCTTAGGCTGTAATGGTATTCTTTGCAGGATCAAATTGTCGAATTTCCTCAGTGACTCCAATCCATCATGGGTATCAATAAAGGCTCTCATAACCCGTGGTAGGATAGTGACCATATTGAAGCTATAATTACGCTGCATAAGAGCAAAAAGCTGATTTGGCCTCATGATAAGTGATAAGGTTCGCTGGTATCCCCAGGATAGCAAATTGACATCCCTATCCGGCAGAACATTTTCTAAGTTCCAAACATCATAGCGGACAAAGAGGGCTGTTAGTCGTGCAAACTCCACAAGAGCCAATACAATAGCTTCTAGCCCTGGTACCGACTTGTCTACCTTCCGGAAATAGTTTTGCCCAAAGGGTTCACTAATAATAGAACCATTAGTAATTGCGGAGTACAACCTCCAGATTTAGAAAGACTCACGTTCGCTTCAATAAGGCCTCCATCAGATTTGGCAAATTAGGCCAAACATCCTGGTTGACAAGATAAAGCTTGTAAAAGCTATCAATCTGATCGCCTACGACAGTAACAAAAGTTGACATGGTTTGCATAATTTCATCTAACTGCCGTGATGGAGTAGGATCTATATAAAGTCAGCTAGAGGAACACACCCAAAGGCTCCATGTAAAGACAAACCTCTCTCGAGCTTCATTGTGACCGTATCCATGATCTCTTTGACCTTAGCAGCGCCACCTGTGGTGATAGGATTATTGATGTATTCGTCCACAATCGTAATATGTCCAGCCAAATCATCGTCTTCCTCCATCTCTTCAACTTCTTCAACTTCAATTTCTGGGCTACATAGTGAACCATTTGGGGATTCACCCTGTAGGGAGTCTGTACTCCTAGGCGGCTCCGGATATGTAGGTGTTAGCTGACTTTGCCCGTCATTTTCATCACCATCAGTGGGTCCTTCCAGTCCATCCTCTTTCGGCTCAAGAAGGCGTGGGGTACGAAGGTGAATTGTAATCTTGTTACCAATTCCCTTGACCGTTGAAGGTGGTGAGGCTGTTTCATCCTCTAGAAATGTTTCGTCGGGTTTGCTAGTTATTCCATTGTGATTCTTGTGCTCCATGGTTTGGTCTTCTTTCCGGGACTCGTTCTCGGATTCTCCGCGTAGTACCTCATCCTTAGCTGGGGAAGTCTGCTTGCTATTATCTGCATTATCGTGGATAGCCATGGCAGCTAGTCGTTTGCGAGGTCGGGTAGGGTCGTTATCGTCGATGGAATTTCTACGAGGAGCAGCGGGTTCGTCTGAAACGTCTTTAGAGTTACTGCTAGCTGGGCTGACCGGATCGACCGCCATAAAGTTCGAGTCCAACTCCCCATTCTTCTCCATGCAAGAAATACTAGTTGCCCGATCGCTGGGGCAAACGTTACCGTGAAGGTTTGGGAATAGCTCTTAGGGGAGAAAATATAGAAGCTGTGGTGCCGCGGCTGTCGTTGTTTGAGACAGGAGGGGATGGTGGGGGGAGGGCTGTGTTGGAGGGGAGAAGTGGAAGTGTTTGTGACTCTCGCGTCAGAGACAATAGAGCTGTTACCTACATGCACCTAAAGCACTTAGTTCAGGCAGACCTGTATGTAGTAGAATAGTATTGAGTCTTTTACTGTAGCGTTACTAACTGTGAGTGTGCGGCTGCGTGCCTGTGCTGTGAGCAGGCTTGCGTGCAGCCAGTTGGCTCACTAGGCAGTGACGAAAGCGAAGGGCCCAACGGGGCGTGTTGTGCAGGGATTATACTGCTGCGACTGAGCGATAAGAGATCGGCTGATGAGGAAACTTTGAGAGCCTTGTGAGCAGAAACGACTAAAACAAAGGCAAGACCCAGGATTTCTCTACTATTGGTTAACTCTGGAGAAGCACTCTATCGGGGTCGGGCCGGCCCCAACGTACATGTATCCCGGGTTTTAAACTTGATTACATATATATATAAATATCGCTAGATTCCTGGGTATAATCTTATTCTCACCAGCAGCATCAGGTATATTTTCTCTATAGTTATCCACTGAATTTGGAAGGGTTACACTTTATTAGCTAAGTACGTAAAATACAATCTAAATTAGGTGGTTTCTGTGTACGCTAGGGCCCTCATATTTATTAATGTTATGAAGTAGAGGTTATCACTCTGAATAGTAGCACTAGAAATGGTACTTTCACAAGCTGCAAGGATTGCGCTGAGTAACCAGATGTGCTTTAGCGAGCCTCCCACACCAAGAAATTTGCGAAATCTGCACAGCTCACCCTGCGGACTGTGCAGCTCCCATCAAGATCAGCCTCCATTACCATCGTCAACACTTGCTATCAATCACCTTCACCTATTATCCTAAAAATCAGCCAGTTGATCGGCTAGATAGCCGTCATGGTACAGTCTGTGAAAAGCCAAGAGCTGAAGAAAAAAATCGTCTTTTCTCTTGATTCACCAAAATCCACCGTTGAATGGTGAGTCCATCCCAAAAATGTTGCCCTATCTTGTCCCTGAAACCTGGGCTGATTTAGCTCGTCTCAGGCCGAATATCAGTAGTGCAAACCAGGATACAATTCTAGATCTATTATGCAGGTACATGACGCCACCATCCTTTCTTCAATTCCAGATCCCATGATTCAATACTACATGTACCCATCACTACTTCCTCACGCTAAGAATTCTTTGTCTTCTCCCAGTCTCCTAGAACCAATAGGCCAACACCGAAACCTGTATATCCAGCCCTCGAAAGGAAGGCGCTCCCGGAAACGAAAGCGTGCCTCTCTTTCCGATGCTTCGCCCACGCCAGCACAGGCACTATCAATCCCATCCCCACCACCCCCAGAACTTACCTCATTCTTAACAATTGGTCTCAACTCTACTACCAGATATCTTGAGTCCATGGCCCCGATACCAACAGAAAAAGATTCAATGGTCCGCCTCTTTGCCGTCTTTGCCTGCCGTTCTGATTCACAGCCCTCACAGCTCCACTCCCATCTCCCTCTGCTTTGTAATATCGCCTCACGGTCATCTCCGGACCACCCTGTTAGGCTTGTTCAACTTCCCAGAGGCGCAGAGGTACGATTGGAAACATCTCTCGCAATCCCGCAGGCCGGATTTCTAGGGTTGATGGAGGGTGCTCCAGGCTCGTCTTCATTGTTACACTTTCTTAATGAGAAAGTTCCAATCGTCAAGGTACCATGGCTGGAAGGTTCTTTTGGATATCAAACTACTGTCATTAGGGCTATGAAAACCATAGCACCACCACCTAAGAAAACACCTAAGCGAACCCCTAAGGGATACCCAGTTAAAACAATTATGCGCATTAGCAGCAAAGAAAATATTGTTGTGTAAATGATAATGTGCATACACTTGATTGGATTTTCAGTAACTAGTAAAGGCATTTCTGATAACGAATTTCCGCTAAACACGCTTCCTAAACTATGTACTATGGTCTGAACCCCCTGGGCTCGTTTGCGCTGCAAATAAATGCTCCTGCCCACCCTAATATATGAAAAGAAACAAAGGAAACACTAGATTTTCAAAATCAGCATAGTGTATCACCACTACTCTCTTTCCCTTCGCCTATCCAACCAAATCCCTGTAAAGAAAAATAAAACCAAAATCGCTCACTAATTTCAACGCTCCCAACACTCCATGTGATTAAAAGAGATATTGCCCCACTACAAATGAGAATAAGACATGCGAAAAGTCAACAGTAGGAAGAAACCTCCAGCAGTAATACACCAAAGAAACCCTAAGATAGCATGGAAGAGTAGAAAATACAGGGGAAATATAGATAAGAAAATACAACCAGTGACAAATACCACAATGTGAGAAAATTCTGATGTTATTCCAGATGGCAGGCTTGATTATGGCAATCACATCTAGAATCGATTATCGGTATAGGTGTGCGGGCGGAGGTCGTCGGTTTGACCTTGGAGCCGGAGCAGGGTGAGGTCTTGGCTGTTGCGGGACCGGCGGTGCTTGACGCATCTGTGCCTGTGCTGCCCTAACTCGAGCTGCAGCTGTCTGTGTCTTTTCTTTTTCCGCCTTCTCCTTTGATTCCTTAGATATCACCAAGTCACACCATCCACGTTTATCTGGAATACGGCCGATGGTCTCGCCGAGTACCTTGACCCACCCTTCTTTATCTTCTGCCGAGTCTGCATAAAAATCAATCACTTCACCATTGGCGAAGCGTATACGAAAGCCTTCCTCAACGAACATGTATCCTTCCTCGTCTTCAGAGAAACCAGACTTGCGACGAGATTTGCCAGGACTACTGACATTAGGATCAAGGAGGGTGTCTCTATCGTTAATAAGCCTCGATGCCTTACTAAGGTTGATAGTAGCACGAGGCTGCCGTGTTGCTTCATGGTATGCAGTCAATCTTGGGCCTACAAGCTTGAAATATCTCCGACGCCAGTACTGAATATAATAGTTAGCTAAATGCTAGCTAAAAATCTAAGCCAAAAAACTTACAGGACAGTCACCCCCTTGCTGTGAAAGTGTACCCTCCCAGGTTTTATTCATGGTAGCTTCTGCTTCACGTAATTCTCGAATAGCAGCGTTCATGCTCTTTGGAAGGTCCTTCTACTAATTGTTAGGTCTAAAGAATTTACTCAACTATGACTGTTCGACTTACTTCTGAGGCTCCTGCAGGTTTCGGGACGAATAGTAGCTGAACCTCTAATTTGCCGATTTTATAAGGGGCTTTCCTTGCCGGTTGCAGAGCGCCTTGCAACCCTTTTTTACTTTTTACGCTAGCTGTATCTACTGCCCACTCGTTAAAGCAATTGATGTCTGTCGTGAATGGCCGGCCAAATGCTCTGGTCTCAAAATCTGTAAGACAAACATAGGATCGAGCAAACGACCCATCACGTGCAACAAGACCATGCAGGAGATCCCACGCAGTGGCGGGTGGCGGTGTTTCTTGCCTCTGTTGTTGTTGTTGCTGCTGCTGCTGCTCAAGCTGTTGCATCTGTTGCATCTGCTGTTCAAGTTGCTTCCGTTTTTTGGGAGTTGTAAAAACTCTGCTGAAAGTGGACTGCTTCGGTTTAGGAGGGAGAGCCTTAACAACTGCTTTAGGTGGAGAAGGTGGTGGCTGCTCAAGCTTTGTTTGAAGTGTAAGTTGAAACTCGAGATCATTCAAGACAACCCTACTGCTATTAGCAACTAATTTAACCATCATCAGAGATCACTCGTTGGAGTCTTACAACTCAAATTCTTGGCCTATCGGTGCATTTTTGCCTAATTCCAACCATGATGTTGTCACACAGTGAAGCCCGTTATCTAGTGTCAAGCAAAAATATGTTGGTTGCCCTAAAAAGAAAATTAGTGGGAGCAACAAATGAATTTTATCATAGTGAATTATCCTACCTTGAGGTAGTGGGAGAGTTAAATCCTTGACTCCAAGAACTTTAACAAATAGCCTACCCCTCTCTGCTCCATCCTCGGCTTGCGAATCCGTACTTGCAGCCTCGTTCTCATCAACGATGGGCAATACTTTACCATTCTTGTCTGGTAGAGGTGGAGGTGGAGCATTTGATGGCCTCTTTCTCGCAGAAGTGCCAGTACTACTACCAGCAGAATCACGTTGACTCTTTCTCCGTGTAGAGTTTCTCCATGGTTCTACAGACCAAGATTGAGTGCGTGAGTGACCAGGGCGAGGGGCAGGCTCCGCCTCATCCTCTTCGGGATCTCGACTAGATGCGTGAATGATTCGTGTATTTTGGCGCATTATATACCCCTGCTGCTTATTGTTAGGACATGAAGTATCAAAATGATTCTGATTCAAGTGAGCTACCTTTTGCGTCTCAATGACACGATCAAACTCCTCTGTGAGGTCATCTACTTTGAAATCAAACTCAATATCGCCAAGGGCAGGGAGGCCAATGGCTTTTCTCTGCTTATCAGAAACTTTCCTCTTAGGGACTTCAGAGTCTGAACTAGCGGCAATAATTTCCTCTTCGTCACTTGGTTCGCCACCGCCGCTAAATCCATCTGGAATCCGCGGGACTGGCGGTGGAACTCTATGTTCTCCGCTAACTTGTCGACGGGCCGCTGCCATTGCTGCCATATCAGATGGAGTTGCACTAGCTCTTGTCTTTAACTTCCCACTAGGTACTCGAATTGTTGCAACTGACTCTGCGACTGGCGAGGGAGATCTAGCAGCTTGAATAGTGCCTGTGTCGCTGAGTTCTCCATCACCAATCTCTTCACTACTGTTGAAATCCTCATCATCCTCTTCAATGTCTGAGTGGTATATTTTATGCCGGATAACCGACCCGGTATCGTCATCGTCATCGTAAACAGATCCGTCCAAATCATGCCTCATGTGATCTTCAGGGGACTCAGCTCGCTGTGCTGTTAAGAACTCATGCACGATACTGCTAGACGGTGCAAGCTCCAATGGCTCTGGGCTAGGCCCCCCAATAGGTAGCAACGGGGGGGAAGGAGTCATATATGAGCCAAGACCAAGCCCATCATCATCATCAAACATTGACCCAAACTCTGGAAGGCTCATCCTGGAACTCCCAGGTGAGACCTTAATCTCTCTGTTTTTATTTATCGCCTCTTCGCCCGAGATCTGCTGCTCTCTAACACCATGTTCTACCTTCTCAATAGCTATTACTGGCTCGAAGTTCGTTGGGGTAGGGGTAGATTCCTCTCTTGAGGGGATGACAGGGGTAGCCAATGAGACATTCTCATCATCATCAAATTCACTGTATCTAGATTCATCATCATCATCGTATCGTGAAGTTTCTGACTCAGTAACCTGTGACGGGTCTGGTGATCGAGTATTAAAACGCGAAGCCGGGCGCTCTGGAACATGATACATATCGGGAATCGCGTAGACATCGATCGATTCGTCATCAGATGGTTCCTGTTTGACCTGAACTTCTATCTCGTCTGCCGAACCATTATGATCATATATATAGGTGTTCTCTGGGGTATGGTCATCTTCATCGATTTGTTGTGAATCAATCGAATTTTTACGGCGTGCCTCGACCTGACGCCTGATCGATTCACGAGATAGACGTGGGGGAGGCTCATATTCAGAAGCCGACTCGTAATGGCATGATGGGCCATTTTCTACATCGGGCTCCCTGTTCGAGTTCGGGGAACTTTCTTCGTTGTCTGAGGTATCGCCTTCTTCTATTTGTACCGGACCCATGCCTTCGTGTCTCGGTTGGTGTTCTCCCTCCAACCCTTCTCCCTCTTCCCCCTCTCCGTCGTTCATAGACATATTGTCCATCACGATGCCAAGACCCCCAGACTCTTCGTCACCCCGAATAGGTTCAGCAGAATCTCGTCGAGATGTATGATCATTCTCAGCCAAATCTTCTTGCATCATCAGCCTCACACGTTCCTCCAGAGGTACCTTTTCTAGATTCTCTAAGTCGGCTTTAGTGACTGGAATGCTGGGAAGAGGCCTGCTTCCGGAAGGGCTACCGCTCTCCCTACGCGAGTTAAAGGCACCTGGAATTGGTGGAAGTGGCCGCGCACTAGGCGAAGGTGTCGAGCGGAAAGATTCTTCAAAAGCAGCGACTGCGGCTTCTGGTGACATTCTCTCCCATTGATCAGGCTCAATAACAGGAGTGTATTCCAACTCATCTTCATCTTCTTCATCTTCGTCCGAATCATATCCCATTGCTGGTGAGCCTTCGACAGATGGATCTGGGGTAACCATCTCGTAGTGCAAGACATCTGGGGGCTCTTTGTCAAATGTGACAGATTTCGGCCGACGATTAGGACTTCTATTGGCCTGTTCATGCCCATCTCCCTCTTCTGAGTAAGACCCACCATCACCCTCATAATTATTCGTTCTATATGAAGATATCAAAGATGGCCTTGGCATCCTTGGGGTACTGGGACCCGTAAGGATGGATGTTAGCTTTGGTTGTTTGGGTGACGTTTCTTGGTGGGCCAAATCTTCTAATTTCTTTGGCATTGGTAAAGGAAGTTTTGAATTATGTATTACTGAATTGTTCCGTGCAAGCTGGGCTGGGGTGGCAAACGGCGATGACAAGACATTAGGACCATGGTAACTCATTGGCCGTGGTGGTGGAGCTGTATCATTCGGCTTTTGGAAGATTTTAGTGTTGTTCTGTACTCGGGAAGCACGTTTCAATTTTTCCAGTGATGATTTACGCCCAGGAGCAGAATCACCACGTGGGCGGCTATTTTCCTGGCTCTTTGTTTCCCAGAATGCACGATTTGCCCGAGGGGGTGCTGTCCTAATAGGACCCGGGAATGGTGAGGACAAGGGGACATCTTCATTGGTTGGTGACTGCACGGGAAGGTGGAGTAATGTCAGTTGGGGAGTAAATCGTAGAGAGATGGGTAGAAATGCGCACCTTCGATCCTCCCTTATTGGAAGGGCTGTTCCGTCTTCGTTCCATTGGGCTGATATCTGAAAGTGGTTGGGTTAAAGGTAAACTGTTTCTAGGTGATGAAGTCTCCGGTTCCGAGGGAGCTGGTTGTTTCTGTATGCGGAGGGGGGTGACCTGGAGCTTTGTATCAGGGCAAGAACTTTGACATAAACAACGATAGGGGGGGTTACCACTGGCCCTGTTGCCATGACAGATCGGCTCTCACCGATGATCAATCAGACAAAGTAGGTGTTAAGAGTACAGATGGTCTCAAACAATCGAACGTTGGTAACTATGTGTACACTGAAGAGATGTCGAACCTCAATAGTTGGTAGAGAAGGGGATGGGAATAGGAAGAGAAACAAACAAAGGAGTGAACAAAATAAAAAAAAGAGGGAGGGAGAGAAATGATAGAAGGAAGGATAGGACAGATGGGAGAGGGTGGAGGAAGGGAAGGTATGTATGTAGGTGACAGAAGGGTATGTAAGTGACGGAACCTTAGTGGATGCGGGTAGAGAAGGGAGACAGAACAGCGGAGAAAAAGAGATCACAACGGAGGGAATGCGAGTGTGTCGTGCAGTTAGACGCTGTTTACTCGACCGCCAGAGGCATACAAGATGTGGAACAAGATGCGTGAATAGGAAGAGGGAAACAGAGATGGGGGCAGGCGGAAGGCGAGTGCAGCTATGTATGTACCTGCGAGGTGCTGTGGAGCTACACCAGATCGTGTGTACACTGTGTACATGGAGCGTAGTCGGAGGTGCGGTGTCGGTGTGAAAACAAACAGCGGAGGCGAGAGGGGAGAGTGACGTTGCCGCGACAACCAATCGCCGCGGCCGACAGATCGACAGCACTTACGCTCTCAACACTGCTTTTCTCTCCCTGCACGCCCGCTCCCATCCCAGCACCGATAAATTTGCATGCGTGAGAATCACTGCGCGCATGGGGCAGGTAGATTTATTGGTTTGATTGGTTGTGAGACCCCGTTCCTGCTGTGGCCCTATTATCTTTCCTTTTTTACATTTTCTCTCGTTCTCTTTGGCCAATCATCAATTCCCCTCGGGCTACTAGCTCCTAGTCAACGGCAGTCTCATCCACATACCATACATGTATTTTTCTTTCAAGCCCGCCCTTCCCCTCCATCCAACCTGAGACGTCAGGCATCGTTCTCCCTCTACCCCCCTCATCGCCATAATGTTCCACATCCAGTCAACAAAAACAATAACATGCCTGTGGTGTCTACATCGTCTAGGTTACCCAGCCTTGCCAGCCAAGCTGACAACATTCTCCTGGCTTCTCTCACGAGGTATGGGTCGTACTACGACCGGCCAACGCGACCGTCCATCTCGTCTGGTACTTTCAACCCGTGTTGCCAACAGAAAACAGAAGCCGAGTACCAATGGCTTAAATGTCCGAGAAGCGAACCTCCCCCCCCCGCGACCTGGATCATTCCATGATAAGAGATCTAAAAAACAGTTTGACTCTCGGGACGGCCGGAAAGAGACCCAAACCCCGGACCAAGACCGAAAATCAAAACATAATTTCAAACACATGAAAATGGCACAATCCTTGTCCCCCGTTTCATGGGCCCAAAGGACGAATGTTGAGATGACCATAGAGCCTTGGAGCTCATTTGATGATTTCGAATTACTAGATTCCGTCAAAGATGCCATTTCCAAAGAGGCTTTGAAAGATTTAACAACTATCCAGCCTACCGTTGTACAAAGACTCGCTATCCCGGCCTTGACAGGAATGGGGCTGAAGGCCAGGCAGAAATCCATGTCCCAGAGCCGGTTTGAATCGTTCCTAATTGCGGCAGAGACTGGCTCGGGGAAGACATTGGCATATATCATTCCCACGATAGATTTCCTAAAGCGGGAGGAAGAGGCCTTGAGGGAAGAAGAGAAGTTAGCCCAAGAGCAGCAGAAAAGGCCGGAAATATTATTTGACCTAAAAGGGCCAACAGTGGAAAACAGAGAAAATAACGGCAAGCCCCGAGCTATCATACTAGTCCCCACCTCAGAACTGGTGAACCAAGTTGGTACCGTCATCAAATCCATGTCACATGTCACTAAATTTCGCACCGCCCTGATATCCCGAGACTTCTCTGGTGTCGTTATTCGGAAACGGTTGTTCTCTGGACCAGTCGATATCCTCGTCTCCACTCCTCATCTTCTTTCCAGTTTAGCCGAAGCCGACCCCAGAATTCTATCAAAATGCAGTCATATCATTGTTGATGAAGCTGACTCTCTTTATGATCGCTCATTTTCTCCCCTGACGTCAGCAATTGTTACGCGAGCTGAAAATCTAAGGCGTTTAATCCTCTGCTCCGCAACTATTCCGAACTCTCTAGACCGAAGTCTTCGAAAGCTCTATCCTGAAATGACACGCCTTGTTACTCCGCACCTTCATGCGATCCCTCGCCGTGTACAGCTTTCAATTGTAGATGCCGATGCCGAACCATACAAAAGTAACAAGCCTCTTGCTTGCGCTGATACACTTCACAAAATTGCCAAAGACGAAACAGAGGCAGGATTCATCAAAAAAGTCATTGTCTTCGTCAACGAGAGGGAGTCAGCTGGAGAGCTGGCATCTTATCTTCAATCAAAAGGGTTTGATGCGGCCAGGTTAGAGAGGGATACATCAGACCGTAAAGAAGGATCACTTTTAGAATACTTTACGGGTCCTAAAACTGCTGTTGGTCCTGAGATTAAAGCTAAGGAAAGGATGTCAGTACTTGTAACGACGGACATTGCAAGCAGAGGGGTAGATACCAAAACGGTGAAGAATGTTATACTCTACGATGTCCCATTTAGCACAATCGACTTCATCCATCGGCTAGGAAGAACTGGGAGAATGGGTAGGAGAGGGCAAGCAGTGATTTTGGTAGATAAAAATACAAATAAGGCTTGGGTCAAAGACATCAAAAAGTATCTTATATACCCCTCTTCTTAGGTTATCTTGGCTTGGATAGATCACTAACTCCATGGACGAAAAACAGGGCGATGTTCTTGGGAGGACCTCTAGTTTAAGCTCTTCGTCTATTGTTTCGGTACTAATGATTTTAAAATAAGCTCTCCACCATACCCGGAAAAAAACCCCGGTCCTAATGTAGCAAGGTAGCGAGTGATCTTCGATGAATCAACTGGAACCTTGACAGCCCTGACAAACCTGACAAATTCCCTCCTAAACTGGGTCAAAAATGGCTTGATGGCGACTGAAATCAATTACAAAATTCCGGGGCTCTTAGTAATAGGGGGGTTCGGCCTAACTGCTCTTCAGTGCTACAAGTTGCCCTAATATCCTCTAACCAAAAAAGAAAAAAGAAAAGGAACGAAGTAGAGTATATTTATTCCATATTTAGAAATATATAATTCTAAATTATTTTGGGTATCCTTACTCCTATGCATCTATCAGGGGAGTAATGCAGTGGTTTCCCAGGCCTATGCACATACAACTGCATGGTGCTTATATTACAGGTCCACTGAAACCTACGTCGCTTCAGAACTCTACGTTACCTGAGTCACTAAATACTATATAACTATTTGTAGCTTTCTTATAAGAGATCTTGTACATACTTAATCTAGGGAATGATTGATCATAATTAGGGTCTCATTTGAGAAGTTCTGGGGGGTTTTGAACTAAAAACAGCCTTTCACAGCGGACCAATCATCAGGACTGTACAGAGAACAAACTCCATTACCAAAGCAAAGGCCACGCCTAATGCTAGTACAAAAGGTGCGAGACATGAGAAAAAAACCCAGACCACTTCCTAACCCAAAACGATAGTGACAACGACAACAGTGAAGTTGTATAGCTAATATCAGGACCCCCCCGTCGACGCCAAATTGTAGGTATGCCGGGGGGTTTCCATCTTCTATTATCAGTACAGTGTTTTCTCCCCAGCACCAAAAGTCGGTTCCAATCCGGGTTCAAAAAAGAAGGTTCGTTCCCGCATCGTGCCTGCCTATTTAGAGCGAAAGAAAAGGTGAATAAATTGTAAGAACAAAAAACCCAACGGTAAAGATTTTGATGATCCATGAACTTCCCTCCCCCTACTTCCCTTTCCCAGATCCCCCAAACATTCTCTTACCCAAATGAACAATGAAATTTTATTTTTCCCAGTTTTTATTTTTTTAGCCTTTGAACAATTTAATGCTCTACTTCCTCCTGAACGAGCAACCCTCTGTCAGACGAGCCTTACCACCAGTGGGCTGGCAAAGGACAGTCGCGCAAGAACCACAGATGACGACGGTTTGGGCGTGTGAGAAGACGGTGGTAATGTTGAAACAGCCAGGACATTTGACATCCATGAAGAAGGAGCGAGGAGCAGGTACCAAGGTCTATAAAATTGTGAAATATCTATTAGATTACCGAATTTGATGATGGATTTAATGATAGATTTGATGACATAGGAAGTACCTTAAGCTTGTGCTTCCTGGCCTCGGCGGCTGGAGCAGGGTTGAGGAGATCTTCAGCGAGAACCTGAAAATGATAAAATTATTCTCATCAGCTTCAACTTATTAAAGAAAGTTCCCACCCAACACCCAATGGCCTGTCGAGAAGATATCTTTCTGGATTATGTGCCGGCCGACTCGTGCGTGGCGGATTCTCACGGCGCTGAAGCCCCAAGAGGTCGAGAGAAGGAACAAACGTACCATATTGAGAATTTATCAGCGTTTTCTTGGTGTTGATTTCTTGCGTGATTGTCAGTCAAGTCGACGTTGGGATGGCTACTTTAACGCTGGTCGATTAGGTGGCGATAGGGTAGCAGTTGTGGGAGATTCTGCCTGGGTGAGAATTGCCAAGATCTGAGTGGCGGAAATGCTGGCTGCGTGCGCATTAGGGTTCGGACGTGACTGCTACCTCTCCAGTTGTGAATAGTAAGAGGCAGGGTAACCATAGTAGCCTGGCTATACAACTTATGCCGTAACTACCTACATAATCTTCCGTACTTTATTTCCCCGAGATAGTGGCGTCTTGCTTACCATTGTCTCATATCTAAGACTTTGTAAGAAGTCTTCCGCTCAGGCGGAGTTGTGTATATAGGGTTAGGGGTTTAAACATGTACCACGCAAGGTCAACTTTATGAAGAGTCTGCATGAGAAATGATAATTTCCATAGAAATATCTAAAATAAGACGGTAGGCCAGTGTTTCAGAAGGTAAATTATAACTGGTACCAGGACCACCTCCTGCCGCCCCTCGAAAACGCGTGTCGGTGCCAAGTCAATGTATACAATCGTCATAAATATGTCCCCATAATAGGAGAATCTTCTCAGAGGGCTTTTATATAACTGTAATATTAATCTCTTGCTTTGTTGAGACTCTCATTTAGGGTATTTGGTGATCGAGTTTCTGACTATCGTAGGGTAACTATTCATTAGAAAAAGCAAAGTGATACCACCCCGCTGATCACGCGTTCCGCGACACTATCCGGGGCTAGTGACGCGGCGACAACTGGCTGGCGTTGCAACGTCATACCAGGTTCGTACTCGCTTAGCCTCCCATTCCAAACTTCAACAACAACGTCCTCCCCCCATTCTGTAGTGTGAATGATAAGCTGTGCTCTTTCCATCCTCAACACTTCATTCACCATCTTGCGATAATGGACATCCTAATACCCAATCTAGGGGCACTGGCTGTCCAAATACCTGTCATTTGGGCAACCGCTGCCATCGTCTTGTTGCTTCTAATCGTGTCTGCCTCCGTATTCGTTAGCTTCCCCAGCCCCAGCTATCAAGCTCGTCGCTAACTGTCAAATCAGGTTAGAATCTTCCAGGACCGCCATGACCGCGACGCATTCGTAACTATCGTTTGTGTTCTTGCCTTGACATCCCTCCTCGCAACTGTCTGTCTTCTTCCCGTCGATATCGCGCTTGTTTCAATTACCACGAACAATGCCACTGGTCTCAAAAAGGAGTGGGCAGACATCAAAACTGTGGCAAGGATTGTACAGCAGTTGAAGATAGTCTACTATAGCCTTTACTCACTCGACGCGATCATGTGTCTACTAGTCATTCCATTCGCTTATTTCTGGTATAATTCTCCCGCATCTTCCTTTAGGGCTTGATAGCTCATTAGTGCGTTTATTAGGTACGAGGAGTGGGATGTTGATACCAGCACTTGGCAAAGGATAAAAGCAGCACTTAAATACAGTCTTTGCTTTGTTGGATTTGTCGTTATTCTAATGGCCATGGGCCTTTTTATACCTATTGCAAATAATACAAAAGGGCACTGGGACCTCGAGTACTTCAAGAAACTCCTTCTAGCAAACAGTATGTATATCTCTATGCGATAATTTAGATATGCTGATGTGGTTGTTTTAGATGGGGAACGTATATTGACATTTGTCGTTGGTGCTCTACTCTGCGTTGGCATACTCCCTTATGTATGCTACACTGCTCCTGGCCTCGCACTCACTCCTATGGTCTATATAAAATCTATTCCTGGAGCATCAGCCCCCTCCAGCTCTGCTTCGGTCCATCAGGATCTACTTTTCAACCGTGAGCGACAAAGAATGATCGAAGCCAAGTACGGAGTCAGCTCTAGCTCTAACTTTGCTGCTAAAGATAGACGCGAAATGGAAAGCCTGCAAAGGGAGGAAAGAACACTGGTTCGCCGGGAGAGAATCGCCGGGGAGGGCGGTAAGAAAGGCCGCAAGTTCTTTGGAAGGCTAAAAGCGCTTGGAAGACCCCTCGAGATCATTTTCGGCATTCTTGTCCTCCTCGTTTCCCTCTCCATCGTTGCTTCAATGTTATTAACCTCCGTCGATAAGTCTAAGAACTCTGTCTGTGGAAAGCACTGTGGGTACATCTTGGCTAAGATCAATTTTTTCAACCCCATCAACTGGCTATTTGTGACTGCCAGTAACTTTTTCCCGGCGGACTATCTACTGGCCTTGATGCTAGTACTGTTGCTGTTCGTTGCTAGTGTTGTTGGGGCTGCATTCGTCGGCATTCGGTTTTTGTGGATTTCATTATTTAAAATCCAAACTGGACACACGAAACCCCAGGGAATGCTGCTGGCTACCGTTATTTTGACCCTAATGGTCTTGGTAATCAACTACGCCATCACCATGATCATTGCACCACAATACGCACACTACGGAGGCCAGAAGTTTTGTAACAAGACTGTAATAATTCCATGAAAGCTTCCTTGAAAAAATGATCTCACAAGCTAAAATCAATATTCTAGCTCGGAATCGGCAACCCCTTCCGCAACTGTAGCCAAAATCCAGAATTTATCGAATTTTGTACAGAATCTGCGCCACAGGACATCTGCACCCCTACCGTCGTTTCTACCTTCATCAACCGCGTAACATTATATTTCCCCTTCTTTGGTGCATTCGCGTTCTGGGGACAATTCGCTTTTATTGGGATCTATATTATTACTCTTCTCATCGGGCTGATTAGGACACCACGCTTACGCAATATGTCAGATGATGAAGATGATGAGATTGATGAGGAGGAGAGCTTGCTTAGGGATACCTCACGGGGGGGCAGTGTTGCTTGGGAAAACATCAGAGGCCAAGCCGGAAGGGCTACCACCTATGGTACTAATGGTAATGGTAGAGGATCAAGAGAAGATGTCTAGTTCGGTGATTTATTCGTATTTTGAGAACTTTCTACTACGGATGGACATATGAATAGGGTAGGAGTTTTGGTTATTTTACGGCTACTTTTCTCAATCACGTAAATTACCAGCACATACTAGGATGTTAGAAACTGGCTTAAGATGATAATGGACTAGGCTGGCCAGGTAGGTTAGGTAAGAGAAATACTGATAGCGAATATTATCGAGCGGAATTTTCGTTTTCGTTTTTTCTGCGATATCAGGATGAGCGCATTGATGTTTTTATGGTTTAGCACTGGTATGCTGGTTGGCGTATTCGCTTTCCTCTTTCCTGCATTAGGATCGGGGTAAATAATCAAAAAATTTATTAAAATTCACGTTGAATGGGCAATCGTAGCCTGTAGGAAAGAATACTATACCTTTTAGAGATACCTGTTGAGCCAATATTTCATCTGTGATTCCCATAAAACCCCAAACCTGATACATGGTCAGAACATCTTAGTTTAATGCTGTACACGCTAGCAGGTCGTTTGATCCTAGGATATAAATATACACAAATTTTTTGAGAACTTGAGAGGGGTACGGTAGGATGGTGTGAAGCGCTCAGTGTTCTTGGTTAATATAAATCATATTCGAACCTGACTGCCTAAAGGTCTAAAGTTGATTTTGACCTTTCATGACTGGTAGAGTGCCCATGAATAACTTTTTATGTATAAAACAAGACTCTAGCGGTTATTTCAGGGTCTCGGTTTATAAAAAGTGATATAGATGGTCTTTATGCAGAGTACTCGGGTGTGGGGGAAAGTCTGACGACAGGTAGCTGTGGTGGCACCGATTTTATATGGGAAATACAGGCGCAAGCCACCGCCTGTCGTCAGACTTTCCCGCACACTCGAGTACATCTAAAGTTTGGCTTCTGACCGTCTCTCAAACTTCTAGAATACATCATTAACTTATATGTATGGTATAGTCAGTATTTTATTTATTTATGCAACCTAAGGTGTAGCTACATGTAATTATAAATTTAGTTCAATAGGTCACCTTACATCACTCGACATATACTAATATATAGAACTTCTGTTATTATTATCCGAGTAAACTATTCTTAAGCCAAACCCCAAGTATCCATTGTTGTAAACTCTAAAAAAACCATTGAAAGACTCGATCTGAATAGTTTTGCCACTAATGGTATATATGTTCTGGCCCGCCAGGGACGCTGCCTATCGGGTAACGTCTCCTGAATGGGTTGGCCTGTTGGGATATCGCATCAATAGGCTACCCATTGGATGGACACACTGCCTACCCTGGACGAGTACATTGCTATTTTCCCAAGTACATCGCTTATAAATTAGCACCTAAGTTTGTCGGATAACAATGCAAGTATCGTAGGGGGACAAAAATAACCACGCATTTACGTAGCAACACCTCATGTTCGGGCTAGCTTCCAGTAGACATTTCACAGCCACAATTGGCAGGAAAATGAGGGTGGTATATCAATACTTTTGTACTATCCATCTATCCTCAATTAGAGTGGTATCTGATACCTAGGGGCGTGTTTTGGTATGAGGTGGTCGGCTTGGGTGCTACGTGGATGCGTGGTTATTTTTGTCCCCCTACAATACATATTACTATTGTTTGCTGCTAAAAAAGCGCCTACCATATATATAAACACCCCTAGAGATAATAGTGCATGGTATAAAAGTATAAAAACCCTAAAAAAAATCTCAAGATAGGCAAATGTTTTTTTGACTACTAATTCAATCTATTTAGGGTATGATATTAACTGAGTCATACTTTATCACCTTACCCATATGGGGACACTACTGTAGTAAAATAGAGAAGATGAGAGTAGAGTTTTTGGCTTAGGGAGACTCGCTCCAGCGAGTCTCCTTGCTTCCTATATATATGCTCCTGGAGGCGAAGCTTCCTAAATCATAGTAGACCCAAACACTGCTTGTACTCGTACCATACCTATTCGATACCCATAATACAACAACTGCTATTCCTCCAATAGGTAACCCATTTAGGGATGCCTACCTGTCCGCCTCCAGAATATACACATCAATAAGAATGCCCAGCCTAACCATACTACTTGTAAACTAAAGCTAGAGATACCTTTATTGGTATATTTAATAGTTCAAGCTAGAAAGTAATCCTAAATAGCTAATAAATTAAAAACTAACCCCGATCCCTCGAAGTTGAGCGATGAACAATGAAGCTATCCACTTTAGTCGACAATCAAAGGCTCAAATCGTAGTTTCTTTAGAAATATAATACGTTTTAGAGGTATTCTAGGAAACCCGAACTGCAATGATATAATATGCACAAAAAGCGCAATGTAATAGTAACAAGATAGAAGAAACCAGGAAGTGATAGAAACACCTCTAAGGTAGAAACAAAAGTCACTGCCAGCATTAATTCGTTCGCAGTTTCCACTATTAAAATCCTAGCCCAAACCTAACCACTAAATGCATTTGCCAAGAACCCTTGCACCGCCCTCAGTGCTTCATATCTCACTTCAGCATCGCTATCTCCCATCAATTCCATAACCTTGCTCTTAACACCAAGCTCCTCCCACTTCTTCCTACCCCCTGAAACCTCTCTTACTAGAGCTCCAATGTCGTTCGCAGCAACCGCGAGAACCGTCTTGTCCTGGCTGGAGCTTAGGACCCTTGCAAGAGACTTCACAAGTTCAGCATCATCGAGAATCTCTCGACTATGTCTTTTCCAGAAGCCTTCATTACGGTGTGGAGGTGACCAGCGGAGATGACCGGAGAGGATCTCAAGACGATAAGAAGAGAGTGTTGTTTGTGATGATTGGAAATTTTCTAGGGAGTCTATGAGAGCCAAAAGGTCTGCTGTGAGGTCTGAGTCTGAGGATGAAGTGAAGCGAGTCGATATTGTTTGCAAATGAGGAAGGACGTTTGAAAGGAGGAGAGGGGGGAGGTTTAATGAAGGCGATTTTATAGCGAGGTTGGATAGGGTTGCAAGACATAAACGGGTTATTTTTTCTTTGAAGGCTGATCGGAGAATATCGGTTATAGGTGGAATAATATCGTATTTACTGCGATCACCATTTTCATATATTAGTTATAGTTCCGCTGGTAGCCAATAAGGACTCGCATTTCTCATTGTAGGCGGTGTAACGTACGGATTAATTTCCTCAGCAACAACTTCCTCAAATGTCAGCTCCCAGATCACGAGTAAGACATGATACAGTAGCTGCAGCGCAACACTGTTCTGTGTTGTTATAGTGTTTCCAATGGTGCTCCCTCTATCACTTGAGTTTCCGTTTTGATTCCCCGCACTCTCCAAGATTTTCACAATCGGTGCAACAGTCTCTTCTTCTAGCTCCCAAAAAGTTATTCTAGCATACGAGCTTCTCAAAAGCGACACATATGACTGAATTGCTATGTCTTGAAGGTGGACGTCTGGAGATTTAGTCAAGCCCGCAAGATAGCGATATAATTGAGGAAGAGCAGCTTCGGCGTCAGCAGATCTAGCAGAATTTCTCAGGGATGCTGTGAGCATGGTTGTAAGAACCGAGGAGCTGAGTAGAGGAGTAGCTTCGTCGTTGTGGGAGAGGAGCGAGAGCAGGTGAGAAAATGGCGAGGGAAGTGCCAAAACAGATTCTGTAAAGGCCGGAACACCTAATCCAAAAACCTCGTATTAACAAAAGCTCAACTCTAGCTTAGGTATGTAAAGACACGAGATAAAGGTAAACAGACTCTCTAGCAGATCCCCCAGCAAAACTAACATATAGGCCACAACGTCCATTCTTTTGCCATCAGTGGCCTTTTTCAGCCTACCTTGTGGCCCGAGAACAAGTGAGGCATAACCATCTACATCCTTCTCGACAACGCTAACCTGCTTCTCCTTCGAGACCTTATCGATGGCTTTGATCTTTTCGACATCCGATTCTGTGATGAGAGAAGCCCGTACGTGGGCATTCCAGGCGATTGAGCGCCCTCTAATGTTAGAGAATAGCTCTGCGAGGTATTTAGGCGTATCGAGAGACATTTTTGTTATGGTGAGAGAGATATTAATTCTTTGGGCTGGAGGAGGGGAAGCTGTAGGTACGTCACTCGATTACCCGGTCATCGCCATTGACAAGCTCGTGTCTCATCACGTGATCTACTCAGGGAATCATATATGTTTATCAAAGCTTCTGTTTCTCACGTTTCTTGCCCAGTACAATAAAATCAAGACTCCCCCAGCCCAAGAAATGCTTGACCCGATCTATTTTTCGAGGTAAAAAAGACAACTCAAACATGTACGAGTATTTTAAAAACGAAAAATAAGTAAAATGAAAAGAAAAAGACTCGCTCCGCAGTGATACGCCACAAATTACTACTACAGAATTGACGAATATAAAGCTGCTAATTATCACCTATTAACTGCAGTGAACCCCCCACCGCCTCCAGGTTGCTGGGGAGGTTCTTCTTGCTCATCGTTCGTACTTCCCGGGGCAGGACTTAGTGGCGCATCGTAATTAGAAGTTGGCACAATAGAAGAAGCCGCAGAGAGCGCCCTCACTCCTCGTTTCCCAGTACCCCCATTACCGCTCATAGTAGCTCTCTCAGCGTCGCTCTTAAGATCATTAACTTTCTCCAGATACTTTTCACGATTTTTTTCGTATTCGATAAAATATGGTTTTTGGCCGTCCGTTTTTAGATCACGCCATGCCTGAGCTAAAGCCTTGTGCATGTCGAATCCTTCTTTTTTGGACTCGCGTTCACGGACTGCATCTCGCTCCTTTTCACAGAAGCTTGCATCTCGTTAGCGACAATTGTGCTTTTAGCAGAAGCACACCGCTTTATACGAAACTTACATCATGTAAGCATTCGGTGGTCTTTTTGGCCCACCTTTGCTACGAGAGCCCTTCCCGGTCTTCGGGGGAATAGCAATAGGTAAAGTCGTCATAGTAGCGGGTCCCGGAGAATCTGTCTCACCCGGATTTGCTGGGTTGAATGTAGTCGAGACAAAGGGGTAGCTCTCTCCACCATCTCTTGAAGGGCCCGGGGATGGAGAAATCTGTCGCATAGGGGAATCCATGGGAGGAGGATCTTTCCGGGCGCGTTTGATACGAAGTGGTTTCTCTTTGGGCTATATTTCAATCTAAGTTAGCATGCGAACGCCGACATTTCCCCCGACATTTCGTAATATTGACATGATTTAAAGTATCCATACCGTAGGAGGCGGGCTCGGGCTGCCTTCAGAATCCTCGACCCGAGGATCTGTACGCTGCTCGAGTTGCTGAAGTAAAAATGCCCGTTCGAGCCTCATCCGTTGAATCCCGCGTCTTGCTCTCTGGATACGTACGACCAAGACGTCATTCGATGACTCGATTTCGTTAATTCTCTTCTTCAGTTCAATACATTTTTGGCGATATGACTGCTCGACAGAGTTTGGCAAAGGAGGGGTGGGGCCGACAGGAGATTTGGCTGTCCCAGAGGTGTTAGCTATTATCGAGTGCGAAGATAATCGCGAGGTCCTTACGTTTATGTTCTTTGGGCATATTGAAAGCAGTAACAGTGCTGAATGCTAAGTGTAGGGGAGGGAGAACAGTGGTGGTGAAGGAGAGAGAGAGCTTCGTGATTGATGCAAGACAGGTAAGCGAATGTTAGAGAGGAGGGTTGACAGGAGAATGGGTGGGTCGGTTGCTCGATCAGTCTTTGGCTTTTGTGTTGCATTGGGGTTGTTTGGATAAGCGCGTAGATGTCAGAGAGTTTCGATCGCGCTCTCAACAAACCCATTGATACCACCACTGGCTTTACCCTCGCCTACTACGCCGCTTCTATGGGCCGCGGTTAACTTTAAAATAGAGAAACTGAAAGACACCTAAGCGCCTAAGTAGAATGCCTTGCAGAAGCCTATGTATGTACATCTCTGTCTTTATATATATACTGATAAAAGAGTCTTGGATCAGCCAATAACCCTGCTCTTACTATGCTCTGAACCAGGAAAACTCGGGACCTTCAAACAATTGAATCCAGCACACTGCAGATGAGCCGAAACCACAGGGTTTCTCGCGGGAATTAACAAAGAAAACTAACTTCACACTTTACCTCGACAGGTAAAGTGAGATAACCCATGCCTTAATGCGCCAAATAACCATTTCCTTTCCCGTTTTTGTTGATAAATGATAAATAGAAAAGAATAGAAAAGAAAATCAACAATTATACTCTAGAAATAAAATTAAAAATCCCCCGAAACTTTTTGAAAAAACAAATATGGCTAGCAAAATCATCTCTTTAGATCGCCAACCCTTCCAGGGCCTTCAACTCCGGTCGTTTATCATCCATGCTCATCCTTGGGGAGCTTGCTGATGTATGTTCTAGTGCGGGGGATGAAGGCTCAGAAGAATGCATATCCAGCGATTCCGCCTGTGTTACTGATACTGACTCGTGATCGTCCTCATCTTCAACCTCAGGAAATATCAAGTCCGTATGTGTAATCCAAGTCTTTACCATCGTTTGATAAAGTCCAAGATCTGGAGAAACTCCCATTGGCATATTCGGATTAGTAGGGGAGAGACCCATACCAAATACAATCGCAAGGTTGACCGCATGCATCTTATTTATAGCAGCATTACTAGCGATTCTATATAAAGTCACCCCATTAGAAGCTGTAATGCATATTTAAGCAAGTGTAAATATTACCTATTGAAATGCACGTAGACACGACGAAGGAAATGATAGTTGCAAGGAGGTAACCGAAGCATCACTTCTCGATAAGCAATAGCTCTCTCATCCTCGTCGGAGATATTGGCTATTTTATGTTAGAATCAGCAATAAATGAATCTGTATTTAGGTATATATCCTTACCAGTCAAGTTCTTGAGCTCCTCAAGAGCATCAGCACCCAAAGCTCGGTCTGGAAGCTCACGCATAAACATTTTGAACGCCCCAGCGATGGCATTTATATCGTACCACCGATCATCATCCATCCGTACATCATCTCCAGAATCAAGAGCTATTTTCAGTGCGTTGATACTAGAAAGCGACCCCGGTACACGGTAAATCCCAACTTCGTCAATGCCTATAAATCCATTTTAGCCATTTTAGTATAATTTTAGGAGAAATTAGGAAAGCTCCAAAGCTCATACCTCGTAATTCAATCTCTCCTAACAAGGCCTCAACTACGACCGGCACTTTGACATTATCTCGTCTACAGAGATCCTCTAGAGAGACCCCAAATATAGGTTGTGGAACACGGTTTTGAGACATCATCGTGAGACCGCCGATAGACTCCCCACCATCGCCAATAGCAATCCCACGGATAGCCTCAATTGTTTTCAGCCATTCCTCCAACTCCTTCTCTGATATAGCTTGGAACAAATAAGAGACGCCATTATCAGTTCTAATCTTCCATATGTAACGATCGCGAGTGTTCTTAGGGCAAGATACAGATGTCACGGCCGTTAGGTCTATTGTCGAAGAAGGTTTTTTACCATGCTCTATACTTTTTAGCGTAGGCAAGTCTCCAGGAGACACCATCCGTGAGGAAGACTGAGGGGGCGTCCATCCGCCTGTCAAGGCCATTGAGATAGGCCGTACAGCTTTGAAAATAGAATTTACACCCAGTCGCCTTCCACTCCGCTTATCAGCTGGTTCAATTTTTAGGGCTGTTGGTTGACGGCGGTGTTCTGCTCGCTGTTGCTGCCGCTGAACCCGCTCAATGACATCCCTTTGCTTTGAATCACGTCTAACTTTCTCCTGCTCCTGGTGCATAAGTCGCCAAAAAACCTTTAGACGAGTTTGCTTGATTGGCGCATTTTCCTTGTTGGAAAATTCCCTGATAGCTCGCATGTCGAAACCACGCGGAGCTAAGAGCGAAATGGCTACATTTTGTAAGGGAAATTCTTCTTGGAGTGGCGATTGAGAGCTGATATTCGTAAAGTTGTTAATAAAATTATAGACATAGCGGCGTTTGTCGAAATTGATGAGGCGATTATTCTCCACAACCATATTAGGTACATAGCAGACAATCTCTAACAGACGTTCTATAATCCACCCAGTGCAAGGAGTCATTGGTTGCGTGCATTGTGCTCCTTCAATCTCTTTTGGAATAACAGCCTCTAGTGATTCGATTTGGTTGAGTGGTCCAAAAGCCATCCGTACTGCCATCAGCCAGGCATAACTAAAACATCTACTCTCTGGGCGAACAAGCGCAGCAGCTATAGCACTTGCAACAAAAGAAGGGACATGTTGACGTGTTGCCCCAGCGTGATAATCCTCAATCAAGTCCATTCCAGACATACGTTTTCGAGATATTGCCAAACATTTCAACAGAGTGGATATTCGATGAGCCCGCCGTTCGGCATTGAGGCGTGAATCCACAATTTGTGCAAGAACCCAGTTCAAAATGTCTGTCCGCAATGCGCAGAGTTCCTTTAAAGACTTTGGAAGAGTGTCTAAGACTGGAATTGATGAATTGCCCTGCCGTATATTGTTTAAGAGGAAGAATATATCCTGGAGGACATCGTCCTCATCGTGTGATGTAGGCGAAACCTTTGAAGTAAAGAACCCAAGAGGCTCGGCACTCTGTGTTTCGAAAATTTCAAATGCCACCATCCAATCGACCAATTTCACCATACGAAACAAGTCGCGTACTTTTCTCTCAAGCTTGTCCACAAAATCTTCGATTACAGAAACATCTTTTGTGTGACGTATCTCCAACTCTTCGGGAGACTGGGGTGGGGTTGGCTGAGTTGGGTATCGCAGCGGTGTAAAGCTGAGTTTGGCAAACTTGGCCCGAATATCATACCAAAGACTATTAATCTGATCAGCTTGTCTCTGAAGGTAGTTATTCTCAGGTCCAAGTTTTCTCCAGTACGACAATTCCTTCGATGCAATACTTAGAAAAGAGACGAAGGAATCCCCTAGGGCCTGGTCAGAATGGAAGTCTATATAGAATTCAGATATCCAGATGTTCATTGCCTCTAGTATCCCGATATGGATCTTCGAGACAAGATTCCAGTCTATGCGCTCGTCACTAATGGTATCAGGACCAGTCCAGTCCGGAAAAACTACATCATCACTCTCATCTTCGGATAAGGTTGCAGCGGATTTTGATCCGAGAAGACGTTTTTTCAAGTAATCAATCAGGACTATAGGGGAACAGTAGCTATTTTCACTTAGCACAGTAGAGAAGAAAATGGGAGTGTTGAAACAACATTAAGTCTTACCTCCGAAATGTAGCAAAGAAAGTTATTGTAAAAACATCCATGTTCATTCGAAGTAGAGGAGTCTTCTCTGGTGACAGTGAATTGCCTTCAGAGGCGTTCATCCGTTTACTAAAATCTTCCACCCCTAGAACCAGAATATCTACTAATCTTTCAAGGGTCCCTCCTTTAGGTACCACGGGCATGAAATTTTCAAATTCGAAGCCATCACGAACAGGCGTCTGGGGTACGCTTGCATCTCCATGAGTCGAAATCCGAGGCGATGTACTGTTACTGTAGACTTGCGCTGAAATTCTCCTAGATGCTCCGCTTACTCTTTTATTTGTTGTCTCGATAACACTCGAAGGTCTTGAAGAATATGTATCTTCGGTAATCGACTTTAACACTAATTCACCATCTTTCGAATAAAATAGCTGTTGCCCAACACCAGCGACATCACGAATTGCACGCAACATTTCATTGTCTCCACCGTGTAACCCTGCAGTTCTTTCTCGTGTCGTATAGTCGAGGTCATCATACCCTGTTGTTTGGGCAGTGTCCTTTGACGGTGGGAAAGAACGTGTACGTCTGAGAGCCTGCTGACCTGAGGAGGTTGGCGGTCTTAAATTTTGATTAGATTGGGAGGGTCCTGATTGCTGTGACTGCCCAGGGCCATAGCTGGGTGATGCCAACCCAGAACTTGGTGTTTTCTTGTGGAGGGAGCCCGAAATTGCTAGAGTGTCTTCCCTATCGAAAAGAGAAAAACTGGGAAGAACATCTGTGAAAACGAGTGGTACATTGGCACCGGTACTAAGGGGAAGACGCTGATGATAATGCGAATGTAAATACATCCCTGTTGAGGAAGGCTCGCATGCCAACGACATGTCAAAAAATGTCGTGGAGTTGGTAGAAGGCGGATTCTGGTTGTTGAAGTTCAAAGTAAAGAGACATTTTTGTAACTGCTCAACCTCTCGCGGTACCTTCTTCTCCTCGTAGTCGAGGCCCAAGCCAGCATCCGCCCATTCTTCTCTCCACTTTTCTAATGAGTTTAAAATGGCATCCGTGCCTTGAATAAACTTAGGGTAGTCGACATTCCGAACACGGCTTGCATATGCTTCATCCATGCAGCGACACAAGTCCCCAAAGTATGGTACAACCTCCGACAAGCATAATCCCTCCTTAGACATATCTGGAACCAATATACGACCCTGTTCATAACTACCACTCTCTTCGAGACGTCGTCTCTCCAAAATCCGCATAAGCTTTGCACCTTGCTCTATATCTTCAATCAAGGAGTTATCGATTAAACTCCATGTTTCACGTAGGCGGAGAATTGGCGGAGAAAGGACAGCCATCACTATTGCCAAGTATCCAACCATATCAGCCTTTTTACGGAGTAGAGTCCCAACCTTAAGCCATTGAGTCAGGATAGAGGCGCGTCGGTCAACCGAATTAGCTGTTGAATCCCCAGACAAAACATGGCTAAGTACTCGCTCTCCAAGGAAATGTATATTGGCTGAAGTAAATATTAAAGGATTTCGATGAGTAGGTGGTGGTAAATGTGGCGATGCGAGAAGAAGTGAAAGATCATTTTCTGGGTTCCACGTTTGTAGATATTTCAAGTGAAAAAGATGGACTTGAGTAGCGAAGGTCTCGGGATTTAGTCGCATGAATTCCTCAGTGGGGAGCGATGTCGAGAGTGTGCTAAATATATCCGAAGAGCTAGGTGTTGAAGGTTCTGCCATGATATCAGCAAAAAGTGCCCAGTCAAAGGCATGAGGAAACTAATCACCTCTAGTTAAATCGTTGGGAGGGCTTAATTCTTCTTGTAAACGAGTAGCCCTAGCCTCAATACCAGCTCTCAGGTCTTTTGCAAGGTTAGGGTTATGTGGAGTAATTCCTTTCTCCAACAAAAGTCGTGTAGAGTTGTAACAACCAGGCTCTAGGAGCATTCCAGGAGCATATTCAATGAACAAAGTCAGGACCCACGCGATCCTAGGAGATAAGTCTGTTAAGGACGAGAGCTCTATAAAAATTGACAAGGCAGTTTCTGGGCTCGTCCAGCCAGCTAATGTCCGAGTTGCACCTTTTATAAATTGATCGTTCTCATTGTCCGTAAACATGAGCTCGTGGCAAAGTGCTTCAACGGTTCCACCTAGAATCACACCCTTTTCACTGATGATAATTTCCGGGTGCTTGGTAGTACTCTTATGCCGGAGAGCTGAGATGTTAAACGAGGCTGCAGCTGTGGCAGGAGCACTTTGAGGCCTTGGTGGGCTTGATGGAACAGCGCTGATGTCGAATGATCTGATCTGCAAACTAGACGGTGGCTTGTAGACCATAAGAAAACCACCAGTGATAATAACGTGTTGGAGCTTCCATGCCTCGCGCAAAGGACCTTTTTTAACCGAATTTGAATCTATAGTGTTCACCCAGCCCTCCTTCAAAATTGATTCTCGAGAAACATACTCTCCATGTTGCATTACCGATATTGACGGAACACTTCCACTCTCTATAGTCCTTAGCCGGGGAGAATCAGGTTTATCTTTCCGCCTTCCTTCTGGAAGCGGGTTCAGCGGTCCACTACCACCCCGCCGTGGAGAAGGTTCTCGATTCGGAGGAGACCGACCACGGGAAAAGATATTCCCCAAGTCATTCATGGATCTCGATATTGTCCGATAATGAGAGTTGAACGTGTTGGGTGCGAGCTTCTTTGGCCGATTTAATGCAACACTCGGCGACTGCGGAATGCCGATAGGTTCTGACCTCATCTCGCTGCTTTCCCCATCTCCACCACTCGCGCCTTGCCTGTTGCTAAACCCCCTCATTTGTATTGTAGGAGACGAGAATGTAGGGCTTTTGGCTTCTCCAGACTTCTTTAAAGACTTCGCGAAAAAGGTTGTTGTCAGGGCATGGGGAACCTTTCGGTTGCTGGGTGATTTTCGTCCATCTGAAGGGGGTGGATATTGGGGTGGGGTGGCCATTGTGATTGAACCTGACTAGGATCAGAAATAAGTCGGAGATTTATTTAGAGATTTATTTGGCACAGCAGGGAAGTGGTTTTGGGGGTGCAAAAGCACAATTAAGTAGAAAGTACAAGCATGGGGCATACCAGACAAGAAATTCAACGTGCCCTAACGTTCAGGGCAGCCTCCATGCGGACCAGGGAACCCAGGACGTTATCGAAAAGCGCAGGCGATTTTGTCGGGAAATGAGTTCAACGGTCCTGCGGAGATTCCTCAAAACTGTTGTCTTTAAGTATATATATTTTCTGCCTTCCCCTCCAGCTATTTTAAATTGGGATATTTTTGGTCTTTAAGAAATTTTAGCGGGGTTTGAGGAGCCACAAAAGGAGCGGATAATCCGAATGAGGGGTTCAACCGGCCAACTACGCGGAAACTCTCTCGTTGGACATTTTCTTCCAGACGGAAGAACAAAGGGGTGGGGGGGACTGAGATGGAAACACTTACATATTCCCTAACTCACCACCGGGGGAGCACAGCTACAAGAGAATAAAGCCCGAATGCACAGCGGTAGTAGTGTAGCAGAAGGAAATAAATACGGGGAAATGGTATGGGATACAAGGTACGAATGAGAATGCCGTGAGGTATGAGGATGACCAGCGCTCGACCGATAGCAGTAAATAAGTAGAAAAGCAGTAGCTGGACAAGCGGCAGCCAGAGTTTAGAAAATTGCCTGAGACCCCGTGGAGAGTAGAGCAAAGAGCAGCTAGGTACCTATGCAATGTGCACGAAGGAGAGCTTCTTCACGTTGCTTCTTCCAACACTGACAGGTCGGCAAAAATTGAGAGTTTGACTCCTTGCTGTCTTATCAGGTGCAGGGCCGACCGCATGTGCTCTCCGGCACCAACCGCTCCACTATACGTATGCATGTACATCTGGCTCTTACACACAGAGTGTGTAGTTACTTGATCATAACCTAGTATCTCCGATATCTTCATTAATAGCGGTTATCAAGAATCTACATGATTTCCTGTCGGCAAATAGTAGCCTTACAGGCTTGTAATTCGTCCAACCAGGGGCCTTGCGATGGCCCCTCTACAATTCGCCTGGACCCCTGCTGACCCTCTTGTAAGATCTCGGTACCACCCGGACAGCCTGGGCAGTTTCAACCGCACAGCGCGGCCATAGTACGTTCGAATATGTCGGTGGCTGTTTTCGTCCGAGGATCGCATAGATCAGATAAGATATCATTGTCTCACTTGCTCTACCATGTCTAAGACTTTTGAGCGATCCGGGGGATAATTAATCCGGGGTCTTCACAACCCCAAGATTACATTATTTACACTTTTGAGTAAGCAGCGTCCTAACAATTCCAGATCCGTCTTGCTGGCCAGTGGTTAATGATATATTTTGTTTCTATATACTCGCTTTTAGTCGCCTTTTTTTTTTGTTTACTTCATTGGCATCTTGAAAGCCCTATTGCATTTAGCTTATAAGCTTTTTTTTAGCCACACGTATACATCTTACGTTTGAGATATTGTTTTCTTTTTTCACCCATCTAATAGACAAGTATGTGTGCACCGTGGGACCAGCTACAGTAGAAAAATATTACTACGATCTTGTTAGTCTTACCTATAATTATGACTCAACTGAGATAAGCTCTTCTTTCACCACTTTGATAATGGAAATTACGCAGGGGTTCACTTTACCCTAATATCCACAAGTACATGTAGTACCTAAGCTGATTACGGCCAACAAAAGTAAAACGCACATGTAAGCTTAAGCTTACGACTCTAAAAAAGTGATTTCTATGATATTTTAATTACATCCGACTTAGCAGTGTAAATTATGATAGACCCAATTAAGCAATCTTTGCCCCACTAGCTTGTATATAAACTAAAATTCATGCAAAGCACACTCTTAAACCTATCTATGTAGCTCTAAGAAGCCTTAGATTCGCTGGTTCTAACTCTCTATTTAAAAAATTTTGACTACTTCTAGTTAGTCTAAGTTATAGTTTTCTAGGATCTCGACTACATGTATATATCCCAGGTATATAAACATGCTAGAATAATCCTAGTCAGCACCATACACCACAACCCTCTATATCTAATATTAGCATTACCGCCACTTTGAAAGCGTTGATACTTATTCTGCGCACAAAAAAACCTAATGCTCCTTACACCTAGCTTTAGCAACCCAAGGTTTATATTCAAAACTAGGGACACCAATAGCCACTAATATAATACCAGTCACAAAAGTGTATAATGTGATTCGATAGGCCACTGCCCAACCATAAAAACATAAACAGTCAATTAACCTACTACTATAGGGATTTTTTCTAAGTAGAGTCCACAAAGTAGCTGTCGTTGTAGTTTTATGTTGAGCTTAATTAGGAGGTAGCACAGAGAAACATAATATATATGGTGCGGTTTCTTCAGCTCATCTAGAACCATACCGGATAGTATTCCATAATTAGATAGCGTAACACGCTCAAACGCAGATATTAACCTGTCGCATCCCTTCTCATTATCCAACAGAGACAGGGCTGATAAAGATCCAAGGCATGGACGCATTCCCTAATCCTGATGGTGACGCAAAAGGCATAGCTAGGGTGGCGATATTCTTTGTTTATGGGTGGCGCGGAAAGGAAACCCCTATTAAAGGTCATAATGCTAGGAACAGCTATTCCCAAAGGGCACTTTTTAGATATCTCTTTTGTCACCTGTCCATAACTACAAGCCCCACCCCAGTTAGCTGAAAGCACAGCGTACTCTCCTAGGAGTGCCAAATCCTAGCTAGCACCATCCCTCAGCTGAGTTGATTTTCGATTCAGCTCGTTTTACGCTCGCTTCGAAGACTGACGTCACATTCTTCAAGTC
Organism: Verpa conica; assembly: GCA_033030425.1. Taxonomy (NCBI): domain Eukaryota; kingdom Fungi; phylum Ascomycota; class Pezizomycetes; order Pezizales; family Morchellaceae; genus Verpa; species Verpa conica. The sequence goes on along the minus strand of JAUFSD010000010.1, from coordinate 1,201,590 downwards.
TCACATCATTTATGACAAGTGAATGGGCTTCAGCTGGTACTTGCTACATAGCCTGTTCCTACCACTTGGCCTGGATCGTCCATTTAATTTTGGCCCGAGCCATTCTAAATTAGGCCAAGGTGATACGAGTGCTAGACTATGATTATTCTCTTTTGGTCATATACGATCACTCGGTAGGTAACTCCTAAGTAGTATGATTTAATTAATTATTAATTAATCATTAATCATAAATACAAGCGGTATGATTAATTGATTGATCATAATATATGGTACCTTCTGGCTAAGCTATTCTTAAGCGGCATTAGGCATCTACAATAATCAGAATGACAGATAATATCTAGATAAAAGCTAACTACATGTAATTACTAAAGCTTTAAGCTAAGAGTAGAGCCGTCGGTTGCCCTCTCAGTACTCTATATAGAAGCCTGATCCTATATCTAGAGCCTACTTCTAGGATCCCACCCTTGGTCCACACCCTCCAAAAGCCCTAGTTCTTTCACAACACCAGCATCTAACACATCACCTAGATCAATCAACTTAAATGCTGCTTCTACACTAACTGTTCCGTTAGGTTCTTCATTCACATCATCATGAACTACGACCAATCCCTTTGGGAAAATACCCCCCAATGCTGTTCCGACAGCTGTTATTCCGTCTGTATTTGTGACTCCATCTACTGCACCAGCGGTGATTGAGAAGGTCATCACATACTTGTTCGGGTACGCACGTTGGTATACGTTATAGGCACTGACGCCTTGGCAGGAGACAATGATATACCCATCAGTGGATGTTTTCCCATATACTAGTGTCACACCCTCAACGTCGGCAAAGAGATGCCCACCGACGTCAACATGATCGATCAGATATCCTTCGGCTGTGTTATTTGGCTCAGCATCGTATCGCCAGAGCCCATAAGGCTCCTCGCCGAGAATTAGGAAGCCATTCTCATCATCGGCGACACAGCCCTCAACTTGCCCACCATTGCCACCCATAAACCTCCGAACAAGCGTGGTATGAAGTGTGCCGTTGGTCGTTGATGTTAACTCGAACTGAAGATATTCAGAGGTCTTGGAGTTGACGAAAAGGTACTGCTTGCCAGAGATGCGCGAGCGATAGACACAGGAGCCATATACGTCATAGTCTTCTACCGTGGTAGACTGTACACCTCCGGGAATAGATACTAGTTCGCCGGAAGATGTAATTTCAAGAAGACTATCAAATTTTCATTAGAAAAACAGAGGTCAGAATTGAAAGTACTAGGTATGTACCAGAGTGTATTGTCTTCCCGACAGGCAGCAAATACTAGATCCACTGTCCTATTACCAGCAGAAAACCCATAAATCACATCGACATTATTTGGCTCCGCTGCTGTCACAGTCTGTAATTTCTTTCCAGTCAAATCAAAGACGCCGAATCCAGCACCGAGCTCGCTTTTCGTCGTTGTAATGATTCTGGAATTGCCTGTATTGTTCCCGGGAGCAATCCAAATTGCTGGATCATCACCATCACCGCCATTCTCATCTGTCTCATATTTTGCTTGTACTAGTAAGAACGAACAATCTGGGCCGCCCCAAGGTGCTGCGCACGAAC